>JAIOJX010000006.1:89766243-90966243 GCA_022376925.1 Tragulus kanchil
GTGGGCAGCCTTCTCCGGGGGGTCTTCCTGACGCAGGGCTCGAACCAGGGTCTCCCACATTGCAGACGGGTTCTTTACCATCTGAGCCACCAAGGAAGCCCTTCATTTTAAGGAGTTGTTTGAATTTAAAATTTTTCCATATTAGCAGTAAGAGGAAATAGCTCTGTGGTAAATAAAGTCTTAGAGAAATATGAATGATTCATTTCTTCATTCATCAAATCTTTATTATGGAGCAGCTATACATATGGCCCTGTTCTACGGATTAAGAATATGCTAATCCACAGAACATCACTTGTTCCTTCTCTCATAGAGCTTTAGATTCTAGTGATGGAGACAGATAATAAATAGGATACTTTAGTAAACTGTTGATCATATATGTGTTAACTCCTAAGCCAGAAAAAATAGAAAGAAATGTCATGGTGAGGGCATTGTGACGTTAGGTATCTCTACAGAAAGGGCCATATTAATAAAGGTGACATTTAGGTAAAAACCTGAAGAGAAGTGAGTACAAGTCATGCAGCCATCTGAAGGAAAAGTAGTCCTATAAGTGCAAATACCCTAGGGTAGAAATGCATTCACTGTGTTCAAAGACCAGCAAGGGAAGCAGTGTAACTAGAGTGTGTGAGGAAAAAGGCAGTAAGATCAAAAATTCGGAGCCAGATCGTGTGGACGCTTTGGTTTATATCTGGGGTGATGTGGGGAAAAGACTGGAAATCTTTTAACAAAAGAATGAAATAACCTGGCTAAATTTTCAGCAAGGTATTCTGGCAGTTTCGAAAATAGACAACAAAGGAAGACATAAGATCTGTTATAATACTTCAGGTTGTTTCTTATCATTCTTCCCACATTTGTGGATAAACCACTTTCACAGATGCAATAACTTAAGTTCAGATCTAAAGTTGCTCTTGAGTTTACCAAGTGTCGGAGCTGCAATTAAGCCAAGTTGTTTGGTTGCGAGACACTCTACCCCACCAACTCTCTGGCTCCAGACTGGCCTTTCTACCTCACAGTACATGCCTGACTTGCATGGTCTCTGGAAATACTCAGTCGTGCTTCATAGCATCGCAGACTGTGCAAACTTAGATATGTCATTTATTAACCATCTATCATGTTTGTTTTCTTATATTAGGACCACTTGGTTTTACATGGATTAAACATTACTGTACATATGATAAAGCAAGTAAAACTTTTACAATGAGTGTTTCAGAAATGAAATCCAGTGGGAAAATGGTGAGTCTTTTTTTTTTTATTTTTTAATTGACTGTGTTATTGAAGTAATGGAAATAAAACAAAAATCATGGGTGATTATTTTTCTAACAAGCATGTTCACAGTTTTAAAAGTGAAAAGTCAAAACAATTTTCTATACATATGGCCCTGCAGAGGCATTTTTTTGACGATTCTAGTGATGGAGACAGATAATAAATAGGATACTTTAGTAAACTGTTGATCATATATGTGTTAACTCCTAAGCCAGAAAAAATAGAAAGAAATGTCATGGTGAGGGCATTGTGACGTTAGGTATCTCTACAGAAAGGGCCATATTAATAAAGGTGACATTTAGGTAAAAACCTGAAGAGAAGTGAGTACAAGTCATGCAGCCATCTGAAGGAAAAGTAGTCCTATAAGTGCAAATACCCTAGGGTAGAAATGCATTCACTGTGTTCAAAGACCAGCAAGGGAAGCAGTGTAACTAGAGTGTGTGAGGAAAAAGGCAGTAAGATCAAAAATTCGGAGCCAGATCGTGTGGACGCTTTGGTTTATATCTGGGGTGATGTGAGAAATGACTGGAAATCTTTTAACAAAAGAATGAAATAACCTGGCTAAATTTTCAGCAAGGTATTCTGGCAGTTTCGAAAATAGACAACAAAGGAAGACATAAGATCTGTTATAATACTTCAGGTTGTTTCTTATCATTCTTCCCACATTTGTGGATAAACCACTTTCACAGATGCAATAACTTAAGTTCAGATCTAAAGTTGCTCTTGAGTTTACCAAGTGTCGGAGCTGCAATTAAGCCAAGTTGTTTGGTTGCGAGACACTCTACCCCACCAACTCTCTGGCTCCAGACTGGCCTTTCTACCTCACAGTACATGCCTGACTTGCATGGTCTCTGGAAATACTCAGTCGTGCTTCATAGCATCGCAGACTGTGCAAACTTAGATATGTCATTTATTAACCATCTATCATGTTTGTTTTCTTATATTAGGACCACTTGGTTTTACATGGATTAAACATTACTGTACATATGATAAAGCAAGTAAAACTTTTACAATGAGTGTTTCAGAAATGAAATCCAGTGGGAAAATGGTGAGTCTTTTTGTTTTTATTTTTTTAATTGACTGTGTTATTGAAGTAATGGAAATAAAACAAAAATCATGGGTGATTATTTTTCTAACAAGCATGTTCACAGTTTTTAAAAGTGAAAAAGTCAAAACAATTTTCTCTCACTTTAAATGACCGTGATGACTGAAGAAGAATGGTCATGGAATGTTTATAAGGAATTCTAGTACCTGTAAGGACACCTTAATAGATGTCATCTTATATCCCTGGCAGCAGAGTTTGTGTGGTGTGTTTGCCAGCAGCCTGCAGCGGCTGTCAGTGGCTGGTCCAAGTTCAAGGACTCTGCATCTTTCTTCCAGTTGGTGTCTTGTGGGAGCCTGGGTTTATCCACGCATGCCCCTTCTTTTCTGAACTGTGCACTACTTACTGAAATGCTGGACAACAAAATTTCTCAAAAGAAATCTTAATCACTGTTCATTTACTCCTAATGTAAATCAGTCTCTGAGTCTCTCTCATGGATTGTGAACAGTTCAGGACAAAGGGCACCTTGGATGCGGAGGTGCTACAGAATGCAACACCTTTCTACATGTCGTTTGCAATCTTTTTGTGAGTTAAGATATGTATATGGCACATGATTAGACCTACAAATTAGATAACTGAGCCATCATGTAAAAAGTCTAGAACCGGAAGTTATCCTAAAGGTTATTTAGGCTAGTCTCTTTTTAACTGATTAGAAAATAAAGACGGTAGAAAGTGACTGCCCAAGCTAATTTGTGATACACATCATGACGTTGATCTAACTTAAACCCATATTCAAATATATCAGCTGAAACTTACTGTGCTTGGGCATTCAATAGAGTCTAATAATTCAAAGTGAGAGACATAAAATAAAGGAGAACATATCAGAGAAAAAGAAAATTTTAGATTGCTACCACTGTGAGAAGTTATTGAATGCTGTAATCACACCTTAGTTTCTGTTCTAAAGGTTTCATAAGAAAAGCTGTTGCCCAAAAGTCAGTTTGTGTGACTGTCAGTGAGATAATAACAAATAGACTGAGCCAGAGTTCTATTAATCTATAAGATTTGCAACCAGAGACAATAGAAGTAATCAACGATTAGGTAAATATTCCCCTTAAAATTGACAAGCTTTCCAGGTACAGAAAAGAATTATGAATTGAGCTTATGTTAGATTCTATCCAAACAGGTTCAGTTTTAGTTTTGGTAACAGATCAGCAATTGGTTACCAGCAAAAGAATCACATTTTAAAAGTGAAAAAGTCAAAACAATTTTCTCTCACTTTAAATGACCGTGATGACTGAAGAAGAATGGTCATGGAATGTTTATAAGGAATTCTAGTACCTGTAAGGACACCTTAATAGATGTCATCTTATATCCCTGGCAGCAGAGTTTGTGTGGTGTGTTTGCCAGCAGCCTGCAGCGGCTGTCAGTGGCTGGTCCAAGTTCAAGGACTCTGCATCTTTCTTCCAGTTGGTGTCTTGTGGGAGCCTGGGTTTATCCACGCATGCCCCTTCTTTTCTGAACTGTGCACTACTTACTGAAATGCTGGACAACAAAATTTCTCAAAAGAAATCTTAATCACTGTTCATTTACTCCTAATGTAAATCAGTCTCTGAGTCTCTCTCATGGATTGTGAACAGTTCAGGACAAAGGGCACCTTGGATGCGGAGGTGCTACAGAATGCAACACCTTTCTACATGTCGTTTGCAATCTTTTTGTGAGTTAAGATATGTATATGGCACATGATTAGACCTACAAATTAGATAACTGAGCCATCATGTAAAAAGTCTAGAACCGGAAGTTATCCTAAAGGTTATTTAGGCTAGTCTCTTTTTAACTGATTAGAAAATAAAGACGGTAGAAAGTGACTGCCCAAGCTAATTTGTGATACACATCATGACGTTGATCTAACTTAAACCCATATTCAAATATATCAGCTGAAACTTACTGTGCTTGGGCATTCAATAGAGTCTAATAATTCAAAGTGAGAGACATAAAATAAAGGAGAACATATCAGAGAAAAAGAAAATTTTAGATTGCTACCACTGTGAGAAGTTATTGAATGCTGTAATCACACCTTAGTTTCTGTTCTAAAGGTTTCATAAGAAAAGCTGTTGCCCAAAAGTCAGTTTGTGTGACTGTCAGTGAGATAATAACAAATAGACTGAGCCAGAGTTCTATTAATCTATAAGATTTGCAACCAGAGACAATAGAAGTAATCAACGATTAGGTAAATATTCCCCTTAAAATTGACAAGCTTTCCAGGTACAGAAAAGAATTATGAATTGAGCTTATGTTAGATTCTATCCAAACAGGTTCAGTTTTAGTTTTGGTAACAGATCAGCAATTGGTTACCAGCAAAAGAATCACATGGTATGCCTGATAGTAATAGCATTATAACGAGTATCTACTGGAGCTTTATTATTTTGGTGCATCTCTTTATGTTTGGGGTCATCTATTTGACATGATAAATAAATATGTTGAAGGGTACTAGAAGGCATGTCACAGAATTTTTTGAATAAACTATATATGTGATTAATTTATTAATAAATCGTTTGGTATATTACAGTTGGGCAGTTAACATTAGTCAGAAGTCTTTGTATTAGTATTTAGAGAATCAAGGTAAGATTATGATATTTATATATAAACTGTACTATAAGTTATTTTATATGGGAACTTTAGATGTTGTATTTAGTATATTTTAGTTCACCCTATCATCATATCAATAGTATGTTCCACCTCTTGTTTCAGAATGGCCTTGTTACGAACTCACCAGAAATGTTTAAATTGAAATCTTGTATCCGACGAAAGACAGATTCTATTGATAAACGATTCTGCTTTGACATAGAAGTTGTTGAAAGGTTTGAACTTTTCACTTTATCTATTTTTTCTAACTAGAATTATTTGTTTCTATGTATAGCTGTAAATATCAAATAGCATAAAGTGTTTTTCAGTCTTATTTTTAAAAAGCAATATATATGTTCATTTCATTCTTTCACCTGTTTATTCAACAAATATATGTTTCATGATGCTTTCAAAAGAATAGACAATAAGTGCTACCAAAGGGTAATGTTACTCACCGAAAAATTTTGAAAATCAATATAAATGACTGCATTAGTCAAAAGTGCGTGTGGACTAAAGATCCCATCCCAAGGAAGGAGCGTGACAGTATCGTCATGGTTGAACAGGGTCAGCTTTTTGTTTGACTGTCAGTGAGATAATAACAAATAGACTGAGCCAGAGTTCTATTAATCTATAAGATTTGCAACCAGAGACAATAGAAGTAATCAACGATTAGGTAAATATTCCCCTTAAAATTGACAAGCTTTCCAGGTACAGAAAAGAATTATGAATTGAGCTTATGTTAGATTCTATCCAAACAGGTTCAGTTTTAGTTTTGGTAACAGATCAGCAATTGGTTACCAGCAAAAGAATCACATGGTATGCCTGATAGTAATAGCATTATAACGAGTATCTACTGGAGCTTTATTATTTTGGTGCATCTCTTTATGTTTGGGGTCATCTATTTGACATGATAAATAAATATGTTGAAGGGTACTAGAAGGCATGTCACAGAATTTTTTGAATAAACTATATATGTGATTAATTTATTAATAAATCGTTTGGTATATTACAGTTGGGCAGTTAACATTAGTCAGAAGTCTTTGTATTAGTATTTAGAGAATCAAGGTAAGATTATGATATTTATATATAAACTGTACTATAAGTTATTTTATATGGGAACTTTAGATGTTGTATTTAGTATATTTTAGTTCACCCTATCATCATATCAATAGTATGTTCCACCTCTTGTTTCAGAATGGCCTTGTTACGAACTCACCAGAAATGTTTAAATTGAAATCTTGTATCCGACGAAAGACAGATTCTATTGATAAACGATTCTGCTTTGACATAGAAGTTGTTGAAAGGTTTGAACTTTTCACTTTATATATTTTTACTAACTAGAATTATTTGTTTCTATGTATAGCTGTAAATATCAAATAGCATAAAGTGTTTTTCAGTCTTATTTTTTAAAAAGCAATATATATGTTCATTTCATTCTTTCACCTGTTTATTCAACAAATATATGTTTCATGATGCTTTCAAAAGAATAGACAATAAGTGCTACCAAAGGGTAATGTTACTCACCGAAAAATTTTGAAAATCAATATAAATGACTGCCTTAGTCAAAAGTGCGTGCTGTGGACTAAAGATCCCATCCCAAGGAAGGAGCGTGACAGTATCGTTCATGGTTGAACAGGGTCAGCTTTTTTGTTTGGTTTTAAAACTTAGTGGCCTTATGTCAAAAATCCCACAGTGCAATCACCGTAAGCTGCTTTCCATGCACACAACACTATCCTTGGCTTTCATAGTCACAGAATATTGGGGGAGACATAAAGGTTGTGCAGCCAAGCTTATCATCTGGTAGAATTAGAGGAATCATTTAATTCTACTCCTTTATTGTTTCAGGTAGAACAGAAACAAAGAGGGAGTATGTTTCTTGATCTCCATCTGTTTTTCCCCTTGTATTACCTTCACTCTTATGAATAATCTAGCTTTGTGAACTGCTCTACTATAGCCTGCGTGTTCTATAGATTGTAGCTATTTAGTAGGACATGGTCCCCTTCTTAGGCTTCTTTAAAATGGTGCTAGCTATCTGGACCCTGTGTTCACATAATACATTTCCTTTTCTCTCCAAAAATTCCTTTGAGAGTTTTGACTGGAGTTCTTTTCAAGTTATTAATTAATCAATGTAAATTGAACTGTCCTTAAGATTTTTTTTTTTTTTTTTTAAGATTTATTTATTTATTTTGGATGGGGGTCAGGTTGGGGAGGGAGGGGAGCGGGCGGGCCACTTCTATTGGTCTTTCTCTATTTTCATCTGTCTTTGTTCTTTGGCTCCTGTGGGCCTCCCATCGCGGTGGCGTCTGTCATCGCAGAGCGCCGACTCTGGGCGCATGCGCGCCAGAGCTCCTGCTCGGTAATTGGACACATCGGTCCAGCCGCTCACGGCACGTGGGATCTTCCCAGGCCAGGGATCGAACCGGCGCCCCTTGTACTGCAAGGTGGTGTCCTTACCCACTGGACCACCAGGGGAAGCCCAGTCCTTAAGATTTTGCATACCTTTTGCCCCCAATTTGTATTTGCGTGTCTTCTTTTTATTGAAATTTTGAATAGAATTCTTTTCATTAGTAAAAACTCATTTATTTTTTCATCATGGTTGGTAGTGCTGTGTAGAAAGACTATTCATTTTTTCATATAAATGACTGCCTTAGTCAAAAGTGCGTGCTGTGGACTAAAGATCCCATCCCAAGGAAGGAGCGTGACAGTATCGTTCATGGTTGAACAGGGTCAGCTTTTTTGTTTGGTTTTAAAACTTAGTGGCCTTATGTCAAAAATCCCACAGTGCAATCACCGTAAGCTGCTTTCCATGCACACAACACTATCCTTGGCTTTCATAGTCACAGAATATTGGGGGAGACATAAAGGTTGTGCAGCCAAGCTTATCATCTGGTAGAATTAGAGGAATCATTTAATTCTACTCCTTTATTGTTTCAGGTAGAACAGAAACAAAGAGGGAGTATGTTTCTTGATCTCCATCTGTTTTTCCCCTTGTATTACCTTCACTCTTATGAATAATCTAGCTTTGTGAACTGCTCTACTATAGCCTGCGTGTTCTATAGATTGTAGCTATTTAGTAGGACATGGTCCCCTTCTTAGGCTTCTTTAAAATGGTGCTAGCTATCTGGACCCTGTGTTCACATAATACATTTCCTTTTCTCTCCAAAAATTCCTTTGAGAGTTTTGACTGGAGTTCTTTTCAAGTTATTAATTAATCAATGTAAATTGAACTGTCCTTAAGATTTTTTTTTTTTTTTTTAAGATTTATTTATTTATTTTGGATGGGGGTCAGGTTGGGGAGGGAGGGGAGCGGGCGGGCCACTTCTATTGGTCTTTCTCTATTTTCATCTGTCTTTGTTCTTTGGCTCCTGTGGGCCTCCCATCGCGGTGGCGTCTGTCATCGCAGAGCGCCGACTCTGGGCGCATGCGCGCCAGAGCTCCTGCTCGGTAATTGGACACATCGGTCCAGCCGCTCACGGCACGTGGGATCTTCCCAGGCCAGGGATCGAACCGGCGCCCCTTGTACTGCAAGGTGGTGTCCTTACCCACTGGACCACCAGGGGAAGCCCAGTCCTTAAGATTTTGCATACCTTTTGCCCCCAATTTGTATTTGCGTGTCTTCTTTTTATTGAAATTTTGAATAGAATTCTTTTCATTAGTAAAAACTCATTTATTTTTTCATCATGGTTGGTAGTGCTGTGTAGAAAGACTATTCATTTTTTTCATATACATCAATCTGTATCCAATGTAATGGAGTTGTGAACTCCATTGGCTCTAATAATTTTGTGGTAGGAACTTCTTTATTTTGGATGAATACCAACATGTTAGTGATTCCTCTTCTTTTTTTCAATGCTTTCTAGATTATAACCTTGGAGTGCATGCTTTAAACCCCGTGCATCTGTAGAAGCAGTTTACAGTTTCCTCTGTAAAACTGAGCTAATCATTACCTACATCAAAGGGTTGTTGTGAGGAATAAATGAGATAATATAGGAGACATAACAGTGTCTGGCACACAATAAACAGCCAGCAAGTATTGATTTTTGTTATTATTGCTTTTTTAAACTGGCTTAAATTATCCAAGATAAAATTACTTTGATCTTTATAAGTTTTTCTAATGAATCTAATGATCTATCTTCCTCTATACATGGAGATATATGCCTTTATCACAGTTGTAACTCATTCTAGGCTTGTAATTGCACAATATTTAAATGGAATTTACTTCTTGATGTACCTTTCCACAGAGCCCTCAAAGTTCCTGTTTATCTGTGGACACTTTACACAGTTAATTTCACTTTTCTTTTTTTTCTGGATTTTCTATCTTTTTCTCTCTTAAATTGATTTCATCTCTCCCATTCCTTGCTCTTTCTGTTTTTTTTCTTTTAGGCGTAGGGTGGGGAGGGAGGGGGGCGGGTGAACCACTTCTATTGGTCTTTCATTTATTTATTTTCATCCATCTTTGTTCTTCCGCCCATGTGGGCCTCCCATCTCAGTGGCCTCGTCACAGAGCACCGGCTCTAGGCGCATGCACTCCAGAGCTCCCGCTCGGTAATTGGACACATCGGTCCAGCTGCTCCGCGGCACGTGGGATCTTCCCAGGCCAGGGATTGAACCGACGCCCCTTGCACTGCAAGGCGGTGTCCTGACCCACTGGACCACCAGGGTAGCCCCTCCTTGCTCTTTCTTAAGGCACGTCCTCTAGTAGCTATTTCAGAGTGGGTCAGTGGAGAGAGTTGTTTTTAAAGTATTAATTATAATATTGTGATCATTGTATAAACACTTTGGTCTTTTTGCCTTCTGTATAATTAACTCATTATGGTCTACAGCTTCTCATACTGCTATATACTCACTGTAATTATTTTTAGTGACTAGATGATATTACAATGGGTCATATTCTTAATCTTTCATCTATTATGGGATGTTTAGGTGGTTTTGAACTTTGGTGAATGAGGCTCTGTCATCCTTTTCGATCATTTTTGGGAAAATAGCTTGAAACTAGCCTCCTGCAAGTGCATCTGTAGAAGCAGTTTACAGTTTCCTCTGTAAAACTGAGCTAATCATTACCTACATCAAAGGGTTGTTGTGAGGAATAAATGAGATAATATAGGAGACATAACAGTGTCTGGCACACAATAAACAGCCAGCAAGTATTGATTTTTGTTATTATTGCTTTTTTAAACTGGCTTAAATTATCCAAGATAAAATTACTTTGATCTTTATAAGTTTTTCTAATGAATCTAATGATCTATCTTCCTCTATACATGGAGATATATGCCTTTATCACAGTTGTAACTCATTCTAGGCTTGTAATTGCACAATATTTAAATGGAATTTACTTCTTGATGTACCTTTCCACAGAGCCCTCAAAGTTCCTGTTTATCTGTGGACACTTTACACAGTTAATTTCACTTTTCTTTTTTTTCTGGATTTTCTATCTTTTTCTCTCTTAAATTGATTTCATCTCTCCCATTCCTTGCTCTTTCTGTTTTTTTTCTTTTAGGCGTAGGGTGGGGAGGGAGGGGGGCGGGTGAACCACTTCTATTGGTCTTTCATTTATTTATTTTCATCCATCTTTGTTCTTCCGCCCATGTGGGCCTCCCATCTCAGTGGCCTCGTCACAGAGCACCGGCTCTAGGCGCATGCACTCCAGAGCTCCCGCTCGGTAATTGGACACATCGGTCCAGCTGCTCCGCGGCACGTGGGATCTTCCCAGGCCAGGGATTGAACCGACGCCCCTTGCACTGCAAGGCGGTGTCCTGACCCACTGGACCACCAGGGTAGCCCCTCCTTGCTCTTTCTTAAGGCACGTCCTCTAGTAGCTATTTCAGAGTGGGTCAGTGGGAGAGAGTTGTTTTTAAAGTATTAATTATAATATTGTGATCATTGTATAAACACTTTGGTCTTTTTGCCTTCTGTATAATTAACTCATTATGGTCTACAGCTTCTCATACTGCTATATACTCACTGTAATTATTTTTAGTGACTAGATGATATTACAATGGGTCATATTCTTAATCTTTCATCTATTATGGGATGTTTAGGTGGTTTTGAACTTTGGTGAATGAGGCTCTGTCATCCTTTTCGATCATTTTTGGGAAAATAGCTTGAAACTAGCCTCCTTCAAATAGTCTTATACTTAAAACACTTAGGATTTGTTTTCACTTTTTAAATTTCTTTTTTCTTTCTTATCCATATCCTTTTATCTTTTCATTTTTTTACTTGTAAAGTTAACTAAGAATTTAAATAAATAATAAATGTTTAAAGGCATAAAATAGTAAATTGAATATATAAAATGTTTGTTTTTAATAGGCATGGGATCATCACATTGCAAGCGTTTTCGGAAACTAATCGAAAACTCTGGCTTGAAGCCATGGATGGGAAGGAACCGGTAGGAATATGACACATTCTATCATTTGTAAAGTACATCTGAAAAGACATTTTATATGCCAGTAGTGTATTGAAAAATATTAAAATAACAAATCAAAGGACTAGAGACTCTTAACTGTTTTCCTAGTGTTGTGTCACTGGCACATAACACCATCGTTTGAATTTGTTTCTCAGGGAGACTTCCAGTACTAATTTAAAACCCTAAATTTACTTTAAAAACATTACTTATAATCATTAATTTGGCTTATTCACAAATTGATTGTGGATCCAATTAATCCACGATTGATTGTGGATTCCGTCAATCAACATTGATTGGATTGTTTTGTTTAGTTAATAGTTCTTGAGTGCCCACTCTTGGAAGGCCTGTAGTAGGCTTTTAGATTAGCATGATGAGCATATTTCAGGGTAGTAACTAACCCTGATCCTAGCCCATTGCTTAGATGTCTCCTCTGAGAAAACTGTTTGTAGCTTGACATTTCCCTCTGTCCAGAAACTCATTTTTCTAATAGCTTTTTTATGTTGACATAATTTACTTAAAATGATAGGGGAGGCTTATATAAAAGGAAATAAATCATTTGTGAAGAGCTCAGCACTAATAGAAGACACCAGCCTGGTCTTGAAAACTATCTTTTAAATGGCAAAGAACTTGCGAACTGTGAAAAGTATCTGTGTGAAAAAAAGAACTACACAAAGTGTAGAGCCAGACTTTGAGCCTATCCTACAAACCATTACCAGGCTACATGAGTATAGAGATTATGGTCAAGAATCTGGGAAAATGTATAGAAATTAGAAGTCATTTTATACTTAAAACACTTAGGATTTGTTTTCACTTTTTAAATTTCTTTTTCTTTCTTATCCATATCCTTTTATCTTTTCATTTTTTTACTTGTAAAGTTAACTAAGAATTTAAATAAATAATAAATGTTTAAAGGCATAAAATAGTAAATTGAATATATAAAATGTTTGTTTTTAATAGGCATGGGATCATCACATTGCAAGCGTTTTCGGAAACTAATCGAAAACTCTGGCTTGAAGCCATGGATGGGAAGGAACCGGTAGGAATATGACACATTCTATCATTTGTAAAGTACATCTGAAAAGACATTTTATATGCCAGTAGTGTATTGAAAAATATTAAAATAACAAATCAAAGGACTAGAGACTCTTAACTGTTTTCCTAGTGTTGTGTCACTGGCACATAACACCATCGTTTGAATTTGTTTCTCAGGGAGACTTCCAGTACTAATTTAAAACCCTAAATTTACTTTAAAAACATTACTTATAATCATTAATTTGGCTTATTCACAAATTGATTGTGGATCCAATTAATCCACGATTGATTGTGGATTCCGTCAATCAACATTGATTGGATTGTTTTGTTTAGTTAATAGTTCTTGAGTGCCCACTCTTGGAAGGCCTGTAGTAGGCTTTTAGATTAGCATGATGAGCATATTTCAGGGTAGTAACTAACCCTGATCCTAGCCCATTGCTTAGATGTCTCCTCTGAGAAAACTGTTTGTAGCTTGACATTTCCCTCTGTCCAGAAACTCATTTTTCTAATAGCTTTTTTATGTTGACATAATTTACTTAAAATGATAGGGGAGGCTTATATAAAAAAGGAAATAAATCATTTGTGAAGAGCTCAGCACTAATAGAAGACACCAGCCTGGTCTTGAAAACTATCTTTTAAATGGCAAAGAACTTGCGAACTGTGAAAAGTATCTGTGTGAAAAACAGAACTACACAAAGTGTAGAGCCAGACTTTGAGCCTATCCTACAAACCATTACCAGGCTACATGAGTATAGAGATTATGGTCAAGAATCTGGGAAAATGTATAGAAATTAGAAGTCATTTTATACCTGTGGAATTTAATAATAAAAAATTTACATTGTCTATTCTTGATTATGTTTATTAAATTTAAGTGTAGTTTAAAAAATTATCAGTCAGTGACAGATTAAAAAAATTAAAAACAAAATAATTTGATTCTTTACCATTAGTAGTTGAGAAGCAAGTCCTGACCTAGAGAAAATTTAGAAGACAGTGTAATAGCATAACAAGTACAAGTTAGGTTTGTACTTGCTGAGAAATAAACACTAAGCAGATCATTTGAGGAAGAAACAATTTGGTGAAATCCATCATGAGATACTTTCTGAAGAACGGAAATTATACATCACGTTGGAGGATAAAATCAGATGCTTGGATCAGAGAGAAAAGGGCAAAACTTTTCCCAGGGCAGGACAGCCGTGGATGAAAAGGAGCGGAAGGAAGATTGGAAGACAGGGTAGGGAGAGGGAATTGTGGACACCATAGTTGGAGGACCTTGAAATCAAGACACTCCTTTTGAATATTATTGTACAGTATCACCCTGGTAATCTTCTGTGCTGGGTCAGTAACTGGAAATAACTGTCTGGCTTCTTTTGTTTTTTAGATTTATACCCTGCCTGCAATTATTAGCAAGAAAGAAGAAAGTAAGTTGTTTTAATAATTATTTGAAATTGTTATCATATAGATTTTCTTTAGTTGAAATAAAATAACAAATTAAGGCTTTCCTGGTGGCTCATTGTTAAAGAATCCACCTGTCAGTGCATCTGGGTTTGATCCCTCCGTTGAGAGGATCCCCTGGAGAAGGAAGAGCCAACCCACTCCAGTGTTCTTGCCTGGGGAATCCCATGGACAGAGGATCCTGGCAGGCTATAGTCCGTGGGTCACAGCAGAGTCAAATAGGACTTAGTGACTAAACCACAACAACAAAAATAACAAATTAGTTTCAATATACAACAAAATAATCTAATTTTTTATAAACTATAAAGTGATTACCAAAGGAAGTCTAGTACCATCTGTTGTCACACAGCTCTCCCCTTTCATCATTACATCCACCCTCCTGCCCCCTTAACTCTAATAACCATAAGTCAGTCTGAGTTCGGTTTCTTTTTCTTTGTTTTATTTTTTATATTCCACATATACATGAAATCATAGGTATTTGCCCTTCTCTGACTTATTTAACTTAACAGAATGCCTTTACATTCCCCCCTATGTTGTTGCAAATGGCAAAATATCCTTTTTGATAGCTGAACAGTAGTCCATTGTGTGGAAATACCGTATCTTCTTTTTTTTTTTAAAGGCTTCCTGGTGGTCCACTGGGTAAGGACACCACCTTACAGTGCAAGGGGTGCCAGTTCGATCCCTGGTCTGGGAAGATCCCATGTGCTGCTGAGCAGCTGGACCAATGTGTCCAGCTACTGAGCTGGACTCTGGAACGCATGTGCCCAGAGCCAGTGCTCTGCAATGAGAGAGGCTGCTGTGATAGGAGGCCCACACAGGCCAAAGAACAAAGATGAAAATAAATGAAAGACCAATAGAAGTGGCAAAAAAAAAAAAAGACTCATTTTATTCATTTGGCTGCAATGGGTCTTAGATTGGGCATGCAAGATCTTTCAGTTGTGGTGCATGAACTCTTAGTTGTGGCATGTGGGATCTAGTTCCTGGACCAGGACTCGAACCTGGGCCCCCTGCATTGGGAAGACAGAGTTTTAACCACTGGACCACCAGGGAAGTCCCTTTATCCAGGGTATCTTCTTTATCCAGTCCTCCATCCGTGGAAATATAGGCTTTGTCCATGTCTTGGCTATTGTATATAATGCTGCGGTGAACATAAAGGTGGATATATATCTTTGAATTAATGTTTTTTATTTTCTTTGGGTAAGTACCCAGAAGTGAAATAGCTGGAATACTTGGTACTATTTCCATAATTGCTGCAGTAATATATGTTTCCACCAATAATGTACAAAGTTTCCCTTCTCTCCACATCCTCTACAACATTTATTTTTTCTCTTTTTGATAATAGCCATTCTAGCTGGTGTGAGGTGATATCTCATTTTCATTTGCATGTCTCTGATGATTAGTGGTGGTAAACATCTTTTCATGTGCCTCTTGGCCATCTGTATGTGTTTTGAAAAAAATACCTACTTAGATCCTCTGCCCAGTTTTTAATAAAACTGTTCTTCACTGTTTAGTTGTTTGAGTTCTTTATGTATTTCAGATATTGACCCCTTATCATCTGTATGATTTGCAGTTATTTTTCCCTTATTTAGTAGGTCACCTCTACATTTTGTTGATGATTTCCATTGCTGTACAGAAGCTATTCAGTTTGATATTGTCCTATTTGTGTATTTTCCCTTTTGTTGCTTTTGCTTTTGAGGTCAGATTCAAAACTTCTATGCCAACACTGATATTAAGAACCTTATTGCCTATGTTTTCTTCTAGAATTTTTATGGACTCAGAGATTATGTTTAAGTTGTAATGCATTTCAAGTTGATTTTCCTGTGTGATATAGTAGTCTAGATTCATTCTTTTTCATGTGTCTTTCCAGTTTTCTTAGCACCATTTATTGAAGAGATTTCTTTTTCCCATTCTCTGTCATAAATTGTTTATCCATGTACATGTGGATTTATTTCTAGACCCTGTACTCTGTTCCATTAATTTATGTGTATGTATTTATGCCAATACCATACTGGGTTTTTTTTTAATTTTTTTTTTTTTTTTTATCTTTTTGGAGGGTGGGGGGGGGGGGGGGGGGGGTGGGCGGGCCACTTCTATTGGTCTTTCTCTATTTTCATCCGTCTTTGTTCTTTGGCTCCTGTGGGCCTCCCATTGCGGTGGCCACTGTCGTCGCAGAGCACCGGCTCTGGGCACACGCGCGCCAGAGCTCTGGCTCAGTAATTGGACACATCGGTCCAGCCGCTCCGCGGCATGTGGGATCTTCCCAGGCCAGGGATCGAACCGGCGCCCCTTGCACTGCAAGGCGGTGTCTTTACCCAGTGGACTGCCAGGGGAAGCCCTACCATACTGTTTTGATTACTGTAACTTTGTAGTTGACTTGTAATCCAGGAGTTTGATACCTCTAGAGACATGTGGGTAAGCCTTTCGGCTTCAGTGGGACCAGGGGAGAACGTACAAGCAGGCTGAGGCCTATAAAGCTAGCAGTGTGATATGAAAGTACCAAAATGTTACTCATCAGCACCTCCATCCCAGGCGATCCCAATAGACCTTGGTACCCCACGCAGAACCTTTAATCTTAGATAATGAATCTCTTTCATGTATGGTCTAGGGACTTTTCAAACTGTTGGTTTTATGCTGAGTCATGGAGTAAGTTACTCTGCATGAGTGAACTTTTCAATCCCTCCTGCTGGTTTTCAAAGCCATAAGTATTGGGAGCTCATCTCTGCAGTCCAGGTTGAAAAGTTTGTGGTACCCAGTGTGGAACACAAACCCTCTAGTTCCTTGGGGAGAAGTCCCACATTTGTGAAATCCTTGTGCTTATGGGTTGTTATACCAGAGATGAGATTTTTGGTGAAACTGTTGATGTTTTTTTAGAATTTTATGGACTCAGAGATTATGTTTAAGTTGTAATGCATTTCAAGTTGATTTTCCTGTGTGATATAGTAGTCTAGATTCATTCTTTTTCATGTGTCTTTCCAGTTTTCTTAGCACCATTTAGTGAAGAGATTTCTTTTCCCATTCTCTGTCATAAATTGTTTATCCATGTACATGTGGATTTATTTCTAGACCCTGTACTCTGTTCCATTAATTTATGTGTATGTATTTATGCCAATACCATACTGGGTTTTTTTTTAATTTTTTTTTGTATCTTTTGGAGGGTGGGGTGGGGAGGGAGGGGGATGGGCGGGCCACTTCTATTGGTCTTTCTCTATTTTCATCCGTCTTTGTTCTTTGGCTCCTGTGGGCCTCCCATTGCGGTGGCCACTGTCGTCGCAGAGCACCGGCTCTGGGCACACGCGCGCCAGAGCTCTGGCTCAGTAATTGGACACATCGGTCCAGCCGCTCCGCGGCATGTGGGATCTTCCCAGGCCAGGGATCGAACCGGCGCCCCTTGCACTGCAAGGCGGTGTCTTTACCCAGTGGACTGCCAGGGGAAGCCCTACCATACTGTTTTGATTACTGTAACTTTGTAGTTGACTTGTAATCCAGGAGTTTGATACCTCTAGAGACATGTGGGTAAGCCTTTCGGCTTCAGTGGGACCAGGGAGAACGCAAGCAGGCTGAGGCCTATAAAGCTAGCAGTGTGATATGAAAGTACCAAAATGTTACTCATCAGCACCTCCATCCCAGGCGATCCCAATAGACCTTGGTACCCCACGCAGAACCTTTAATCTTAGATAATGAATCTCTTTCATGTATGGTCTAGGGACTTTTCAAACTGTTGGTTTTATGCTGAGTCATGGAGTAAGTTACTCTGCATGAGTGAACTTTTCAATCCCTCCTGCTGGTTTTCAAAGCCATAAGTATTGGGAGCTCATCTCTGCAGTCCAGGTTGAAAAGTTTGTGGTACCCAGTGTGGAACACAAACCCTCTAGTTCCTTGGGGAGAAGTCCCACATTTGTGAAATCCCTTGTGCTTATGGGTTGTTATACCAGAGATGAGATTTTTGGTGAAACTGTACCTCTGACTCTCCTACCCATTTTGATATTGTCCTTTAATTCTTTGTTGAGGAACTTTTTAGCTAATTTTCAGTTCGTTTTTCGGAGGAAATAGATCCATTATATAGTTGTATATTTGATGTGCCCGTGGGAAGAGGTATATTCAGGGTCTTCCTAAACCAGCATCTTGCATCAATCCCCAGCACATAGTTATTTTACCACAGAGGTATTATGTGATATTAGGCTTTAACTCTGGAAAAATTACAATAATATACCTTTGATCTGTTGGTATTGAGCAAATTAGAAATGTCCATTCAAAAAAGTTTCTAGTGTTAAAACCACTAACTACTGGAATTTATACTAACCAATTTATTTATTTTTTTAGTAATTATTACTTAGAAGCATGTACACTACTTTATCCCAGAAATTTGAGGGAATTAATATCAGTTTTATTTTCTTTAAATGACAGTAGAGAGCTTCTTCATGTTACTTTCTCTGCTTCAGTTTACAAGACTGAAGATATGAACACTGCTAATTTTAGGAAATTGCACCCAAGATTGTGAGGTTTAAAGACATTGTCTTAACACATGGGATGTGTGGGAAAACATGTTGTCACTGTTTCAGTACTAAATCCTTAATATCAAACTGTTCAGAAAGAACACATTTTGTGTATTTTCCTTCATACTGTGAATTATTTTTAATCATCTGTCATCTTTAATCCTTGGTTAGTTGAGTATTTTCCTATGTAATTTATAATAGTCAAATTATATGACATTTTAAATCAAGTTATATGTGTTTCTAAGGTTATATATATATATATATATATATATATATCCTAGAATATATGTGATACTTAATGCACCTCAGAACTAGGGTTTTTATCATAATTAGGTAATTTGAATGAGAAAGTTATCACATGTACTTATTCTGTAATGGAGGGGAAAATTTTCCTTCTTGTAGTAAAGAATCAGTTTTCCTGTAGTCTTAGGCACCTGAACATCTCTGTGCCACCAATTGTAATAATAAATTGATGTGTGTTTCAAAAAAATAGTCTAAGAGTCTATCTGCTTGTATTGATTTATCACGTTCTGACTCTTGAAACTGTTGACCCAAATAGGATGAACAGCTTGAGAGTTGTGGGTTTGTTACCGAGTCCAAGCTCGCTCTGCTCACCGTACGACAGGCTAATGAATCCAAAAAACGAGGTGTTGAGGCAAGAAAAACGAGTTTATTTGGAAAGCAGCTGACTGAGAAGATGGCAGGCTCGCACCTTGGAAAAAAACCATCTTCTTGGGGTTTGGATGCAAGGTTATTTTTATAGATCAGAGGTGGGGGAGTTAATAAGGAAGCCAAGCAAAAAGGCCATTAATCTTGCAAACATCTCCTAGAAGGGCAAGCCTCAGGCAGACAAAGTGTTAACTTCTCTTCCTGCCATCTACAGGTGGACAGGATTCTTGAACCAAAGGTATTTTGCTTTAACACTCAGGCAGAGGGCAGGGTCCTCGAGAAGCATTAAGGGAATTAATATCAGTTTTATTTTCTTTAAATGACAGTAGAGAGCTTCTTCATGTTACTTTCTCTGCTTCAGTTTACAAGACTGAAGATATGAACACTGCTAATTTTAGGAAATTGCACCCAAGATTGTGAGGTTTAAAGACATTGTCTTAACACATGGGATGTGTGGGAAAACATGTTGTCACTGTTTCAGTACTAAATCCTTAATATCAAACTGTTCAGAAAGAACACATTTTGTGTATTTTCCTTCATACTGTGAATTATTTTTAATCATCTGTCATCTTTAATCCTTGGTTAGTTGAGTATTTTCCTATGTAATTTATAATAGTCAAATTATATGACATTTTAAATCAAGTTATATGTGTTTCTAAGGTTATATATATATATATATATATATATATATCCTAGAATATATGTGATACTTAATGCACCTCAGAACTAGGGTTTTTATCATAATTAGGTAATTTGAATGAGAAAGTTATCACATGTACTTATTCTGTAATGGAGGGAAATTATCCTTCTTGTAGTAAAGAATCAGTTTTCCTGTAGTCTTAGGCACCTGAACATCTCTGTGCCACCAATTGTAATAATAAATTGATGTGTGTTTCAAAAAAATAGTCTAAGAGTCTATCTGCTTGTATTGATTTATCACGTTCTGACTCTTGAAACTGTTGACCCAAATAGGATGAACAGCTTGAGAGTTGTGGGTTTGTTACCGAGTCCAAGCTCGCTCTGCTCACCGTACGACAGGCTAATGAATCCAAAAAACGAGGTGTTGAGGCAAGAAAAACGAGTTTATTTGGAAAGCAGCTGACTGAGAAGATGGCAGGCTCGCACCTTGGAAAAAAACCATCTTCTTGGGGTTTGGATGCAAGGTTATTTTTATAGATCAGAGGTGGGGGAGTTAATAAGGAAGCCAAGCAAAAAGGCCATTAATCTTGCAAACATCTCCTAGAAGGGCAAGCCTCAGGCAGACAAAGTGTTAACTTCTCTCTTCCTGCCATCTACAGGTGGACAGGATTCTTGAACCAAAGGTATTTTGCTTTAACACTCAGGCAGAGGGGCAGGGTCCTCGAGAAGCAAGCCATTAAGTATGATTATTATAATAATAATAGCAATGGAAAGCAAGTCAAAGAAATTTGCAACAGTGAAGCGACAATTGGTTTTCTCCCAGCAACAGGTCGAGTTTTATTTGGGGCGCAATTAGAACTGCAGCCCAGAAGACAGCACCTCAGGTAGCTCTGAGAGACTGCTCCAGAGAGGCAGCAGGAAGCAGATCAATATATAAGATTTTGAGGAAGGGGGAGCTTACTACCAGTAACAAAAGGTTTTTTGGGTAGTCACAAGGATCTGATGTCACCATGAAGGGATTTAGTGCTTTTCTTAATATGAGGAGCAAGGATTGAGATAATAAATCTGTTCCTCAAAGCAACCACCTATCTAAAGACCTACCCACCAGATTCCCTGGAGCACAGAGAGCCTCACTCCACCCTGAACTGCCTCAGGAGGTGTTGAAGGTCAGCAGCTGTCAGCACAGGGTCAATCTCCAGAGGCAGATGGCAAATGCCCTTGTTCAGTCATCGGCAGTGTAATTGGTAAATGCCAATTGTAGTTGACAATATGATGTGTCAGTTTGGCACCCAGTTCTCTCAGCTTCTTGTGACAGGTCCCATCTTTCCTCCCTAGTTCTCCATGAAAGCTTTCCCTGAGATGTGTGCCTAGAACATATTTGTTCTTATTCTTGATGCCGAAAACTTGGCCTCTGTGCACCCATGCTGAATTGAATCTATGACAGCGTCTTCAGTGAAATAGAAAAGAATAGTTTTATTGCTTTGCAAGTCAACGGGGCACACAGCGGGCTCCTGATGTTGAAAACTGTGCCCACGCCGCAGACACCAAAAAAAAACAAACAAAAAAAACCCTCAAAACGCTGTCTCCCAACTCAGGAGGATTTGGTGAGGAGTTTTTTAGCAATAGGTCAAGGGTAGTGTTTCTGAGATTAGTGTGTGTGCAAGGCTTGAACTTCTTTAATCTTGTCTCAGATAATCTCTTGAGGAGCTACTCTGGATCCTTTAATCTAGTCTCAGGCAGACAAAGTGTTAACTCTCTCTTCCTGCCATCTACAGGTGGACAGGATTCTTGAACCAAAGGTATTTTGCTTTAACACTCAGGCAGAGGGGCAGGGTCCTCGAGAAGCAAGCCATTAAGTATGATTATTATAATAATAATAGCAATGGAAAGCAAGTCAAAGAAATTTGCAACAGTGAAGCGACAATTGGTTTTCTCCCAGCAACAGGTCGAGTTTTATTTGGGGCGCAATTAGAACTGCAGCCCAGAAGACAGCACCTCAGGTAGCTCTGAGAGACTGCTCCAGAGAGGCAGCAGGAAGCAGATCAATATATAAGATTTTGAGGAAGGGGGAGCTTACTACCAGTAACAAAAGGTTTTTGGCTAGTCACAAGGATCTGATGTCACCATGAAGGGATTTAGTGCTTTTCTTAATATGAGGAGCAAGGATTGAGATAATAAATCTGTTCCTCAAAGCAACCACCTATCTAAAGACCTACCCACCAGATTCCCTGGAGCACAGAGAGCCTCACTCCACCCTGAACTGCCTCAGGAGGTGTTGAAGGTCAGCAGCTGTCAGCACAGGGTCAATCTCCAGAGGCAGATGGCAAATGCCCTTGTTCAGTCATCGGCAGTGTAATTGGTAAATGCCAATTGTAGTTGACAATATGATGTGTCAGTTTGGCACCCAGTTCTCTCAGCTTCTTGTGACAGGTCCCATCTTTCCTCCCTAGTTCTCCATGAAAGCTTTCCCTGAGATGTGTGCCTAGAACATATTTGTTCTTATTCTTGATGCCGAAAACTTGGCCTCTGTGCACCCATGCTGAATTGAATCTATGACAGCGTCTTCAGTGAAATAGAAAAGAATAGTTTTATTGCTTTGCAAGTCAACGGGGCACACAGCGGGCTCCTGATGTTGAAAACTGTGCCCACGCCGCAGACACCAAAAAAAAACAAACAAAAAAAACCCTCAAAACGCTGTCTCCCAACTCAGGAGGATTTGGTGAGGAGTTTTTTAGCAATAGGTCAAGGGTAGTGTTTCTGAGATTAGTGTGTGTGCAAGGCTTGAACTTCTTTAATCTTGTCTCAGATAATCTCTTGAGGAGCTACTCTGGATCCTTTAATCTAGTCTCAGGTGGTCTTCTCCGGTATGAAGAATGCTGACATCTTCTCATTGTTAGCTTTTAGTTCTATAAAGAACCATACAGATATTACTATGTGTATTCCTGGAGGACGAACCAGGACCCTGCCCCAAGGCTGCACTATTATTTCTTGGCTGTTTCTTTCCTCAGCATCTCCTACCTTCCTCCCTGATTAGCATCTGTTTGAATCTGCCCTTTTGGACTCAGGAAGGTCATGGAGACTAGAGGCTGTTCTCTACAAACAAGGAACAGAGAAGACAGAAAACCTTTCTCTTTTATCATATATCTTATTAACCACTACTTTGCTAGTGATTTAATGACTCATAAGATATATTTATGCTAAACAGTATTCCAGATTCAACCACTTGATCCCATTAAGAGTAGCATGATATTTTCTTCCTAGTGATACATTCAGAATTCTATTTATTTCAGTTCAAAATTATATTCTAGTGATTGTAGAGTTCTCAATCCTCTTTCTTAAGTCTTGAATAAATCCTGCAAGCTCATCCTCTTATATAGGAGTTTAGCAGCTTGTATCTTCTTCATAGTTGCATCTGTTTCCTTTGACACTTGATTCTCTCCCAAGGTGGCGTTATGTCAATTTTAGTCTGTAACTTCTCTCACAGTTGGTATTTGAAACCAGTACCAACCCTGATTCATTTGCCAACTTAAGCCTTCCAAGTCACATGGATTCCATTTGTCTTAAATTATTCCTAGTATCCTTTGGAAACTCAGTTTTACTAGGAATGTGTTTCTTTTGAACTGTGAAAAATAATAGTGAATCTTAAGATGGAAAATGCAAAACTCAGATAACAAAATAACTCTCAAAATGAGTACATAAAGTCTGCTTTTATATATCACAATTATCTTCATTCATTTCACCAAAGGCAGGTTTTATTGAGATTTTTAAAAGACGGATTGCTCTTTCTTTTAGTACCTTTTATTGAAAAGTTGAAAATGTGACCTTAAGAACCAAATGTTATAAATGTCGAGAACTTGCAGTTTCAAATGATACAAAAGGCTGGTGTATCATTTTTACCAGGGTTCCATTTGTTTTGACTCAGTTTCTTTTGTTAAAAATGAAATTTAATAATTAATTCCTTAATTCTCTTTTCACCTGTTTTTCCGGTATGAAGAATGCTGACATCTTCTCATTGTTAGCTTTTAGTTCTATAAAGAACCATACAGATATTACTATGTGTATTCCTGGAGGACGAACCAGGACCCTGCCCCAAGGCTGCACTATTATTTCTTGGCTGTTTCTTTCCTCAGCATCTCCTACCTTCCTCCCTGATTAGCATCTGTTTGAATCTGCCCTTTTGGACTCAGGAAGGTCATGGAGACTAGAGGCTGTTCTCTACAAACAAGGAACAGAGAAGACAGAAAACCTTTCTCTTTTATCATATATCTTATTAACCACTACTTTGCTAGTGATTTAATGACTCATAAGATATATTTATGCTAAACAGTATTCCAGATTCAACCACTTGATCCCATTAAGAGTAGCATGATATTTTCTTCCTAGTGATACATTCAGAATTCTATTTATTTCAGTTCAAAATTATATTCTAGTGATTGTAGAGTTCTCAATCCTCTTTCTTAAGTCTTGAATAAATCCTGCAAGCTCATCCTCTTATATAGGAGTTTAGCAGCTTGTATCTTCTTCATAGTTGCATCTGTTTCCTTTGACACTTGATTCTCTCCCAAGGTGGCGTTATGTCAATTTTAGTCTGTAACTTCTCTCACAGTTGGTATTTGAAACCAGTACCAACCCTGATTCATTTGCCAACTTAAGCCTTCCAAGTCACATGGATTCCATTTGTCTTAAATTATTCCTAGTATCCTTTGGAAACTCAGTTTTACTAGGAATGTGTTTCTCTTTTTGAACTGTGAAAAATAATAGTGAATCTTAAGATGGAAAATGCAAAACTCAGATAACAAAATAACTCTCAAAATGAGTACATAAAGTCTGCTTTTATATATCACAATTATCTTCATTCATTTCACCAAAGGCAGGTTTTATTGAGATTTTTAAAAGACGGATTGCTCTTTCTTTTAGTACCTTTTATTGAAAAGTTGAAAAATGTGACCTTAAGAACCAAATGTTATAAATGTCGAGAACTTGCAGTTTCAAATGATACAAAAGGCTGGTGTATCATTTTTACCAGGGTTCCATTTGTTTTGACTCAGTTTCTTTTGTTAAAAATGAAATTTAATAATTAATTCCTTAATTCTCTATTCACCTGTTTTTCATGTTCGCTATTTTAGATTATCTGAAGGTACTATAGTGCTGTGCTTGGCATTTTGGGATATTGGAAACAAGCAATCCCTTCTTGGTGCCCAAAGAAAGTTTCATCTTCATGTAGGTGGTCAGCTCTAGGAAGATACTCATTCAATGGCCATTCATTCTTGTATGTTGAGTTCACCCAAAGCATTCACTGCACTCTGTTCACTTGGCATCTAGTGCACTGAGGACACATAAGTAAATGAGTCAGTGCCTGTTGATAGCAGCACGTATTTTATTTCTGGCATTTTTACATTTAAGTCTATGTTTTTTGTTTCTAAAAACCAATGTAAAACATATGTGACAGTTACAAAATCCAATGAATAAAAATAACTTTCTGTCCTTTCTTATTTGCAGTTTGCATGGATCTTTCTAGAGCTTTCTCCTAAGAAAATCGAAACATTTGTATTCTCAAATTTTATTTTTTAAGAAATTGGATAATACTTTCTTATAGATTAGTCTTGTCAGGTGGCACTAGCAGTAAAGAACCCGCCTACCAGTACTGAAGATGGTAGAGACATGGGTTTGATCCCTGGGTCAGGAAGATCCCCTGGAGGAGGGCATGACAACCCACTCAGTATTGCCTGGAGAATCCCATGGGCAGGGGAGCCTGGTGGGCTACAGACCCTAGGGTCACATAGAGTTGAACACAACATAAGCGACTTAGTCCACACACACGCACATCCCACAGATTACATTTTTTACCTAACCACATATGATAAATATTCTTCCAAGTCAATGTCTCTAGATTTTTTAAAATGTATATAATTTTATAGAAGTTTTATAGGTTACTTCCCACTAACAAAATTATTACAAAATATTGGCTATAGTCCCTGTGTTGTATGACACATCTTTGAGCCTGTCTTAACATGCAACAGCTTGTACCTCTCACTTCTCCCCCACTGGTAGCAACTAGTTTGTTCTCTGTTTCTGTTGAGTCTGTTTTTTGTTATATTCAGTAGTTGCTGTATTTGTTTAGAATCCACATGAACTGATACCATACAGTATTTGTCATTCTCTGTCTGACTTGTTTCACATAGCATAATGCCCTTGAAGACCATCCATATTGTTGCTGTTGTCTTTTTTAATGACTGAATAGTATTCCATTGTTTATATGTACTACATCTTCTTTACCCATTCATCTGTTGATAAACACACTTAAATTGCTTCCATGTCTTTCAGTTTTAAATAGGGCTGCTATGACCTTTGGGGTAAATGTGTGTTTTCTATCTAAAAGAAATTCATTTATTTGATTGGAAGACAATTACTTTCCAATACTATGATGGTTTTTGCATATGTCAACCAATATCTTTTCAAATTAGTGTTTTGATTTTTGTTTTTTAATATACCCACGAGTGGAATTGCTGGGTTATATGGTAGTTCTGTCTTTTACTTTTTTTGAGAAACCTCTATACTGTTTTCCACCAAGACTGTACCAGTTTGTCTTCCCACCAGCAGAGTACCAGGTTCTCTTTTTTTCCATATTGTTGCCAGCATTTTTTTTTTATAATGGCCATTCTGAAAGATGTGAGATGATATCTCAGTGTAGTACCTACAGTTTTCAATTTCTTATTCCTTATCTCAAATTTCTCAAACCTTCAGTCAATTCAGTTTCAGTTATTTTCTTTTTAAAAAAAAAAAACCTTTATTTTACTTTTAACTTTTACAGAGTTTTGTTGTTTACAGATATGTGTGTTCCCAGATTAGTCATATGTGTATCCACCCCTTCCCATCCCTCCCGACCATCACACAGTCAGTCATTTTCTATGTCTAGGATTGCTTCAGTTTTTTTGTCTTTTCTTGGCACCTTTTTTTTAGCCTAATTTTTTGACATATATTTTTTGTCTGTGGATTATTTGTAGTTGCAGATATGTGTTTAATCTGCCATCTTTAAATAGCAGCCAAATTTAATTTTTTTAATGTCTCTGTCTTTATAAGTTATTGTCTGGAAGTATTAAGAAATACCATATATTCACCATATGTAATAAAAAATTGTATGATGGTATGAAAAAATTTTTGAATTTGTCCTTTGGGTATTATTTGGGTTTTTTTTTTAGACTATTGTAACTTTTTTTTTTAAATATTGACCTCTTTTATTGGTTTTTTATTTATTTGTTTTCATCCATGTTTATTCTTTGGCCTGTGTGGGCCTCCCATCTCAGTGGCCTCTCTCGCTGCACAGCATCAACTCTGGGTGCATGCGCTAGAGAGCGCTAGCTTGTAATTGGACACACCAGTCCAGCAATCTTCCCTGGCCAGGAGTTGAACCAGTGCCCTTGCACTGCATGGTAGACTCTTTACCCACTGGACCACCAGGGAAGCCCTGTTTAGTATTCTTAAATTAACTCCTTTTTACTTAAACAAGTTATCTAATTTGATTTGATTGGAAGACAATTACTTTCAAATTGATGGTTTTTGCATATGTCAACCAATATCTTTTCAAATTAGTGTTTTGATTTTGTTTTTTAATATACCCACGAGTGGAATTGCTGGGTTATATGGTAGTTCTGTCTTTTACTTTTTTTGAGAAACCTCTATACTGTTTTCCACCAAGACTGTACCAGTTTGTCTTCCCACCAGCAGAGTACCAGGTTCTCTTTTTTTCCATATTGTTGCCAGCATTTTTTTTTTATAATGGCCATTCTGAAAGATGTGAGATGATATCTCAGTGTAGTACCTACAGTTTTCAATTTCTTATTCCTTATCTCAAATTTCTCAAACCTTCAGTCAATTCAGTTTCAGTTATTTTCTTTTTTAAAAAAAAAAACCTTTATTTTACTTTTAACTTTTACAGAGTTTTGTTGTTTACAGATATGTGTGTTCCCAGATTAGTCATATGTGTATCCACCCCTTCCCATCCCTCCCGACCATCACACAGTCAGTCATTTTCTATGTCTAGGATTGCTTCAGTTTTTTTGTCTTTTCTTGGCACCTTTTTTTTAGCCTAATTTTTTGACATATATTTTTTGTCTGTGGATTATTTGTAGTTGCAGATATGTGTTTAATCTGCCATCTTTAAATAGCAGCCAAATTTAATTTTTTTAATGTCTCTGTCTTTATAAGTTATTGTCTGGAAGTATTAAGAAATACCATATATTCACCATATGTAATAAAAAATTGTATGATGGTATGAAAAAATTTTTGAATTTGTCCTTTGGGTATTATTTGGGTTTTTTTTTTAGACTATTGTAACTTTTTTTTTTAAATATTGACCTCTTTTATTGGTTTTTTATTTATTTGTTTTCATCCATGTTTATTCTTTGGCCTGTGTGGGCCTCCCATCTCAGTGGCCTCTCTCGCTGCACAGCATCAACTCTGGGTGCATGCGCTAGAGAGCGCTAGCTTGTAATTGGACACACCAGTCCAGCAATCTTCCCTGGCCAGGAGTTGAACCAGTGCCCTTGCACTGCATGGTAGACTCTTTACCCACTGGACCACCAGGGAAGCCCTGTTTAGTATTCTTAAATTAACTCCTTTTTACTTAAACAAGTTATCTAATTTGATTTGACTTCTACCTTAAGAAAATCTGAACAGATTTAAAGAAAATTTGTCAAAAAGCAGTGAAAAAACAATATTGTTTTGTAATGAAGGATCTTTGGGGGATTTTTAGTCGATTTATTTACTAAGAATATTTTGAGTTATTATGAATGTAACATGAAATGCAGTTGAATAGAACATTGAGTTTGAATTCAAGAGACCTGAGTTAAAATGTAGCTCTAGACCTTAGAACAAAGAAAAGCAGTTTTCATCAACCTGGTGAATCATCTTAAGATTGCAGAGCTTTCTCTCTACCTTATAATGTTTTGGGTATCTCATAGGAAAAAAAATATATATGTGAATAGTGTTGTAATGTAATTATTAGCACAGTAAGGCTTTATTTTTATTGCATTTGATTCCATCATCCAGTATAAAGAATTAAGAATATTTTGGGAAGAGTGAATAGGAATAATTTTACATATTACTTTCTATGAATTATCTTTGTTTCTAATGAAGAAAGTTGGTATATAACCATTGGTGAGTATGAACCTTCCTCCTTCACTTTTACCCGACACATAAAAAATCAGGTGTTAATGAGAATATTTGATGAATCCAATAAGAACCTGTGTGCCATCAAGTCATGAAACAGCAGAGTTGACTAAAGTACTAATGTTAGTTCAACATAAACACTTAATATGATTTTCTTTTCCTTTCAGTGTACTTAAATGAAGCAGGGTTCAACTTTGTGAGAAAATGCATTCAAGCTGTGGAAACTAGAGGTCAGTGTTGCCTGCTGGGTACTGTTGTCTGGTCCCTTCTTACAGAGAAACGGCTCAGAAAAGAGGATTTACTTAGTTATCAATGGAAGCTTAATTATAAGGAGCATGATTTATAAATTATATGACACATAAATAGCTGTACTTTGCACTTCAGTATACCAAAATATTACTACAATATACTTCTTTTTAATGAATTTTCATGGTACAACCTTGCTTCACTTCTTATTGATGGACCTGTATTATTATTTTTTTCATGCTGTAGCAAGGTAAGATTCCTAAGGAGCTTGAATTCAGCTCTCCTTCTTCCCTGTATTATATCTCACAGTGATTTTAGTCATTGTCACAATGTCAGTACTTGTCCTCATTCTTGTCATGACTTGTTCTGAAGTCCACCCTAGTTGCCTTTTACTTCCAGGGAAACTTGTCTGTAACTAAAACCTACTATTGAGCTTTGGAATTCTTTAAACCTAGGTTTAACTTCTCAAAGCTACTACTTAAACTTTGAGAAGTTAAGTAGGTTCCTTAAAATCTCTGAATATTTCCTCACCTTTACATATGTATTTTTAAAATTTTTATTGGAATATAGTTATTTAAAATGCTGTATTAGTTTCAGTTTCATAGTAGAGTGGATCTGTTATACGTATATATGTATCCACTTTTTTGTAGATTTATTTCCCATATAGGCCATTAGACAGTATTGAGAATTCTCTGTGCTATAGAGTAGGTCCTTATTAGTTATCTTTGTTTCTAATGAAGAAAGTTGGTATATAACCATTGGTGAGTATGAACCTTCCTCCTTCACTTTTACCCGACACATAAAAAATCAGGTGTTAATGAGAATATTTGATGAATCCAATAAGAACCTGTGTGCCATCAAGTCATGAAACAGCAGAGTTGACTAAAGTACTAATGTTAGTTCAACATAAACACTTAATATGATTTTCTTTTCCTTTCAGTGTACTTAAATGAAGCAGGGTTCAACTTTGTGAGAAAATGCATTCAAGCTGTGGAAACTAGAGGTCAGTGTTGCCTGCTGGGTACTGTTGTCTGGTCCCTTCTTACAGAGAAACGGCTCAGAAAAGAGGATTTACTTAGTTATCAATGGAAGCTTAATTATAAGGAGCATGATTTATAAATTATATGACACATAAATAGCTGTACTTTGCACTTCAGTATACCAAAATATTACTACAATATACTTCTTTTTAATGAATTTTCATGGTACAACCTTGCTTCACTTCTTATTGATGGACCTGTATTATTATTTTTTTCATGCTGTAGCAAGGTAAGATTCCTAAGGAGCTTGAATTCAGCTCTCCTTCTTCCCTGTATTATATCTCACAGTGATTTTAGTCATTGTCACAATGTCAGTACTTGTCCTCATTCTTGTCATGACTTGTTCTGAAGTCCACCCTAGTTGCCTTTTACTTCCAGGGAAACTTGTCTGTAACTAAAACCTACTATTGAGCTTTGGAATTCTTTAAACCTAGGTTTAACTTCTCAAAGCTACTACTTAAACTTTGAGAAGTTAAGTAGGTTCCTTAAAATCTCTGAATATTTCCTCACCTTTACATATGTATTTTTAAAATTTTTATTGGAATATAGTTATTTAAAATGCTGTATTAGTTTCAGTTTCATAGTAGAGTGGATCTGTTATACGTATATATGTATCCACTTTTTTGTAGATTTATTTCCCATATAGGCCATTAGACAGTATTGAGAATTCTCTGTGCTATAGAGTAGGTCCTTATTAGTTATCTATTTTTCATGTAGTAGTGTGTATATGTCAGTCATGTCTTCACCTTTAAAGTGAACCTGTCAATTTCACCCAACTGTTCAACATGTAGGAGACTCCATGACTGATGAAACAGAATATGAGAAATACTCATCATCCTTTTTCATCTTGGATGCTTTTTTATATTCAAGTAGTGATGAATAGACAGCTGTACTTTGCCATATTGAAGCTCTACATAGACTTTCAGATTTACTATTCATTGGCTGCTCTAAGAAATATATGTCTTACAAATATTTCCAGGGTAGGTTTGCTAAAGTTAGGCTGTAAAATTGCATACATAGCTTCCAAATTTTATGTTGGCATATATCTGAGTTTTTAATATTGTGTAGTAGGAAGCTGTGTTTTAAGCCATTTTCTTGTGATTTTTCCTTCTCACTAGGCATCACCATTTTAGGTCTCTACCGAATAGGAGGAGTGAACTCCAAAGTTCAGAAACTCATGAATACTACATTTTGTAAGTTTTGGATGAAGCCTACTTAATTTACTTAAAACTAGTTATTACTTAATTTTTATATTCTTATAGAAAATTGAAACCATAGGTTTCTTTGAGATACACATTATTACTTATCTTTGAATATTTTCACATCTAAAATTAATATTTGTATGCAGTTTTTAATTTCCATTATTATAGCTGACCAATCTGAATTTATAATATTGAATTTTTCATCAAGTATTCTTTGATTAGTCAGAGGTACAATAAGATTTATCGATTCTGGGATTCAGATGGCCTGACTTGGAATCTTAACTCCACTGTTAAAAGTTCTGTTACTTTCAGTAACTTGCTTAACCTCTGTGTGTCTTTACCACCTCATTTATAAACGAGGCTCATTAAGAGTTAAAAGAACTTGATGTGTTAATCCATATAGAGCACTTAGAAGCATGTCCAGCACATGGTAAGTGTGCTGTGATGTTAGCAGTTAGCAAAAATCTGATTTGAGAAATTATATTCTGTAGTATATCTTTGCAAACAGCAATCCTAAAGTTAGCTCCATTGACCTTCTAAGAAATACATAGAATTTGTATCTATTTCTCTCTCTTTGACGTAGTTGTGTTTACATCCATTTTCTTAAGAACACAAATGATATTTTGAATTGCACTGTTTAATCATTTTCTTTTCAGCTCCCAAATCTCCTCCTGATATGGACATTGATATTGAACTGTGGGATAATAAGACAATAACAAGTGGACTGAAAAACTACCTCAGGTGAGGGGGACCTGTCTCTTGCATCTTGGCTGGCATCTCCGTGGGCAGTCACCACAGATCCCAGGGAACCCGGGTCCTCTTCCCTCCTTAGCATAAACGCCTTCACTTGAGGTGGATTGACACAAGGTGGTAATGGTCACCGGCAGTGTTCTGGAGCTTATAGGAGCTTATAGGAGCTTGTTCAAACAGTAAACTTAAAAGGCTACAGTAGTTTCTCTATACAAGATAATAATTTCAATTTCAGCTTAGATTGGAATTCAGGTCTTCATATATTTATTTAAAAATACCACATGTTGAATTGGAAATTAATATATGTAAGAATATATATATATATATATATATATATATATATATACACACACATATATACACACTATATATATATAATAATGCATAATGTGCACAATAGATTATATGTCAGTATATAATATATGTTATATATCATATAAGACATGTTACATATATAATAATATATTGTAATATATAAAATACTATATATACCTTATACATGATTTTATATATTTATATATTAATTAACATATTTATATATGTATCATTTTCCAATTCAACTCATGGTTATATACACATATATATATGTAACATATATATGTATAATATACCTTATACTAGTTATATATTATAGTATAGAATTATATAATAGCTATATAATTGCATATAATATAAAATGCTTATGTTATTATAATAATATATAGTGATATTTTAGAATATACTATATATTATATACAGCAGAATATATATTTTATGTATGTATTAATTTCCAGTTCAACTTGTGATTATATGCTTATATATGTAACTATATATATTCTTCTATATATATATATAATATAAATGAAACAATATTTACATATATGTGATATATATGTAAATATATAATACATATTGTATATGATACATATTATATGTGTATAACATATATATTATATATCATGCGTATATGTAGCAGAATATATATAAATATATGAAACATGGTATGATATATGCAATATATTATATATAATTATATATAGGCTATATAATATATCATATTATACAATATAGATTATAGCATATAATATTATAGTTTTGATATATTTTACATACCATATATTTATGTATGTAATTATATATATTGTCTATATAACATTAGAATTTAATATATATTAATATACATTATATTTTATATTATATTACATCATATATATATTGCATAATTATACATAATACATGATATATAATATAAATTATAATTTATTTTATATTATACATTGTATATCATATATATTATATATGCTTTATTTTATAAAATATATCATATATAGTGCATAATAACATATACAGTATGTTATATATCATATGTCTTATATATAAAATGTATTAGAGATAGTACATATGTGATATATAAAGAATGCGTATTATATATTATATATGTTAACTGTATATTACATTTTAATATATACTAGTCAATATACATATAGCATATATAATTATATAATATATGTTATATGTATATTATACCTGTAGGTAATGTAGGTAATATATGTATATTTTCATATATATAAATATATAATATATATAACATTAATTTTTGTATATAAATCATGTATATTGATATTATGCATTATCAGTTATAATTAATGTATGATATGTATTGTGTGTGTGTGTGTGTGTGTGTGTGTGTGTGTGTGTATTGCCCCATATCTAAGAGGAATTTTGCTCCTGTGGTCCAATAGTTCTCACAGAGTAATAAAAAAGAAATTCCCCCAGCCTCTCATTTTAATACAGGGCTGGCAAGAAGTGCTCAGGGACATCGGTGTCTTTGAAGTCTGCCTTGTAGAACTTCTTATAGACTCCCTGCTAGGACTTTATCATGCACTAGTCACCCAGTATTACAGAGGCATTGAAAGTTTGGGGGGAATCAAAAAATAACAGCCATTCTAAAATTTTCTTCATTCTCTTTTAGATGCCTTGCAGAACCACTGATGACTTACAAATTACACAAAGATTTTATTGTCGCTGTTAGTAAGTACATTTCCATTGAATACATTATAATTGATGTGATTTTATACTGTATTAGAGGTGTAAGTTTGAATCTGCTAGTTAAGATTTGCCTAGCTATTTTTTAAGAAATTGTCATCCTCGTATTTTGCAGTTGATAGTATGGTTATAATTATTCACAGAATGAACTAAATGCTTTGTTACTTAATAAGACCTCATTGGGTGGCAAATATGGTATTATTAGAAAGAGCTATAAGGAATTAGTTGAATTACATTTTACTTGATTGATGAATGTCAGTTCCTTATAAGAACACCTTCATGGCTAAATAAGCAAGACCACTAATAGATACAATCAGTTACACCACCCCATCCACTGTACTCACATGCTTTGTTCCTGAATCTGGAGAAAGAGATACATTTGCCAGGCAGCAAACACCTTTTTTCTCTTACTACATTAATGGATGGTGATCAGGTGATACAGCTGTAAAGAATCTGCCTGCAGACTTGATCCCTGGTTTGAGAAGATCCCTTGGAGTAGGAAATGGCAAGCCACTCCAGTATTCTTGCCTGATAATTCCATGGACAGAAGATCCTGGAGGGCTACAGTCCATAGGGTTACATAGAATCAGGCACAACTGAGCATGCACACTCACACACACATCAGATATCTATGTTGGTTCTTTAGATCTATGACTGCCTTAATATTATATGAATAAATAGGTTTAATTCAAAATTGTGGGAAGCTGGGGAGTGTAACCTGAGCAGTTAGAATTGTGTACTTGTTAAACACTGGGTGCAAGTGCCAGGTCGCCATCTGAGCCAATCTCAAGTTGTAACACTTAAGAGTTGTCATTTCATTGTTAAGATATATGAGGTGTGACGGTAACAAGAGTATTTTTCACAATCCAAGAAAGAAATCAGCTGCATTAGTTTATTACCACACATTGTAATGTCACAGAAACTGTTATCTACTGATAAAAATGTCAAATGAAGCTGAACAACCTTGGTTTGCAGCCCAGCATACATAACTAGCCACATGCTCTCATAAATATCTCTACCACTTAGCTTTCTCCTGAAAGCTCCATGTCATTGCTATTTAAGGATGCCTTGCAGAACCACTGATGACTTACAAATTACACAAAGATTTTATTGTTGCTGTTAGTAAGTACATTTCCATTGAATACATTATAATTGATGTGATTTTATACTGTATTAGAGGTGTAAGTTTGAATCTGCTAGTTAAGATTTGCCTAGCTATTTTTTAAGAAATTGTCATCCTCGTATTTTGCAGTTGATAGTATGGTTATAATTATTCACAGAATGAACTAAATGCTTTGTTACTTAATAAGACCTCATTGGGTGGCAAATATGGTATTATTAGAAAGAGCTATAAGGAATTAGTTGAATTACATTTTACTTGATTGATGAATGTCAGTTCCTTATAAGAACACCTTCATGGCTAAATAAGCAAGACCACTAATAGATACAATCAGTTACACCACCCCATCCACTGTACTCACATGCTTTGTTCCTGAATCTGGAGAAAGAGATACATTTGCCAGGCAGCAAACACCTTTTTTCTCTTACTACATTAATGGATGGTGATCAGGTGATACAGCTGTAAAGAATCTGCCTGCAGACTTGATCCCTGGTTTGAGAAGATCCCTTGGAGTAGGAAATGGCAAGCCACTCCAGTATTCTTGCCTGATAATTCCATGGACAGAAGATCCTGGAGGGCTACAGTCCATAGGGTTACATAGAATCAGGCACAACTGAGCATGCACACTCACACACACATCAGATATCTATGTTGGTTCTTTAGATCTATGACTGCCTTAATATTATATGAATAAATAGGTTTAATTCAAAATTGTGGGAAGCTGGGGAGTGTAACCTGAGCAGTTAGAATTGTGTACTTGTTAAACACTGGGTGCAAGTGCCAGGTCGCCATCTGAGCCAATCTCAAGTTGTAACACTTAAGAGTTGTCATTTCATTGTTAAGATATATGAGGTGTGACGGTAACAAGAGTATTTTTCACAATCCAAGAAAGAAATCAGCTGCATTAGTTTATTACCACACATTGTAATGTCACAGAAACTGTTATCTACTGATAAAAATGTCAAATGAAGCTGAACAACCTTGGTTTGCAGCCCAGCATACATAACTAGCCACATGCTCTCATAAATATCTCTACCACTTAGCTTTCTCCTGAAAGCTCCACCCTACATCCTCTTTATAGAAATCTGTCTTTGTAAGAAGAACAACACTTTAGAAAGTATATAATCCAGCCTCATTTTATTAACTAGGGAATCAGGACCTAGATGGGCAAGTGCCTTTGTCCAAGGCTTTATCAGGACCACAGGCCAGGACGACTTCTTTACTTTTGTGGCAAATGATATTATATTATTCACTACCATGATAATTGAAGCATATCTCATATATAAGAATCCATCTTCTGTCTGGGTCAGAGATAATAAAATGAGGTATTATTTGGCTTCAAGCAAGAGAAATTTAGCTCAGGAAGAAAGGGGAAAGTATTCAGAGATGAGGGGAGTCTGTCAGCACTCCGTGGCAGAGAATGGGTCCTGCCTGCCATGGCCTACACCCAGAAACCACAAAGTGGGGGATAGATATTTCTCATCCATCCTCCCAGCTCTTTTCGTAAGTCTCTCTTTTTAGTTCTCTCCTGTATATATACTTCATTTTCAGATAGATTTTCTTTCACTTTGGAGCACATTTGGTGATGTTCTGCCTTGTTTTACATGATCTACCTTTTCATATATCCAGCAGATACATCATACTCTTGATGTCTCCACTCCAACTCCTGGGAGAGACTTCACATTTGGCCCAACCAACCCCCCAAGCTCTTGCCTAACCTCCTGTAAAGATAGCTGTACCCCAAAGAGATGAAGATCTCATGTTATAAACCCTATGCAGTGGACACTTTCTGGAAAGAGGGCTTGGCAGGGTAGGCAGTCACTCTAGAATGTATTTATTGTAGTAAGAGACTTTTAAATAGATTCCTTGTTCTGAAGCATTACAAGTTTCTCTAGTAGACATGTCAGCATCTTGGCCTTTGTCTTACACACTGCGTCTGCTTGAGATGATCATTTTGCTTTTCAGACTGTCAGCATGGGAATAAAATCTACCAGGCCTTTGGTCATGCAATTATCCTGACCACCTCAGAAAAATAAAAATGTCAAATGAAGCTGAACAACCTTGGTTTGCAGCCCAGCATACATAACTAGCCACATGCTCTCATAAATATCTCTACCACTTAGCTTTCTCCTGAAAGCTCCACCCTACATCCTCTTTATAGAAATCTGTCTTTGTAAGAAGAACAACACTTTAGAAAGTATATAATCCAGCCTCATTTTATTAACTAGGGAATCAGGACCTAGATGGGCAAGTGCCTTTGTCCAAGGCTTTATCAGGACCACAGGCCAGGACGACTTCTTTACTTTTGTGGCAAATGATATTATATTATTCACTACCATGATAATTGAAGCATATCTCATATATAAGAATCCATCTTCTGTCTGGGTCAGAGATAATAAAATGAGGTATTATTTGGCTTCAAGCAAGAGAAATTTAGCTCAGGAAGAAAGGGGAAAGTATTCAGAGATGAGGGGAGTCTGTCAGCACTCCGTGGCAGAGAATGGGTCCTGCCTGCCATGGCCTACACCCAGAAACCACAAAGTGGGGGATAGATATTTCTCATCCATCCTCCCAGCTCTTTTCGTAAGTCTCTCTTTTTAGTTCTCTCCTGTATATATACTTCATTTTCAGATAGATTTTCTTTCACTTTGGAGCACATTTGGTGATGTTCTGCCTTGTTTTACATGATCTACCTTTTCATATATCCAGCAGATACATCATACTCTTGATGTCTCCACTCCAACTCCTGGGAGAGACTTCACATTTGGCCCAACCAACCCCCCAAGCTCTTGCCTAACCTCCTGTAAAGATAGCTGTACCCCAAAGAGATGAAGATCTCATGTTATAAACCCTATGCAGTGGACACTTTCTGGAAAGAGGGCTTGGCAGGGTAGGCAGTCACTCTAGAATGTATTTATTGTAGTAAGAGACTTTTAAATAGATTCCTTGTTCTGAAGCATTACAAGTTTCTCTAGTAGACATGTCAGCATCTTGGCCTTTGTCTTACACACTGCGTCTGCTTGAGATGATCATTTTGCTTTTCAGACTGTCAGCATGGGAATAAAATCTACCAGGCCTTTGGTCATGCAATTATCCTGACACCTCAGAAAAATAACTCCCTGCCACCGCTGAATCTATAAAGTTTAGAAAAGAATGCCTGCTTCCTCTGGTCAGATAGCGTCATTTGGAGGTTTCAGTGTGATAGTGTATTATGGTGTCTGGCACATTAGAACATGTGTAACAATTACTGCGATCACTCACATAACAGAAATTTTATCCTATCCTTGTGTAGCAGAATTGAAGGAGGAGATGAGTTATAGTTGTTTAGAAGTATATAGTTCAGGGGCTAAAGAGCACCGGTTAGGATTAGATACAACTGGGTTCTTTTGTACTTAGTGATTGCAGACCATGGACAAATTACTCAACATCTCTAAGCCGTAATTAGGAAATATAGTGATAATACTGTGTGAACCAGTATTTATAAGGCATGAGGGGTAGAAGTGGTTATGATGTTTAAATTACTAATTTTTTTGTACACATTTTAATATAATTAGACCTTGAACATTGGCAACCCTTTTTATGTTACAGAATCTGATGACCAAAACTACCGGGTGGAGGCTGTACATGCATTGGTGCACAAATTGCCAGAGAAAAATAGAGAGATGCTGGACATCTTAATAAAGCACCTGGTCAAGTAATTCTCTGACTTATATTGTTCACTTACTTGTTGAGCTGTTAAAGTTAAGCATGTTCATGTCTTTTTAATGGGTATGATGGAACTATAACCTTGATACCATCTCAGAGTCCATTGAATTGCTTAAAAAATTGGTGTGGCAGTTTTTAAGATATAATCTGTGTGTGTGTGTGTGTGTGTGTGTATCTGTGTATGTTTGTGACATGGAAATGATTATGTCCTTCCATGTATTATACTTATTTTTTTTAAAGATTTATTTATTTTGTTATTTATTTTTGGGCAGGGGTCAGGCTGGGGAGGGAGGGGTGCGGGCAGGCCACTTCCATTGGTCTTTCATTTATCTGTTTTCATCCGTCTTTGTTCTTTGGCTCCTGTGGGCCTCCCATCGCGGTGGCGTCTGTCGTCGCAGAGCGCCGGCTCTGGGCGCATGCGCTCCAGAGCTCTGGCTCAGCAATTGGACACAGGTCCAGCCGCTCCGCGGCACGTGGGATCTTCCCAGGCCAGGGATCAAACCGGCACCCCTTGCACTGCAAGGCGGTGTCCTTACCCACTGGACCACCAGGGGAAGCCCTGTATTATACTTATGATGGAATATTTACATGTCAGCTTAAAAATATATGAAGGAGTATATAGCTCTTTCACACATCTTCTATATGCACTATAAGCCTGAAGTTTGAAGACCAGTTTCTCTATTCTGCTAGGGTCTCCAGGTTCTACCAGGTCAAACTGACATTGGACTGTTAGCTTCCTTCTCCAGATTGCTAGTATTTGTTGGTGTTACTGAAAACCTTTCTGACCTCTTGTTAGTTCATCTGTGTATTTAAAAATCTCAATAGATAGATATTGTATTAGTCAAGTTTCTTTAGAGAAACAGAATCAGTAGGATGTTGTATGTGCATCTGTTTATATTTACACATATATGTAAAACAGACGGATTGATTGCAAGGAATTGGCTGCATGATTATGGAGGATGATTTCAAGGCAGGATGGAAAGCCAGAAGATTTGATATTGCAGCCCAAATCCAAGGCAGTCTGGAAGCAGAATGCCTTCTTCCTCAGAACCTCTGTCATCTAAAAATACCTTCACGGAAACAAAAGAATTATGTTTGACCAAATATTGGCATACTGAAGCTTAGCAAATTTGATGTGTAACATTAACCATCACAAATTTATCTTGATTCTCTCTCTCTTTCTCACACACACACACATTCAATTCAGAGATTTCAGTTCAACTACCAAGCTGCTGGAAACATTTTTATTTCCAAATTCAGGTTTTACACTTACTTAATAATTTCCTTGTAACCTCATTTACAAATAGGAACAGTTTTTGTCTTAATGAGTCCCATAATTCAGTCAAATGATTAATCTTTCCTTGTTTGATGCAAGTAGTAACCAAGTTTAAGCTTTAATTAATTGTCCTTGTTAACCCCTCTTAATTTACAAGGTTTAAGATAATATGAGAAATTCTTATGAGTCATTTTCTTTAAGTGGGCCTCCCATCGCGGTGGCGTCTGTCGTCGCAGAGCGCCGGCTCTGGGCGCATGCGCTCCAGAGCTCTGGCTCAGCAATTGACACAGGTCCAGCCGCTCGCTGCACGTGGGATCTTCCCAGGCCAGGGATCAAACCGGCACCCCTTGCACTGCAAGGCGGTGTCCTTACCCACTGGACCACCAGGGGAAGCCCTGTATTATACTTATGATGGAATATTTACATGTCAGCTTAAAAATATATGAAGGAGTATATAGCTCTTTCACACATCTTCTATATGCACTATAAGCCTGAAGTTTGAAGACCAGTTTCTCTATTCTGCTAGGGTCTCCAGGTTCTACCAGGTCAAACTGACATTGGACTGTTAGCTTCCTTCTCCAGATTGCTAGTATTTGTTGGTGTTACTGAAAACCTTTCTGACCTCTTGTTAGTTCATCTGTGTATTTAAAAATCTCAATAGATAGATATTGTATTAGTCAAGTTTCTTTAGAGAAACAGAATCAGTAGGATGTTGTATGTGCATCTGTTTATATTTACACATATATGTAAAACAGACGGATTGATTGCAAGGAATTGGCTGCATGATTATGGAGGATGATTTCAAGGCAGGATGGAAAGCCAGAAGATTTGATATTGCAGCCCAAATCCAAGGCAGTCTGGAAGCAGAATGCCTTCTTCCTCAGAACCTCTGTCATCTAAAAATACCTTCACGGAAACAAAAGAATTATGTTTGACCAAATATTGGCATACTGAAGCTTAGCAAATTTGATGTGTAACATTAACCATCACAAATTTATCTTGATTCTCTCTCTCTTTCTCACACACACACACATTCAATTCAGAGATTTCAGTTCAACTACCAAGCTGCTGGAAACATTTTTATTTCCAAATTCAGGTTTTACACTTACTTAATAATTTCCTTGTAACCTCATTTACAAATAGGAACAGTTTTTGTCTTAATGAGTCCCATAATTCAGTCAAATGATTAATCTTTCCTTGTTTGATGCAAGTAGTAACCAAGTTTAAGCTAGTTTGAACTGTGCACATTTGAAATCGTGCTCTGTATTAATCAGCCTCATCTTAATTTACAAGGTTTAAGATAATATGAGTTGGCTTTTCTTGAAATAAGAAGGAAATCTACTAGGAATGATATCATTTCAAGTTCATTGTTAACGATTGCCCATGTCAACATTTACCTAATGAACAAGGGCTCACTATCTTTGGTCAGCATTACATAGTCTTGAATTATGTTTTGATTTGTGTGACCTCCTCATGAAACTTAACCATACTGTATTTAGTGGGCATTCTCTTGCTACACTCAACTAATTTTTTAGCAAAGCCTTTTAAAAGTTAAAGTGTCATGAGTGTCACATAAAATGTGTTTCCTTAATTATCCAGAATGTTAGATGAATGCAACCTTCTCCTTTAATTGTGAATGTGATACAGGAAATAGCAGAAGGAGAGTATCTGGCCCCTGAAGATTACTGAAACCTCTTCTGCCCAACTTTTAACGCCATTTCTCGCTCTGCCTTGATTGTAAAAATGTGTCTCCTCTGAGCAGCAGCAGAAGACCCTATTCTCACATCACAAATGACTTACTTAAGTAAACTTGTTGTTCAGTTGCCAAGTTATTGTCAGACTCTTTGTTCTGTCCTCCGTTATCTCCTTCCATTACCTCAAATTCATGTCCATTGAATCCATCCTTCTCGTCCTTTGCTGTCTGCTTCTCATTTTGCCTTCTGTCTTTCCGAGTATCAGGGTCTTTTCTAGTGAGTCAGCTCTTTCCATCAGGTAGCCAAAGGACTGGCGCTCCCGTTTTAGCATCAGTCCTTTCAATGAATATTTAGGGTTGATTTATTTTAGTAATAATGGGTTTGATATCCTTGCAGTCCAAGGGACACTCAAGAATCTTCTCCAACACCACAGTTCAAAAGTATCAGTTGTTTGGTGCACAGCCTCCGTCATGGTCCAGCTCTCACATCCATACATGACTACTGAGAAAACCATAGCTTTGACTATACGAACCATTGTTGACAAAGTGATGTGTCTGCTTTTTAATGCACCGTCTAGGTTTGTCATAGCATTTCTTCCAAGGAGTAACTGTCTTCTAATTTCATGGCTGCAGTCTCAATCCACAGTGATTTAGGAGCCCAAGAAAATAAGATCTGTCACTGCTTCCACTTTTCCGCATCTATTTGCCATGAAGTGATGGGACCAGACACCATGACTTTTGTTTTTTGAATGTTGAGTTTAAAGCCAGCTTTTACATTCTCTTTCTCTCATCAAGAGGCCCTTTAGTTCTTGTTTACTTTTTGCCATTAGAGTGTTATCATATGCATATTTGAGGTTGTTGATATCTCTTTCAACAGTTTTGATTGTAATTAGTGAGTCATCCAGCCTGGCACTAGTAGTTTACTTATTTAAACTAATAACAACTAATAACAGTCCTCCCTATCCACCCTATTGACTTAAAAGAATTTAAGATAAATGACCTAGATTGGTCACTGCTCTGAAATATGGTATAAATCATTGATTTCTTTCTGAGAATGCTTTGTCTTTAAAACAAGGCCATTTATGTTGCCTTTATGACTCAAACTTTAAATATTTAAAAGTACAGTTCGGAATCTGCTTCGTGTACAAGTTGAGGTATTGAGGTACAGAACTCGCTGAAATGTGGAGTGATCAGAATCTATATCAACTGACTAGCCTAGCAGAAGGGAAATTCAGTGAAGAGGAAAGTAAGGATCAAAATATTTCATCTTCTGAAAAATGTAGCTAGTTATCTGTTTTCAAAACAGACCAGTTTTTTTATGATTTCTAAGTTTATTCCTAGTGAGCTTAATATTAATCATATTATAGGTCACTTATGCTACCAGGAACTCTTACATTTTAGCAAGAATGCTTAGAGCCAATGTAATTACAGAGAAGAATATTATTTTAAGATCATATTTTATTTAATTTAACTCATTTTATTCAGTTGTCTCAATACTGCTATTATAGGGGTTATTATACTTTATAGATGAGGGAATTGAAACCTTGAGAGAGAGATTAAATAACTTGGCGGATTCCATCCAGCTTCCATGTTGGAAGGACCCAAGCTTTAAATCCATACAGGCTCACTGTCTTTGTAGATGACTTTTTAGATTCTCTAATACATATTACACAATTAATTTATTTAAAAAACAATTTTTAAAAAAACTTGGAAAGAAATTCTTCTTATGCTGACCAAGAATCTTCTTAGCTAATGCTGTCTTGAACACAAGGGGAAAAAATTCAGTCAGTGGCCCAGTCATCTCTTCCTGTCCTATGTCAAAAATTGCATGAATAATCCTGGATTCCTCATAAAATTTTACTTTAGTGTGCATATTCATTCATATATAAACATTATCTTGTGTTGTGCTCCTTCCAGGAACTTTATATTCTTACAGCCCCACTGGGAGTAAGATAGAAAATGCAGTGGTTACCCTAGAAGATTGGTTAAATAAATGAGGTTTCCTCTTAAGAATGCATCCAGTTTCCAAATTAAATTAGTGAGTTAGTCAAAGTCATTTTTGAGAGTTCACTGGGGTTACTTTGCTAAGGTCAGTAATATCAGAGACTTTTCATTTTCAAACCAGTGCCGATGCTACCAGGTCCCCTCGTCTTACTGTTTGCCTAGCAAAGTGCTCGGCACTAGGGAGGCAATCAGGGAAGTGATGGATGGATGGATATATCAAAGGATGGATGGACATACAGATGGAATCTAACATAGGAACATGCCCTAACCAGTCATCTTATGTGGGGAGCTTAGGGAAACTTGACCTGAAATCAGGAGACCCAATTTGAAACAAAATCTATGCCTCTAATTTTCTGTGACCTCAAATATGTCATGTTTAGTTTAGGAGCGTCTTTTTTTTTAATTTGTACAATAAGGAAAACTGACTTCCTGCGGTAACTAAGTGCTGTATTGTCTATGAAAATGTTCAACTGTAGTTTCTCAGTCATGTGTTTGGTAAACCTGAATATAATCACAACCAGTTTACTCTTAACTATATGTTCTAAAAGAAGTATAGTACTATAGGAAATACCAAACTGCTAATGATCTTCCTAAGGTGATTGTACTCAATGTAAGGACACAAGATTTCATTTTTCCTTCAATAGCTTAACCTTTGTTTTACTTGGGCTAATGTTCGTTGACTTTTTACATCTTTTTAGAATATACCCACTAATGCCAGTTGGTAGTAACTGAACCTGTTTGAGAAACTTAGTCTATAGTGGCATGTGTGTCCGTGTTAAGTAGCTTCAGTCATGTCCAACTCTTTGTGACCTGTAGCCCACCAGGCTCCTCTGTCCATAGGGATGCTCCAGGTAAGAAGACTGGGGTGTGTTGCCATGCCCTTCTCCAAGAGGCTCCTCCCCCATTGTGGCATATTTACATTGTATGCCATAATCTTGTTCACAGGAACATTTAGTAATTATTCAACATGCAACTTAAAATGTTTTTGTTGCTCTTATTTGCAGAGTGTCACTACATAGCCAACAAAATCTCATGACAGTCTCAAACCTTGGTGTTATATTTGGTCCAACCCTAATGAGAGCACAGGAAGAAACTGTGGCTGCCATGATGAATATTAAATTTCAGAACATTGTGGTTGAAATTCTGATAGAGCACTATGAAAAGGTAGGCTGAATTTTCATGTGGAAGTATAGCATTTTATCATCTTCTTCCTAAAAAGAATTCTGTTTTTGTATCATCAATGGTGTTCTCATTATGTTCTCAGATTTCTGTATGGTGCTAGTCTTTTAAATTTTGTATAAATTCCTTCTTAATGAGGACTTTGACTTTCTTTCCTTCTTACTAAGTTTTCAAAGACTTCTCAAAATCCTCTAGGTAGAGGATTTCCTTTCTTTCTAAATCATTTAGTTTTCAAGGTTTTCTTCTTTAGTATTTATGTAGTTAAGTTTTTACTCATATTCAGAAAATACTTTAGAATCACTTTGTGGTTATGTCTCCTGTAACTTTTTTAAATCTCTTTTGATTAGGTGCTCATTATACAGGAGAGCTAATATTTTAGATATAATCAGAGAACAGTCTTGAAAATCCTCTCTATGTCCAGTCACTAAGTAGACTTTCTTTAAGCGTGCAATCCTAGAATAATTATGAAAGTGAGAAAATGGGAAAATCAAGATGATTTGATTGTAAAGCAAACTCAACCATTGACAGTCTAAACATCATGATTCATCTGTGCCTGACATGGTCCTTGTGAGAGGGTGACAGTGTCTCCTTCATTTTCTGGTTCCTCTCTAGAGCCTTTAGAAGGATCCCCTCGGTACGTTGCTAAGACTGTGCTTTCACAACCCAGGAGTACATGGCTGCATCCCGTAGCCATGCTCGGACTGCCTGCAGCATGTCATGTTCTTGACCAGCTCAGGGCCAGCAACATGCCAGCACCTTCTTCTGAGAAGCAAGGGGCCACTCAGCTGGGGAATAATACAGAATGATCTTCTCCCCCTCAGGTTATGGTTCAGCATAAAGGAAGAGAGAATATCACAGTAAAAAGAGTCAGTGTGTCTTGACACAGACACTTGTTACTCTTTGACGTTTTTGTTAGAAGTATTGGAAAATCTAAATTTCGCTGTTGGAGAATGGAGAAGAATAAAAAAGAAAACTCAGAGGAGAAGCATTGTTCAGTGTAAATGAAAGGAAAGTTATAATTGCTCCATGTAACTGATTAAGTAACAGAGTTCTAAGATTAGTTAATCACTCTCAAAACTTATTTTTGATGAGAATCTCAGTTTCACCCTTCTGTTGATCTCGGCCCACTTTTCTTCTATGTAGATTTTTCATAGTGCGCCAGATCCAAGTATCCCTCTTCCTCAGCCTCAGTCTCGGTCCGGATCCCGAAGGACACGTGCCATCTGCCTCTCCACAGGCTCCCGGAAGCCCAGAGGGAGGTATACTCCATGCCTGGCGGAACCGGATAGTAAGTGTACCACCTGCAGGGAAATGCCATCTTCATTAATTCAGGTTTATTGCACATTATTGGTTATTAGGTAGAAATAGGAAATATTCTTGCTGATGCTGTCTTGCCAATACCTGCCTCCTTCACAATATTTAAATATTCTCTGTCAGGATAGTTGGAAGGTATCTTGGACAAGCAAATTCATTCCTGCTGCAAAGGGGAAAAAATGGTTTTTGCTCAGTGTCCTTCTTCCCTGTAACTGTGATTAAGTACATTGGGTGCTACTTTGTAGCAGATTTTGTCCTCTTATCAAAGCTGTAGGAAAGAAAGCAGGAGAGTCTGGCTGAGGCAGTCATTTTCTTTCTTCCTTTCACATTATGTTCTTAAAGCATCATCTCTTGGGTATCAAAGTGTCTGAAAGAGAGAAAAAGGAAATCAAAAGAGAATCTACACTACACACTATCACTAACTTACTATTCTGAGCCAAAACCCCCCTAAGGTGGGTAGCAGCTTGAGCTCAAAGCATATGTTCAACTTTGGCCATTTTATTTTATTTTGTACTCCCAGTCCTTCTCCTCTGCCCCCCCCAAAAATTTTCTCCATTTTTACATCACAGAATGCCAGCACCTTCTTCTGAGAAGCAAGGCCACTCAGCTGGGGAATAATACAGAATGATCTTCTCCCCCTCAGGTTATGGTTCAGCATAAAGGAAGAGAGAATATCACAGTAAAAAGAGTCAGTGTGTCTTGACACAGACACTTGTTACTCTTTGACGTTTGTGTTAGAAGTATTGGAAAATCTAAATTTCGCTGTTGGAGAATGGAGAAGAATAAAAAAGAAAACTCAGAGGAGAAGCATTGTTCAGTGTAAATGAAAGGAAAGTTATAATTGCTCCATGTAACTGATTAAGTAACAGAGTTCTAAGATTAGTTAATCACTCTCAAAACTTATTTTTGATGAGAATCTCAGTTTCACCCTTCTGTTGATCTCGGCCCACTTTTCTTCTATGTAGATTTTTCATAGTGCGCCAGATCCAAGTATCCCTCTTCCTCAGCCTCAGTCTCGGTCCGGATCCCGAAGGACACGTGCCATCTGCCTCTCCACAGGCTCCCGGAAGCCCAGAGGGAGGTATACTCCATGCCTGGCGGAACCGGATAGTAAGTGTACCACCTGCAGGGAAATGCCATCTTCATTAATTCAGGTTTATTGCACATTATTGGTTATTAGGTAGAAATAGGAAATATTCTTGCTGATGCTGTCTTGCCAATACCTGCCTCCTTCACAATATTTAAATATTCTCTGTCAGGATAGTTGGAAGGTATCTTGGACAAGCAAATTCATTCCTGCTGCAAAGGGGAAAAAATGGTTTTTGCTCAGTGTCCTTCTTCCCTGTAACTGTGATTAAGTACATTGGGTGCTACTTTGTAGCAGATTTTGTCCTCTTATCAAAGCTGTAGGAAAGAAAGCAGGAGAGTCTGGCTGAGGCAGTCATTTTCTTTCTTCCTTTCACATTATGTTCTTAAAGCATCATCTCTTGGGTATCAAAGTGTCTGAAAGAGAGAAAAAGGAAATCAAAAGAGAATCTACACTACACACTATCACTAACTTACTATTCTGAGCCAAAACCCCCCTAAGGTGGGTAGCAGCTTGAGCTCAAAGCATATGTTCAACTTTGGCCATTTTATTTTATTTTGTACTCCCAGTCCTTCTCCTCTGCCCTCATTTTTCTCCATAACCCATGCTTAGATGTAGTATTTGAATACTTTGTTATAGCTTCTCTGAGGTTTTTCTTATACTTTAACTTTTAGAAACATTAAAATATGCACCCAGTTAAATAGCAAGTTTTCTTATGTTTCTATATTCTTAGCAGGAAGAGGAACGAAATCCGTTCTTTTAAAATTGTGCAAAAAAAATAAAAATTGTGAGCAGTTTATAATTTAAAGCTGACATTGAATAATACATTTTAGTGAAGGAGGACTCAGATACATTGTCACTCAAAATCACCTAGGATCAGAAAAGTAAAAGAAGGCAGAAGCATGTCTCAGTATTCTCCCTTTCTATTGATTCCTTATTATATCATCAAGAAATCTTGTTTCTCTTACTTGTGAGTCCTGTTTCAAAAGCACATTTTGTCTGATTTCAAGTCACTTCACTAACACTTCAAGAAATAACATTATTTCATAGAGGCATATATCAAGCCTCCCTTGAATAGTATAGAAAAAAAATGGATTCGCCAAGTTCAAGTGTGAAGTCTTTCTCCACAACTGAGGACAGTTCTCATGAGCCATGTAAAGGCCTGTCACTTCAGTGGACTCAGGTGGCCACGGAGCACATGTGAGGTTGAGAACAGAAGGGTTTGGTGGTGCCAGTCTCAACAGAGCCGCTGTTCTTTTCTCTTCCACCTCTGCCCTGACCCCACTCAGGCGACTCCTATAGCAGCAGCCCGGACAGCACCCCCATGGGGAGCATCGAATCCCTCTCCTCTCACTCCTCTGAACAAAACAGCACCACAAAGTCCGCTTCCTGCCAGCCCAGGGAGAAGTCTGGAGGGATCCCTTGGATTGCATCTCCATCCCCTTCCAATGGAAAGAAAAGTCTTGGTCTCTGGACCACTAGTCCCGAGTCAAGTTCTAGAGAAGACGCAACCAAAACAGATGCAGAATCGGATTGCCAGAGCGTCACCTCTGTCACTAGCCCAGGGGACATGTTCCCACCCATAGACCTAGCCAAGAAGGGACCTTATGGACTTTCAGGACTGAAAAGAGCCTCCACTTCCTCTCTCCGATCCATCTCTGCAGCGGAAGGTAAGCCAGGATGGAGCCTCTACTACATGTCACTGTCTCTGTGGCATCTGCTGGATTGTTCAGCATGATTGAGGGAGAATGACCAGTAATGGCACAGACAATGCTTCTCTACTTTGTCCCCGAGCTAGGATTTGTAAACCCTCTGTGTGCCGTGACATTCTCCAGCATCTCTCCCTCTCTGTGAGGTGCTGTCTTTGTAATTATCGCAGACTGTGATCTCCCCTGAGTGACGGGCTGCTGTGCTCAGAGAACATTCTGTGCCTTCTCATTTGGGCTCAGAGAAAAATGCTTCCTTTTGTTATGCGCGTGTACTGTGTTATTGCTATTATTTTGTCTAATAGCACCTAGCCTGTTTTCTTGGGCTTTCTTTTTAGGAAACAAGAGCTACAGTGGATCCATTCAAAGCTTAACATCCATAGGTTCCAAAGAGACACCCAAAGCCCCGCCAAACCCAGACCTGCCTCCAAAAATGTGCAGGAGGTTAAGGCTGGACACTGCTTCCAGCAATGGCTACCAGCGACCCGGCTCCGTGTAAGTGTGAGCGCATTTGTTTGGCTTTTGCTATGTCTCCCAGGGCTACACACGGGTTGACCGTGTACAAAAGAAGCCTTAGGATTCCCACTGCCATATGGGTACCATCGACTTTTGCAGGGCCCTGTCCTCTTCTGCGGGTGATGTGAAAGTCAGTACACACTTGAGGCACTTTTCTTGGAAGCCATCTCAATTTAAGGACATGAAAACAAATGTATAATATAGTAGTGGTTTGGGGTTTACAAACTAAACATTCACCACTCAGGTATTGTGACTGCTCATATCTTCCATCCTACCTTTTTGTTAGAAATACAGCTGCTTCTTAGCTGGTGAGGGGTGGATTTCCCTCCTCTCCATCATGTCTCCCCAACCTGAATACTCCTTGATTTAAACAAGTCCTGGAGAACAGGGAAGCAGGAAAGGCAAGAGAGAGTGCCTCTAAGAGAAAGAAATGACTTGGATAAAAGGCCAAGAGACAAGAATAGAAAGGGGAAAAATAGAAGAAAACAGGGAGGTGGGTAAACAAGAAATCAGAATCCAAAGAGAAGTTTTTCCTCCTTTTCATTTTATTTTTCTGACTTTCTCTGAGCTTTTCTAAATGTTGTGTGAGTTATTACTGAGTGTCCATGTATATGTTGCTTCTTTTAAAGACCACGGTGTTCTTCTGCAGTAGATATTATAAACTTTGTTTTAGCGATGATGAAAGAGACATGAGTTTGATCTCTGGGTTGGGAAGATCCCCTAGAGAAGGAAATGGCAACCCACTCCAGTATTCTTGCCTGGAGAATCCCATGGACAGAGGAGCCTGGCGGGCTATGGGTCATAGGGCGACAAAGAGTCGGACATGACTGAAGCGACTGAGCGGGTGCACGTACTAATACTGGGAGCCAGTATGGGAACCAGTCCATACACACTCAGCTAGTAAGTGGAAGAGCCACGGTTCTAATCTGGGGTTCTCCAACTTGAGTCTGTGCTGTTTCTCTTATGCCATGCTCTGTTTTAATATGGGGGCATCACTGACATTTTAATTATTCACTGAAATCCAGGAAGGCATTAAGCCTATTTCCATAGGAACGGTGTCTTAAAGTAACTTACTCATCCCTGTTTCTGACAGTAACTTTTGATTCCAGAATGTGTTTCACATATGTTAGCTCTTATGGTCAGAAATCCCGCTACCATCATACTGGCAGATTTTTTGTAAATCTGCCTACTCCCTAGTGGGTATAGTTCTAGTCCTTAAAGGAAATTAATTTTAACCCAAATATGTCACAGGAGATGAGAGAATTTAAACTCTGTTCTTTGTGAGGGAAAGACAAGAGTTTCCTATTTTGTGATTTACTGACAAAATAGAACCTAAAATGTAGAGTGTTTGTTCTGTATTAGATGTAAAATGATACTTCAGATTATCAAATAACTCAGTTCTGGGAGAAAAGTTTGTCAATTCAAGAAATAAGATATATTTTAAGTATCTAGTTCATTCAAACACCATTCAAAGAAAATTATATACTCTCCTAGTAAATAGAGGAACTTTTCTAATTAGCTAGGGAACATTAGTTTTCATTCTTTTCACTCTGCCCAATAGTCTCACTTTTCAAATAGATGCCTTTCCCTTGTCATGATCTGAAACAAGATTTGAATTTCCAGATTTATTTATTGGTCATATTTTCAGCATTCTTTTTACTTTATGGTAATGGTGTTCACATATCATAAAAGTACATGAAACAATTTTAGAATTAGTATTGTCTCAGCTATCAGAATATGAAGCAGTTTTTGTTTTGACTTGCTGATGTGACTCTTCCCTTCTGGCGCTATGGGAGTCAACAGCAATACTTCCAGGAGCAGAGTGGGAAGAAAGAAGGCTCCTTTTTTCTGCTCCCACAGTTTTCTGAGGTCCAAAAAAAAAAAAAAAAAAATGAAGACAGTAGGATCCCCAGAGGAAGAAGCTATAGATTTATTGCCATCTGGTACTCAATGAACTAAAGACTAGATCTAAAACTTCCTTCTACATTAAAATTTAAAAACAGTTAAAACTCAGGTCAAACTTTGGGGACAGTTTATAGCCCACTTTTTTGTATGGGTTAACTGATAACCCTCAGTGTCACTTTGAGCTGCATGATTTTCTAATGGATTTTAATGAAACTTGCATTGTCAATTTGTTTTTCAGTGTGGCAGCAAAGGCCCAACTGTTTGAAAATGCTGGTTCAGTTAAGCCAGTTTCTTCTGGACGGTAAGTTCTCAAACCTTCAAGTTAAAAAAAAAAAGAACTGTGGTGACCTGGTTGCTCTGTGTGGATGTGGCAGGTCACCTTTGCCTGCTCTGCCCCTCAGTCCTGCAAGTGGTCAGCTTCACATCTGCTCTCTCTTTGCAGGAAAATGGTCATGACTGTGTACAGCATTTAGCATCTCAGAGAGTAACAGTGGTACCTGGCTTGTTAAAACCTTCACATAGGAAGAAGGGTTCTAAACAAACAGGTTTTCTGAAAGACAAGTTGCCATAACCCTCTGCACACCAAAGACTTTTTTCATGACAGTGCGTGGAAATTTTTCAACTATACATTTCTGACTTGTAAAAGTTCATATAATTTTTTTCTCTGGAAAAACCCTTTACTGAACATGCACTAAAGACTGTAATTATTCTTTCATTTTTAACTTTTTATTTTGTATTGGGGTATAGCAAATTAATAAACATTGTTGTGATGGTTTTAAATGAACAGTGCAGGGACTGAGCTGTACAGGTACATGTATCCCTTCTCCCCCAGACCACCCCCCCATTGCAGACTGGCGCATAACATTGAGCAGAGTTCCCTGTGCTATACAGTAGGTCCTTGTTGGTTATCCATGTTAAATATAGCAATTTGTACGTGTCCATCCCAAACTCCCTAACTATCCCTTCCTCTCACCCTTCCCTGCTGGCAGCCACAAATTCATTCTCTAAGTCCGTGAGTCTCTGTTTTGTAAGTAAGTTCATTTGTATCATTTCTTTTTAGGTTCCACATATATGGGTCGTCATACAATATTTCCCCTTCTCTGTCTGACTTACATCACTCAGTACGACACCCTTTAGGTCCAGACTGTGCTTATTCCTAAAGGCCATTATGGAGCTGGAAAGCTGATTACTGCAGGCAGTCTGGTGTTTTAGTACTCCACTCATTCAGCGTTTTCAGATTTTACATCCTGCTCCATTGTTAAGAGGATATGAATTATTATATCTTGCTTTCCATGTACTTGCTGCTAAGGTTTTTGCTTCCTCTTGGTCCAAATTGATTCTCTCATCTTCGTTAGACTTTGGTTTTTAAGTTTGAATATGTCTAAACTAATGGAAATTTTTTTCTAAATCTGTACCTGGTTGCTTCTTTTGGACGGTAAGTTTAAGAAAAAGAACTGTGGTGACCTGGTTGCTCTGTGTGGATGTGGCAGGTCACCTTTGCCTGCTCTGCCCCTCAGTCCTGCAAGTGGTCAGCTTCACATCTGCTCTCTCTTTGCAGGAAAATGGTCATGACTGTGTACAGCATTTAGCATCTCAGAGAGTAACAGTGGTACCTGGCTTGTTAAAACCTTCACATAGGAAGAAGGGTTCTAAACAAACAGGTTTTCTGAAAGACAAGTTGCCATAACCCTCTGCACACCAAAGACTTTTTTCATGACAGTGCGTGGAAATTTTTCAACTATACATTTCTGACTTGTAAAAGTTCATATAATTTTTTTCTCTGGAAAAACCCTTTACTGAACATGCACTAAAGACTGTAATTATTCTTTCATTTTTAACTTTTTATTTTGTATTGGGGTATAGCAAATTAATAAACATTGTTGTGATGGTTTTAAATGAACAGTGCAGGGACTGAGCTGTACAGGTACATGTATCCCTTCTCCCCCAGACCACCCCCCCATTGCAGACTGGCGCATAACATTGAGCAGAGTTCCCTGTGCTATACAGTAGGTCCTTGTTGGTTATCCATGTTAAATATAGCAATTTGTACGTGTCCATCCCAAACTCCCTAACTATCCCTTCCTCTCACCCTTCCCTGCTGGCAGCCACAAATTCATTCTCTAAGTCCGTGAGTCTCTGTTTTGTAAGTAAGTTCATTTGTATCATTTCTTTTTAGGTTCCACATATATGGGTCGTCATACAATATTTCCCCTTCTCTGTCTGACTTACATCACTCAGTACGACACCCTTTAGGTCCAGACTGTGCTTATTCCTAAAGGCCATTATGGAGCTGGAAAGCTGATTACTGCAGGCAGTCTGGTGTTTTAGTACTCCACTCATTCAGCGTTTTCAGATTTTACATCCTGCTCCATTGTTAAGAGGATATGAATTATTATATCTTGCTTTCCATGTACTTGCTGCTAAGGTTTTTGCTTCCTCTTGGTCCAAATTGATTCTCTCATCTTCGTTAGACTTTGGTTTTTAAGTTTGAATATGTCTAAACTAATGGAATTAATATTTTCTTTTTTACAATCAGCAACTAGTACACATCAGAAGTATTCAGTAAATGCTTGTTGAAATAGAACATAAATGAGAACATTTGAAGGACAAACCTGGATTTTTTTGTGGTTTTTTTTTTTTGGACATAGCAAAGAAATTTTAAACTTCACACAACCAGCTAATTCAGGCTGTGAATGAAAGGAATCAAATATGATTGAAGTATTACTGTGTAGTTCTTTTAGAAGTTAACCATAGCATTTTTATTGACCTTGTAAATGTATGTGGGCATTTTCAGCATTTATTAAGCACTTACACAATATATGGCTTGTCCTACTTACTAGAGATAACAATAACCTTCAAGCTCTTTTACAAAGCTTAGCGAGGGCACTGGTAAATTAGCAATTTCAGAGTAGAGCCACTTTGGTGTCTTACTGAGATGATGGTTAATGCCTTGAATTTACATAATAAATCCCAGCATACTTGCATGTACCTTACCTTTCTTCTTCCTTTTTTATCAAGGCATGATGAAATCTGGGCAGTGCACATGTCGGCACAATCATGATTTCTCTGAAACTGTCGCCACTTGGTATAGGGGACTTAACCTTGCTACTTCTGTCTTGCTGAATGACTGAATTGCTCCACTAGGTGGAGCCCTTTTATTAGGAAGCTCTAAACAATCTGTTAAGAACTGGAACTAAAGAGATAACCTTTTAAGCGCTTTAAGACAGCAAGGTAAGAAAGAAGTGAATCAGAATATGACGGTAATTAACGAAGCTGTTGTACTCGCACGTTACAAGAAGTAGATCTTTTTCCCAAGTAAGTTCATTTGTATCATTTCTTTTTAGGTTCCACATATATGGGTCGTCATACAATATTTCCCCTTCTCTGTCTGACTTACATCACTCAGTACGACACCCTTTAGGTCCAGACTGTGCTTATTCCTAAAGGCCATTATGGAGCTGGAAAGCTGATTACTGCAGGCAGTCTGGTGTTTTAGTACTCCACTCATTCAGCGTTTTCAGATTTTACATCCTGCTCCATTGTTAAGAGGATATGAATTATTATATCTTGCTTTCCATGTACTTGCTGCTAAGGTTTTTGCTTCCTCTTGGTCCAAATTGATTCTCTCATCTTCGTTAGACTTTGGTTTTTAAGTTTGAATATGTCTAAACTAATGGAATTAATATTTTCTTTTTTACAATCAGCAACTAGTACACATCAGAAGTATTCAGTAAATGCTTGTTGAAATAGAACATAAATGAGAACATTTGAAGGACAAACCTGGATTTTTTTGTGGTTTTTTTTTTTTGGACATAGCAAAGAAATTTTAAACTTCACACAACCAGCTAATTCAGGCTGTGAATGAAAGGAATCAAATATGATTGAAGTATTACTGTGTAGTTCTTTTAGAAGTTAACCATAGCATTTTTATTGACCTTGTAAATGTATGTGGGCATTTTCAGCATTTATTAAGCACTTACACAATATATGGCTTGTCCTACTTACTAGAGATAACAATAACCTTCAAGCTCTTTTACAAAGCTTAGCGAGGGCACTGGTAAATTAGCAATTTCAGAGTAGAGCCACTTTGGTGTCTTACTGAGATGATGGTTAATGCCTTGAATTTACATAATAAATCCCAGCATACTTGCATGTACCTTACCTTTCTTCTTCCTTTTTTATCAAGGCATGATGAAATCTGGGCAGTGCACATGTCGGCACAATCATGATTTCTCTGAAACTGTCGCCACTTGGTATAGGGGACTTAACCTTGCTACTTCTGTCTTGCTGAATGACTGAATTGCTCCACTAGGTGGAGCCCTTTTATTAGGAAGCTCTAAACAATCTGTTAAGAACTGGAACTAAAGAGATAACCTTTTAAGCGCTTTAAGACAGCAAGGTAAGAAAGAAGTGAATCAGAATATGACGGTAAATTAACGAAGCTGTTGTACTCGCACGTTCAACAGTCAGATTATGTGTTTACAACAACACTTTTACATTCTAAATACTCTAAGTCCACTTCTTATGAGCTGCCAGCATAAACTTAGAGCTCACTCAATGACACACAGAAGGTTAGGGCTTCCCTGTCAGTCCGTAGTACGTGGGGACAGTCTCATGACTTTTCAGCTACCCTTTTATTTTGCTTAACTTTGTCTGCCTTTATGCATTCAGATAAAATAGTTACCTGTTTTGGTCTTCAAAGAGGAAACTTATGTGGGAGCATGCCTATACAGTGTGTTCCCAGTGCCTTTGGTGGAAGAGCTGACTTTGGCGTGGACACAAATCACATGTTTCTCAGGGTGTGCTGGCGGCTCCCACCTTGAAAGGTGGTGTGGCTGGTGCTGGAGGAACTAGAGCCTCTGAAGGTGGGGCTTACCTTCTGCTTAGTAACTGTCATGGCCCCGCCAAGGACAGGGTCTGATCCCATGTTCCTGGAGCAGAAGCCCTGATGATCTGGCCTGAACTGGCTCTGTACCCTTTCAGTGTGTATTCCTCCCTCTCCCTGCATCAGGATCCTTGCCCCAGAGCGAGAGATGCTAAAGCAAGTGGGCCTAGCTCATGTCAGCTGCAGATAAGGACCCATGGCTCTGCTCAGACACAGGCTCTGGTGAGAGTCCCCTTCATCCCTTACAGCTGCTGTTGCCAGGACCCTGTCGTAGAACTGCTCCACAGGGCAGGCAGGTCCCTCTGGACTCTGTGTGGAGGAAGGTGTGAGAAGGAGCCGTGGTGGGATCGCCACCATCAGAAATCTGGGTAGCCTCTGATGTGCTGCTAGAGTAAGTGTCGCACTGCCCCCTGCCCGCAACAGGCTCTGCGTCAGCACTGGGTCACGTGGGTACCCCACGATCAGGTCTTTTCCCTAGTCATAGCTTCCCCGCATCTAGTGCTGCACTGCGGTGTGGAGTTAGTGGTGCTGGAGCATTGGCTCAGCTGGTGCAAGGAGATGGCAGGGTAGACCTCTCTCCTTCCTGTCTGCGGGAAAGCCACACTCCTCTCAAAAGGAGCCCAGACGTCCCACAGCCCTCCTCTTGGTCCCTGTAGCCCTCCAACCAGACAAGGATGCTTTTCTCCCTCACCTAGGACCTCAGGACAGTCGCACCCAATCTGTGCCTCAGGTTGCTCACTTCTAGGACAGGTCTAGGACAAGTCCCCTCCCAGGTTCACCAGTCCTGATCCAAATACTTCTCTCCAGTCTGATGCCGTGTGTATCTTTCTTTCAGCCTTGGTTGTCTAGGAGCCCTTCTGCCAGTTTCTAGTTAGTTTTCAGCAAGTGCTGTTCCACAAGTTGATGTATTTATGATGTGTTCACGGGGGAGATGAATTCCATAGTCTCTTACTCTGCCCTCTCGGTCTGAGCTCTAGGAAATCCATTTTCTTTTATCTATAAAATGAAGGTCATGATTCTGCTTTGAACATGTTGTTATGTGAAGCAATGTATTTTAAGTACATGGTAAACACTCCTTGTACTGCCTCTGCAGTAATAACTAAAATGTTATTGTTGAAACTTCTTGCTTAAGATATACGAGCCTCTACTTAATATGTATTTGGTATTTGAACATTAAACAGTCACTTGAAACCATTTTATATCATTAAATACAACTAAACAACAGCATTTGAGGACATTTCCCTCACTAACCTCCTACAGTGCCTATTTTAATTTTCTTCTAGGTACCTTGGGATACTCTTGAATTGAACCAAAGAATGATGGATCAGTAGTGGGTACTAGGGAGACTAACCGTTATAGGAAAGAAACTATAGTTGGGAGATTTTAGTGGATATTCTTGAGTAACAAAATTGACACCTCTGGATTCACTGCAGGCTCTGGAGTCACTGAGCAAAGAGGTAATCTGATCAGGGATGCACTTGATCAGATAATTCAGGTGGCTACAGGGCAGGCAGGTCCCTCTGGACTCTGTGTGGAGGAAGGTGTGAGAAGGACCGTGGTGGGATCGCCACCATCAGAAATCTGGGTAGCCTCTGATGTGCTGCTAGAGTAAGTGTCGCACTGCCCCCTGCCCGCAACAGGCTCTGCGTCAGCACTGGGTCACGTGGGTACCCCACGATCAGGTCTTTTCCCTAGTCATAGCTTCCCCGCATCTAGTGCTGCACTGCGGTGTGGAGTTAGTGGTGCTGGAGCATTGGCTCAGCTGGTGCAAGGAGATGGCAGGGTAGACCTCTCTCCTTCCTGTCTGCGGGAAAGCCACACTCCTCTCAAAAGGAGCCCAGACGTCCCACAGCCCTCCTCTTGGTCCCTGTAGCCCTCCAACCAGACAAGGATGCTTTTCTCCCTCACCTAGGACCTCAGGACAGTCGCACCCAATCTGTGCCTCAGGTTGCTCACTTCTAGGACAGGTCTAGGACAAGTCCCCTCCCAGGTTCACCAGTCCTGATCCAAATACTTCTCTCCAGTCTGATGCCGTGTGTATCTTTCTTTCAGCCTTGGTTGTCTAGGAGCCCTTCTGCCAGTTTCTAGTTAGTTTTCAGCAAGTGCTGTTCCACAAGTTGATGTATTTATGATGTGTTCACGGGGGAGATGAATTCCATAGTCTCTTACTCTGCCCTCTCGGTCTGAGCTCTAGGAAATCCATTTTCTTTTATCTATAAAATGAAGGTCATGATTCTGCTTTGAACATGTTGTTATGTGAAGCAATGTATTTTAAGTACATGGTAAACACTCCTTGTACTGCCTCTGCAGTAATAACTAAAATGTTATTGTTGAAACTTCTTGCTTAAGATATACGAGCCTCTACTTAATATGTATTTGGTATTTGAACATTAAACAGTCACTTGAAACCATTTTATATCATTAAATACAACTAAACAACAGCATTTGAGGACATTTCCCTCACTAACCTCCTACAGTGCCTATTTTAATTTTCTTCTAGGTACCTTGGGATACTCTTGAATTGAACCAAAGAATGATGGATCAGTAGTGGGTACTAGGGAGACTAACCGTTATAGGAAAGAAACTATAGTTGGGAGATTTTAGTGGATATTCTTGAGTAACAAAATTGACACCTCTGGATTCACTGCAGGCTCTGGAGTCACTGAGCAAAGAGGTAATCTGATCAGGGATGCACTTGATCAGATAATTCAGGTGGCTTCACTAGGAGGTGGTTGATGAGAAGAGAACCATTTAGGATGGAACTGGTGATATTTAGAAGATCTTAAATTAGGGCATTAACAAAAGCATGAAAAACTATAAGGAAAATTTTATGAATAGAGCTAGAGTTGAGAAATACTGCTTTAATAATGGAAATGGAAGACAGGTGAAGAGGATTCTAGGTTTTTAAGACTGACCGCAAGAGAGAATTTAGCTTCTGCTCAGTTTGTGAGAATACATAGAAGGACAAGGAAAATTTTAGCCCCAGTGTTTAAGGAGTGTGAGGAGAAATGAGAGGCAGAAATGTGCAAGTGGAACCAGGAGAGAGCATAAAGTTTGATGCCATGTAAGAAACTTCTAGGGCTTCCCTGGTGGTCCAGTGGGTAAGGACACCGCCTTGCAGTGCAAGGGGCGCCGGTTCGATCCCTGGCCTGGGAAGATCCCATGTGCCATGGAACAGCTGGACCGATGTGTCCAATTACCGAGCCGGAGCTCTGGAGCACATACACCCAGAGCCGGTGCTCTGCGACAACAGGGGCTGCCTCGATGGGAGGCCCACACAGGCCATAGAACAAAGATGGATGCAAATAGATAAATGAAAGACCAATAGAAGTGGCCCGCCCGCTCCCCTCCCTCCCCAACCCGACCCCCGCCCAAAAATAAAATAAATAAATAAATCTTTAAAAAAAAAAAAGAAGAATTGAGTGCTTGACTCATTATAAGCAGTCACATTTTCTGTTATAATAATCTAAAGCCAGTATATTTTTTATAATTGCAAAACAAAGCTCATCAAATCCTTGGTTAGTGAATTTGACTGTTTAAAAGGCTGTAAAGGTGGCTTCCCTGGTGGTCCAGCAGGTAAAGAGTCTGCCTCTTAGTGCAAGGGGCACCGGTTTGATTCCTGGCCTGGGAAAATCCCATGTGCCGCAGAGCAGCTCGACCAGTGTGTCCAATTACAAGCCGGTGCTCTGGAGCACATGCACCCAGAGTCGGAGCTCTACAACGAGAGTGGCCCACATAGGCCAAAGTATAAAGATGGATGAAAACAAATGGATAAAAAGCCAATAAAAGAGGCCAAAATTTAAAAAAAGAAAGGCTGTAAAGGGACTTCTCTGATGGTTCTCTTCCTGGTTAGGGAACTTGATGACACAACTAAAACTGAAGATCCCACGTGCCACAACTAACCTGGTGGAGAAAAATAAATGCATGGTTTAAAATAAATAAAAAAGCTGTAAGTCACTGGTTCAGAGCACAGTGACGCGTGTAAGATACACATATGATAGAGCACTATGATGCTCATAAGAAAGACAAAGGAAGCCATGATTATTAAGAAGTTATTAAGAATAACTTTTTTTTTCTTTCTTTCTTTTTATTTATTTTTATTTTTCTTTCTTTCTTTTTTCTTTCTTTCTTTCTTTCTTTTTCTTTCTTTTTATTTTTAAGGAGAATATAGAGAATAATATAACACCAGGAAGTGAATAAAAACCGCCTCTCATTTTCCCACCTAAAGATATCTACATTTTGAAGTTCAGCCATCTAATCTTATCTATTAACAGTAGTTCTCAAACTTTTTGGTCTCAAAACAGCTTCTAACGATTAAAAAACTTACTGAAGATCTCCAAAGAGCTTTCATTTATGTGGCTTATATCTACTAATAGTTGTTGTATTAGAAATTTAAACTCATAAAATTTTTATATGTTTATAAATTTATTTAAAATAAAAATAAGTTCATAAATCTAAAGCATGATAATAGCACGGTGTAGGTAATAACTCTCATTAACAGTCAACAATATGGGCTTTCCTGGTGGCTCAGATGTTAAAGAATTTGCCTCTTAGTGCAAGGGGCACCGGTTTGATTCCTGGCCTGGGAAAATCCCATGTGCCGCAGAGCAGCTCGACCAGTGTGTCCAATTACAAGCCGGTGCTCTGGAGCACATGCACCCAGAGTCGGAGCTCTACAACGAGAGTGGCCCACATAGGCCAAAGTATAAAGATGGATGAAAACAAATGGATAAAAAGCCAATAAAAGAGGCCAAAATTTAAAAAAAGAAAGGCTGTAAAGGGACTTCTCTGATGGTTCTCTTCCTGGTTAGGGAACTTGATGACACAACTAAAACTGAAGATCCCACGTGCCACAACTAACCTGGTGGAGAAAAATAAATGCATGGTTTAAAATAAATAAAAAAGCTGTAAGTCACTGGTTCAGAGCACAGTGACGCGTGTAAGATACACATATGATAGAGCACTATGATGCTCATAAGAAAGACAAAGGAAGCCATGATTATTAAGAAGTTATTAAGAATAACTTTTTTTTTCTTTCTTTCTTTTTATTTATTTTTATTTTTCTTTCTTTCTTTTTTCTTTCTTTCTTTCTTTCTTTTTCTTTCTTTTTATTTTTAAGGAGAATATAGAGAATAATATAACACCAGGAAGTGAATAAAAACCGCCTCTCATTTTCCCACCTAAAGATATCTACATTTTGAAGTTCAGCCATCTAATCTTATCTATTAACAGTAGTTCTCAAACTTTTTGGTCTCAAAACAGCTTCTAACGATTAAAAAACTTACTGAAGATCTCCAAAGAGCTTTCATTTATGTGGCTTATATCTACTAATAGTTGTTGTATTAGAAATTTAAACTCATAAAATTTTTATATGTTTATAAATTTATTTAAAATAAAAATAAGTTCATAAATCTAAAGCATGATAATAGCACGGTGTAGGTAATAACTCTCATTAACAGTCAACAATATGGGCTTTCCTGGTGGCTCAGATGTTAAAGAATTTGCCTGCAGTGCAGGAGACCCAGGTTCAATCCCTGGGTCGGGAAGATCCCCTGGAGAAGGGAATGGCGATCCACTCCAGTATTCTTACCTGGAGGATTCTATGGACAGAGTAGCCTGGAGGGCTACAGTCCATGGTGTCGCAAGGAGTTGGACATGGCTGAGCGACTAACGCATAACAGTCAACAGGCATTAATTGTAGAAATGATTTTCTCAGTGACATAGTTATGCACAAGACCAGCAATCACAGATACAGGTTTTAGCCTGATTCTGCCATAATGTTAATTTCTCCTGGCCTTCATTTCTACATATAGAGGATGGACCAAGGAAATATATAGGTTTCCTTTCAAAATACAGATACATTGACCAAAGTCATCTAGATGGTCACAAGACCCCCAGTATATGGGGATCACTGTTTACTGTAAAACCAGGTTAGGGTTTTATGTGCCTGCCCCCAAGGTCATAATAGGGCCTCGCCTTCACATTTCTCCCCTTTCCAAAGGTCATATTTCTGATGTGTTTAAGATGACAGGAGCTGTTTCTCATCTTCCCCTAAGCTAAGCCACATAGAAGCCTGCTCCTTAGCTGCTGCCGTACACCTCCCATGCTGCTGTCAGCTTCTATGCCTTAATAATGGTCATTACCTGGATCTCGAGAAATGGAATTATTTTACATTTTTACAGACCTCCTTAATATCTGGCATAGTAGGAAACAAATGGATTCCCATACACATAGCTGCCAGAGCAGTGTCCTCTCAGGGTCCCACCTACTGCTCCTTCCAGATTCCCTTGATTGCACTTAGAGAACCATTCCTCTGTGGTAAACAGAAAAAGACCCATGAGGGGGGGTGGTCTTCACAATGTTCTCTTTCCATGGTGCCCAACAATTAGATACTCAACAGAATTATTGGGTAAAGGGATAAAATACACATTTTAACCTAAAAAAATTGTTTTTCATGTGTTCAGTTCACTTTTAGTAGAATTGCAATATTCTTTTCTTTAACATAGCAGCTTTAACTCTGTAAGCTCCCATGAGAGACCTTTAGCATTGAGGCATCCAGCATTCAGACATCCAAACCAGAAACAGCTCGTATTTGCCTGCAGGGCAGGAGACCCAGGTTCAATCCCTGGGTCGGGAAGATCCCCTGGAGAAGGGAATGGCGATCCACTCCAGTATTCTTACCTGGAGGATTCTATGGACAGAGTAGCCTGGAGGGCTACAGTCCATGGTGTCGCAAGGAGTTGGACATGGCTGAGCGACTAACGCATAACAGTCAACAGGCATTAATTGTAGAAATGATTTTCTCAGTGACATAGTTATGCACAAGACCAGCAATCACAGATACAGGTTTTAGCCTGATTCTGCCATAATGTTAATTTCTCCTGGCCTTCATTTCTACATATAGAGGATGGACCAAGGAAATATATAGGTTTCCTTTCAAAATACAGATACATTGACCAAAGTCATCTAGATGGTCACAAGACCCCCAGTATATGGGGATCACTGTTTACTGTAAAACCAGGTTAGGGTTTTATGTGCCTGCCCCCAAGGTCATAATAGGGCCTCGCCTTCACATTTCTCCCCTTTCCAAAGGTCATATTTCTGATGTGTTTAAGATGACAGGAGCTGTTTCTCATCTTCCCCTAAGCTAAGCCACATAGAAGCCTGCTCCTTAGCTGCTGCCGTACACCTCCCATGCTGCTGTCAGCTTCTATGCCTTAATAATGGTCATTACCTGGATCTCGAGAAATGGAATTATTTTACATTTTTACAGACCTCCTTAATATCTGGCATAGTAGGAAACAAATGGATTCCCATACACATAGCTGCCAGAGCAGTGTCCTCTCAGGGTCCCACCTACTGCTCCTTCCAGATTCCCTTGATTGCACTTAGAGAACCATTCCTCTGTGGTAAACAGAAAAAGACCCATGAGGGGGGGTGGTCTTCACAATGTTCTCTTTCCATGGTGCCCAACAATTAGATACTCAACAGAATTATTGGGTAAAGGGATAAAATACACATTTTAACCTAAAAAAATTGTTTTTCATGTGTTCAGTTCACTTTTAGTAGAATTGCAATATTCTTTTCTTTAACATAGCAGCTTTAACTCTGTAAGCTCCCATGAGAGACCTTTAGCATTGAGGCATCCAGCATTCAGACATCCAAACCAGAAACAGCTCGTATTTGTTGATCAAAAAAAATAAATAAGATAAGGGTGTATAGCTAATTTTAAAAATCTCCAACCAGTGACCAAGAAGCAAATTTGTATTTATTGCATTATTTATAAACATTTAATGCAGATTGTCTTGGGCAGTTTAGAGGTCTTCCAGGGACTGGATTTTCTGTAAAATGTTTGCCTTACATCCTAATACTGCTCATGTTATCTTTTCTTCTGTAGCTTTATTTACAGTTGTTGTTGTTCATTTGCTCAGTCATGTCTAACCCTTTGCTGTACCCCATTGACTGTATGTAGCACTCCAGGCTTCCCAGTTCTTCACTATTTCCCAAAATCTGCTCAAACTTATGTCCATTGAGTCGGCGATGCCATCCAACCCTCATCCTCTGTCGTCCCCTTCTCCTTCTGCCTTTAATCTTTCCCAGCATCAAGGTCTTTTCCAGTGAATTGGCTCTTTGCATTGGGTGGGCAAAGTATTGGAACTTCAGCTTCAACATCAGTTTTCCAATTAATATTTAGGGTTGATTTCATGGAGGATTGACTGGTTTGATCTCCCTGCTTTTCAAGAGACTCTCAAGAATCTTCTCCAACAGCACGGTTCTAAGGCATCAGTTCTTCAGTACTCAGCCTTTTTTCTTGTCCAGCTCTTACATCCATGTATGACTACTGGAAAAACTGTAGCTTTGACTGTTATGGGCCTTTGTTAGCAAAGTAATATCTCTGTAGCTTTGACTGTTATGGGCTAAGGCATAGTAGGAAACAAATGGATTCCCATACACATAGCTGCCAGAGCAGTGTCCTCTCAGGGTCCCACCTACTGCTCCTTCCAGATTCCCTTGATTGCACTTAGAGAACCATTCCTCTGTGGTAAACAGAAAAAGACCCATGAGGGGGGGTGGTCTTCACAATGTTCTCTTTCCATGGTGCCCAACAATTAGATACTCAACAGAATTATTGGGTAAAGGGATAAAATACACATTTTAACCTAAAAAAATTGTTTTTCATGTGTTCAGTTCACTTTTAGTAGAATTGCAATATTCTTTTCTTTAACATAGCAGCTTTAACTCTGTAAGCTCCCATGAGAGACCTTTAGCATTGAGGCATCCAGCATTCAGACATCCAAACCAGAAACAGCTCGTATTTGTTGATCAAAAAAAATAAATAAGATAAGGGTGTATAGCTAATTTTAAAAATCTCCAACCAGTGACCAAGAAGCAAATTTGTATTTATTGCATTATTTATAAACATTTAATGCAGATTGTCTTGGGCAGTTTAGAGGTCTTCCAGGGACTGGATTTTCTGTAAAATGTTTGCCTTACATCCTAATACTGCTCATGTTATCTTTTCTTCTGTAGCTTTATTTACAGTTGTTGTTGTTCATTTGCTCAGTCATGTCTAACCCTTTGCTGTACCCCATTGACTGTATGTAGCACTCCAGGCTTCCCAGTTCTTCACTATTTCCCAAAATCTGCTCAAACTTATGTCCATTGAGTCGGCGATGCCATCCAACCCTCATCCTCTGTCGTCCCCTTCTCCTTCTGCCTTTAATCTTTCCCAGCATCAAGGTCTTTTCCAGTGAATTGGCTCTTTGCATTGGGTGGGCAAAGTATTGGAACTTCAGCTTCAACATCAGTTTTCCAATTAATATTTAGGGTTGATTTCATGGAGGATTGACTGGTTTGATCTCCCTGCTTTTCAAGAGACTCTCAAGAATCTTCTCCAACAGCACGGTTCTAAGGCATCAGTTCTTCAGTACTCAGCCTTTTTTCTTGTCCAGCTCTTACATCCATGTATGACTACTGGAAAAACTGTAGCTTTGACTGTTATGGGCCTTTGTTAGCAAAGTAATATCTCTGCTTTTTCATACACTGCCTATGTTTTTGTCATAGCTTTTATTCCATGGAGCAAGCGTCTTTTAATTTCATGGCTGCAGTCACCATCCACAGTGATTTTGAAGCCTAATAAAAAAAGTCTGTCATTGTTTCCATTGTTTGCCCATCTGTTTGCTATAAAGTGATGGGACCTGATGCCATCATCTTCATTTTTTGAATGTTGAGTTTTAAGCAAGTTTTTTTCACTCTCCTCTTTCACCCTCATCAGGAAGCTCTTTACTTTCTCTTCACTTTCTGCCATTATAGTGGTTTCATCTGCATATGTGAGACTATTGATATTTCTCCTGACAACCTTGATTCCAGCTTGTACTTCATCCAGTTGGGCATTCCCCATGATGTGCTCTGCATAGAAGTTAAATAAGCAAGGTGACTATATACAGCCTTAACCTACTCCTCTCCCAATTTGGAACCAGACCATTGTTCCATGTCTGATTCTAACTATTGCTTATTATCCTGCAAACAGGTTTCTAAGAAGGACGGTAAAGTGGTCTGGTATTCCCATCTCTTTCAGAATTTTCCACAGTTTGTTGCGATTCGCATAGTCAGAGGCTTTAGTATAGTCAGTGAAGCAGAAGTAGATGTTTTTCTGAAATTCCCTCACTTTTTCTGTGATCCAGTGGATGTCATTCCTCTGCTTTTTTAAAACCCAGCTTGTACATCTGGAAGTTCTCGGTTCAAGTACTGTTGAAGCCTAGCTTGAAGGATTTTGAGCATTACTTTGGGCTTTTAGAATGTGCAGTGAGTGCAATTGTGAGGTAGTTTGAACGTTCTTTGGCAATGCCCTTCTTTGGTACTAGAATGAAAACTGACCTTTTCCAGTCCTGTGGCCACTGCTCAGTTTTCCAAATTTGCTTGCATATTCATAGTAGCTACCTAACAATTCATTGGATCTGATATATTTTCTCCCTGCTTTTCAAGAGACTCTCAAGAATCTTCTCCAACAGCACGGTTCTAAGGCATCAGTTCTTCAGTACTCAGCCTTTTTTCTTGTCCAGCTCTTACATCCATGTATGACTACTGGAAAAACTGTAGCTTTGACTGTTATGGGCCTTTGTTAGCAAAGTAATATCTCTGCTTTTTCATACACTGCCTATGTTTTTGTCATAGCTTTTATTCCATGGAGCAAGCGTCTTTTAATTTCATGGCTGCAGTCACCATCCACAGTGATTTTGAAGCCTAATAAAAAAAGTCTGTCATTGTTTCCATTGTTTGCCCATCTGTTTGCTATAAAGTGATGGGACCTGATGCCATCATCTTCATTTTTTGAATGTTGAGTTTTAAGCAAGTTTTTTTCACTCTCCTCTTTCACCCTCATCAGGAAGCTCTTTACTTTCTCTTCACTTTCTGCCATTATAGTGGTTTCATCTGCATATGTGAGACTATTGATATTTCTCCTGACAACCTTGATTCCAGCTTGTACTTCATCCAGTTGGGCATTCCCCATGATGTGCTCTGCATAGAAGTTAAATAAGCAAGGTGACTATATACAGCCTTAACCTACTCCTCTCCCAATTTGGAACCAGACCATTGTTCCATGTCTGATTCTAACTATTGCTTATTATCCTGCAAACAGGTTTCTAAGAAGGACGGTAAAGTGGTCTGGTATTCCCATCTCTTTCAGAATTTTCCACAGTTTGTTGCGATTCGCATAGTCAGAGGCTTTAGTATAGTCAGTGAAGCAGAAGTAGATGTTTTTCTGAAATTCCCTCACTTTTTCTGTGATCCAGTGGATGTCATTCCTCTGCTTTTTTAAAACCCAGCTTGTACATCTGGAAGTTCTCGGTTCAAGTACTGTTGAAGCCTAGCTTGAAGGATTTTGAGCATTACTTTGGGCTTTTAGAATGTGCAGTGAGTGCAATTGTGAGGTAGTTTGAACGTTCTTTGGCAATGCCCTTCTTTGGTACTAGAATGAAAACTGACCTTTTCCAGTCCTGTGGCCACTGCTCAGTTTTCCAAATTTGCTTGCATATTCATAGTAGCTACCTAACAATTCATTGGATCTGATATATTTTATTAAATTGTCTACTGATGAACACTTAGATTGTTGTGATTTGTTTGTTTTTAGCTTTGCTGGTATATATGTTACTTCTTTGGTACCTTTTTTGACTATATCTTCCTACTCCCCTCAGAAGTGCATTCCTGCTCTTTTCATAAGTGAAATTCTCAGCATACAAAAATATGTGAGAGACAGCATGTGTGTGTGTGTGTGTGTGTGTGTGTATCATTGTTAAGTAGTCCTTCAGAAAGCACTATCAATTCTGATTTGGTGAAGTTTTTATTTTGCTTATTATTAAGATAAGCATTGTGAATTTTGCACACTGACCTTATCAAACCTTTTAAGTCCACTCATCAGCATTAGGAAGTGTTTAGCATTAGGAATAGGGCTTGTGAACAGATCATCTTCCAAATCATAAGGTAAGAAATGGCCTTTGAAGATAGCGAGCATCATTACCTTACTCTCCAATCCGACAGGAAACAGGATCCTCAAAATCCTTTTCAAAGGATATTAGAATCTTATGAACAGAGACTCAACGGGTGACACTGTTATTTTCACATCTTCTTCAATACACCACGGCAGTAAAAGAGGAGGCATTAGCACCTGTAGAGAAAACTTCATTGTTACAGAATTCTACATTAAATCATCAAAGCTCTGTGCAGAGCTGCAACCTGTAGTTACAGATCTCAACAGAGGAGAATTATAACTGTCTAAGTCACATGCACAGATAATTGAGAAGTCATGACAGATACTGCTTTGTGCTATATATTTTGACATATTTAGTAGTATTCATTTATTTAGTGATAAGCTGCACGTGTCCCCTTACCATCCAATTTCATATAATACCATATGCACACTCGTATCTGAAATATTATTATAAATTAGGTTGCATTTTAAAGTATAATATGAAATATATCATTGCAATAATGATTATATCATAATCATTTATGTGACTCTGGAATTTGTTTTATAATCATTTATTGGTAGAAATTGTTGCTGCTGTAAAATTTGACATTTTCATGGATGTATTTTCCAAATTTGCTTGCATATTCATAGTAGCTACCTAACAATTCATTGGATCTGATATATTTTATTAAATTGTCTACTGATGAACACTTAGATTGTTGTGATTTGTTTGTTTTTAGCTTTGCTGGTATATATGTTACTTCTTTGGTACCTTTTTTGACTATATCTTCCTACTCCCCTCAGAAGTGCATTCCTGCTCTTTTCATAAGTGAAATTCTCAGCATACAAAAATATGTGAGAGACAGCATGTGTGTGTGTGTGTGTGTGTGTGTGTGTATCATTGTTAAGTAGTCCTTCAGAAAGCACTATCAATTCTGATTTGGTGAAGTTTTTATTTTGCTTATTATTAAGATAAGCATTGTGAATTTTGCACACTGACCTTATCAAACCTTTTAAGTCCACTCATCAGCATTAGGAAGTGTTTAGCATTAGGAATAGGGCTTGTGAACAGATCATCTTCCAAATCATAAGGTAAGAAATGGCCTTTGAAGATAGCGAGCATCATTACCTTACTCTCCAATCCGACAGGAAACAGGATCCTCAAAATCCTTTTCAAAGGATATTAGAATCTTATGAACAGAGACTCAACGGGTGACACTGTTATTTTCACATCTTCTTCAATACACCACGGCAGTAAAAGAGGAGGCATTAGCACCTGTAGAGAAAACTTCATTGTTACAGAATTCTACATTAAATCATCAAAGCTCTGTGCAGAGCTGCAACCTGTAGTTACAGATCTCAACAGAGGAGAATTATAACTGTCTAAGTCACATGCACAGATAATTGAGAAGTCATGACAGATACTGCTTTGTGCTATATATTTTGACATATTTAGTAGTATTCATTTATTTAGTGATAAGCTGCACGTGTCCCCTTACCATCCAATTTCATATAATACCATATGCACACTCGTATCTGAAATATTATTATAAATTAGGTTGCATTTTAAAGTATAATATGAAATATATCATTGCAATAATGATTATATCATAATCATTTATGTGACTCTGGAATTTGTCTTCTTATGTAATCTCTTTATTTTAATGATTTATTGGTAGAAATTGTTGCTGCTGTAAAATTTGACATTTTAAAAAATTATTGCATATATTTAGAGACATGGCTTGCATCCTTCAATTATATCAGATATCAGATCAATTTTTTTTAATACATCCAATTTTTATTTGTCAGTCATATCTCAGGAAAGGTAAATGGAAAATAACAATCACTTAAGGGGTATATTTTCTAAATAACAGTTCCCAGCCCCAACTCATACCTGAATTTCTAGTGCAATAAGTCTGAGAGTGATCCCTGAAAAATACATTTATAAAAATTGAATATTATATAAGTTTCAAGTTTACAACATAGTGATTCAATGTTTTTATAGCTTATATTCCTTTTAAAGTTATATAAAATAATGACTATATTTCCCTGTGCTCTACAATATATACTTGCTGCATATTTATTTTATACAAAGCAGTTTTTATCTGTTATTGCCCTACCCTTGTCTTGCCCCTCCCCTATTTCCTCTTCCCACTGGCAACAACTAGTTTGTCTCTCTATCTGTGAGTCTGTCTGTTTTTTTTTTTTTTTTTTAAGGTTTATTTATTTATTTACTTTGGGCGGGGGTCAGGTGGGGAGGGAGGGGAGCGGGCGCGCCACTTCTATTTGTCTTTCATTTCTCTATTTTCATTCGTCTTCTTTGGCTCCTGTGGGCCTCCCATCGCGGTGGCCTCTGTTGTCGCAGAGCACCGGCTCTGGGCGCATGCACTCCAGAGCTCCGGCTCGGTGATTGGACACATCAGTCCAGCCGCTCCGCGGCACGTGGGATCTTCCCAGGCCAGGGCTTGAACTGGCGCCCCTTGCACTGCAAGGCGGTGTCCTTACCCAATGGACCACCAGGGGAAGCCCTGTCTGTTTTTTTATATTCATTCATTTGTTTTATTTTTTAGATTCCACATATACATGATAGCACAGAGTATTTTTCTGAATATCAGCTTGTTACACCAAATTATATCAGATCAATTGATTATATGTGATAAGATTTATAGGAAAAACTAGTATTTTTTCTACAGAAGATCACCAGAGTCTGATTTTCAGAAATCTTCTATAACTTGGTAGCATCCTCTCCTTGCCCTCCCAAGCCATGTACACCAGCACACCCATGTCCATGCTTTCACGTGCCCACACATGCACATGAGTCTTCTTTAGGGTAAACTCTGTCCTTCTCTGGGTGCATCCACTTCATCAGTTCTTTCTTTAAACCATGTTTAGCTGGAAATTGGGATTTTGTGCACTAGTGGTCATTCTTAAACCTCCCTGCCTCAGACTCTCCTAGCAAAGTTCTTGAAACTACAGCCTGAGACTCACCTCATATGAAAAAGACTCTGAGGGCAGAGTCATGATTTTCCTCTACAAGCTTTCTGATCTTCAGTAGCCCCTTGGGAACCTTGGTTCAAGTGACCTAGCCTCATTCTGGAAGTACAGAGATAAGAGCCAGAGTCTAGTTCCAACAGAGAAATGTAATCATAATGTATCAATGTAGCTTTGAGAGCTTATTTTATACAAAGCAGTTTTTATCTGTTATTGCCCTACCCTTGTCTTGCCCCTCCCCTATTTCCTCTTCCCACTGGCAACAACTAGTTTGTCTCTCTATCTGTGAGTCTGTCTGTTTTTTTTTTTTTTTTTTAAGGTTTATTTATTTATTTACTTTGGGCGGGGGTCAGGTGGGGAGGGAGGGGAGCGGGCGCGCCACTTCTATTTGTCTTTCATTTCTCTATTTTCATTCGTCTTCTTTGGCTCCTGTGGGCCTCCCATCGCGGTGGCCTCTGTTGTCGCAGAGCACCGGCTCTGGGCGCATGCACTCCAGAGCTCCGGCTCGGTGATTGGACACATCAGTCCAGCCGCTCCGCGGCACGTGGGATCTTCCCAGGCCAGGGCTTGAACTGGCGCCCCTTGCACTGCAAGGCGGTGTCCTTACCCAATGGACCACCAGGGGAAGCCCTGTCTGTTTTTTTATATTCATTCATTTGTTTTATTTTTTAGATTCCACATATACATGATAGCACAGAGTATTTTTCTGAATATCAGCTTGTTACACCAAATTATATCAGATCAATTGATTATATGTGATAAGATTTATAGGAAAAACTAGTATTTTTTCTACAGAAGATCACCAGAGTCTGATTTTCAGAAATCTTCTATAACTTGGTAGCATCCTCTCCTTGCCCTCCCAAGCCATGTACACCAGCACACCCATGTCCATGCTTTCACGTGCCCACACATGCACATGAGTCTTCTTTAGGGTAAACTCTGTCCTTCTCTGGGTGCATCCACTTCATCAGTTCTTTCTTTAAACCATGTTTAGCTGGAAATTGGGATTTTGTGCACTAGTGGTCATTCTTAAACCTCCCTGCCTCAGACTCTCCTAGCAAAGTTCTTGAAACTACAGCCTGAGACTCACCTCATATGAAAAAGACTCTGAGGGCAGAGTCATGATTTTCCTCTACAAGCTTTCTGATCTTCAGTAGCCCCTTGGGAACCTTGGTTCAAGTGACCTAGCCTCATTCTGGAAGTACAGAGATAAGAGCCAGAGTCTAGTTCCAACAGAGAAATGTAATCATAATGTATCAATGTAGCTTTGAGAGCTTGTAAATGGTAAATACTGCTGATGCTTCTTTGGAGATAAAGTATTGGGACCTCAGGCAGGAATGACAAGATGTCTACAGTCTTTAAAAGGACTCATCATGTAGAAAAAGAGTCCAGACCAGGGCTCTCCAACTTCTGGGCCATGGATCATACCAGGCTGCAACCTGTTGGGAAACCATCTGCACCACAGGAGATGAGCAGTGGGCAAGCAAGAGAAGCTTCATCTGTGTTTACATCTTCTGTGCATCACTCTCATTACTGCCTGAGCACCACTTCCTGTCAGGTCAGCGGTGGCATAACAAATGTAATGTGCTTGAATCATCCTGAAACCATTCCCCACCCCCACTCTAGTCCATGGAAAAATTTGTCTTCCATGGAACCAGTCCCTGGTGCCAAAAAGGTTGGGGACCAGTGGTCCACAGCATCTTCCTTTTTTTTTACTTATTCACTCAGCAAGTATTTACTGAGTTACTCTTAAGCATCAGGCATTGTTCACAGAGGTTACGTTCTAATTGAGGGAGAAGATAGCTTTCTGTTCAGCAGTGACAACAGAATACCATTCAGACTTAAAATAGGAGCACGTGAAAGTTGCCTAGGCAACTTTCCTAGTTGCCTAGTGTGTGGTAAGGGAAGACCTGGCCTTCAGTGAAACTCAGGAAATGTAAAAATAAGAGAGTCATAGCTGAATGAAAATGAAGAAAACATCCATCCACCCCTGAGTGGGAATGGATTTGATATGTTTGAGGAGAAAGTGGACCGATGTAGCTGATGTATAGTAGGTGAGTAGAGGCAGGTTCAGAAGAAGTAGGAGACACAGGCAGCCGCCTGATTGTCTTACCAGTGTGGAGGACAGAGTTAGGAACCAGTTGGTGAGTTGTTTTCAGGGAAATCATGGGATCAACAAAACCTTTCTAACTGCTGTCTGGTTTCTCTTTGTAGAATGGATGGCAAAGGGACAGAAGAGGAAGCCCAGAGGTTTTAGAAAGTTAGGAAGCCATTCAGTGAGCTATGGCAGAATTGATCTTGGCCTTGGACTCTGTGGTAGAGATAGTGAGAAGTAGGTCTCGTCATTGGCTGTTGCAGAGTAAAAGCAACTTCACTGATTAGGTGACTTGACTAGCAGCCTTGGATAATGACTTTTTAGTGTTAGCTCAGATGGTTTTAAGTAGATCTCATATAGAACTGAAATTCTGGCTTCTCTTTAAAAATAAATAAATAAATAAATAATCTGGCTACGTGGAGACGCCCCGTATGGTGACAGATGTCAGAGAAGAGTGTTGGCTTCCCTTTTTAAGAGATGGGTATGCTGTGGTTTACAAGGGCATGTCCCCATGTGTCCCTGACAGTGAGGCTGTTGTGGGTTGCCATTTATCAACATATCCTAGTATTTTTCTTATATCACGCCCACTTAGTTTATTTCCGATACCCTGTAGGCCTTTTAATATGTGGATCTCACTTCTAATAGTGTGAAATTAAAGTGTCAAGTAAATAAGTAGTGCTTCAAAGGTACCTGCAAACCTCTATGGAGCTGAAAAAATAGCCTATTTAATAGAATACTAACAATTAAACTATAGTATTCTTTAAAACTAGCTTATTTAACTTGTTACAAGCCAGGTGGTTACCCTCGGGGCATTGCCTAGGAACATGAGAAAGGCTCTGGTTGTGTTGTTAGTGTTTTCTGGTTGTACAGGTGTGTTCACTTTGTGAAGTGCACTTATACACACTACTATATGTGCACATTATGTGTGTATCATGCTTCAATTATAACTAGAGACTAGTATCATTTTTTAAGAATAGTTTCAAGTATATTTAAGTGTTGTGGTTTTCACAAATTGTCTCTCTTTTCTTTCAGCCAAGCCAAAGCCATGTACTCCTGTAAAGCAGAGCATAGCCATGAGCTTTCCTTCCCACAGGGGGCGATATTTTCTAACGGTGAGTACAACCCATTTCCTTCCCTTAAATGTTATGGTCATGGGGAGGAATAAGGAGCAATGTAGTGATCAGCCCAAAGGAGAAGCCAGGAGACTCAGAATCAAGCCCAGGCCCTGCCTCTCCTGCCTGTAACAAGTTAACACATCAAATTCCTCTGCACCAGGTTTCCTCCCCTGTGTCAGAAGGAGAGAAAGTGAAAGTGTTAGTCGCTCGGTTGTGTCTGACTCTTTGTGACCCCCCGAACTGTAGCCCGCCAGCCTCCTCTGTCCGTGGGATTCTCCAGGCAAGAATACTGGAGTGGGTAGCCATTCCCTTCTGCAGGGGATCTCCCTGACCAGAGTAATTGGTTACATGAATGCAGAAAGCATTCCAGCTTTATAGTTGCTGTGACATTGTTTTGGCAACTTGAGTATTTGCATACAATCTAATGTGGATTTGTACCCCTTGTGTATGTAACTATTTAAGCTAATGTTGACTGAGTGATATTTATTAATGTATTTTTATTTTTGCCAGTGTACCCATCAGTGGAACCAGGGTGGTTGAAGGCAACTTATGAAGGCAAAACAGGACTCGTTCCAGAAAATTATGTTGTCTTCCTCTAATGCTATTTAATGGATGGCAGTATCTTCATGGTAACAAATAATAAGTGCTTGATTTTATCTGACACAGATATGGGGATTAACCCATTAAAATCAAAATAGTCCATTTCTATCAAGCTTTATGCCAGCAGACTGTGTAGCTCCCTACTGATGGAAAGGGAAAAAATGTTTAAATTGTTGGCCATTTTTTTTATTTTTGGCTGATTTCTTGTTTTAAAATAGCCTATCCCCCACTTTTTTTGATAAGTAATTCTCCACAATGTGTCTTTTATAACATTTATAAAATCTCAAACACTGTGTTAAGTAATAGATCCTAGAAATTTGGAAACCAGAAATCTGCTTAAGACCTTTGAGATCTGCCCTTTACTGTCTGGTATTCTCTGAGAAACCTTGAAATCATTACGAAAAATGTAATTTAAACTGTTCTTTCTTTCAGCCAAGCCAAAGCCATGTACTCCTGTAAAGCAGAGCATAGCCATGAGCTTTCCTTCCCACAGGGGGCGATATTTTCTAACGGTGAGTACAACCCATTTCCTTCCCTTAAATGTTATGGTCATGGGGAGGAATAAGGAGCAATGTAGTGATCAGCCCAAAGGAGAAGCCAGGAGACTCAGAATCAAGCCCAGGCCCTGCCTCTCCTGCCTGTAACAAGTTAACACATCAAATTCCTCTGCACCAGGTTTCCTCCCCTGTGTCAGAAGGAGAGAAAGTGAAAGTGTTAGTCGCTCGGTTGTGTCTGACTCTTTGTGACCCCCCGAACTGTAGCCCGCCAGCCTCCTCTGTCCGTGGGATTCTCCAGGCAAGAATACTGGAGTGGGTAGCCATTCCCTTCTGCAGGGGATCTCCCTGACCAGAGTAATTGGTTACATGAATGCAGAAAGCATTCCAGCTTTATAGTTGCTGTGACATTGTTTTGGCAACTTGAGTATTTGCATACAATCTAATGTGGATTTGTACCCCTTGTGTATGTAACTATTTAAGCTAATGTTGACTGAGTGATATTTATTAATGTATTTTTATTTTTGCCAGTGTACCCATCAGTGGAACCAGGGTGGTTGAAGGCAACTTATGAAGGCAAAACAGGACTCGTTCCAGAAAATTATGTTGTCTTCCTCTAATGCTATTTAATGGATGGCAGTATCTTCATGGTAACAAATAATAAGTGCTTGATTTTATCTGACACAGATATGGGGATTAACCCATTAAAATCAAAATAGTCCATTTCTATCAAGCTTTATGCCAGCAGACTGTGTAGCTCCCTACTGATGGAAAGGGAAAAAATGTTTAAATTGTTGGCCATTTTTTTTATTTTTGGCTGATTTCTTGTTTTAAAATAGCCTATCCCCCACTTTTTTTGATAAGTAATTCTCCACAATGTGTCTTTTATAACATTTATAAAATCTCAAACACTGTGTTAAGTAATAGATCCTAGAAATTTGGAAACCAGAAATCTGCTTAAGACCTTTGAGATCTGCCCTTTACTGTCTGGTATTCTCTGAGAAACCTTGAAATCATTACGAAAAAATGTAATTTAAACTGTTCATTTATTATTTTTTCTTAAAAATATACCGCTTTTATATATGATTGTTTTGCTGGTCCTAAACATTTCAAGGAAATAATGTTTTTAAACATAAGTTTATTTTCACTCATTTACCAAGTAGATGTAACACTCAAGAAGCAATAATGTATATGTTGTCTGTAAATGAAACCAAATTAAGTCGTACACTGATTCCACTGTAAACCCTCTGTCCAGCATTCCAGGTGCCTTCTATGTACTTAGAGCAGGGGTCAGCAGACTATTTCTACAAAGGCCTAATAGTAAATATTTTGGGTTGAGTGGGCCCTGTTGTCTCCTCACACTGTTCGTTTGGCCCTTGTAGCTGAAACCAGCCCCAGACAATAGGTGAATGGGTGCAACTGTGTACCAGTACAGCTTTCTTTCAGGATGCTGCAGTTTGAAAATTGTGAACCTCTCGTGTCTTAAGATATTAAGCGTCTTTGCCTTTTAAGAGGTCCATTTACAAATAGAAATTTACCAATAGAAATTTGATGGGCCACACTAAAACAGGTGGCAGGCCAGATCTGATGATTGGTCATGGTTTGCGGAACCCTGGTTTAGAGGATGTATAAAATTATCTGTATAACTTGGAGATTTTTATGAAATTTTATTCCATTAACATATAAATATTGATAAATCATATGCACATATCCTCTGCTATAAGCATTATAGTGGTATCACAAGTGTATAATTACAATAATAGGAAACCACATAAAACTGCAGTATACAAGCATACAACTTAAATTCTACCTGTAATTCTATAAAGTTTCAAAGTATTTTACTGATATCCTTTTGGTTTCAAATGCTCCAAATTGATTAAAGATGCTGTTTTAAGATAGAGGTAGGAACACTGTGCCTTCTAAAGTCTATGGTGAGTTGAAGTATCATCTAAATATAAAGGTACAGGATTCTTAAATTATTTTGAAATCATTTCATCATTTTTAGCAGGAGTAAAGTCATATGTTATTTTGTTATGCATTTCCATTTACAGCCGTTATTAGAAATTTCACTGAATGTATAGAGCATAGAAGTAGATATTTGTTATCCATTTATATACACCATCAGTATCTGGTCATGCATTGACCATTGTTTCTTTTATTTCTATTTAATAGTCCTCATATTATTTCTATGCATATCTGCATGTGGCAAAGAGCCTTTCTTCTCAAGATTCCAAAAAACTGGTTCCCTGCCATCAATTGCCACAGCACTGGCCCCTTTGGCCACAGTATTTTACTTGTTACTTCAAAGTTCACTGTACAGATACTCAGGTATTAACTGTAGACAGTTAAATTTTTACATAATATTATCTGCAATCTCAGTCTCTTCTACTTTAAGTTAATGTTTCTAGAGTTAATAGGTTTTCCCTAGCAATTATATAAACGATTCTGGCCCTTTTTTTTTAGCTGAAACCAGCCCCAGACAATAGGTGAATGGGTGCAACTGTGTACCAGTACAGCTTTCTTTCAGGATGCTGCAGTTTGAAAATTGTGAACCTCTCGTGTCTTAAGATATTAAGCGTCTTTGCCTTTTAAGAGGTCCATTTACAAATAGAAATTTACCAATAGAAATTTGATGGGCCACACTAAAACAGGTGGCAGGCCAGATCTGATGATTGGTCATGGTTTGGAACCCTTGTTTAGAGGATGTATAAAAATATCTGTATAACGTGGAGATTTTTATGAAATTTTATTCCATTAACATATAAATATTGATAAATCATATGCACATATCCTCTGCTATAAGCATTATAGTGGTATCACAAGTGTATAATTACAATAATAGGAAACCACATAAAACTGCAGTATACAAGCATACAACTTAAATTCTACCTGTAATTCTATAAAGTTTCAAAGTATTTTACTGATATCCTTTTGGTTTCAAATGCTCCAAATTGATTAAAGATGCTGTTTTAAGATAGAGGTAGGAACACTGTGCCTTCTAAAGTCTATGGTGAGTTGAAGTATCATCTAAATATAAAGGTACAGGATTCTTAAATTATTTTGAAATCATTTCATCATTTTTAGCAGGAGTAAAGTCATATGTTATTTTGTTATGCATTTCCATTTACAGCCGTTATTAGAAATTTCACTGAATGTATAGAGCATAGAAGTAGATATTTGTTATCCATTTATATACACCATCAGTATCTGGTCATGCATTGACCATTGTTTCTTTTATTTCTATTTAATAGTCCTCATATTATTTCTATGCATATCTGCATGTGGCAAAGAGCCTTTCTTCTCAAGATTCCAAAAAACTGGTTCCCTGCCATCAATTGCCACAGCACTGGCCCCTTTGGCCACAGTATTTTACTTGTTACTTCAAAGTTCACTGTACAGATACTCAGGTATTAACTGTAGACAGTTAAATTTTTACATAATATTATCTGCAATCTCAGTCTCTTCTACTTTAAGTTAATGTTTCTAGAGTTAATAGGCTAAATTATATACAACACATGCACAACTATGCCTTGGAGCAATTATACTTTTAAAATTAAAAATGAAGTAGTAGATTAGGATTTAAAAATAAAGAGATTAACAGTGGGCAGAATCACAACCAGAAATAAGTATCAGTGCATTGAAATAAAGGAATGGAAAATATTTAATGTTGTAAAACTAGTAATATAATGAAAAAATCTGATATGTTTGTCTTCTTTTTTACCTCCTACTATTAATGTTTGTATACTAGGATTCTGTGTTGCTAGAACTTCTTGGTCTCTAGGTCCTTGGTGGGCCTTCACAGTAGTGATTGCGTTACTGGCATCCTGACTGCCCTCTGCTGGAACAGAGGTAGTCCCTCTAATGGACCAGTCCCTTCGTCTGCAGCACCCTCAATTTAAGAACCCTTGTGAGCATCTGGCATCCTCCTAAATTATGAGCCTCTTAAGGCAAATTGATTTTCTTTTAAAGGCCAACTTGACTCCAAAAAGTGATTCAGAATCCTACTTCACTTGCTGCTGCATAGAGAAATCTCAACCTTCATTTTACTTTAACACAGGCCAGAGTGTTCCTGCCTCTGAGTTGTCTGTGAGCTAATTCCACAGATGCTCAGTGAGGCATTAAAGCTTTGGCTATAAAAGTCATGGGTGTGAAGCCCCTCTCCTTTCTCATGGTGAGTCATTTATTGTGATAGTACTTGATATGGCCTCTTCTTTTGAAATAAGTGCTTGTGCAAATTGTGCTTTTGTTTGAAGTTTTAATCTCACAAATTTGTGAGAATAGTTGCTTTTTCTTCATATTGAGTGTGTGTGGAAGCAAATTGTAGTCATATGCTAGAGCTGAACAGAAGCTGCTTATTCCTAGAAATGTTTCCATAAGATAAGGTATTTATGGCCACGGAGAAAATACTCAGGGTTTATTAAAACTGGTTCTGCCATCAATTGCCACAGCACTGGCCCCTTTGGCCACAGTATTTTACTTGTTACTTCAAAGTTCACTGTACAGATACTCAGGTATTAACTGTAGACAGTTAAATTTTTACATAATATTATCTGCAATCTCAGTCTCTTCTACTTTAAGTTAATGTTTCTAGAGTTAATAGGCTAAATTATATACAACACATGCACAACTATGCCTTGGAGCAATTATACTTTTAAAATTAAAAATGAAGTAGTAGATTAGGATTTAAAAATAAAGAGATTAACAGTGGGCAGAATCACAACCAGAAATAAGTATCAGTGCATTGAAATAAAGGAATGGAAAATATTTAATGTTGTAAAACTAGTAATATAATGAAAAAATCTGATATGTTTGTCTTCTTTTTTACCTCCTACTATTAATGTTTGTATACTAGGATTCTGTGTTGCTAGAACTTCTTGGTCTCTAGGTCCTTGGTGGGCCTTCACAGTAGTGATTGCGTTACTGGCATCCTGACTGCCCTCTGCTGGAACAGAGGTAGTCCCTCTAATGGACCAGTCCCTTCGTCTGCAGCACCCTCAATTTAAGAACCCTTGTGAGCATCTGGCATCCTCCTAAATTATGAGCCTCTTAAGGCAAATTGATTTTCTTTTAAAGGCCAACTTGACTCCAAAAAGTGATTCAGAATCCTACTTCACTTGCTGCTGCATAGAGAAATCTCAACCTTCATTTTACTTTAACACAGGCCAGAGTGTTCCTGCCTCTGAGTTGTCTGTGAGCTAATTCCACAGATGCTCAGTGAGGCATTAAAGCTTTGGCTATAAAAGTCATGGGTGTGAAGCCCCTCTCCTTTCTCATGGTGAGTCATTTATTGTGATAGTACTTGATATGGCCTCTTCTTTTGAAATAAGTGCTTGTGCAAATTGTGCTTTTGTTTGAAGTTTTAATCTCACAAATTTGTGAGAATAGTTGCTTTTTCTTCATATTGAGTGTGTGTGGAAGCAAATTGTAGTCATATGCTAGAGCTGAACAGAAGCTGCTTATTCCTAGAAATGTTTCCATAAGATAAGGTATTTATGGCCACGGAGAAAATTAGGACATGTGCTCTGATCATGTGGAATATTAATTACACCAGAAAGGAATGCCAGTCACTGCAAGAAGATCACATTTAAAATTGCGACAGCATTTCAATAATGAAACTGTAGCTTCTCAGACATTTAGTGAAGATAAGGTAGAACTGCCATATCCACACCTTTGGAATACACAAGCTGGGCCCCCGATCACTACTGGCGGTATCATCAGGATGAGAGTGAGGTTGGTGAGTCCAGCTCAGTCATCTCATCTCTTATATGAAGATACCCTTGAGTACAAACCTCTATGTATTTACTGACCATTCTGCTATGTCTGCCAACTGATGAGTACTAGTCAGTTAAGTGAAGCCTTTTTCTGTTTTGTGTAAGTGTCTGAGAAGTGAAATAATCTTTGTATCCCTCTAAAGTTTGTAAAACATGAGGAAGTGCCATTTCTCCACATTTCATGGGTTTTACTAGTTGTGTTAGCTCTCCAACAGTGACTCAATGGATGACTCTTCTGGGGCGGATAGAGATTTTTTTTTTTTTTTTTTTTTAGTGCACCTTCCAAACTCTCCAGGTTCTCAGATTGGAAAAGAAGATAAAGAGACATAATGATTTGGAGTTTATTCCTATTCTGTGGTAACAGATTTTACATATTGTGCCATGCCCCCTAAAAGCCACCACTGATGTAAGGAAACTGAATCTTTGGCACTGCACTCTTAAGAGACGACACCTGCTAACCTCCCCATGCCCAGCCTCATCTTCAGGTCTGTCCATGTTGGACTTACAGAGAATTTCATTCGCATGGATGCTGGTTTAGAAGAGTCCCTCTGAACCTTTCTTCAAACACCTTCCATTTTTAGTATGCCTCCCCCAATTATATACTTGGGATGCCCTAATGAGCATTTAGAACCTCATCTTGATTTGTACTTTATTGACTGAAGTTAGAGATGCACTCATTTCCAGATGGGTTTTGTTCTTTGGTTTTACAATATATAATGTAATTTGCAGCTTTTACTGTGACCTAACATCACTGAATTAGTCATACCATCTGATATGACTAAAGGAAAAAGGTAGAGACAAATGCTTACTCCTAGAAATGTTTCCATAAGATAAGGTATTTATGGCCACGGAGAAAATTAGGACATGTGCTCTGATCATGTGGAATATTAATTACACCAGAAAGGAATGCCAGTCACTGCAAGAAGATCACATTTAAAATTGCGACAGCATTTCAATAATGAAACTGTAGCTTCTCAGACATTTAGTGAAGATAAGGTAGAACTGCCATATCCACACCTTTGGAATACACAAGCTGGGCCCCCGATCACTACTGGCGGTATCATCAGGATGAGAGTGAGGTTGGTGAGTCCAGCTCAGTCATCTCATCTCTTATATGAAGATACCCTTGAGTACAAACCTCTATGTATTTACTGACCATTCTGCTATGTCTGCCAACTGATGAGTACTAGTCAGTTAAGTGAAGCCTTTTTCTGTTTTGTGTAAGTGTCTGAGAAGTGAAATAATCTTTGTATCCCTCTAAAGTTTGTAAAACATGAGGAAGTGCCATTTCTCCACATTTCATGGGTTTTACTAGTTGTGTTAGCTCTCCAACAGTGACTCAATGGATGACTCTTCTGGGGCGGATAGAGATTTTTTTTTTTTTTTTTTTTTAGTGCACCTTCCAAACTCTCCAGGTTCTCAGATTGGAAAAGAAGATAAAGAGACATAATGATTTGGAGTTTATTCCTATTCTGTGGTAACAGATTTTACATATTGTGCCATGCCCCCTAAAAGCCACCACTGATGTAAGGAAACTGAATCTTTGGCACTGCACTCTTAAGAGACGACACCTGCTAACCTCCCCATGCCCAGCCTCATCTTCAGGTCTGTCCATGTTGGACTTACAGAGAATTTCATTCGCATGGATGCTGGTTTAGAAGAGTCCCTCTGAACCTTTCTTCAAACACCTTCCATTTTTAGTATGCCTCCCCCAATTATATACTTGGGATGCCCTAATGAGCATTTAGAACCTCATCTTGATTTGTACTTTATTGACTGAAGTTAGAGATGCACTCATTTCCAGATGGGTTTTGTTCTTTGGTTTTACAATATATAATGTAATTTGCAGCTTTTACTGTGACCTAACATCACTGAATTAGTCATACCATCTGATATGACTAAAGGAAAAAAGGTAGAGACTTGATTACAGTCCAGAAGTTATTTTCTTCATCAGTAAAAGTCCCCCCACTTTGAGTAGAAATTGTTGTTAACTTTTGCCTCCTACCTTATTTGGTTACCTTTCAAAGCAAAACTTTTCCCAGACAATTAGCCAGTTGAATAGGCTTCTGAATACTTTGTATCCTGCCTGTCTCCTGTCAATCCACAGACATAATTCAGATATTTGTCAATGACTCTCACATCTCTCAATCACACTTACTATATCTGTTTGTTGTCACCAGCATCTCCCTGTCTCAAATCTATGTGTTACTACCCTTGGACAAATTCACACTTATGAATGGCATGAACTTTTAGAGGACCAAATCAATGAATAGGATTTTTCACTTTTTTTTAGGGCGGTTGCATTCATTGCTTTAAATAAGGAATCTCAAGTACGTTGACAGCACTCACAACAAGCCATAGGCAGAAAACCGATGTGCCTATTAGAGCAGAGTTTAGAAACTGTTGCATGACTTAGGAAGTCTAACAGGTCATCCTCTCTTCTTGGCACTCATGGGTGAGATGCAAATTTCAGAGGTTGAGCATTCCTTTCTTGGTGCCCCAGGGAGAAATGGAATCTCTGTGCTTGCTGAGGAGTCTCAAAAGGCAGGACCATTTACAATGATCACAAACATAAATGTCCTCCATCATCCATGTTGGCCATGTTCAGGCCAACATGTTTCAACACTGGAGGAGGTACCTACCCAACCTTAGTTAGATGATCACTTTCTCCTCTTTGTACCATCTCTTGGCAATGTTTCCCATGGTCTTTATCCTTCCAGAACCACACTTTGCCTTGAATCCACTATTATTAGCTTAAAAAGAGACCCTGTCTCTTAGGGAAAAGTGCATAGTTTTTTTCTGTGGAAGCATCTTAGAAATTTTATATCTGCTTCTGTGTCTTCAGTCATGATTTATGCTTAACAGCTGAGAAATCATCATCTATTGAGGACTGTGCTTTTTAGAGTCTTTTGAACTCTAAGCTGAAGCCTTTACGATAAATTGGGAGTTGGGAGTGTGGCAGGGAAGATGACTGTTCTGAGGTGTTTTTTTTTTTTTTTAAATCTAATCCTATTTATGTACTGTTAAATTTGAGGTACTATAGTTTATATAGAAGTTGAATATGTAGATGATATATTTCAGTATTAGGAATCTGCAGCCATTAATTAACATAAAATTAATAAATATGGTGAAAATGATTGTCAGTAAATTATCATATTGAATTTTTTGTTTATTTTGTAGTGTCATATTTATCTGCACTTTGTGTATATATATACACACATACATATACAAACATGTAAATAGCTTTATGTTATTCCTTGTCTTAAGTTGCCACAATATCTTTAATGTATGTTTACACTGTTTTTTTTTTTAACATTAATTTTTCTGAAACTTTGTTACCCAAACCCTTTTTTTTGTTTGTTGTCACCAGCATCTCCCTGTCTCAAATCTATGTGTTACTACCCTTGGACAAATTCACACTTATGAATGGCATGAACTTTTAGAGGACCAAATCAATGAATAGGATTTTTCACTTTTTTTTAGGGCGGTTGCATTCATTGCTTTAAATAAGGAATCTCAAGTACGTTGACAGCACTCACAACAAGCCATAGGCAGAAAACCGATGTGCCTATTAGAGCAGAGTTTAGAAACTGTTGCATGACTTAGGAAGTCTAACAGGTCATCCTCTCTTCTTGGCACTCATGGGTGAGATGCAAATTTCAGAGGTTGAGCATTCCTTTCTTGGTGCCCCAGGGAGAAATGGAATCTCTGTGCTTGCTGAGGAGTCTCAAAAGGCAGGACCATTTACAATGATCACAAACATAAATGTCCTCCATCATCCATGTTGGCCATGTTCAGGCCAACATGTTTCAACACTGGAGGAGGTACCTACCCAACCTTAGTTAGATGATCACTTTCTCCTCTTTGTACCATCTCTTGGCAATGTTTCCCATGGTCTTTATCCTTCCAGAACCACACTTTGCCTTGAATCCACTATTATTAGCTTAAAAAGAGACCCTGTCTCTTAGGGAAAAGTGCATAGTTTTTTTCTGTGGAAGCATCTTAGAAATTTTATATCTGCTTCTGTGTCTTCAGTCATGATTTATGCTTAACAGCTGAGAAATCATCATCTATTGAGGACTGTGCTTTTTAGAGTCTTTTGAACTCTAAGCTGAAGCCTTTACGATAAATTGGGAGTTGGGAGTGTGGCAGGGAAGATGACTGTTCTGAGGTGTTTTTTTTTTTTTTTAAATCTAATCCTATTTATGTACTGTTAAATTTGAGGTACTATAGTTTATATAGAAGTTGAATATGTAGATGATATATTTCAGTATTAGGAATCTGCAGCCATTAATTAACATAAAATTAATAAATATGGTGAAAATGATTGTCAGTAAATTATCATATTGAATTTTTTGTTTATTTTGTAGTGTCATATTTATCTGCACTTTGTGTATATATATACACACATACATATACAAACATGTAAATAGCTTTATGTTATTCCTTGTCTTAAGTTGCCACAATATCTTTAATGTATGTTTACACTGTATTTTAAATTACTTTAAAAATAAACTATGTTTAGCACATTTTAATTTAATCTTTGTACTTGAAGACCCACTGTGTTATAGGGAAGCTGTCTTGGATCCATATAGAGAAAAATTAAAGTTTCAGGTACTATGAATGGTAATTATGGCTGAATGGGAAAATCATAACAGAATTGAAAATGTTTTCCTAATAATTGGACCTTTTTTCTGAGAAATTGTAATGTTGATACTTAATATTAATGCAAGTATAGGACTTGCCTGGTGGTGCAGTGGGTGAGAATCTGCCTGCCAATACAAGGGACGTGGGTTCGATCCCTGGTATGGGAAGATTCCACATGGAGCAACTAAGCCTGTGCACTCTAGAGCCTGTAAGGCACAACTGCTGAGCCCATGTGCCACAACTACTGAAGCACCTGTGCCCAGACTTTGTACTCTTCAACAAGAGAAGCCACCTCAATGAGAAGTCCGTGCAACTGCAACGAAGTATAGCCCCCACTTGCTGCAACTAGAAAAAGCCTGTGATCAGCAACAAAGAACAAGTACAGCCAAAAATAAAAAATAAGTTAAAATTTAAAAATAGAAATAATACAGGTGTCTACAGGAAAAGTAACCAAACAAACCAAAGCAAGGTATCGAAAAAGAAAGTATGCAGAGTTAACTGAAAATAAAATAGATCTGTGAAAGTTTACTGGTGTGCCATGGAAGAAGTGTCAGCATACAAATAATCCCCTTAAACATTTATTAGTTTTGTGACCCTTTTGGTCATTATGTGACTTCTCAGTTAGTGCTAGTAGTAAGGAACCTGCCTTCTTAATGCAGAACATGCAGGTTCGATCCCTTGGTCAATCCCCTGTAGTACAAAATGGCTATCCACCCCAGTATTCTTGCCTGAAAAATCCCATGGACAGATGAGCCTGGAAGGTTGCAATCCATGGGGCTGAAAAGAATTGGACATGACTGAGCACTTGGTCACTGACTGACCCTTAGCTAAAAATTTTACTTTTCTCCCTCAAAAAAGAATCATATTTATTTATTTATTTTGCTGCTAAATGGATTATTAGAGTGTAATAAATCACCTTGCCAAAACTAAGGCTGATGGGTTAAGACAAGACAATTGGACATACAGCCTGATTTGTTCAAATGAATGTTTTCGTCAGTATCAAGGAGAGAAGCAATAGATTCATGACAAAGATCTATTGGGATAAATAGGTATTAATGTGAATAAATTCCTATATAATCAAGCAGCAAAGGACTGTCAGGATAGGTACTAGAGATCATTGTGGATCAGCTACTCTTTAGAGTGTTCGGTTAGAAGGAACTGACGGAGATGGCATCGCTTACAACTGACATTTTAGAAATAATAAAATGAGCTATTATATAGCTTCTAACAGGTAAAGCTGGAATAATTTAAGCAACAAAGTAATTCATGTAACATTTGATTATAACCCAAAGTGTAAAATACCCATGAGTCCACACTGATACAAGGAAATGGCAATAAATTTCATTTAGATAAATAAATGTAGAATAGGAGACAAAAGACAAATATTCTATAGAGAATTTCAAATAACAATTGGGATTTTATTACTCTTTCCTTCAGGGATTTGAGTTAAGCCCCTCCCTACTTAATGACTAGCTTCTAAAAAAAAAAAGAGTTCAGAAAAAATTATTGTATCTTTACAGAGGAGAAGCCTGGCAGATGAGATCTTAACCAAAAAATGGTGATTAATATAGATGTGGGAAGAATCCTAGTCATTTCAATAATACAGGTGTCTACAAAAAAAAACCAAAGCAAGGTATCGAAAAAGAAAGTATGCAGAGTTAACTGAAAATAAAATAGATCTGTGAAAGTTTACTGGTGTGCCATGGAAGAAGTGTCAGCATACAAATAATCCCCTTAAACATTTATTAGTTTTGTGACCCTTTTGGTCATTATGTGACTTCTCAGTTAGTGCTAGTAGTAAGGAACCTGCCTTCTTAATGCAGAACATGCAGGTTCGATCCCTTGGTCAATCCCCTGTAGTACAAAATGGCTATCCACCCCAGTATTCTTGCCTGAAAAATCCCATGGACAGATGAGCCTGGAAGGTTGCAATCCATGGGGCTGAAAAGAATTGGACATGACTGAGCACTTGGTCACTGACTGACCCTTAGCTAAAAATTTTACTTTTCTCCCTCAAAAAAGAATCATATTTATTTATTTATTTTGCTGCTAAATGGATTATTAGAGTGTAATAAATCACCTTGCCAAAACTAAGGCTGATGGGTTAAGACAAGACAATTGGACATACAGCCTGATTTGTTCAAATGAATGTTTTCGTCAGTATCAAGGAGAGAAGCAATAGATTCATGACAAAGATCTATTGGGATAAATAGGTATTAATGTGAATAAATTCCTATATAATCAAGCAGCAAAGGACTGTCAGGATAGGTACTAGAGATCATTGTGGATCAGCTACTCTTTAGAGTGTTCGGTTAGAAGGAACTGACGGAGATGGCATCGCTTACAACTGACATTTTAGAAATAATAAAATGAGCTATTATATAGCTTCTAACAGGTAAAGCTGGAATAATTTAAGCAACAAAGTAATTCATGTAACATTTGATTATAACCCAAAGTGTAAAATACCCATGAGTCCACACTGATACAAGGAAATGGCAATAAATTTCATTTAGATAAATAAATGTAGAATAGGAGACAAAAGACAAATATTCTATAGAGAATTTCAAATAACAATTGGGATTTTATTACTCTTTCCTTCAGGGATTTGAGTTAAGCCCCTCCCTACTTAATGACTAGCTTCTAAAAAAAAAAAGAGTTCAGAAAAAATTATTGTATCTTTACAGAGGAGAAGCCTGGCAGATGAGATCTTAACCAGGTGATAAAAATTATCATCATGAATATCTGATTGTCTTATAACCCATAATATAATGTGATGGGAAGAACATATCACCTCTGTGGTTTTCTTTTCTGAAACTCATAACTCCAGTGTAACCATAAGAAAAATATCAAACATATCCAGATAGGTAACATTTTACAGGGTAGATAATAGACCAGTGCTTCTTGAGATTGTCAAAGTCTTGAAAAGTAAGAAAATACTGAGAAAGCATCACAGATCAGAGGAGACTTGGAAGATTGGACCTGTGGATTACACTCTAGAAAGGAAGGAAACCATAAATGGAAAAACTGGTGATGTCCAAACAAAATCTAAAGTTTAGTTAATATGTAAAAAATTAAAATAGTAACAGAAAGTAGCTACAAAATAGTGACATGAACTGGGAATACCTTATTTCCTTTTTGGAATTTAAGTTTTTCTTCAAGACTTAAACAGTTTTACTTGTTTCTCTCGTAAACTGGGATCTGTTTGTGGGTGTTGCCTATTCATCACTGAGTCCAGACACTAAATCAGAGCTTGGTCTGCACTAAGGTCAGCCCCTTTCATTAAATGAATGAATTCACTAATAAATATTTATAGAATTCACAGAATGCACTTGTAGGTTTGTGTTGTTTTTGTGTTCCCTTGCTCAGGAATAGTGAGATTCATTCTTTAACATCCTCTAAATCCATAGTTCTACCCTGGAGTTATTTATATATTGTTGGAGAAAGCATACCCTTTCTCCATGAACTTTATATAATGTTCTTGCTGTTTCCGGTCAGGCATGGCATTCAGCAGGACTCTGCTGATTGATAGAAATAAGTTATCTGAAACTTTCTACCTTTCCAAATAACCAGGAACCAATGTATAAAAAGAGACTTCCTGGGCTTCCCCTGGTGGTCCAGTGGGTAAGGACACCGCCTTGCAGTGCAAGGGGCGCCGGTTCAATCCCTGGCCTGGGAAGATCCCACGTGCCGCGGAGCGGCTGGACCAATGTGTCCAATTACCGAGCCGGAGCTCTGGAGCGCATGCGCCCAGAGCTGGCGCTCTGCAACGACAGACGCCACCGCGATGGGAGGCCCAGAGGAACCAAAGAACAAAGACGGATGAAAATAGAGAAATGAAAGACCAATAGAAGTGGCCCACCCGCTCCACTCCCTCCCCAACCCGACCCCAGCCCAAAATAAATAAATAAATAAATAAATCTTAAAAAAAAAAAAAAAAGACTTCCTGGGTCAGCTTGGGCCCGCAGAAAGGAAAACAGTACTCATCATGGATTTTGATATTCACTAAGTCACATAGCTACAAACAGGCAGATTTTCACAGAGTGAGTGAGTCATAAGTTACCTTAGCAACTTCAGTTCAAATGGCTCTCAAACATTTTTGGAAGACCTAAAGCAGAAACCTTTTTTTTTTTTTTTCCAAGTAAATCATGCTTGGAACCCAATATGTTTAACCCATGTGACCCAAGCTGCTGGTGTGTACATCTACATGTGTTCCTTCATCTAGGCCCACAGCCTTTGGCATCTCCTAGAATCCTTGAGACTTTTGGGAGTAAGATTTAGAAATGAGTCAAAATCTCTCATATCACTAATTAGAAAACTTAGGACCCTATCAAGTATATTTCCAGCAGAATCCTGGAATCCTATCTCTGCTGTGACCTGACCACTGGTTTTTAGATATGTGGGGAGGGCAATTTCTTACATGATTTGACCTTTGAAAAGTCTAGCTTTAACTGGAAAGGATATCCTCTGATAAAGGATGTCTTCACTGATGGATACACATGAAACAGGAAAGTGAAAGGTAATAATCACCAGCATTGGCTATTATAAAAGGAAGAAAAAAATTACTTTCAAGTATGCAAAACTTTCCAAAAAATAGGTATAAAATATCTAGTCCAATGCCTTATTCCTGATAAATATTACTGAATAACAGTTACTATTAAATACATTAGGTGGTTGATAGTTTTGCAACCTTCTGATGAAAATGGCAAAAGAACCAGTGAAACCTTGAACTATAATAATAGAACTTAAATAATGACTCCAAAAACATGGTACATAGCTAAACACCCATACTGTCATATGATCCTCTGATCCTTCCAACTACTAGACATAGCTATTGTGTTATTGCATGCCTTTATTTTTTTTTTAAGAAAACCGAGGCTAAAATATTATTTTCTCCAACTTACCAAAGGTCAAATATTAGATAGTGGTGGAGCTTGAACTCAAACCCACATGTCCTGTTTTGAAATCCAGTACTCTTTACAATCAGTGTGTTGTTGTTTAGTCACTTTGTCATGTCCAACTCTTTTGCAACCCCATGGACTGCAACCTACCAGGTTCCTCTGTCTATGGGATTTCCCAGGCAAGAATACTGCAGTGCGTTTCCATTTCCTCCTTCAGGGGATCTTCCCGACCCAGGGATCCAACCCGGATCTACTGCGCATCTCCTACATTGGATGCATATTCTTTACAGCTGAACCACCAAGGACTGCACCAAGTGGAGTGTGGTAAAACCTCACATATCACTACATTTGAAAGAGATCCTTGGAAAACTCAACCTAACCCAGAAGAAAGCTGAAGAAGTTAAGGGGATTGAAGCCCTGCCCCGTGAAAACTGTTTCAGGCCAGAGTATTGCTACCCTATGTGTAACCTTCAGCCCATACAAGAACTGTTGAGAAATGTAGAATCTCAGACCTTCTGAAGTAGAATCTGATTTTAATAAGATTTCAAGAGCAACTGTATGAACACTGCAGTTTATCAAAATTTTGATGAGACTTTCAGGGAGATCTAAGGGAAAAAGAGGTAAGCTTTTGTGCTGTTATTCCAAAGGCCAAAGATAGGAACCCCTTGGAAGAAGTCACAAAAACTGATGCAGAGCTTTTTTAAAAGTAGTTTTATCACTAACACTTCAAAGAATGAACTCAAAAAACAGCTTTCCATCATAGCGTTTATGTGCATCTGGATGACTCTGTATTTGTCAGGATTTCACAGAGAAAACAGATATATGAGAATTTAGACACGTTTCAAAAGACAATCATAGAGCAGGATCTATGCAAATTATTAGATGTCCTAAATTAGACATTCCAGTGAAACCTTGAACTATAATAATAGAACTTAAATAATGACTCCAAAAACATGGTACATAGCTAAACACCCATACTGTCATATGATCCTCTGATCCTTCCAACTACTAGACATAGCTATTGTGTTATTGCATGCCTTTATTTTTTTTTTAAGAAAACCGAGGCTAAAATATTATTTTCTCCAACTTACCAAAGGTCAAATATTAGATAGTGGTGGAGCTTGAACTCAAACCCACATGTCCTGTTTTGAAATCCAGTACTCTTTACAATCAGTGTGTTGTTGTTTAGTCACTTTGTCATGTCCAACTCTTTTGCAACCCCATGGACTGCAACCTACCAGGTTCCTCTGTCTATGGGATTTCCCAGGCAAGAATACTGCAGTGCGTTTCCATTTCCTCCTTCAGGGGATCTTCCCGACCCAGGGATCCAACCCGGATCTACTGCGCATCTCCTACATTGGATGCATATTCTTTACAGCTGAACCACCAAGGACTGCACCAAGTGGAGTGTGGTAAAACCTCACATATCACTACATTTGAAAGAGATCCTTGGAAAAACTCAACCTAACCCAGAAGAAAGCTGAAGAAGTTAAGGGGATTGAAGCCCTGCCCCGTGAAAACTGTTTCAGGCCAGAGTATTGCTACCCTATGTGTAACCTTCAGCCCATACAAGAACTGTTGAGAAATGTAGAATCTCAGACCTTCTGAAGTAGAATCTGATTTTAATAAGATTTCAAGAGCAACTGTATGAACACTGCAGTTTATCAAAATTTTGATGAGACTTTCAGGGAGATCTAAGGGAAAAAGAGGTAAGCTTTTGTGCTGTTATTCCAAAGGCCAAAGATAGGAACCCCTTGGAAGAAGTCACAAAAACTGATGCAGAGCTTTTTTAAAAGTAGTTTTATCACTAACACTTCAAAGAATGAACTCAAAAAACAGCTTTCCATCATAGCGTTTATGTGCATCTGGATGACTCTGTATTTGTCAGGATTTCACAGAGAAAACAGATATATGAGAATTTAGACACGTTTCAAAAGACAATCATAGAGCAGGATCTATGCAAATTATTAGATGTCCTAAGTAAATTAGACATTATTCTTCCTTTCAAGAGGACCATGTTTGTTTGAGATAGTAGATGAATAAAAATGAAATGTAATATGATGAAGTATTATGTGTCATGAGGGCACAGAGAAAAGACACTTTTAAATTCAGGAGATGGCAGGGGCAATGAAAAAAAAATACATGAATGGATTGGATGCAGAGAAAGAAGTGTGGATAATTATATCTAGATGTCATCATCCAAATGAGTTTGGCTGAACTGAGAAACTCCTTCAGGAGGGCTCCACAGACAGGTGAGATTTCACCTTACGCAAAGGAAGGGGCTCAGAGAGGGATGGGAAAGGGAAGGAATAAAATGGGGAGTGAGAAAGGGATGGATTAACTGCACTTACTCTTTTTTCGTGTCTTCATCTTTTCAACCAACATAGCACCAAGCCCTGTTCTAGTTGCTCACCATTTAAAAATATATAGATACGGTCTTTGTTCTCAAGGAGTTCATAGTTCAATGAGGGAGACAGGCATGAGTTAAAAGCAATGGTACAAATGAGGTGGGTGTGATAGAGATAAAAGTGAAACGTTTTGCTCATGAAAGGAAATGTCCTAAGTAGACCTTAAAGGATGGAACATCAGCAAAGAGTAAAGGAAGCAAAGACCCACAGACTTAAAGTTGAGTGGAGGATGGTGGGTGGAGGGGTGGGATGAATTAGGAGATGGGATTGACATATATCCGCTTGTTTTGTGGTTGCTAAATCACGTCCTACTCTTTGCAGCCCCATGGACTGTAGCCTGTCTGGCTCCTCTATCCGTGGGATTTCCCAGGCAAGAATACTGGAGTGTGTTGCCATTTCCTTCTCCAGAGGATGTTCCTGACACCAGGATCAAACCCACGTCTTCTGCATTAGCAGACTAATTTTTTACCATTGAGCCACCTGGGAAGCACCATATGTGCACTACACTGTGTAGCATAGGGAATTCTACTCAGTGCTTTGTGGTGACCTAAATGGGAAGGAAATCCAAGGAAGATAGGGTATGTGTATATGTGTGACCGATTCCCTTTGTTATACGACAGAAACTAACACAACATTGTAAAGCAACTATACAGCAACAAACGTTGAGTGGAGTTTCTCATAGATTAAAGCTTGTTCTAAGCAACTGGAAAGTCATGGACAGGAGATTATGGGAGGACAGGATGAGGTACAAATGAGCAGGGTTGATTTCATAAAGTGGTAGGGAAGGTTTAGGGAGAATGATATGATTCAATTTACCTTTAGGTAGACCAGAATGGAGGGTGAGTGTGGGTTTGAATGCTGAGTGTGTGTATCCACCCCTGCAAGCTGAGGAGACGATATTACTTCAACCCTAGAAAAGACAAACAAGGCCCAACCAAAGAAATGATTCATTCCAGAGGTCGAAGTGACATGACATGACCATTGTTTGAATGAGTAATTTAGGGGATTCATATGTGGCTCAGATGTCCATAGGGCACTGAGGAAGGATCAGCAATACAGGCAATTGGGTGAAGTTATCAAGGCTGAAAAAAGCAGCCTAAAGCACTGGGCACAGTAAGGGGAGGAAAAGGATAAAAGGCTTAGTGACATAGATGCACCTACATGAGCCATTCGGATGGACAGCCCTGCAGGCACAGACTAGCAGCAATGCTTAGAGACAGATTGTTTAAAATAGCCCATGTAAGCAAGGACTTTCACCTGAGTTTCAAGGATGAAATTTGGGGGATGGGGTCTGCCAACTCCCTAGTTTGTCAGTATATGCATGCTTTTCCTCTCAGGAAGAGGGTCCATAGATCAAACTCTCAATTTCAATGCTACAGTTGATTTACCTCATGCAATATCAAGAATGTCAAATGCTGCTGTGTACACAGCTAAAAGTTGTGGCCAGAGTGTCTGTCAGAAACCAAGGGTTCAGGCACGCCTAGAATGAGCTCAGTTGACTAAGCTTAAAAGCTGGCAGGTTTGGGAAAGCACTTAGCATATCCTTTACCATGGGAGGATGTTCCTGACACCAGGATCAAACCCACGTCTTCTGCATTAGCAGACTAATTTTTTACCATTGAGCCACCTGGGAAGCACCATATGTGCACTACACTGTGTAGCATAGGGAATTCTACTCAGTGCTTTGTGGTGACCTAAATGGGAAGGAAATCCAAGGAAGATAGGGTATGTGTATATGTGTGACCGATTCCCTTTGTTATACGACAGAAACTAACACAACATTGTAAAGCAACTATACAGCAACAAACGTTGAGTGGAGTTTCTCATAGATTAAAGCTTGTTCTAAGCAACTGGAAAGTCATGGACAGGAGATTATGGGAGGACAGGATGAGGTACAAATGAGCAGGGTTGATTTCATAAAGTGGTAGGGAAGGTTTAGGGAGAATGATATGATTCAATTTACCTTTAGGTAGACCAGAATGGAGGGTGAGTGTGGGTTTGAATGCTGAGTGTGTGTATCCACCCCTGCAAGCTGAGGAGACGATATTACTTCAACCCTAGAAAAGACAAACAAGGCCCAACCAAAGAAATGATTCATTCCAGAGGTCGAAGTGACATGACATGACCATTGTTTGAATGAGTAATTTAGGGGATTCATATGTGGCTCAGATGTCCATAGGGCACTGAGGAAGGATCAGCAATACAGGCAATTGGGTGAAGTTATCAAGGCTGAAAAAAGCAGCCTAAAGCACTGGGCACAGTAAGGGGAGGAAAAGGATAAAAGGCTTAGTGACATAGATGCACCTACATGAGCCATTCGGATGGACAGCCCTGCAGGCACAGACTAGCAGCAATGCTTAGAGACAGATTGTTTAAAATAGCCCATGTAAGCAAGGACTTTCACCTGAGTTTCAAGGATGAAATTTGGGGGATGGGGTCTGCCAACTCCCTAGTTTGTCAGTATATGCATGCTTTTCCTCTCAGGAAGAGGGTCCATAGATCAAACTCTCAATTTCAATGCTACAGTTGATTTACCTCATGCAATATCAAGAATGTCAAATGCTGCTGTGTACACAGCTAAAAGTTGTGGCCAGAGTGTCTGTCAGAACCAAGGGTCGACCCAGTAGGTGTGACTGGAGTTTGACTAAGGGACAGCTTGACCTAAGGAATGAGGCTCAGTTGACTAAGCTTAAAAGCTCAGGCTAGCCTACCGCTGTGCCTACTTGAGGAAATGTTCAGAGAACACAACACATAGTGAGCGGCTGGAGTTGCAGTCTTTAGATCTCAGTATCAGCCTGTTGCCTGGGACAATTTATGACCTAAAAGCTGAGGTGCTCCTTCTTCTGCTCTGGGAACTCAGGAGATCCTTGTGCCAGAAAGAATTTTCTGGCCATTGCAGATCAAAGGACCTACCATTCTCTCCCTGATGGTGGGCCTTTCGAGGACTCCAAGGCCAGACCAGTCTTCCCTCTACCTGGGGAGTATTGAGTGATGTGAAGCACAGAGCATGGATTGTAAAGTGAGTGAAATTGCCAAAGCTGGAAGAGGATTTCATTTTTAGTTTTGTCATAGCAATATTTATGAAGGATGATTTTGATATGTTAGCCATTTTCCCTAATATATGTTAAAAATAAATATATATAGCTATCAAGTCTTTTTAGATGATAAACATTATCTTAAATAAAAGAACACCTCTTAATAATGGAAGCGTTAAAAGAGTTCTTTTCTTAGTGATCATGAAACTTGATTAATGGAAACAGCAGGGATTTGCTTAAGGACCAACTTGCCTCTACCTTCTGCCTGTTAAAACTGTGACGGGGGAAAGGAGAGGCAAGAAGGTGGGGGAAGGGAAAGACAAACTATGCTTGGTGAATACAAATAAGTAAGGTGTTCCAAAAGGATGGCATGACAGCCCTGCAGGCACAGACTAGCAGCAATGCTTAGAGACAGATTGTTTAAAATAGCCCATGTAAGCAAGGACTTTCACCTGAGTTTCAAGGATGAAATTTGGGGGATGGGGTCTGCCAACTCCCTAGTTTGTCAGTATATGCATGCTTTTCCTCTCAGGAAGAGGGTCCATAGATCAAACTCTCAATTTCAATGCTACAGTTGATTTACCTCATGCAATATCAAGAATGTCAAATGCTGCTGTGTACACAGCTAAAAGTTGTGGCCAGAGTGTCTGTCAGAACCAAGGGTCGACCCAGTAGGTGTGACTGGAGTTTGACTAAGGGACAGCTTGACCTAAGGAATGAGGCTCAGTTGACTAAGCTTAAAAGCTCAGGCTAGCCTACCGCTGTGCCTACTTGAGGAAATGTTCAGAGAACACAACACATAGTGAGCGGCTGGAGTTGCAGTCTTTAGATCTCAGTATCAGCCTGTTGCCTGGGACAATTTATGACCTAAAAGCTGAGGTGCTCCTTCTTCTGCTCTGGGAACTCAGGAGATCCTTGTGCCAGAAAGAATTTTCTGGCCATTGCAGATCAAAGGACCTACCATTCTCTCCCTGATGGTGGGCCTTTCGAGGACTCCAAGGCCAGACCAGTCTTCCCTCTACCTGGGGAGTATTGAGTGATGTGAAGCACAGAGCATGGATTGTAAAGTGAGTGAAATTGCCAAAGCTGGAAGAGGATTTCATTTTTAGTTTTGTCATAGCAATATTTATGAAGGATGATTTTGATATGTTAGCCATTTTCCCTAATATATGTTAAAAATAAATATATATAGCTATCAAGTCTTTTTAGATGATAAACATTATCTTAAATAAAAGAACACCTCTTAATAATGGAAGCGTTAAAAGAGTTCTTTTCTTAGTGATCATGAAACTTGATTAATGGAAACAGCAGGGATTTGCTTAAGGACCAACTTGCCTCTACCTTCTGCCTGTTAAAACTGTGACGGGGGAAAGGAGAGGCAAGAAGGTGGGGGAAGGGAAAGACAAACTATGCTTGGTGAATACAATAAGTAGTGTTCCAAAAGTGGCAGACAGTCTTCCCTGCCCGTGTATGCCTCTCTATCCATCAACAATTGGAACAGTTCATCCTTGTCCTGAATCTGGGATGGCCTTGATGACTAGAGTGTAGTATAAGTGTTGTGCCAGCTTGAGGAAGCCAGCCACTCACTGAACTGTGAAGAAGCCGAGACTAATTCAATTCTTTGAAGCCACAGGAATAGAACATGTGCTCCAGCCAGACCGATAGCCCCATACAATTCCTGTAAACAGAAAAATGCATTCGGCACATTAAATCATGACAAATAAAGATTCCTTTTAAGCCACCAAAATTTTGGCACAGTCTGTGTAACAATAGATCATTGAAAGAATTATGGGAGCATAGCACTGGGAATCCCAGAGTTCCTCTGCTTTGTAGCTAAGTATGGCGAACACTGTCAGTTGGTTCCCAATGCTATCAATGTCCTCCTTCCTCTCACAGCAATCAGAACCTCATTTTTTAGCTTGTGACATAGCAGCTCAAAAGAAAATTATACTTCCTTGCCTCCTTTGGTGTTATGTATGGCCATGTGATTAAGTTCCAACAAAGGAATAAGAGGATAAATAATTACAACTCCTGCTTATTTCTTAAAGATAGGAGACAAGCTCTTCTTTACTCTGTTCCTTCATCCTGCTTCTTGAAAGATGAGTGCTTTTGTATCACACCGGAAGTGTGGATGGAGCAATAAGATAAAAGTCTGAGTCATTGTATGGCTTCATGGAGCAGAATTGTCATCCTCCTAGACTACCCGCTTTTTACATGAAAAGAGAAACTTCTATTTTGTTTAAAGCCTCTGTCCTCTGTTGCATGTGTCTGCATTTGTATGCTAACAGACACATTCATTTTCTGCTCACCTACAGATCCTGAAAACAGGGATGCCAGGAGAAGGGTCATAAATCCCTAGTAGACTTCCACGAGGGCAGGCAAGGGAATAATTGAAAGTAGGCATGACTGGCTACTTGGCCTGAGGTGTTAGTCACTAGCATGTGTAATCCTCACTTTGAGGTAAGGACCAACTTGCCTCTACCTTCTGCCTGTTAAAACTGTGACGGGGGAAAGGAGAGGCAAGAAGGTGGGGGAAGGGAAAGACAAACTATGCTTGGTGAATACAATAAGTAGTGTTCCAAAAGTGGCAGACAGTCTTCCCTGCCCGTGTATGCCTCTCTATCCATCAACAATTGGAACAGTTCATCCTTGTCCTGAATCTGGGATGGCCTTGATGACTAGAGTGTAGTATAAGTGTTGTGCCAGCTTGAGGAAGCCAGCCACTCACTGAACTGTGAAGAAGCCGAGACTAATTCAATTCTTTGAAGCCACAGGAATAGAACATGTGCTCCAGCCAGACCGATAGCCCCATACAATTCCTGTAAACAGAAAAATGCATTCGGCACATTAAATCATGACAAATAAAGATTCCTTTTAAGCCACCAAAATTTTGGCACAGTCTGTGTAACAATAGATCATTGAAAGAATTATGGGAGCATAGCACTGGGAATCCCAGAGTTCCTCTGCTTTGTAGCTAAGTATGGCGAACACTGTCAGTTGGTTCCCAATGCTATCAATGTCCTCCTTCCTCTCACAGCAATCAGAACCTCATTTTTTAGCTTGTGACATAGCAGCTCAAAAGAAAATTATACTTCCTTGCCTCCTTTGGTGTTATGTATGGCCATGTGATTAAGTTCCAACAAAGGAATAAGAGGATAAATAATTACAACTCCTGCTTATTTCTTAAAGATAGGAGACAAGCTCTTCTTTACTCTGTTCCTTCATCCTGCTTCTTGAAAGATGAGTGCTTTTGTATCACACCGGAAGTGTGGATGGAGCAATAAGATAAAAGTCTGAGTCATTGTATGGCTTCATGGAGCAGAATTGTCATCCTCCTAGACTACCCGCTTTTTACATGAAAAGAGAAACTTCTATTTTGTTTAAAGCCTCTGTCCTCTGTTGCATGTGTCTGCATTTGTATGCTAACAGACACATTCATTTTCTGCTCACCTACAGATCCTGAAAACAGGGATGCCAGGAGAAGGGTCATAAATCCCTAGTAGACTTCCACGAGGGCAGGCAAGGGAATAATTGAAAGTAGGCATGACTGGCTACTTGGCCTGAGGTGTTAGTCACTAGCATGTGTAATCCTCACAGGTAAAGAAGAGTTATGAGCATATATGGACTCCACGTGTGCTAAATTGAGGAAATGGACTCTGGATCTTCCCCCATTCAAGACTGCACATAGCAACCTGAATTACATTTTCATCAGAGGATATAATACCTGGGTTGTATCTGTGTATCTGTGCGTTCACTAGACTGTGAGCTCCAGGAAACCATATTCTCTGAGCTCATGGAAGAAACACCATATACATGGCCTACCCAAATCTGGTCTTCCTCGTCCTTAATGAAACCTAGATTTCCTTTAAGGTGACAATGTGTTCAGTTGAAGAACTGTATTTCCTGGCCTCTTTTGCAATATGAAGACTATGATTCAGTTTCTGCCACTAATATGTGAGTAAACATTATAAATGGGAAATTTCTATAAAAGTTTGTTTTCCTTTTTTTTTTTTTTAAATAAGTACTACATCCTTATTTGTTCTGGTTTCTCTTATTCTTCCTGCCTGGAAGATGAATGAGAGCCTGAAGGTGAGGCAACCATTGTGTGGGCCATAAATGTGAAAGCAAAAAAGATCCTGGGACATTTATATCATGGGATCTAACTCCACACTGTGCTGTTTTGTGACGAAAAATCCTTATCTGGTTAAGCACTATAGTTGTGTTTCAGTTACAGTCAGCAAAATGGAATACCTTCCTCCTCCTCATTTTATTAAACCATTTGCGGAATTGAAGAATACCAATCATGGAGAAATGTTGTACCCAACATACATGGTGGCTGAGTGTTGGTAGTTTAACCTGCATCTTTTTATTAATTTTATTTTTTTATGTTATTATTTTTTTACAGTTTCATTGTTTATTGCCACACATCAACCTGAATCACCCATAGGTATGCATATGGCCCCTCCTTCTTGAACTTCCCTACCATCTCCCTCCCTATCCCACCCCTCTAGGTTGTTACTGTGCCCCTGTTTGAGTTGTTTTAGTCTTATAGCATATTCCCATTAGTTATCACCATCTGGTAATGGAAGTTCCTATGGTACTCTTTCCATACATCTTGCCAATTCCTCCCTCCATCAAATGTCCGTAAGTCTGTTCTCTATGTCTGTTTCTCCATTGCAGCTCTACATATATATTTGTCAGTATTATCTTTCTAGATTCCATATATATAAGTCAGTATACAATATTTATCTTTCTTTCTGACTTACTTCACTCTGTTTAATGGGTTCTAGGTTCATCCACCACATTAGAACTGAGTCAAATGCATTTCTTTTTATGACTGAGTAATACTCTATTGTATATATGTACCGCAGTTTCTTTATCCATTCATCTGTCGATGAACATCTAGTCCCCTGCATCTTTGAAGGAACCAGAGACTCTACGTTTGGTGAGATATGACTTGTAATATATGTATGGTTGATAAATGTACCCATTTCAGACCTTCACTGAGTTATGCTTCTCCCCATGTATACGTTAAAATGCCTAAAATTACCAATCTGTGTAATATAGATTTGTAAACTAACCTTAAAAATGAGTGTTTTGTTAATGATAATGAGTTTCATTGGGGATTCCGTAAGAATATGATGACTCTGCTTTAAAAGTTATGCATTACAGCAAATGGCCTTTAGTAATACCCTTCACCTAGATACAGTGCATTCTCTATAATAAATGCTTTCTCTGTATCCATCTCTAAATACTTACTTTCCAGAGCGTTGCTCTACTTCAGATGGACAAAATAGACTTATGACAGAAAGGTCAGGAAAAATTTTGGAGTCAGAAAAGGTAAACTTGATGGAAAAGAGGGATGAGGGATAAGGAAGAGAACATTTAGGGGTTGCAGAGTGACGGAGCTGATCCTCTCTGAACAGAGGATGGTGCCACTTATGTACAGAGACTGTTATAAACAGTTGGGCACACAGGGGGGTATGGAATAAGCAGAAGACCTTTTCAAGTGGTTACCAGAATTTCTGGCCTTCCCCAATCAATAGAAATTGGCTAGAGGCCAGACAAGAAATTCAAGCCAGGCTTTACTGGAGCCCCTGTTACAACAGGGAGAAACAAGAAGAAACCACAGGTTCCCTTGCTTACTCACTTCCTGAGGGTGAAAGTAGAGGTGAAGGTAGGGTTACCCAGGGGTCAGGTTTGAGGGGTGCCTTAGGTTTTCTCACCCACTCCTTATATGGTAGTGTTCAAGAGGCATGTCAGTACCTGCTTTTGCTCCCGACACCTTGGTTTTGTCCCAGATTCTCAAAAGTGGCAGTTGAATTTTTTGATTTCTTTGTATACTTTTGGTCTAAAATTTGCGCCAGCTGTGCATGCATGCAGTTTAATGGGTTCTAGGTTCATCCACCACATTAGAACATTTTCTTTTTATGACTGAGTAATACTCTATTGTATATATGTACCGCAGTTTCTTTATCCATTCATCTGTCGATGAACATCTAGTCCCCTGCATCTTTGAAGGAACCAGAGACTCTACGTTTGGTGAGATATGACTTGTAATATATGTATGGTTGATAAATGTACCCATTTCAGACCTTCACTGAGTTATGCTTCTCCCCATGTATACGTTAAAATGCCTAAAATTACCAATCTGTGTAATATAGATTTGTAAACTAACCTTAAAAATGAGTGTTTTGTTAATGATAATGAGTTTCATTGGGGATTCCGTAAGAATATGATGACTCTGCTTTAAAAGTTATGCATTACAGCAAATGGCCTTTAGTAATACCCTTCACCTAGATACAGTGCATTCTCTATAATAAATGCTTTCTCTGTATCCATCTCTAAATACTTACTTTCCAGAGCGTTGCTCTACTTCAGATGGACAAAATAGACTTATGACAGAAAGGTCAGGAAAAATTTTGGAGTCAGAAAAGGTAAACTTGATGGAAAAGAGGGATGAGGGATAAGGAAGAGAACATTTAGGGGTTGCAGAGTGACGGAGCTGATCCTCTCTGAACAGAGGATGGTGCCACTTATGTACAGAGACTGTTATAAACAGTTGGGCACACAGGGGGGTATGGAATAAGCAGAAGACCTTTTCAAGTGGTTACCAGAATTTCTGGCCTTCCCCAATCAATAGAAATTGGCTAGAGGCCAGACAAGAAATTCAAGCCAGGCTTTACTGGAGCCCCTGTTACAACAGGGAGAAACAAGAAGAAACCACAGGTTCCCTTGCTTACTCACTTCCTGAGGGTGAAAGTAGAGGTGAAGGTAGGGTTACCCAGGGGTCAGGTTTGAGGGGTGCCTTAGGTTTTCTCACCCACTCCTTATATGGTAGTGTTCAAGAGGCATGTCAGTACCTGCTTTTGCTCCCGACACCTTGGTTTTGTCCCAGATTCTCAAAAGTGGCAGTTGAATTTTTTGATTTCTTTGTATACTTTTGGTCTAAAATTTGCGCCAGCTGTGCATGCATGCAGTTATTTTCAGTCCTGTACAGTTTCTTAGTATTTTGTAGCTCAAGGAGAGGTGTGTTCAGGTGCAAGCATTGCAACACTGCAGCAAAGGTCCCAGGCTGGTCTCAAAGTGACCTTGTGAGGGAGTGTCTTGGAGGGGGTCTGCACCTTGCTTCCCAGCTCCCAATCATGTTTCTCTCTACAATTGTGCAAAGAGACTTTGTAAGGCAAATGAGGAAACTCTGTTGGCGACAAGGACCTCAGACATTGGTAACAGTTTTCTTACCCAGGAAGACCTATACTCATGGTTGAGGGAGACCTAGGTCCTCCTTAGCTTTACATAACATTTTGCCTTGATAAATTCCAAATATAAATTGTATTTTAGTATGTATATTGATTCTTGTACACATTTGGTTCTTGTAACTTCATTGATCAATAGGAATTATACTTAAGGGAGATGATACTGGGTTTGTGGTCAGAAACCCTTGTTGGAATCCTCATTAAGCTGTGAACTTAGTTGTATAATTTTGTGCAACTCTCCTCTGTAAGCCTCAGTTTCCCCAGCAGAAAAAAAGAGACAATATCTATCATATAACTTGTTATGAAACTTTTATAAAATAATATACTTCTCCTTCCATAGTATTCCTCAGGAAAATTTAAGAGATGAAAGACAGAATCATTTGACCGAGATATGGCTAAGACAGGATGGGTTAGCAGGGGTCTTACATTTCAGGCAGATAATATAAAAATGCAGAGTGAGACTGTGATGATTTAGAGAGATGCTGTACCTAGAAGATACAGAACTATTCAGCTCCAGCTGATTTGCATGTGCTTACTTGCTCAGCCATATCTGGTTCTTTGCAATCCCATAGACTGTAGGCCAGCAGGCTCCTCTGTCCACAGAATATTTCAGGCAGGAATACTGGAATGGGTTGCCATTTCCTCCTCCAGGGAATCTTCCCAACCCAGGGATGGAACCCATGTCTTTTGTATCTCTGTGTTGACAGGCAGATTCTTTACCACTGAGCCACCTGGGAATCCCCTACAGGTCTTCCTATCTACCTACAAACAGGTAAGGCTGGAGGGCAATAGGGCTTCCCTGGTAGCTTAGTGGTAAAGAACCCACCAGCCACTGCAGCAGGAGATACAAGATGGGGTTTCAAAATCAGTGGAACTCAGGTGCTCAGGAGCCACACTGTCTGCACTCAGGTTCCAGCCTTCTGGCTTACTATCTATAACTTGGGGGAAACTACATGGTTTGTGTGTGTGTGTGTGCGCCTCTATTCCCCTCTTTTTAGAACATATGTACTCTCACACCATTTACTTATGGTTGGAGGATTGAATAAGTGGATGTTGCTATGCAAAAGTGTAGGCTTTTCTGATTTTATGAGAGATGCTTAAATTTGGGTGTTTGTAACCCCTTGCTTTCAAAATGTTGACAGATACTTCAGAATGTTAAAGATTTGTGGATCAAACAACATGATCTTGGATGCAGGTTGTGAGTTACCAATTTGTGAATCTTTGGGTTCTGTGAATTTAGGTATTATAATTATTCTTGTACAATTTGGTTCTTGTAACTTCATTGATCAATAGGAATTATACTTAAGGAGATGATACTGGGTTTGTGGTCAGAAACCCTTGTTGGAATCCTCATTAAGCTGTGAACTTAGTTGTATAATTTTGTGCAACTCTCCTCTGTAAGCCTCAGTTTCCCCAGCAGAAAAAAAGAGACAATATCTATCATATAACTTGTTATGAAACTTTTATAAAATAATATACTTCTCCTTCCATAGTATTCCTCAGGAAAATTTAAGAGATGAAAGACAGAATCATTTGACCGAGATATGGCTAAGACAGGATGGGTTAGCAGGGGTCTTACATTTCAGGCAGATAATATAAAAATGCAGAGTGAGACTGTGATGATTTAGAGAGATGCTGTACCTAGAAGATACAGAACTATTCAGCTCCAGCTGATTTGCATGTGCTTACTTGCTCAGCCATATCTGGTTCTTTGCAATCCCATAGACTGTAGGCCAGCAGGCTCCTCTGTCCACAGAATATTTCAGGCAGGAATACTGGAATGGGTTGCCATTTCCTCCTCCAGGGAATCTTCCCAACCCAGGGATGGAACCCATGTCTTTTGTATCTCTGTGTTGACAGGCAGATTCTTTACCACTGAGCCACCTGGGAATCCCCTACAGGTCTTCCTATCTACCTACAAACAGGTAAGGCTGGAGGGCAATAGGGTTTCCCCTGGTAGCTTAGTGGTAAAGAACCCACCAGCCACTGCAGCAGGAGATACAAGATGGGGTTTCAAAATCAGTGGAACTCAGGTGCTCAGGAGCCACACTGTCTGCACTCAGGTTCCAGCCTTCTGGCTTACTATCTATAACTTGGGGGAAACTACATGGTTTGTGTGTGTGTGTGTGCGCCTCTATTCCCCTCTTTTTAGAACATATGTACTCTCACACCATTTACTTATGGTTGGAGGATTGAATAAGTGGATGTTGCTATGCAAAAGTGTAGGCTTTTCTGATTTTATGAGAGATGCTTAAATTTGGGTGTTTGTAACCCCTTGCTTTCAAAATGTTGACAGATACTTCAGAATGTTAAAGATTTGTGGATCAAACAACATGATCTTGGATGCAGGTTGTGAGTTACCAATTTGTGAATCTTTGGGTTCTGTGAATTTAGGGGAAGGCTTTAATTTTTTTGTTCTTCTGGTTGAATAATAGGTCTTCTTGGACAAGGAAACTCTTACGAATGTCTGAGGCTCTTGTCGCCAACACAACTTCCTCATTTGCCTTACAAGTACACAGACAGATTCCATTAGAAACAAAAATGTTTACTTGTCAGAGTTGAAAGCAGACAGCTGCAAACAAACAGGAGAGCTCAGCAGAATCTAAAGGTGCTGAGAAAAAGTTAGTTTATCTCATTGGATCAGTGATTCGGCAGAGGAAATACTGGCTTGTATCTGAAGTAAGGATGATTGGATGTGACCAGGAAGTGGTCAAGAACATAAACATTTTAAAAGCTCGTCTAAAGTAGACTTATTGGGATCTCAGAAAAAAATCTGAAGTTTTTACCCCGTCTCCAGCATCTTTCAGTCTGAGATTCTCAGGTTTAGGACCAGTCATAATCAATTCTATCACATCACTGAAATCTTATTGACTGGATATTTTAATCCATACCTCTAGTTTTTCTTTTATTTTTAAGAGCATCATCTTGGGGATGATGGGGGATAAAGAAGAGATTTCTCTGATGTTTCTAGGTTCTAGTGAGGGAGGCTACATATTTATCCTGAAGTGAGATTTGGCAAATATTTCTTAAAAGATAGATTAAATCTATTAGAATTAACTCTTCAAAATAAAACATCTTCATGATGTGGAATTGCTTGCTTCGAGTAAGACTGGAGCAGTTATTGGGTGGAGAGTAGCCATTGCAAAGAACAGGAAGGCCCAGAACTGTCTGGTGCTGACACTGTCCTAAGTCATTTGCTAGCCTATCTTTTTTAATAATTTAATTTCAAGGTGTGTAGACTCTAGGACCCTTTTGACTCATGAGTTGGAGGATTGAATAAGTGGATGTTGCTATGCAAAAGTGTAGGCTTTTCTGATTTTATGAGAGATGCTTAAATTTGGGTGTTTGTAACCCCTTGCTTTCAAAATGTTGACAGATACTTCAGAATGTTAAAGATTTGTGGATCAAACAACATGATCTTGGATGCAGGTTGTGAGTTACCAATTTGTGAATCTTTGGGTTCTGTGAATTTAGGGGAAGGCTTTAATTTTTTTGTTCTTCTGGTTGAATAATAGGTCTTCTTGGACAAGGAAACTCTTACGAATGTCTGAGGCTCTTGTCGCCAACACAACTTCCTCATTTGCCTTACAAGTACACAGACAGATTCCATTAGAAACAAAAATGTTTACTTGTCAGAGTTGAAAGCAGACAGCTGCAAACAAACAGGAGAGCTCAGCAGAATCTAAAGGTGCTGAGAAAAAGTTAGTTTATCTCATTGGATCAGTGATTCGGCAGAGGAAATACTGGCTTGTATCTGAAGTAAGGATGATTGGATGTGACCAGGAAGTGGTCAAGAACATAAACATTTTAAAAGCTCGTCTAAAGTAGACTTATTGGGATCTCAGAAAAAAATCTGAAGTTTTTACCCCGTCTCCAGCATCTTTCAGTCTGAGATTCTCAGGTTTAGGACCAGTCATAATCAATTCTATCACATCACTGAAATCTTATTGACTGGATATTTTAATCCATACCTCTAGTTTTTCTTTTATTTTTAAGAGCATCATCTTGGGGATGATGGGGGATAAAGAAGAGATTTCTCTGATGTTTCTAGGTTCTAGTGAGGGAGGCTACATATTTATCCTGAAGTGAGATTTGGCAAATATTTCTTAAAAGATAGATTAAATCTATTAGAATTAACTCTTCAAAATAAAACATCTTCATGATGTGGAATTGCTTGCTTCCGAGTAAGACTGGAGCAGTTATTGGGTGGAGAGTAGCCATTGCAAAGAACAGGAAGGCCCAGAACTGTCTGGTGCTGACACTGTCCTAAGTCATTTGCTAGCCTATCTTTTTTAATAATTTAATTTCAAGGTGTGTAGACTCTAGGACCCTTTTGACTCATGAGTAGAAATCCTGTACATTGCTTCTTTCTTCATACAGTGGTAGGCAAAGGGCTCTGCCTCAGGACATCAGTTGGGCACATAGAGAATAGTGGGTGTGATGAGATATTAAGAAATATACACACACATATGGATAGAGAGAAAGGATGAGAATGAGGGGGGAAGACCTCATTGACTCAAGCCTCTTGGGTCAAGACCCTGAACATATTCGCCAGTCCACTTTTATTGAGAGCTCAAGCATCCACGTGTTTACAGGGAATGATATTAGCACAGGCTGGGACCCACTCACAGCCCTGATCAATAATTACTCTGGCGACACCAAGTTGCTTAAGTTATCTCCTTAATGGAAAGGACACAGTACAGCTAGGGGAAACTAGACCAGAAAGAAGTTAAGGAGTCTGTTCTGTGGGTGCATGCAGTGTTCTAATGTGCACTGACCTGGTGTTGCAAAGTCCACAGCAGATCTCCCACCTGTTACTGATCAGTATGACCCTAGCTAATGAGCCCATGTGAATCAAATCAACTTGTTTTTGTCTTAGCGCTTTCATTTCCAAAATGTTTTTCTCCTGGCTCGGCCAAAGCTGCAAAAACCTTCTCTGGTTTGTTTCCCCACAGAGCTCAATTATAAACAGAACCTTCCTGTTATCTGAATAAGGACATCTATATTTTACATTTTCATAGAATTCTCCTGCTTGAATTTTTTCTCTTCTGAGTGTCACCTATATTGATGGTTTTACTGTATGTCAGTATAATCACCTTATAGAGGGCAGAGAGACTTGTGTTTCAGAGAAACTCTGAAATTGCACTTTCTGGATTTGAATCCTGATTTTCTAAGCCTTGATATTATAACTGAGATACCTCATGGATTATTAGTATTACATGAAGTGGTCCTTAGGCTCCTCTTGATAGGGACAGAGTAGAATAGGTAGGTGGTTGTAGAGTGCTAGTTGGGGGTGGGGGTGGTAGGTAGAAGGGAGACACCTAAAATTTGTAGATTACGCCATTGCAAAGAACATTTTGGGAAGGCCCAAAACCCCTGTCTGGTGCTGACACTGTCCTAAGTCATTTGCTAGCCTATCTTTTTTAATAATTTAATTTCAAGGTGTGTAGACTCTAGGACCCTTTTGACTCATGAGTAGAAATCCTGTACATTGCTTCTTTCTTCATACAGTGGTAGGCAAAGGGCTCTGCCTCAGGACATCAGTTGGGCACATAGAGAATAGTGGGTGTGATGAGATATTAAGAAATATACACACACATATGGATAGAGAGAAAGGATGAGAATGAGGGGGGAAGACCTCATTGACTCAAGCCTCTTGGGTCAAGACCCTGAACATATTCGCCAGTCCACTTTTATTGAGAGCTCAAGCATCCACGTGTTTACAGGGAATGATATTAGCACAGGCTGGGACCCACTCACAGCCCTGATCAATAATTACTCTGGCGACACCAAGTTGCTTAAGTTATCTCCTTAATGGAAAGGACACAGTACAGCTAGGGGCAACTAGACCAGAAAGAAGTTAAGGAGTCTGTTCTGTGGGTGCATGCAGTGTTCTAATGTGCACTGACCTGGTGTTGCAAAGTCCACAGCAGATCTCCCACCTGTTACTGATCAGTATGACCCTAGCTAATGAGCCCATGTGAATCAAATCAACTTGTTTTTGTCTTAGCGCTTTCATTTCCAAAATGTTTTTCTCCTGGCTCGGCCAAAGCTGCAAAAACCTTCTCTGGTTTGTTTCCCCACAGAGCTCAATTATAAACAGAACCTTCCTGTTATCTGAATAAGGACATCTATATTTTACATTTTCATAGAATTCTCCTGCTTGAATTTTTTCTCTTCTGAGTGTCACCTATATTGATGGTTTTACTGTATGTCAGTATAATCACCTTATAGAGGGCAGAGAGACTTGTGTTTCAGAGAAACTCTGAAATTGCACTTTCTGGATTTGAATCCTGATTTTCTAAGCCTTGATATTATAACTGAGATACCTCATGGATTATTAGTATTACATGAAGTGGTCCTTAGGCTCCTCTTGATAGGGACAGAGTAGAATAGGTAGGTGGTTGTAGAGTGCTAGTTGGGGGTGGGGGTGGTAGGTAGAAGGGAGACACCTGAGAAAGGTTGGGAGGCCAGTGAGTTGATGATAACTCAGGAGAGCTGCTCCTTGTTCAATAAAGCAAGCTTGACTGGATATAAACAGCTGATGAAGGAGGAGCTGGCGAAGAAGCAACCAATGATGTATGTCCTGCATCTGTATCTACTTGAGGGAGGGGGCCAGTCTTCTCCCATCCTGTGTATATTGCTGCCCATTCAATTGATGGGGAGCAAAGCAGAGCTTTCCTGCCTGCCCGCTTGCACATCTTATAAGTACCCTATCCTAACAAATCCTCTTCTTGCCTATCACCCTGCCTCTCGCTGAATCCTGCATTGAGGCACGAAGAACCTGAGCCTCAGTGGATCCAGATGTTGGGTGAGTGCTGGATTAAGTCCCGGTTGTGTGGGTTTGTGTCCCAGACAGGGTTTTGGCTGGGGTTAAGCCTTAGCCACGTGGGTTTGAGTCCCAAACCAGGTTTTGGCTGGAATTCAAGCTCCAGCCACGTGGGTTCAAGTCCCAAGCAGGGTTCGATCAGGTCTGGGCCCTGGGTTGAAGTCTCAAATTGAGGTAAAACCCTTTCACTCTGTCCATGGAATTCTCCAGGCAAGAATACTGGAGTGGGTAGCCATTCCCTTCTCTAGGGGATCTTCCCAACCCAGAGGTTGAGCCTGAGTCTCTTGCATTACAGGTGGATTCTTTACTGTCTGAGCCACCAGGGAAGCCCCCTTAAAAAACAGTTTCTATGATTATTAGTTCTTACATTAATCCTAGGGAAAAAAAAGTGTCATCTAAATTTTACAGATGTGGAAGGAATTTAAGTGCAGTAACAAGAAAGGGCATCCCCGGTGGCTCAGATGTTAAAGAATCTGTCTGCAATGTAGGAGACCCAGGTTCTATCCCTAGAGAAGGACATGACAGACCACTCCATTATTCTTTCCTGGGAAATCTTGACAGAGGAGCCTGGTGCCTGCAGTCTGTGAGGTCACAAAAGAGTTGGACATGGCTTAGCAACTAAACAAAAATAAATAACAAGAAAGTACAATAAGCTTAAAAGCCTTTATTTTGTCTTCATAATGGTTGCTTCTCATGGTAAGTTACAGATTCTTATCACTTCCTTTAGGTATAGTTAGGGCATAATTTCCACCAATCCTGATAATTTTCCTCTTCATCATGATGCCAGACTTGCCTAATGTGTGCTGGATTTTGGCTTCAAAAATGTATTACAAGAGACAACATTAATAGACAGTCAGAGATACTAAATAAAATCCTCCCATGTTGCTAGCACTGTTAGTGAGTTTTTTTTTTTTTTTTTGAAAGTCGCTCATTCTTGTCTGACTCTTTTCGACCCATGGACAAGTCATGGGATTCTCCAGGCAAAAATACTGGAGTGGGTAGCCTTTCCCTTCTGCAAGGGATCTTCCCAACCAAGGGATAAAACCCAGGTCTCATGCATTACAGGTAGATTCTTTACCATCTGAGCCACCAGGAAAGCCCAGGAATACTGGGGTGGGTAGCGTATCCCTTCTCCAGGAAAACTTCCCGACTCGAATCAAACCTGGGCTTTCTGCATTGCAGGCATATTCATTACCATCTGAACTACAAGGCGTAGACGAATATGACAAACGTAGTTTTAAACACCAGACTTTTAAAACCTTTATTTAATGGTGGAGGAAGACAACACTACTAGGTACACTTGTTCAAAGCTTTTCACATTGTTTTTAAAACATTCTAGAAAATGGTTTAAATTGAAAAATTAAATCTCACAGGCAGCCTGACTGGCAGCCAGTTTCTCTACAAATGTTAAGAATAGAGAATTCTGATTGTTCTCCAAACTGACCGGCGCTAACAAAGAAGAGGCTAGTCTAACCTTGAGCAAACAAGGAGCTAAAAGAGGAGAGGGAAATGGAGCAGGAGAGTGACAAAAACCACCTTTCTCCCGCAAACTCAGCTAGTTGCCACTGGATGAGATGTAATAGCTCTCTGAGCTTCATTTTCTGTACTTCAAAAATGTAGTGATAATAAATGCCTGCTTTCCATCAGGGATACTTTTCCAGATGAGGTAATACACATGAGACAGTGATTGTGGAACTTTTCAAATGGTAGAGGTCAATCCAAATATGAAGCATTATTAATATGTCTGCTACTGCTTGAAGAAGTGAAGAAGGCGTGCTAAATTAAATTCTAGTGGTATAAGAATCCATCGGCATTACTTAGGGTCATAAGTTGAATTACTACTTCTGTTTCATTGTAAGTTCTTTTTAAGAAAAAACTGCTGAAGTATAATTGACTTACAATGTTGTGTTAATTTCTGCCATACAGTGGTTCAGTCACACACAAATATATGTATTATTTTTCATGTTCCATTATAAGATTTGATACCTATTTTTGTTTTTATTCCTGGTGCTTTAAATCTCAAAGGTATCTGAGTCTTATTAAAAATTAGAGTAGTTCTATAGGAAAAATAAAAAATTAGAGTATTTCCTATAGGAAATATATACAACCAGAAAAAGAGAAATATTTGGATTCTAGATTGCTTTAAACTTATTAAATTTTTTAACCAAATTAAGAAACTTATTTATTAAAACCTTTCCACAAAGCATAACAGACATTTCATGTGATATTTTAACAAAAGTGTCAGTGGTGTTGAGAAACAAAACTGACTAACGAGTGTTTGACCTCTGGTTCTCAGCAAAACCTCTCTAGTGTTCCTCAGTCTTCCACATCAATTTTCTGTGGCTGCCACACTAAGAAGTCTTCCTAGGAAGGTGAGATTGTTCCTTATTAAGAGGATTAGGGAAATCATCATAGCAGAGGTTTCAATTTAACCATTAAAGGTTGAAAAAAGATTTAAAAGATGAATAGCAAAGCAGAGAAAGACACAGGAGATTGTTAGCATTGATTTGATTGTTCTTATTTCTCTTTACCTGTTTTAAGAATTATACCTAATTTAGATGTCTTAATATGACAATTTGCCTGCTTACATGGGCAATTGACATATGCTAAAACTTTCTTTTATGCAGTAGGATGCAAGTATTCCCTGAATTAATGTACTCTTAAAAAGCATATTTCTAGTTGAGGGACCTCTTTTTGACCTTCTAAGAAGAATGAAGAAAAAAATCAGAGTGCATCAAAAGTTCCAGGAATGGAGTAAATTATAGGTCCTGGCTGAACCCATGGGACTCTGGGCTGAGTACTGATTTGCTCTTTTCCCTTCAAAACCCAACCTATAATACCCACATATCTATCAATGGTAAAAAAAGAAAAAAAAAAAGAGGTTTGACTTTGGTTTCCTTTGAAACTTCTTCAGGTCTTAAAGTCTTTACTCAAAGGGCAAAAAGAAATGCTCCCAGTCCTTCTCTGCAATAAAGCCTGTTATTTGTAAAATGTTTGAACTTCCATCAATAAACATGAATTGTGGACTCTAACACATTTACTGCCTTATTTATCTCTCAAGATCTCAAGCAGATCCCAAGAAATAAATGCACATTTATGTAGAAGTGTTATCTACACTTGTGCAACAGTTTAAGCCTCACTGGAAAATATGCATCTTCTCTCATAACTCTAATTGGAGAGACATTAGAGCTTAATTACTCTAGAACTATTTTTAGCCTTATCAACGAAAATTTAATCTTTTTGAAAAGACCTTTTTATTAACCTAAATTCCAAGACCTCGCCATCCAAGAAACTTCTCTCCAAGAGCCCTGTGCCTAATAACTAAAATCACACTATATTCTATGGATAAGATATGTTTTCCTTTTTGAAATAGATGTCATAGGAAGATATATTTTAAAAATTTATTTACTTCTCAGACTATTAATTGATCAGTTCTTTCCTAATGAGGCAGTTCTCTGAGAGTAAATTTGCAGGGAGTGAGTGTGGACAGGTACAGATGTGCAGCAAATACCTGGGCTTGGGGAGGCTTGTGTAGCCTGGGACTGACTGAGTTCTGAAAGACCCTGCAAACACATGGAAGATGCCCTAAGGAAAATGGCAGAAAACTAGCAGCAGTTGTGGGTACAAAGAGAAATCTCTGCTTTCACAAATCTCGCTGGAATCACATCTAAGTTTTTGGATGCCATTTATAAAGGAGCTCTTTAATTCTTTAGCAATAGTGTAAAATTAGCTAGCTATTTCTTTTTCTGACATTTAATGTACTCTTAAAAGCATATTTCTAGTTGAGGGACCTCTTTGACCTTCTAAGAAGAATGAAGAAAAAAATCAGAGTGCATCAAAAGTTCCAGGAATGGAGTAAATTATAGGTCCTGGCTGAACCCATGGGACTCTGGGCTGAGTACTGATTTGCTCTTTTCCCTTCAAAACCCAACCTATAATACCCACATATCTATCAATGGTAAAAAAAGAAAAAAAAAAAGAGGTTTGACTTTGGTTTCCTTTGAAACTTCTTCAGGTCTTAAAGTCTTTACTCAAAGGGCAAAAAGAAATGCTCCCAGTCCTTCTCTGCAATAAAGCCTGTTATTTGTAAAATGTTTGAACTTCCATCAATAAACATGAATTGTGGACTCTAACACATTTACTGCCTTATTTATCTCTCAAGATCTCAAGCAGATCCCAAGAAATAAATGCACATTTATGTAGAAGTGTTATCTACACTTGTGCAACAGTTTAAGCCTCACTGGAAAATATGCATCTTCTCTCATAACTCTAATTGGAGAGACATTAGAGCTTAATTACTCTAGAACTATTTTTAGCCTTATCAACGAAAATTTAATCTTTTTGAAAAGACCTTTTTATTAACCTAAATTCCAAGACCTCGCCATCCAAGAAACTTCTCTCCAAGAGCCCTGTGCCTAATAACTAAAATCACACTATATTCTATGGATAAGATATGTTTTCCTTTTTGAAATAGATGTCATAGGAAGATATATTTTAAAAATTTATTTACTTCTCAGACTATTAATTGATCAGTTCTTTCCTAATGAGGCAGTTCTCTGAGAGTAAATTTGCAGGGAGTGAGTGTGGACAGGTACAGATGTGCAGCAAATACCTGGGCTTGGGGAGGCTTGTGTAGCCTGGGACTGACTGAGTTCTGAAAGACCCTGCAAACACATGGAAGATGCCCTAAGGAAAATGGCAGAAAACTAGCAGCAGTTGTGGGTACAAAAGAGAAATCTCTGCTTTCACAAATCTCGCTGGAATCACATCTAAGTTTTTGGATGCCATTTATAAAGGAGCTCTTTAATTCTTTAGCAATAGTGTAAAATTAGCTAGCTTTCAATTGTATTTACAGTAACTACCTAAAAAGCCCAGTTAACCCAGAGCTGCCTCCTTTGCCAAAGTTCACCTTGTACTTTTGATATAAACACACAGATTCATGGGAATGCTCATTGACCTTCAGAGCTAGAACACAGAGGAGTCTTAAAAGTACTGTACATAGGAAGCTGAAACCTTTGTTAATGTAATTGAGAAGCTTATTTGTTATGTTTTCTTTCAATTGCCTCTCCTGGCAATGAATTGAATATGACCCTTTAAGGGACCACAGTCTGCTATGGAATAAATTCACCTTCCCCTGCCCCCAACCTCCGGTATGTGTTCAAGCTCCTTTTTCTCTCTTTGGGTTGCTCATAAAGTGAGTTGCTGCTCTGTTGATATAGTGGAGTTTGAGTTTCTCAGATGTTGACATTTTTATTTGGAAAAGAAACATAAAAATAAGTCATAATAGCAGCAACAGAGTTTTGAGAAAGAATTAGCAATTAAATAGTTCCTAAATGAAAGGCTCTTACAGATGACTATGGGGACAAGATTTAGTTACTGTGGCATTTTTCATGTGATATTATAATTTTTTTTTCAAGTTCTAAGTTTCAATAATCTTTCCCAATTTTCTTATTTTTTAACATCTTCTTAATGACACTGTCAAACTATGATAGTTCTCTTAAGATACATGTCATAAGCCCCTTCTCTCTTGCTAAATTCACTAAATTGTTTTTCTTATATGAAGTTCTCAGATAGACACTCAAGCGTTTCTGTTCTCATTGGCATTACCATTGCTCTTGTTCTCCAGAGACTTTGTCTAAAGAAAATTTGCAACCATGAAGCATGTTGCTCATTACAGATGTGCAGCAAATACCTGGGCTTGGGGAGGCTTGTGTAGCCTGGGACTGACTGAGTTCTGAAAGACCCTGCAAACACATGGAAGATGCCCTAAGGAAAATGGCAGAAAACTAGCAGCAGTTGTGGGTACAAAAGAGAAATCTCTGCTTTCACAAATCTCGCTGGAATCACATCTAAGTTTTTGGATGCCATTTATAAAGGAGCTCTTTAATTCTTTAGCAATAGTGTAAAATTAGCTAGCTTTCAATTGTATTTACAGTAACTACCTAAAAAGCCCAGTTAACCCAGAGCTGCCTCCTTTGCCAAAGTTCACCTTGTACTTTTGATATAAACACACAGATTCATGGGAATGCTCATTGACCTTCAGAGCTAGAACACAGAGGAGTCTTAAAAGTACTGTACATAGGAAGCTGAAACCTTTGTTAATGTAATTGAGAAGCTTATTTGTTATGTTTTCTTTCAATTGCCTCTCCTGGCAATGAATTGAATATGACCCTTTAAGGGACCACAGTCTGCTATGGAATAAATTCACCTTCCCCTGCCCCCAACCTCCGGTATGTGTTCAAGCTCCTTTTTCTCTCTTTGGGTTGCTCATAAAGTGAGTTGCTGCTCTGTTGATATAGTGGAGTTTGAGTTTCTCAGATGTTGACATTTTTATTTGGAAAAGAAACATAAAAATAAGTCATAATAGCAGCAACAGAGTTTTGAGAAAGAATTAGCAATTAAATAGTTCCTAAATGAAAGGCTCTTACAGATGACTATGGGGACAAGATTTAGTTACTGTGGCATTTTTCATGTGATATTATAATTTTTTTTTCAAGTTCTAAGTTTCAATAATCTTTCCCAATTTTCTTATTTTTTAACATCTTCTTAATGACACTGTCAAACTATGATAGTTCTCTTAAGATACATGTCATAAGCCCCTTCTCTCTTGCTAAATTCACTAAATTGTTTTTCTTATATGAAGTTCTCAGATAGACACTCAAGCGTTTCTGTTCTCATTGGCATTACCATTGCTCTTGTTCTCCAGAGACTTTGTCTAAAGAAAATTTGCAACCATGAAGCATGTCCTGCTACCACTTTGACTTGCTATTTCCCTTTTGCCAACCTTTCTAAGCTCAATAGGCCTAACTCCAGATTAGGTTCCGTTGGGCTACACTAGCTTCTCTCACTTCCCTAAAGTATAGAATTGGAACCTATCATTTAAGATTTACTTATGAAGTGGCTTAAATTTTCTTGAATTTTTATGTGTGCAACATTATTCACCTCTAATAAGATTATGAATTAATTATGGGTGGGCATTATCTGCTACTTAGATAATCCCTTGAGTTGAATAGCACATGATGCATTGATGTATGTTGGTTAATGCCTTGGAAACACATGGGAGACATTCCGTCTTGTCATTTTTAAGGTCCTTAGTTGGTCTGAAGAAATGTTTTCTATTTTACCCCCCAATCATTTTAAGTCAGTTTATTAATAGGTCTTCATTAAAATATGATTCTGTTTAAAAGATCACTGGGTTAAGCATTTAGATGACAACAATTTTTTTTTATGATGGTTACTTTTGGAAGATAATGCAGTTTCATACTGCTTCCAGGCCTGCTGAACCATGATTTGAAATATTTCAAAAGAAAAGACATATTATAGAGATCGTTTATATATTTGTTTTATATTTGGGATCACTCTATTGAGTTTTGTACAAATTAATGAGGAGAAATGTAGATAAGATACAAATTTCTAGAACTAACAAACTCCTCATTGAAATTTATCCTGACCTTTGTTTTTATTTTCTTTTTAATCTGAAAAAAATAAGAAAGTGAAAGATTTCACATATTTACTGATGAATAGATCAAAGATCATAATTAGTGGAGTAGAAATGCTTACTTCTATTATTGCTTTTGATTGAGAAAAAAGAATGATAGAAGTTTACTGTGTTCCAAAACACTTCATTTATCTGCAGACATGAGGAATTCATTTCAATTTTTCAAGAAATAGCATAAAATGTAGATAAATGATAATTACCTACAGTTGTAGCATTATGGTGCTATCTGAATTGGGCAGTTAAGTTCATTATCTCAAATCTTTATGAACAAAATTAAAGGGACACCACAAATTACCAGCTGAAAACCCACTTCTATCTGGAGTTCTACCTGATCAATAATATTCAGTGATCAACGTACAAACTGGTACCTGACTCCAACTCTTACATACACAACCTCTGTGATGTTGGATGAGTAGTATACTCTCTTGAGCTTCAGATTATTTGTAAAATGAGGTGGTAGAATTGATTTGTTCCATTATAAATTTTCGAAATGGTGACATTATTCACCTCTAATAAGATTATGAATTAATTATGGGTGGGCATTATCTGCTACTTAGATAATCCCTTGAGTTGAATAGCACATGATGCATTGATGTATGTTGGTTAATGCCTTGGAAACACATGGGAGACATTCCGTCTTGTCATTTTTAAGGTCCTTAGTTGGTCTGAAGAAATGTTTTCTATTTTACCCCCCAATCATTTTAAGTCAGTTTATTAATAGGTCTTCATTAAAATATGATTCTGTTTAAAAGATCACTGGGTTAAGCATTTAGATGACAACAATTTTTTTTTATGATGGTTACTTTTGGAAGATAATGCAGTTTCATACTGCTTCCAGGCCTGCTGAACCATGATTTGAAATATTTCAAAAGAAAAGACATATTATAGAGATCGTTTATATATTTGTTTTATATTTGGGATCACTCTATTGAGTTTTGTACAAATTAATGAGGAGAAATGTAGATAAGATACAAATTTCTAGAACTAACAAACTCCTCATTGAAATTTATCCTGACCTTTGTTTTTATTTTCTCTTTTAATCTGAAAAAAATAAGAAAGTGAAAGATTTCACATATTTACTGATGAATAGATCAAAGATCATAATTAGTGGAGTAGAAATGCTTACTTCTATTATTGCTTTTGATTGAGAAAAAAGAATGATAGAAGTTTACTGTGTTCCAAAACACTTCATTTATCTGCAGACATGAGGAATTCATTTCAATTTTTCAAGAAATAGCATAAAATGTAGATAAATGATAATTACCTACAGTTGTAGCATTATGGTGCTATCTGAATTGGGCAGTTAAGTTCATTATCTCAAATCTTTATGAACAAAATTAAAGGGACACCACAAATTACCAGCTGAAAACCCACTTCTATCTGGAGTTCTACCTGATCAATAATATTCAGTGATCAACGTACAAACTGGTACCTGACTCCAACTCTTACATACACAACCTCTGTGATGTTGGATGAGTAGTATACTCTCTTGAGCTTCAGATTATTTGTAAAATGAGGTGGTAGAATTGATTTGTTCCATTATAAATTTTTGTTATTGCTACTGAGCCCTCTAAAAAGTTAATGAAAGCAATAGGAAACACATATACTCAAAGACACTAAAATTATACACTGAGTGTGTTGGGATTTAAGCTGCCCCAAAGCTATTCATTGAACCACAGATGCATAAATCATGAAGCAGAGGATTTTCAAAGACTGGTGTAAGTCTAACATCCTATAACTTTCTGAATATATTTATATTTTTTTTGAATATATTTTTATTTTAAATCAGTTTAGATAGTATAATTAGGGGAAAAAATGAAGGAACATATTACATTGATAAGAAAAATGATAATTCAAGTGCAACATATATCTGGGTAAGGGAATCAATTTAAAGAGTAGGCTGTGATGTTTGAAATGTGGTTAAAATAATGAATTTGATATGCAGAAGTGAATAAAATATATCAGCACTAATAGTTTAACAGAAATGTTTTAAACGATAAATTGATGTTTATTACAAGGTGAATTAACTTATACATCTCCAGAGATACATGTTCTTCTCACGTCATTCAAAAATTCCATTTAGAAAAATATACTGATTCAGAGAACAATTAAAACATAATGACTTTCAAATTAACACAGAAGACACTATAAATTTGAAATACATATTTTGAAAATGATTTTTAAATAACTAATTTTTACTACACTTGTCATGCACACTGTTAATCTTCAGTTGAAATTATTTCACAATTTTGACTTAATAAAACAACTTCCATATTTCCATTTAAACTATTTATCCTTGGGGAATAGTTTAAAGCTATTTGGCTATTATTTTGAGCACTTATAACAATAGGATTATATGAATATAACTGGAAAGAATTAAAATGCAAATTAACATTTTTGAATTATAACATTAAATTCAAGAAGTACAATGGAAAATATGATTTGTTTTTCAGAACCAAGGTGTTATTAAAGAAAATGTGCAGAGAGGAGATAAAAAGAAAGACAAACGGAATATTATTTTTGCATATCAAACACAAACTTCTGTTTCAAAGATAATTAGAATTTACTGACAAAAGATACAGAAAAATAGGTTTTAATGCAGGAAAAATACATGAGATTTGAAAGTATCACAAATCAATATTTTAAGATTCATTAGTGTCATATACTATAGCTATCCAATTTTATAACTGTGAGGGTAAAAATCACTGGGGAATTTCTATAAGTACCATAATTTTTAGATTATTGATAGATGTTTAGGAAATAAAAAGAGTAAGTTTTCCTCTCACTTTTTAGAAATCAGATGGAAATACTCAAGTTCAAAATGCATGAAGTTAAACAGACAAGATATAATTGAAATAAAAATCTATTAAAAGACTGAACTGTGGTCTAGATTTCAATATAAAGACAAGGCAGAGTTAGAGTCTAAAATGAAGTGAATAGTACTGTAAGGTCCAAAACTTTAGAGATACCTATATATCATGTGCCCTTATTTTTCAGATTGGGAAAATGATGTTCAGATAGGTTAGGTAATCTCCACTGGCTTATTAAGAAGTGTCAGAGTACAGTGCAGAACTCAAGTCTTTTCAAACTTCCAATCGATTTCCTCTATATTTTAGCCTGCACTGATGTCCCTTGTTTTCTTTTGCAAAAAGAACATAGCTGCATCTTTCTCTAGACTGCTGTGTACATGAGCTTGCACTCGCATGCCCGTGGAATGGAGACATTGTGCATCCCAGAGTACTTTCAATGCTAAGGCCTACTTCAGTAAAGACAACTTGAGTAGTTAAAGAACTACATATTTTGAAAATGATTTTTAAATAACTAATTTTTACTACACTTGTCATGCACACTGTTAATCTTCAGTTGAAATTATTTCACAATTTTGACTTAATAAAACAACTTCCATATTTCCATTTAAACTATTTATCCTTGGGGAATAGTTTAAAGCTATTTGGCTATTATTTTGAGCACTTATAACAATAGGATTATATGAATATAACTGGAAAGAATTAAAATGCAAATTAACATTTTTGAATTATAACATTAAATTCAAGAAGTACAATGGAAAATATGATTTGTTTTTCAGAACCAAGGTGTTATTAAAGAAAATGTGCAGAGAGGAGATAAAAAGAAAGACAAACGGAATATTATTTTTGCATATCAAACACAAACTTCTGTTTCAAAGATAATTAGAATTTACTGACAAAAGATACAGAAAAATAGGTTTTAATGCAGGAAAAATACATGAGATTTGAAAGTATCACAAATCAATATTTTAAGATTCATTAGTGTCATATACTATAGCTATCCAATTTTATAACTGTGAGGGTAAAAATCACTGGGGAATTTCTATAAGTACCATAATTTTTAGATTATTGATAGATGTTTAGGAAATAAAAAGAGTAAGTTTTCCTCTCACTTTTTAGAAATCAGATGGAAATACTCAAGTTCAAAATGCATGAAGTTAAACAGACAAGATATAATTGAAATAAAAATCTATTAAAAGACTGAACTGTGGTCTAGATTTCAATATAAAGACAAGGCAGAGTTAGAGTCTAAAATGAAGTGAATAGTACTGTAAGGTCCAAAACTTTAGAGATACCTATATATCATGTGCCCTTATTTTTCAGATTGGGAAAATGATGTTCAGATAGGTTAGGTAATCTCCACTGGCTTATTAAGAAGTGTCAGAGTACAGTGCAGAACTCAAGTCTTTTCAAACTTCCAATCGATTTCCTCTATATTTTAGCCTGCACTGATGTCCCTTGTTTTCTTTTGCAAAAAGAACATAGCTGCATCTTTCTCTAGACTGCTGTGTACATGAGCTTGCACTCGCGCATGCCCGTGGAATGGAGACATTGTGCATCCCAGAGTACTTTCAATGCTAAGGCCTACTTCAGTAAAGACAACTTGAGATTAGAGTAAGTTAAAGAACTATACCTCCACATGATATATTCAACTTAATTCTATGTAAGGAAGTTTTTAAAAATATGAAAATGTTGTAAGGTATGAATAGCCTCTGAATTTAGTGTTTTCTTAGTTTTTAGAACAAATTTATTTTGTAGCTCCATAGCAAAAGTAAAATAAACTAACAGACAAGAATCTTTGATAGCCAAATCAGATAATTTAGAAACAAACAATAACCTCTTCCTGTCCCCAGATCACTTCTACTTGGGCCAGTTTCCTCTGTGCAAAAACATATTTGTTGTTCTATTCACTCTATTAACTGAGCTACTTGATGAGAAGATTTTTTTTTTAAGTATACATGATCTGTAAACATGGAATGATTTTATTTTCATAAAATGTGTTTTAAGCAAGATCCTTTAAAATAGTAGTCATGAACATGATTCTCTATAAGGAAGGAAAACTCTTGGGGCTGTGTAAACAACTATTTTCAACATCCTTTTTTTGTTTGTTAAGAAACAGCCCTCTAAGCAATCATCTATCACAGGCTGTGGTCAACAGGATAGCAAGATCTCCTGCTGCAGAATGAGCAAGCTGAAGGTCCACAGAGGACTTGGGGAGCCCAGCCTCTACATAGACTTCCACACAAATTGCCTTCTCTCATGTGCTTCTTTGCCAGATTGGCATTCTGATTTGCATGGTGAGGGGTTTCATTTTTATGGCTTTTCAACAAATAAGGAGCTACATCAGTGAGTTTACTGTTTTGGTTATTAAAATCATATTTGGTCACCAAATATTAATTTACTAATGTTAAATACCAACATCATAAAATATACATTGTAACTATTAAGGATTTTAAGCATGTATTTATCTATTTCTTAGAAAAAATATATCTGTATAGTGTTTTGTAGTGTGCAAAGGACTTTTATAGACATTATCACATTTAAAAGCAAAGCTCTTTGTTGAAATATTCTCTGCGAGATAGGTCAAGACACTGAGGTTCAAAGAGTTGGAGATAGATTCCTATGATCACAAAGCATTACATGTTAGGGAAGTGACAAACCTATCTTTGAAAACTAAGTGCAATATTGCTGTCTGCTTTTCTACATGGATTTGGGTAATATTAACAACTATTTGAAATAGCTGCTTAGACGACCTTTGTTTATGAGATACACAAGTATGCATGTTCTGGTTCACTTTACTCCATGCGTACCTTTGATCAACCAGGTCATTATTGTTTTTATTTAATTTTTTAGAAATTCTTAGTGATATCATCTTTTAACAAATGAACAATATACTTCCTCCCAAATTTAGAAATTTGATCAAGCTAAATGCAAATACCCTGGCTCAGTTAATGTGAATATCACCTAGTAATTATCCCCTCAGCTTAAATTCTATTGCATAATTTATATTTTCCCTCCTTTTCTATGTTTTCTCACATTTTGTGTGAATTTAGATAAAGTGAATTTCTTACCATGGATAATTTTGATAATTTAAGTGTTATTCAGTAACTTGAATATAACTGTAACAATGGTTTGTAACATAAAATTTTCACAAAACATCTAATAATTTTTTGACATTCATCCAAACTCTAAAAATTCTTTCCTTTGATAAATTATTTATGGCTCTGTAATGTTTCAGCAAGAAGAATGCATCTTTGAATCACTGTCATCATTAGGAAATGTATAAAATTTGTGAAGAACAAAATAAATCTTACAAAAACATTTGCCTATTATATATCATCCATGTTGGTCTGATTTAAATCTTATTTAAAGGAAACAATTTCATCATGCAGTTTTGCTAAAACTGTCAATAAATTCAAGAATAATTAATTTCAAAATCTAAATGTCAATTCTATAAATAATTTTGTATTTACCATAATTTTCCTCTTTGTCCAGCACATGGTCCAACTTTAAGTATTTTTTCAACAAAAATACTTTGTCTATATCTGTCTTAATTTTAAATAAGAATTAGGTAGTTATTTATCTTAACCTGGTACATAAGGGTTAAAACATAAAGAAAGATACTTGAAGTAGGACAGGCATTAAGGCATAAAAAGGCATAAATTTATCAAAACTATTTAGTAAATATAATAATGGAAATATTGAGAATGTGAATATATCCTCAAAATTCCAGCCACTAAAAAACACTCACTGCCAAGGCACTTGGAGCCACCCTGAGGCTACAAATCAAGAAACTTTGACTTTCAAGGATGTATATTGTACTCTCTAATTTCACTTTGAGTAGGATTTTAAAGTATATTTTCTTTACGATGTATATATTTCAAAAGGCACTGTATTCTGGTATTTTTTAATAGACTTAGAAACTATCACTTAACTGTTTCATCCAAGGTCATTTCTCTATCAATAGAAGACCCGTTTTTACAACTGTAGAGACCATGTCAATTAACTGCTTGCACAAATCTCTCTCTCTCTCTCTTTATATATATATATATATATATATATATATATATATATATATAATTTCCAGTGGCTAAATCTGATACATCTGTAGTCATAAATTAAGTAGTGGAGGAGTTGGATTTCTTTTGTTATTTGATGAATTCCTGAGCAGAGATTATAATGTCAGGAAATTGATATTGTTTATATTTTGATTTCCTCAGAAAAGTGATTCCTCTATAAGAAGCTTTTCATAGTTCTATTAAGAATTCCAAAGCCAATTCACCTCCATGAGGCTTAAACACACAGCACATCTATTAATAAGGATAATTTTGTTTCTTCATTTCTCAAATAAAAACTATTATAAAAGTTTTAATACGTATGCCAGGAAAATTAATTTGGAAAAAATATGACAGGATGCCTTTTTTTCTTTTTATGGAAGAGAATAGTGCAAGAGATTGTTTCTCAAATTTAATGAACTGCTCTAAACCTCTATCTTCTCTACTATGAAATAGAAGTCAGTATTTAGCTTGCAAAGATTACTGTAAGAACTAGAGATAACACATGTAAAGCTCCTTCCTAATACAAGACCTGGTGCAAGGCATCTACTCAAACAAGTAGTTGCTAAAAAGACTGCTGATATTTATTGACTGCACATAGATTACTAGTTTAAATAAATAGGAACTGATATTAACACAGATTAAAACAAGTAGAAGCAGTAGGATTCTATGAATGAAGAATGAATATATAATCACACTGTATTTCACTGATGCTGGAGACATTTTTTGATCTTACAAGGAGCTGTCAAGGGAATCATTTTACGCACCCATCTATGACTTCAACAGTTACTTATTTACATATTTGCATATGTCCAGTATTAAATCATATTTTTAGTAATGAAACCAAATTCACCGTAATAGTCTGAAATACTTTGTTAACAATTAAACTACATTCTTTTTCCATTTTAATGTTAGGTGCATTAAGTTTCATATGAAAATCAATAGTTTTCATAATAAATATGAAAACATTTACTCTGCCAATGTGAATAACCAATACAATACACTATTGAATCTTATTAGAGAACAGCTGAGTGTATTTTGTCTTTTTGAACGATTAGTGGGGCTCAATTTGTCTTGAGAGTCAGTCCTCGCTTTGCTAAAATGTACACACAGTTGAGGCTATTACCTATATAATCTGTAGTCATAAATTAAGTAGTGGAGGAGTTGGATTTCTTTTGTTATTTGATGAATTCCTGAGCAGAGATTATAATGTCAGGAAATTGATATTGTTTATATTTTGATTTCCTCAGAAAAGTGATTCCTCTATAAGAAGCTTTTCATAGTTCTATTAAGAATTCCAAAGCCAATTCACCTCCATGAGGCTTAAACACACAGCACATCTATTAATAAGGATAATTTTGTTTCTTCATTTCTCAAATAAAAACTATTATAAAAGTTTTAATACGTATGCCAGGAAAATTAATTTGGAAAAAATATGACAGGATGCCTTTTTTTCTTTTTATGGAAGAGAATAGTGCAAGAGATTGTTTCTCAAATTTAATGAACTGCTCTAAACCTCTATCTTCTCTACTATGAAATAGAAGTCAGTATTTAGCTTGCAAAGATTACTGTAAGAACTAGAGATAACACATGTAAAGCTCCTTCCTAATACAAGACCTGGTGCAAGGCATCTACTCAAACAAGTAGTTGCTAAAAAGACTGCTGATATTTATTGACTGCACATAGATTACTAGTTTAAATAAATAGGAACTGATATTAACACAGATTAAAACAAGTAGAAGCAGTAGGATTCTATGAATGAAGAATGAATATATAATCACACTGTATTTCACTGATGCTGGAGACATTTTTTGATCTTACAAGGAGCTGTCAAGGGAATCATTTTACGCACCCATCTATGACTTCAACAGTTACTTATTTACATATTTGCATATGTCCAGTATTAAATCATATTTTTAGTAATGAAACCAAATTCACCGTAATAGTCTGAAATACTTTGTTAACAATTAAACTACATTCTTTTTCCATTTTAATGTTAGGTGCATTAAGTTTCATATGAAAATCAATAGTTTTCATAATAAATATGAAAACATTTACTCTGCCAATGTGAATAACCAATACAATACACTATTGAATCTTATTAGAGAACAGCTGAGTGTATTTTGTCTTTTTGAACGATTAGTGGGGCTCAATTTGTCTTGAGAGTCAGTCCTCGCTTTGCTAAAATGTACACACAGTTGAGGCTATTACCTATATAATCTCACCATATGCCATGAACACTACCTGAAATGTTGATTATAAATTTAAAGTGACTGGTAAAGAAAAATGTATTGATGATTTTTATGTACCTTGTACATAACTGTCTTGAGCTTTTGGGTGCTCTAATTCATTAATAAAGATATACAGAAATATTTGCTTTTATTATCACACAGAGCAGTGATAAAAATACTAAAAATTAGTGGTAAATTGCTGTTTCGAAAACCTATTTTTTGAAGATGATTCACCTTCAAACTACCATCCAATTTAAATGTTATCTGCCTGTCAAGTGGAGCAGACGGACAATTTTTTTCATGTGAATCACAAAGTATTATCTCTGAAATCTACCTTTAGTTTAAAAAAAAAGATGGACTTTTGAACATTAGATTGAATAATTCTGCAAGGATATTGTCAGGTGCTCGTTATCACCTGAGTTTTAGTTTTGCATTTGTCACACAACCATCACCAGTGAACCAGTGCCAGACATAAAAAGGAGAATCTCACTCTGTAAGAGAGAGTGAAATATTGTTAGAAATATTGTCTTTCCACTTAAAAATGAGGAGCTAAGTGTTTGGATCTGGACTCAAGAAGTTTATAAGAGCTAAAATATCTTGAAAGGTGTAAGTCTGGTGTATTAACTCTCTACAATCTGCTGAAAATAGGTCAGTAGCAATGGAAGCCAAAAGGAGTATGGATCTTGAGAGAAGAAAACAATGAATCCTTACATCATTTGCCAAATGTACACTAATTTTACTAACAAGGGACAAAGGATAATATTTCATCAATGTCAACATAACAAAATCAACGATGTGCAAAGCAGTCTACTACATGTTTCTGGTGAAGTACAGAGCATTAGGTTTAAAAATAAGTATGTGATGATGCTATTATAAGCCCACTATCGCATTACTTTTATAGGTATACATTTGTTACCAGCTAGTAATTCCATGGACAGAGTAGCCTGATGGGCTACAGCCCATGGTGTCTCAAAGAGTCAGACATGACTGAGCAACTGAGTGCGCGCGCGCATACACACACACACACACACAGACACAGCAGAACTCTTAGGCTTTTATAGGCAGAGGGAGAGTCTCACCCTCTTGACAAAAAAATTCTTATGGTTTCCCCAAGCATACAAAGGATATATTTATTGAAATATATTAATTTTTGTGTTTTTCTTTTTGACATGTGATCCTTTTTGCTAGTCAGTTAGAAGCAATTATGTTGCTCCAAGAATTCTAATTGTTACAGCAGAAACGCTTAAAGGAAGTTGACATTCAGCTTTTGATTCCACAATTGGTCCTTGAAATCTAGAGGAAGACAACTCTGGAGAATGGAACTTTCTCAAGATAAAAAGACGGTTCTCTACATCTCAAAGACATCCTCAAGAGACCGACTCAGAGGGTTCCTAGGACTAGATGAAGAAGACTCAGTCTAAGACCCAGGGAGAGCCTCCAGCAGACAGAAAGAGGAAGTGAGAAGCTTCTGTGATTTAGAAAGAACAGGAAGAGTAAGAAGGTCAGATGGCAGTGTCCCAGTTTTTGAAGGAAGTGGGATGAGCAAAAGAACATCCAGACAAGTAAGTGGAAATCCAACAAAACAGCAGACTGTGAAGTCTAAAGCATCTCAAAAAACCTTGCCAGCTTGTTCAGTTTGTTGCCAGCTGGGTGGTGACTTCAGCAGATTGATGGTGAGCCCTGTCTCTCCTGAAGTGGCAAGTGACCACACACAGAAGCCAGATTAGGAAAGCAGTTAGTCTCAGAATGATATGCTGAGCCAGCAAGGGATGGAAGATACAAAGTCAAACAAGTGAGCTCTCTGCAGTCCTGGACAAAAGAGAACAGATGTGTTTATGAGCCCACTGTCTTTAACAAGAGGTGAAAACAGTGGGCTCTTATGACCAGGCATGACAAGTGGCTGGCGAGGCCAGTGAGGACCAGGAGGAAGAAGGTCCCTTCTCACCGCCACTACCCTCATATAAGTGCCTTTCTCTTCCTAGTTGTCATTGGTTAGTGGAAGTGACAAGGAAGAACAGCATTCGATGGAAAGCAAGGAAGCAATTCAGAATAAGGCTCTGTGAAACTAAAAGCAATAGATACATTATGTCCACGTGCCAAATTTGCTTCCCACTTTGTCACTCACCAGCCCTCTGTCCTCAATACCCACTCACTCTGTGAAGAGGTCATGGAGAAGTCTTCATGAGGAAGACATCATCACGAAGTCAAGACTCCTTACAGAAAATTAAGCATTTTCTGTATGTACTATTTTGGAATTATACTGAATAACAGCATCTGAAGAAGGATTTATAAAAAGTATGATTTTTCTTAGTTTAATAGAGCTCAGTTTCCCTTTCTTTTTCCACTGTTGATTATTAAGCTGTTCTAGTCTCACCTTTGTGTGTGCAAAAGCCAGGATGTTGAGATTTAATAGACATGCAAAAGTGAGAAGATAGGTATAGGGTTAGAGATTGAGTAGGTAGCATTCTAGAAGTTGGTGTACTAATTTTCCTAGTTATTAAAATTTTCTTTCTTGATGAAAATTTTGAAATTTCTACACAGTAGTAGAATGTTTGACAATTTATATGGCATAGTTTACCTATTTCCATAAATTCTGCCAATTCTTTGAAGTTACGGGGTTTTTTAAACCTCTGGAAAACTAGGGAGGAGGAAATGATTACCTCCAACTCTTATGTTCCATGACCATCATTTTCCACCAGAATACTGCAACTTCCTAAAAAATGTTCTCTTAGCCTCCAGGATTAGCCATCTCCAACTCGGTGATGGTTAGTTTTCTTATACACCAATCTGAATTATGCTGCTCTCCTGCACAAACAAGGGTCAAGACTACACAATTCAACACAGTGTACAAGACCATTCATTTCTCAGACCTTGTTTTCTTCAGTCTCACCATTAGCCGGGGGAAATCAAGTGAGCCCTCTGCAGTCCTGGACAAAAGAGAACAGATGTGTTTATGAGCCCACTGTCTTTAACAAGAGGTGAAAACAGTGGGCTCTTATGACCAGGCATGACAAGTGGCTGGCGAGGCCAGTGAGGACCAGGAGGAAGAAGGTCCCTTCTCACCGCCACTACCCTCATATAAGTGCCTTTCTCTTCCTAGTTGTCATTGGTTAGTGGAAGTGACAAGGAAGAACAGCATTCGATGGAAAGCAAGGAAGCAATTCAGAATAAGGCTCTGTGAAACTAAAAGCAATAGATACATTATGTCCACGTGCCAAATTTGCTTCCCACTTTGTCACTCACCAGCCCTCTGTCCTCAATACCCACTCACTCTGTGAAGAGGTCATGGAGAAGTCTTCATGAGGAAGACATCATCACGAAGTCAAGACTCCTTACAGAAAATTAAGCATTTTCTGTATGTACTATTTTGGAATTATACTGAATAACAGCATCTGAAGAAGGATTTATAAAAAGTATGATTTTTCTTAGTTTAATAGAGCTCAGTTTCCCTTTCTTTTTCCACTGTTGATTATTAAGCTGTTCTAGTCTCACCTTTGTGTGTGCAAAAGCCAGGATGTTGAGATTTAATAGACATGCAAAAGTGAGAAGATAGGTATAGGGTTAGAGATTGAGTAGGTAGCATTCTAGAAGTTGGTGTACTAATTTTCCTAGTTATTAAAATTTTCTTTCTTGATGAAAATTTTGAAATTTCTACACAGTAGTAGAATGTTTGACAATTTATATGGCATAGTTTACCTATTTCCATAAATTCTGCCAATTCTTTGAAGTTACGGGGTTTTTTAAACCTCTGGAAAACTAGGGAGGAGGAAATGATTACCTCCAACTCTTATGTTCCATGACCATCATTTTCCACCAGAATACTGCAACTTCCTAAAAAATGTTCTCTTAGCCTCCAGGATTAGCCATCTCCAACTCGGTGATGGTTAGTTTTCTTATACACCAATCTGAATTATGCTGCTCTCCTGCACAAACAAGGGTCAAGACTACACAATTCAACACAGTGTACAAGACCATTCATTTCTCAGACCTTGTTTTCTTCAGTCTCACCATTAGCCCCCACCCCATACTGTCTCTCACCATCAGGTTCTGTGCATGTGCTGTTACCTCCTGTTTGGAATATTCTTCTTTTCTTGCCTTTGGCATTTTCTGTTTCTGTATGCTCAACTAATTATTAAACCACTTTTAGATTGTGGCTGAGACCTTTTCTCAAGATATCTTTGTCTACTCTTAAATTCAACCTAAGTTGCTTCTCTTAAGTGCTCCAGTGGCTCCTTGTACTTTCTCTACTGTGATATTCAATATACAACATTGCAACTATCTATTTACCTATGTCTAGTCCCCATACAACTGTAAGCTCAGAGAAAGTAAGATTATTGTCTAATGTATTCATTGTTTAACTTCACAATATGGAAGAACGACTGACATGTACAAGACTTTTCAAGTTTTCAAAACAACCCTTTTGTTTTTGTATTTCAGGGTCTTTTCTTCCTGTCTATCAACATAGGTAATTGAGAGGCAGTTATTTTATGTTAATGTAAACGATTAATGAAAAGTTTGTAGTTTCAGTTGAAATGGATAATTTGGTCCTTTTTTTCCCTCCCTCCTTCCTTCCTTCTTTCTTCCCTCTTTCTCTCACTCCTTTCCTCTCCCCTCCCCTATTTCTCCCTTCTTTTTCTCTCCCTGCTTTTTTTTTTTTTTTTTTAAGATTTACTTATTTATTTTGGGCGGAGGTTGGGGAGGGAGGGGAGCAGGCAGGCCACTTCTATTGGTCCTTCATTTCTCCATTTTCATCCGTCTTTGTTCTTTGGCTCCTGTGGGCCTCCCATCGCGGTGGCGTCTGTTGTTGCAGAGCGCCGGCTCTGGGTGCATGCGCCCCAGAGCTCCGGCTCGGTGATTGGACACATTGGTCCAGCCCCTCCGCAGCACGTGGGATCTTCCCAGGCCAGGGATCGAACCGGCTCCCCTTGCACTGCAAGGCGGTGCCCTTACCCACTGGACCACCAGGGGAAGCCCTCTCCCTGCTTTTTAAGTAAGTATTGACACCCTACTTGACAACTAAACAGAAACGCAGAGATCAGTGATTTTTTTTTTAAACTATGTACTCTCAAGTTAGAAAATGAACATGTTTCTTATAAAGCAGAAAGTAAGCTTCTGGACATATTTATATTTTATATTATTGGATAATGTGTGATTATTTCTCTAACATTTAACATTGTTGTCATTGTAGCTAATCATTCATGTTTTGTATGATCAAGATTGTTTGTTCAATAACAGACAGAAAAATATTTAAGCTATTGTTTAGAGAAATTCTCTATTCACTTTTGTAAGTTATACCTGCTCATTGCAAAATACAAAGAAATTTTTTATTTTTCTTTCTTCTTCACCAAGTTTCAATGAAAAGCTTTTTAAAAAAACTCTACTTTCTGACTTTTCTTGTGGATATACACGTATCAGAAAAAGCTAAAATGCACATTATATTCAGTTCACAGAAAGAGTTAAAGTGATGAGTTCTAAAGACAGCCATTTGAAAATATCTTTCTATTCCGCAGTTACATCAAATATAGAACTCACCATTTTAAGTAAATTTTGGGTACTATTTTTACCCTATGGAGAATAAACTGAGCGTACAAGACTTTTCAAGTTTTCAAAACAACCCTTTTGTTTTTGTATTTCAGGGTCTTTTCTTCCTGTCTATCAACATAGGTAATTGAGAGGCAGTTATTTTATGTTAATGTAAACGATTAATGAAAAGTTTGTAGTTTCAGTTGAAATGGATAATTTGGTCCTTTTTTTCCCTCCCTCCTTCCTTCCTTCTTTCTTCCCTCTTTCTCTCACTCCTTTCCTCTCCCCTCCCCTATTTCTCCCTTCTTTTTCTCTCCCTGCTTTTTTTTTTTTTAAGATTTACTTATTTATTTTGGGCGGAGGTTGGGGAGGGAGGGGAGCAGGCAGGCCACTTCTATTGGTCCTTCATTTCTCCATTTTCATCCGTCTTTGTTCTTTGGCTCCTGTGGGCCTCCCATCGCGGTGGCGTCTGTTGTTGCAGAGCGCCGGCTCTGGGTGCATGCGCCCCAGAGCTCCGGCTCGGTGATTGGACACATTGGTCCAGCCCCTCCGCAGCACGTGGGATCTTCCCAGGCCAGGGATCGAACCGGCTCCCCTTGCACTGCAAGGCGGTGCCCTTACCCACTGGACCACCAGGGGAAGCCCTCTCCCTGCTTTTTAAGTAAGTATTGACACCCTACTTGACAACTAAACAGAAACGCAGAGATCAGTGATTTTTTTTTTAAACTATGTACTCTCAAGTTAGAAAATGAACATGTTTCTTATAAAGCAGAAAGTAAGCTTCTGGACATATTTATATTTTATATTATTGGATAATGTGTGATTATTTCTCTAACATTTAACATTGTTGTCATTGTAGCTAATCATTCATGTTTTGTATGATCAAGATTGTTTGTTCAATAACAGACAGAAAAATATTTAAGCTATTGTTTAGAGAAATTCTCTATTCACTTTTGTAAGTTATACCTGCTCATTGCAAAATACAAAGAAATTTTTTATTTTTCTTTCTTCTTCACCAAGTTTCAATGAAAAGCTTTTTAAAAAAACTCTACTTTCTGACTTTTCTTGTGGATATACACGTATCAGAAAAAGCTAAAATGCACATTATATTCAGTTCACAGAAAGAGTTAAAGTGATGAGTTCTAAAGACAGCCATTTGAAAATATCTTTCTATTCCGCAGTTACATCAAATATAGAACTCACCATTTTAAGTAAATTTTGGGTACTATTTTTACCCTATGGAGAATAAACTGAGCTGCATATCTTGTTTCAATGAGAATGCGGTATGATTATATTAAACTCTACATAAAACTTTTGGAATTTCTCACAAATTTTAAAGCTCTAAGAGAAAGCTATGATAGATGTCCATTGATTATTTTTCTATTCTATATTTTAAATAAGTCCTTTTTTTTAAAATTAATTAATTTATTTATTTTGAGGGGTGGGATGGGGAGGGAGGGGGACGGGTGGGCCACTTCTGTTGGTCTTTCATTTGTCCATTTTCATCCGTCTTTGTTCTTTTGGCTCTTGTGGGCCTCCCATCACGGTGGCCTCTGTTGTTGCAGAGCGCCGGCTCTGGACGCATGCGCTCCCGAGCGCCGGCTCGGTAATTGGACACATCAGTCCAGCTACTCCGCGGCACGTGGGATCTTCCCAGGCCAGGGATTGAACCGGCGCCCCTTGCACTGCAAGGCAGTGTCCTTACCCACTGGACCACCAGGGAAGCCCTATTCTATATTTTAAAAACAATCTTTCACTTACCAGGTTAAAGTTGCACAAAACCCATCAAATCAGTGTGGACATGATTGTTATGCTACTCAGCAATTCTCATTGATACATCCTTGAATAATAACACATGAAGAAAATAGAACAATGATTTCTTAATAGGAATACAGTCTGGTGGGGAGATATTTTAAAATTGAAACTTTCCTGAGGGAGGGGCTTAGTAAAGGTTTAATGGTAAAACGTTTTAAACCATGGCTTTCTATACATAATTCATAACAACAACAAACCCTGCACAAGTAAGTAAATTTCATAGAAAAAGGTGTCAAGCTTTATATGTAATTGACAAGAGAAAAACATTTTAAGTTGGTTTCATTTACAATAAATTATATTTGCTAAATTGGATACATTAGGATTTCATGTATTAAGAGCAATTTCAAAATATCTTTCTATTCCAGTTACATCAAATATAGAACTCACCATTTTAAGTAAATTTTGGGTACTATTTTTACCCTATGGAGAATAAACTGAGCTGCATATCTTGTTTCAATGAGAATGCGGTATGATTATATTAAACTCTACATAAAACTTTTGGAATTTCTCACAAATTTTAAAGCTCTAAGAGAAAGCTATGATAGATGTCCATTGATTATTTTTCTATTCTATATTTTAAATAAGTCCTTTTTTTTAAAATTAATTAATTTATTTATTTTGAGGGGGGTGGGATGGGGAGGGAGGGGGACGGGTGGGCCACTTCTGTTGGTCTTTCATTTGTCCATTTTCATCCGTCTTTGTTCTTTTGGCTCTTGTGGGCCTCCCATCACGGTGGCCTCTGTTGTTGCAGAGCGCCGGCTCTGGACGCATGCGCTCCCGAGCGCCGGCTCGGTAATTGGACACATCAGTCCAGCTACTCCGCGGCACGTGGGATCTTCCCAGGCCAGGGATTGAACCGGCGCCCCTTGCACTGCAAGGCAGTGTCCTTACCCACTGGACCACCAGGGAAGCCCTATTCTATATTTTAAAAACAATCTTTCACTTACCAGGTTAAAGTTGCACAAAACCCATCAAATCAGTGTGGACATGATTGTTATGCTACTCAGCAATTCTCATTGATACATCCTTGAATAATAACACATGAAGAAAATAGAACAATGATTTCTTAATAGGAATACAGTCTGGTGGGGAGATATTTTAAAATTGAAACTTTCCTGAGGGAGGGCTTAGTAAAGGTTTAATGGTAAAACGTTTTAAACCATGGCTTTCTATACATAATTCATAACAACAACAAACCCTGCACAAGTAAGTAAATTTCATAGAAAAAGGTGTCAAGCTTTATATGTAATTGACAAGAGAAAAACATTTTAAGTTGGTTTCATTTACAATAAATTATATTTGCTAAATTGGATACATTAGGATTTCATGTATTAAGAGCAATTTCAAAATTTTATAAAAATAAGCTACAGTATATGCCTCAACAACTATTTACAATATCATTTAAATAGTTTGTTCAGATATATCTAAATGGTGACCATGATACTGATGTCACACTACAGTTAATATTTAATTTTCTCTAAGGCAATAGACAAGGTAAGCTTTTTTAGATGTTTAATTCACATTTATCTGTAAGTCTTTTGTCAGTTAAAGCTTTCAACCAGCTAAAAGTAATGCTTTTCCATCTCTCTGTGAGTGGAAAGAAAGCAAACAAACTCGTGTTTAACAGTAAGGTCAGGATGACACAAAGCTACAAGAGCCAGTAAACTGAAATTGAGGTTGACATTTTGGGACTAATCCAGCAGTTCTGTAATACTCTTCCAAACTCCACAGCTGCACAGGGTTGTGGACAGGCCTGGGCGCAGCCTCCAGGCAAGTGCCAGGAGCACTGCCTTGGAATGTGATCAACTCCAAGAAGAGGAGCTCCCTTTGAGATTGCCTTTCCTTTGGTTATAGGATATTTAGGTAATGTACATGTTAAATCATTGCTACTATTCATTGCAAGGAGATCAAGCCAGTCAATCCTAAAGGAAACCAACCCTGACTAGTAAATGGAAGGATTGATGCTGAAGCTGATACTCCAATACATTGGCTCCCTGGGGTGAAGAGGTAACTCATTGGAAAAGACCCTGATGCTGGTAAAGACTATAGGCAAAAGGAGAAGAGGACAGCAAAGGATGAGATGGTTAGATAGCATCACTGACTCAATGGAAATGAATTTGAGCAAATTCCAGGAGTGGAGGACAGAGGAGCCTGGCATGCATAGTCCATCAGGTTGCAAAGAGTCAGACATGACATAGCAACTGAACAACAACTATCAACTGGTGCTATTTAACTTATCACCAATGTCCACCCTCCCCCAAATTCTCAGATCTTCCCTAATAACAGAGAGGACAAATTATTAAAGCTATACTTGGCCTCTTCTCTTTCAAAATTTTAAGACGATGCTGTTCCATGCTTAAACCTGGATGTACAGGTTTTAGTGGCCCCAAGTAATTGATGGTCTGTAGGGACTTTTACTGAGCTTAAATGTGGGTATGAGCCAACCTGAATGCAATTATCTAGGCCTAGTTCACATTCTGGATTCAAAATATGTATGTAGACTAATCCAAGTTGGATTGGATTCTATAATATGAAGTAACTAGTAACTTTATGTTTTGTTCAATTTTGATAAGGACCAGAGAGAGTGGAATAATGGTACATTAAATAGATAGTGGATGTTAGGTGGAGATAGACTTTTTCACTAAATTTTGAGTAAGGGAAATAAAGTGAAACTACAGAAATCAAGCAATATCCTTTTCATTAAAATCATTACATGGCTTAGTCTAGTGTGGATAAGCAATTTAGGACTTGGCAAATCTGTTAGATTTTCTTGCCATGCATTTCCTGTAAAATTTAAGAGACGTGAGAATCCCCCACATCCAACGGGCATTTAAATTACATACTTTGAAGAAAAGATAGTTATGCCATTTCTTGGGTTGTCTGTCCATTTAATGATATATTCAATAGAGATATGGTTGGTGAGTTCTCAAGTATAAAAACTAAAACCATTTTTAAGTTTGAAGAAAACTTAGAAGTACCTATGCATAATTACCTGGAGATTGTACGGATATTTAAAAGGATTCATATTCTATTTAGAAATCTGGCAAAGAGTAAATCTGGTAAAGAGTACGTGTACATGAGAGAAATTGCTCAGGTATTCACAGGAAAAACTAGAAATTTAATAGCTATCTTACCAAATGAGTGCAAGATCAAAGCAGACATGAAGATCTCTTCTGGGAATTTTATAACATAGCAAAGGAGAAGAGGACAGCAAAGGATGAGATGGTTAGATAGCATCACTGACTCAATGGAAATGAATTTGAGCAAATTCCAGGAGTGGAGGACAGAGGAGCCTGGCATGCATAGTCCATCAGGTTGCAAAGAGTCAGACATGACATAGCAACTGAACAACAACTATCAACTGGTGCTATTTAACTTATCACCAATGTCCACCCTCCCCCAAATTCTCAGATCTTCCCTAATAACAGAGAGGACAAATTATTAAAGCTATACTTGGCCTCTTCTCTTTCAAAATTTTAAGACGATGCTGTTCCATGCTTAAACCTGGATGTACAGGTTTTAGTGGCCCCAAGTAATTGATGGTCTGTAGGGACTTTTACTGAGCTTAAATGTGGGTATGAGCCAACCTGAATGCAATTATCTAGGCCTAGTTCACATTCTGGATTCAAAATATGTATGTAGACTAATCCAAGTTGGATTGGATTCTATAATATGAAGTAACTAGTAACTTTATGTTTTGTTCAATTTTGATAAGGACCAGAGAGAGTGGAATAATGGTACATTAAATAGATAGTGGATGTTAGGTGGAGATAGACTTTTTCACTAAATTTTGAGTAAGGGAAATAAAGTGAAACTACAGAAATCAAGCAATATCCTTTTCATTAAAATCATTACATGGCTTAGTCTAGTGTGGATAAGCAATTTAGGACTTGGCAAATCTGTTAGATTTTCTTGCCATGCATTTCCTGTAAAATTTAAGAGACGTGAGAATCCCCCACATCCAACGGGCATTTAAATTACATACTTTGAAGAAAAGATAGTTATGCCATTTCTTGGGTTGTCTGTCCATTTAATGATATATTCAATAGAGATATGGTTGGTGAGTTCTCAAGTATAAAAACTAAAACCATTTTTAAGTTTGAAGAAAACTTAGAAGTACCTATGCATAATTACCTGGAGATTGTACGGATATTTAAAAGGATTCATATTCTATTTAGAAATCTGGCAAAGAGTAAATCTGGTAAAGAGTACGTGTACATGAGAGAAATTGCTCAGGTATTCACAGGAAAAACTAGAAATTTAATAGCTATCTTACCAAATGAGTGCAAGATCAAAGCAGACATGAAGATCTCTTCTGGGAATTTTATAACATAGCCTTACGGACAGAAATGTTATTTGGGGAGTTGGTGATTTCATTATGATTTCCAGACCCACTGTTCCTTTATTCAGAATTATTACCACAGTAAAAATAATGAGTATGAAGTATATAGCATCAATTTTTAGAAAGGCTGTGTGTTAGTCAAGCTTTCTATATGTTAAAGAAATACTTTTTTAAAAAAAGTATAAAATCAGTACCATTATTCTTAGTATTATAATAAATGGGTGACAAGCCCTTTAGATTTTTGATAAAGCAGGCCACAAACTCAAAAGACTATATTCTTTTCAGAAGAAGAAATTAATACTTTGAACTCCAATTTCAAATCAAATATATTAAATATTCATATGTAGATATAGCGATTAAACAACTTCATTTTATAGATTCTTTCCTTTACTATAGAATATTCCAGATTAATTTGATAAAATTATAACCGGAACTATAGCTTAATGAAAACATACTAATAGCAGTTACTCTTTATGAACACTTGTGTTGGGTTTTTTTTGGCCACTTCTATTGGTCCTTCATTTATTTATTTCCACCCATCTTTGTTCTTTGGCCTTTGTGGGCCTCCCATTGCAGCGGCCTCTCTCGCTGCAGAGCACCGGCTCTGGGCTCATGTGCTCCAGAGCTCCAGCTCGGTAGTTGGACACATTGGTCCAGCCGCTCCATGGCACGTGGGATCCTCCCAGGCCAGGGATCAAACTGGCGACCCTTACACTGTAAGGCAGTGTCCTTACCCACTGGACCACCGTGGAAGCCCCTGTTTTGTTGTCTTTTTTTTTTTTTCTTCTTTAATTTTCATTTCTATTAATCACAAAACAATTGGCAAAGGCAGATTTAATCAGCGAGGTTAATGACTTGCTCAAGCTCATCCATGTACTAAATGGCAGGGAAATGGAGAGCAGTTCTGGATCAGCTCTCTAAATACTACTCATTATCCACTGTAGCTGTGAATAATTTAGAAGTTACAGGTTAACACGTTGTGGCTATTGGAAAGGCATTGCTTTTTCAGAAAACGTACTGTCTACCATATTTCCAAATGATCTGTGTAACAACAGATCATTTTAATGTTAAATGTGAAAAGTAATAGCACTGCCTAATTTAAAAGTGCCACTTTTAAAATAAAAGCACAATTGCTATGTAACAACTGACATGGGAGGTATACTTGCTTCAGAACCCAAATGGCTTCTCAAACTTTCTTAAGGGAAATATTTTTATTGAGTCAGTAATCTATATCAGTACCCTTCAAGTATTTTCTGATATATAACCTGTCTTCTTATGATTTAATTTCACTTTAGAGCCCCCAGAAAGCACATGACCTACAAAATTAAGATAAAGGTTATGTGACTACGTAGGAATGGAGACATTAGTAAGTAGGAATTTGTACAGGAAAAGATTTAGAGTCTAGATATCTTCCATTTAGTTATGTCATACTTTTCCAAAAGCTTTTTTTTTTTCATTTATTAAACCTTAGCCTGAAATATTATACCCTAGTATTTAGACATCTACATTTTCCTGTGCTAATAACAGACACTCAGTAAATATTTATTGAATAAACTCAGAGATGAGAAAATTTTATATACTGAGATTCATAATACAAGACAATTTACAGCTACTTATTTTTTAAGAAACAGGTGTGTTTGTGAAATTTTTCATAGGGAGGAAAGCAATACTCCATTCTGTTTTAAAATTGACAACAGGCAGCATAAAGTGTGTTCTTAGTAAGTGAAAAGTGTACTTAAGAGGTTTTTGCTATAGTCAGTACAAACAAAGAACTCACAAAGTATAAGAAAAGGTGGAAATTTTAAAGAGGTGAAGACAGGGATCATGGAAAGAGAACATGATGAAGTCATGCATTCAGAAACATGTCCCGATGCAACAGAAAGATAGATGGGATTCACAATACCAAACCCAGAGAACGTCATTCAGCTCCCAGATGAAGAACAGGATTGTTCTAGCTGTAAGTAGCTCTCAGGCTAGTAGTAGAGTAACAACACAGAATTACATGCCATCGTAATCCAGATGTACACAAAATACCTGGGTAACATTAGGAGAAAACAAGCCATTATTTGGAAGATGCAGGGAAGAAATGACAGAAGTGATATCTGACTTGACTTTTGAGTTGAGATAGGACTGGCATCAAAGGTGGGAAATAAAAAGAAGATTGACAGTTAAGATTTGTGTGCCTGGAACATAATATGACAGGGAAGATAAACAGAATAAAGTTATAGGAATTGATGAACACCATTTCATAGTGACTACTATGTGCCTGCACTAAGAAGAAGAGTGCATGAATTAAAAATATAATCTCTGGATGGAGCTCAGGAAAAGGCATTCTTAAAAAGCTCAACTAGGGCTTCCCTGGTGGTCCAGTGGGTGAAAGGTTCACCTTGCAGTGCAAGGGGCACCGGTTCGATCCTGGCCCAGGAAGAGTCCACGTGTAGCAGAGTGGCTGGGCTGGTGTGTCCAATTATGAGCCAGTGTTCTGCAGTGAGAGAGGCCACTGCAATGGGAGGCCACACAGGCCAAAAAATAAAAAGATGGATGAAAATAAATATAAATAAAAGAGGCATGATGGGGAAAAGCAAAAAAAAAGCTCAACTACCTAGAGATGTGCAGCTATAGTTAAGAAACACTGTAGCAGGTAACTGGAAATCAATGAATATTTTCAAGTGAGGAAATGGCAAAATTAGATCCTTTTTAGAAAAATAACTTTGGTCTGCAGAATGGAGAGAGAATGAGTGTGTGTGTTTAAGAATTTTAAAGACTACAGTAATCAACAAACTATTGTAATATATATGTAGTCACTGAAAAAGACATACAGATAGACATGTTAAAGAAGAGACCCTTTTTATACTAAAGTTAAGACTATTTGGAATTCCTGGGTTAAACTCTTATTGAATGTTATAACCAAGCATTATAAAATTTGTATATTACCTATTTGCCACATGGACCTAAAGAACCCATCCCATGGGTCCCGGTTAGCGCTTGTTTTACAGAACATGTCCGTAAAATTTTCACAATACCAAACCCAGAGAACGTCATTCAGCTCCCAGATGAAGAACAGGATTGTTCTAGCTGTAAGTAGCTCTCAGGCTAGTAGTAGAGTAACAACACAGAATTACATGCCATCGTAATCCAGATGTACACAAAATACCTGGGTAACATTAGGAGAAAACAAGCCATTATTTGGAAGATGCAGGGAAGAAATGACAGAAGTGATATCTGACTTGACTTTTGAGTTGAGATAGGACTGGCATCAAAGGTGGGAAATAAAAAGAAGATTGACAGTTAAGATTTGTGTGCCTGGAACATAATATGACAGGGAAGATAAACAGAATAAAGTTATAGGAATTGATGAACACCATTTCATAGTGACTACTATGTGCCTGCACTAAGAAGAAGAGTGCATGAATTAAAAATATAATCTCTGGATGGAGCTCAGGAAAAGGCATTCTTAAAAAGCTCAACTAGGGCTTCCCTGGTGGTCCAGTGGGTGAAAGGTTCACCTTGCAGTGCAAGGGGCACCGGTTCGATCCCTGGCCCAGGAAGAGTCCACGTGTAGCAGAGTGGCTGGGCTGGTGTGTCCAATTATGAGCCAGTGTTCTGCAGTGAGAGAGGCCACTGCAATGGGAGGCCACACAGGCCAAAAAATAAAAAGATGGATGAAAATAAATATAAATAAAAGAGGCATGATGGGGAAAAGCAAAAAAAAAGCTCAACTACCTAGAGATGTGCAGCTATAGTTAAGAAACACTGTAGCAGGTAACTGGAAATCAATGAATATTTTCAAGTGAGGAAATGGCAAAATTAGATCCTTTTTAGAAAAATAACTTTGGTCTGCAGAATGGAGAGAGAATGAGTGTGTGTGTTTAAGAATTTTAAAGACTACAGTAATCAACAAACTATTGTAATATATATGTAGTCACTGAAAAAGACATACAGATAGACATGTTAAAGAAGAGACCCTTTTTATACTAAAGTTAAGACTATTTGGAATTCCTGGGTTAAACTCTTATTGAATGTTATAACCAAGCATTATAAAATTTGTATATTACCTATTTGCCACATGGACCTAAAGAACCCATCCCATGGGTCCCGGTTAGCGCTTGTTTTAATCCCTATTTCAAATGCCTTATAAGGATTCACTGTTTATAGATGGTCTATAGCAAATTCATTTTGAAAACTAAAGATGTTACTGGCAAGAAAAACTTATGGTAACATTATGATCTGCCAAGTATTTTGGGTCAGATGAAATCACTTTATCTTGTTTTGGGGGTCATATTATTATTCATTAAGATTATTCTATGTTATTGGCCCTTGGTAAGCCCTAAATATTTATCAGTTGAAGGGAATGGGCAATTTAAAAATGTATTAAGAAATCAGACACTTTAGTAAATATTTTCCATACTGTTTTCAAAGTTTTATCTCAGAAAGAACTACTAATCTGAATAATATAATATATTTTATTTATAAGGGAATATCTGATTTTAAAGAAACTTCAAACAGGAATTAGGTTCACTTGTTTCTCTGAGCTGTTAAAAATTATATATATATATATATATATATATATATATATATGCCTAAAATTGGTATAAATTATTTTATCTAGGAAAAAAGTGATTGGTTTTTGTTTTTACCAGTGTTTCTTCCTGTTTTATATATGTGTGTGTGTGATTTTTAAAAATAGATCTAGTTGAAAAAAGTGACACTTATTTTTTTAAGTGCTGTGCTGTGCTGTGCTTAGTCACTCAGTCATGTCCAGCTCTTTCTGACCCCATGGACTGTGGCCAGGCTCCTCCGGCCATGGGACTTCTCCAGGCAAGAATACTGGAGTGTGTTGCCATGGCCTCCTCCAGTGGATCTTCACAACCTAGGGATCAAACCCAGGTCTCCTTGATTACAGGTAGATTCTTTACCATAAATAGTTTACTTAATTTTTTTTTAAGTAGACCTATTTAAAATAGTGATACCTCAGACAAGAACTCCTGGTGTGTCTCCTAAAGGGATGTTTTCAGTTTATATGATAAGGTGAATTGTGTGTTTTCTAGTTATAGTAGTTGGCTGCATGATTTTAAGCAAGTATTTAATGTTTCCTGAAACATCTCTTAGATTGGATCAGAGACACCGAAAACATTTTACCTGTGATTTGTCCATTATGCCCACTGAATGGCAAAAGAGCAAATCTTTTTCTCCCTTTGCTCCCTTCTTTTTTTCTCACCTTCCTTCTCTCCCTGCCTGCCTTTCTTCTTTTCTTCTTTGATGTGAGGAGTAACAAACTCTGACCAAAAGGAACATCCTGCAGGAAAGTTATTACACCAGTAATAAAGATGAGGAAATATAATAGAGACTCAGTAAGGTTAAGTGACTTTCCACATGCCCTAGATGTAGGGAGTAGAGTTAGGCCACAGACTCTGACTTCCTATTTCATTTCCGAATACCTTGTTAAAGCAGAATTCCCCTCAGAGAAGGTTAGTAGAAAATACAAAACCCGTGATATACTCGTCAGAACGCTATGGCTCACCGTCCTTAATAACCTCTTCAGAGATTTGTGTTTCCAATCTGGGAAACAGTCTTAACATATAAGTTGGTTTTCTTAATTTCTATTTCAAGAATTTTTAACTCTTTTTCTATATATATTTTTGCATTAAAAACCCTTTGGAAAATATGGTTAAGGTTATAAATTTCCTTCTCACAAAAAAGTATATACACTCATATAGACAGAATTTTGCATACCAGTTTGTTTCATTTTTGTAAATATAATCAGGGAAACAAAAGGAGCTGTATAGAAAGAACATATAATAGCTTTTTATTTTTATGTGTAAGAGTTTTCTCTAAAGTAGAAGATTTGTAATATGTGAAAGTTAAAAATCTAACCTAACTGGTATGAAATGACATGTATAAGATTAACTTTAACAATCAACTTAGTACTGTTTAAACCTTGCAAACTCTTAAAAGAAAATATGGGTACACAAAAACACTAAAAATCTGAATTATACTTTATAAAGGAAAACATTTAAACCTTACAACTTTCTCTGAAATTTACACAATACAATGTTATAAATGTAAGGCTCTGAGAAGACCATAGTAAAAATGCATGACTTCATAATTATGACCAAAGGAAAAAACAGACATATCACAAAATTTAATTTTTTAAAGATAAAATTTGCATTCACTTTTTATGAAAGAGAAGAGGTTTCACCATTCCTGCCAAGATCTTGGGTAATTGTGCAGCAATAACCTCAGACATCATTTCTGGAAATTCAACACTCAATGCCCGGGACTGGATAAATGTATTCAAGCAGTACAGATGAAGTTGTTTGGCAACCTGTTGGTTTAACAAGATCTTAAAAAAAAAAGGACGTAAAAATGATGTGAGGAGTAACAAACTCTGACCAAAAGGAACATCCTGCAGGAAAGTTATTACACCAGTAATAAAGATGAGGAAATATAATAGAGACTCAGTAAGGTTAAGTGACTTTCCACATGCCCTAGATGTAGGGAGTAGAGTTAGGCCACAGACTCTGACTTCCTATTTCATTTCCGAATACCTTGTTAAAGCAGAATTCCCCTCAGAGAAGGTTAGTAGAAAATACAAAACCCGTGATATACTCGTCAGAACGCTATGGCTCACCGTCCTTAATAACCTCTTCAGAGATTTGTGTTTCCAATCTGGGAAACAGTCTTAACATATAAGTTGGTTTTCTTAATTTCTATTTCAAGAATTTTTAACTCTTTTTCTATATATATTTTTGCATTAAAAACCCTTTGGAAAATATGGTTAAGGTTATAAATTTCCTTCTCACAAAAAAGTATATACACTCATATAGACAGAATTTTGCATACCAGTTTGTTTCATTTTTGTAAATATAATCAGGGAAACAAAAGGAGCTGTATAGAAAGAACATATAATAGCTTTTTATTTTTATGTGTAAGAGTTTTCTCTAAAGTAGAAGATTTGTAATATGTGAAAGTTAAAAATCTAACCTAACTGGTATGAAATGACATGTATAAGATTAACTTTAACAATCAACTTAGTACTGTTTAAACCTTGCAAACTCTTAAAAGAAAATATGGGTACACAAAAACACTAAAAATCTGAATTATACTTTATAAAGGAAAACATTTAAACCTTACAACTTTCTCTGAAATTTACACAATACAATGTTATAAATGTAAGGCTCTGAGAAGACCATAGTAAAAATGCATGACTTCATAATTATGACCAAAGGAAAAAACAGACATATCACAAAATTTAATTTTTTAAAGATAAAATTTGCATTCACTTTTTATGAAAGAGAAGAGGTTTCACCATTCCTGCCAAGATCTTGGGTAATTGTGCAGCAATAACCTCAGACATCATTTCTGGAAATTCAACACTCAATGCCCGGGACTGGATAAATGTATTCAAGCAGTACAGATGAAGTTGTTTGACAAGCTGTTGGTTTAACAAATGAGTAAGAAACATGTAAGAGAAAGAATAAATTTATATACAAACATAGCAGCTTATTTTTCTAATAACAGGAATGCTTAAGTTATTTTTCCCAAAATGAAAACTCCCTCCACTTCTAGAATAATGTATAAAATCCTACATAGACATGATAAAGTATTCTAACATATAGAAATATTTAAGGAAATGAATGTATTCTCTAATCCTACTGGACAAGTAGTGTGAAAATGTAGGATATTTCAAATTTATTTTTATACATATTCAAGTACGTATATAATAAACACACATGCATATATATTTTTTTCCATAAATGAAATTGCTTTATAGTACATTTCTCAATCCTTTTTCACATAACAATATGTAGACACCTCTATTTCAATACAAATAACTCAATATAATCAATTTTAATCTAATTTTGGGGGGCCTCATCATAGTCTGTGGGATCTTAATTCCCTAACCAGGGATTGATCCTATGTCCCCTCCACCAGAAGCACGGAGTCTTAACCACTGGGCTGCCAGGAAAGCACCATTTTAATCCAATTCTAATTCTTTCAAAATAATTCATGACATGTTTTTGAAAGTCAAATACTACTATAAGACCTACAGGAGCAAAAACGCTGATGCAACCACTCTAAACTACTCTAGTCTGGGTCATTTGATACTTATCTCTGATATTTCTAATAAATTATATTTCCCAAAGTTCATATTATTAAGTTTCTATTAAATACAGATTTAGCATGCTTGTACTATATATGCTCAACTACACACACTTTCTCTTCTCCCTAGTCTCTATACAGATGTATCTCAATTTTGGGCTAAATCAATATCTAGCATTTATACTATAAAGATTTTTATTGTATCTTACTGGATTACATTTCCTTCCTTATATGACTTTAATTTTGCTAGTGGTAATCACCTCATTTTTTTCTTTATCACAAAACCAAGGTCAAATTCTCTGACAAATGGGAACGATCTTTTTTAAAGATAAAATTTGCATTCACTTTTTATGAAAGAGAAGAGGTTTCACCATTCCTGCCAAGATCTTGGGTAATTGTGCAGCAATAACCTCAGACATCATTTCTGGAAATTCAACACTCAATGCCCGGGACTGGATAAATGTATTCAAGCAGTACAGATGAAGTTGTTTGACAAGCTGTTGGTTTAACAAATGAGTAAGAAACATGTAAGAGAAAGAATAAATTTATATACAAACATAGCAGCTTATTTTTCTAATAACAGGAATGCTTAAGTTATTTTTCCCAAAATGAAAACTCCCTCCACTTCTAGAATAATGTATAAAATCCTACATAGACATGATAAAGTATTCTAACATATAGAAATATTTAAGGAAATGAATGTATTCTCTAATCCTACTGGACAAGTAGTGTGAAAATGTAGGATATTTCAAATTTATTTTTATACATATTCAAGTACGTATATAATAAACACACATGCATATATATTTTTTTCCATAAATGAAATTGCTTTATAGTACATTTCTCAATCCTTTTTCACATAACAATATGTAGACACCTCTATTTCAATACAAATAACTCAATATAATCAATTTTAATCTAATTTTGGGGGGCCTCATCATAGTCTGTGGGATCTTAATTCCCTAACCAGGGATTGATCCTATGTCCCCTCCACCAGAAGCACGGAGTCTTAACCACTGGGCTGCCAGGAAAGCACCATTTTAATCCAATTCTAATTCTTTCAAAATAATTCATGACATGTTTTTGAAAGTCAAATACTACTATAAGACCTACAGGAGCAAAAACGCTGATGCAACCACTCTAAACTACTCTAGTCTGGGTCATTTGATACTTATCTCTGATATTTCTAATAAATTATATTTCCCAAAGTTCATATTATTAAGTTTCTATTAAATACAGATTTAGCATGCTTGTACTATATATGCTCAACTACACACACTTTCTCTTCTCCCTAGTCTCTATACAGATGTATCTCAATTTTGGGCTAAATCAATATCTAGCATTTATACTATAAAGATTTTTATTGTATCTTACTGGATTACATTTCCTTCCTTATATGACTTTAATTTTGCTAGTGGTAATCACCTCATGTTTCTGTTTTACTTTTTCTCTTTATCACAAAACCAAGGTCAAATTCTCTGACAAAACTGAATAAACTTACTTCGATATATTCATACAATTGGTAATATCTAAATCCACCTTTTTTTTCATGGTACTAGTATCCTGAAACCCTGCATATTAGTCAGTGTACAGGGACATCCCTTTGCATCTCTCCTGGGTTGAATCTTCTACTTCTCTGACTTACTCCAGGCTTTTGTTGGAAGGTGCCCTTGAGGAAGGCTGTATCTGAGGTCAGCTCTATGAGACTCTGCAAGTGTGAAAATTCTTTCATGATGCCATCATATGCATTTGATGGTTTGGCCAGTAAAAAAATTATTCAAAGACTTTTCTTTCCTTCAAAATTCTAAAGCTATTGCTCCATTGTTTTCTGGGTTCCAATATTGTTGTTAAGAAGTCCTACATCATTTTGAACCCCGATGATCTGATGTGACTTGCTTCTTTTTTCATCAGAATTTTTAGGACACCCTCTTTATTCCAGGTATGCTTAAATTTTACAATAATATCTTAGTTCAGTTGTGCTGTGTCTGTATACTAGCCCCTTGCTGTGCTGTGTTGTGCTTACTCAGTTGTGTCCGAATCTTTGTGACCCCATGAAGTGCCGCCTGCCAGGCTCCTCTGTCAATGGGGATTCTCTAGGCAAGAATACCAGAGTGGGTTGCCATGTCCTTCTCCAGGGAATCTTCCCAATCCAGAGATGGAATCCAGGTCTCCTGCATTGCAGGTGGATTCTTTACCACCTCAGCCCTGAGGGAAGCCCATACTAGCCCCTAACATTCAGAAAATTTATATTCTTCAGTTCAAGCAATTTCTTCTGATTTTTCCCTCATCTTTACACTGGAAATTACTACTAACTGGAGAATGGAAGCCTGTGGATTAATCCCTTAAATTTGGTATCTTTCTACATTTTCATATCTTCACTTTTTTTGTTACCTTTTTTGGGGTTTTCCTGAGTTTTATATTTATACCGGATTTTTAATTCATGCCTTTCTTTAACTATCTGAGAATATTTTCTTGCAAACTGTTCTTTTAAAAATATTTCCTGTTCTTGTTTCATGGGTGCAATATCTTTCTTCTCTGAATATTTTAAATTTTTTATGCTTTTTTCTGTTATCTTCACTGGTGATTTTTCCTTCAAGTTACATTCTTTTCTGTTTAGTTTGCTCTCTGCCTTACATTTTAGAGGGTTTATCTAAACGGCTAATAATTCTTGGCTGTCTATTCATATTCAGCAGTGAGGCCTCAAGTTTGACCTGGTGAACAGAGAGCTTTTTTATGCCTTTATTATTATTTTAATGTGGTTTCTGAACACAGTCATGATAGAAGTTTGCATGTAATATGTCTCGACTAATCCCATATAGCTTATTTTATTTACAAAATTTGGTGTTAGGCATTTCTACAGTGGTTTTTCCCTCTTGTATAAGCAATGATGCATATATATCTTAAATACTTACCTAATTATTTATTTAAGATAAACTTTAAAAAGTGGGAATTTGAAAAGCATGCAAACTTGAACTATTGCTACACACTGCCAGGTTGTCCATTAGCATTATTACTGACTTATAACTCCATCCGAAATGGTATGAGGGTCTAGCTTTCCACATCCATATTTTTGCTTTTCCAGTTTACATATTTTCCGACTTAAGACAAAAATATTTTAGAGCATATTCAGGAATATTTATCGCAATTCCTATCATTAAATTACTCTCAAATTATACAAATACTAGTAAAAGGATATTTGGGTGATCTGTATTGAAAACAACAACAACAAAAGCACAATATAAATTGTGGGTAGTACGATGCAGGTACTGTTTTAAAATGTAAGTACAACCATAAATTCGAAGAAAACACATGAAGTAAAAGTTGTATTTCACACTTAAGAAGTTATAGATTTAATTCCAAAAATAATCATTGATATTCTAAAAACAAAAATACTTACATCATGCAAGTTGTCAAGAAGTTTTGTAAGCTGGTAGAAACGCTGTGAGCTAGGGACAACTCCTTTTTGCCTCAAACCAATTGCTTTGATGAGCTCTCTAATGTAGCTTGATCTCATCTCTTCAAACTGGTTTTGACTTCTTAGTCCTTCTAAAGGAACTGTTAAGAAGATAATTACAAGTGGCAGTTATGTTTAAAAAACCACTACAGTTTACAATATAAATTTCTGAACTGTACACTCATTTCTTTGGAAAATACAGCTCTAAAGAGTTGCAAATTGTGTATTCCAATCTCAAGTATTTAGTCTGTTTAATTTTACAACTATATGTATGCTGTAGCTCTTTTGTCTTTGTCTCCTTCCTACTGATATGAGAGAAAGCCATTGATATTTGAAATTTGTCTTATATTCAGTCACTTGGTTATACTCTATTGTATTTATTTATTCATATATTTATATTGTCAAACCTAACAGTTTAATTATCCTTTTTTCTTTTTTGGTATACAACAATACTCAAATAATATTCTCATTTTCTCCTTTCAAACAGCTATAGCTCTTGTTTCTTCTTCATGGTTCAATACATTAAGACTTCCAGAATAATATTAAATATATAGTAATGGTAAATGCCCCAATTTTGTTGCTGATTTTATTGATCATGCCTCCCATTTCCATTATTATGTTAATTGGTAATTTACATATCTACCTCAGAAATCTTTAATTCTACATCCAAATCTTAGGCACAACTTCCTAGTATTATGGCTAGTTCTATTGTTTCCACTACATAGTCAGTTGACTTACAGCTTTTCTCCTAAATCTATCAAGTTCCTCTGTTGTCACCTGTCTGAGATGTCCTGGTTGATTTCTTTAGCAGTTCTATTACCAGAACTCCCAATTTCCTTATTTCCTTTTACTATGGGTGTATTTGTCACATGACATCTTCAACCTGAAGAGAAGTTTCTATTTCTGCAACTATATCCAGATTACTGAAAGAAAAACCACATAATCTCTGGATTTATGTATCTATATATTTATGATCTTGACCTTTAGCAGTATTCTGGGAAAGACTGCGGACAGGAGAGAATGGGGCAACAGAGGATGACATGGTTGGATGGCATCACTGATACAATGGGCAGGAATCTGAGCAAACTCCAGGAGATAGTGAAGGGCAGGGAAGTCCGGCATGCTGCAGTCCATGGGGTCACAGGGACGGACAGGACTGAGTGACTGAATAACACAAATCTGTACGTATACACTACATGCATCAATGACCTCTTCCCTTGACTTCATATAGCAACTGTTTTAAACATCCATAACTCTTCTTAAACTTCCCAACCAATCCTCACATCTCCCTCACTCCTCAACCTAACTATAAAATTATTTTTCCTTCTGATTACTAAAGTTTTGTTTTCTCGTTGGTCTTTAAAGAGCTAGAAAACTAGTAACCCAAAGCCTTCAGCTCTATCCATCGAAGTGTTAAGGACCAGACTTGAAGCAATTACCCTCTTTACAAGAAAAGCAGGCCTAATTTCATTCTACCTCATCCTTTTAGTATCAACCATTAACAACATACTCTCAGAATATGATAATCTAATCACTAGGCTCTAATCCAATGCTCCTGTAATATTTCTGAAAATTATTCTCCTCTCCTCTTCCTCAGATTTCAGATCTATGATGAACCAGCTCTCCAAAGAATTTCTATTTCGAGTTCTTTACGTTAATTCATTGTTTTCTGAATTATTATACCCAGCATTATATGACTGGAGAATTATCTCTCAGATTCTTATTGATTCCAGATGTGGGTTTTTAGCATCCTTTGTAAATATATTAGTGGCAAGTATGAGACAGTGAGTGAAAGGCAGCCATATGCTATTTTAGATAATAATATTTTAAAAAATACTTATTTTGGTTTAGCTATTTTAAAAATAATGTGCATTCATTAGAGAAATTTTAGAAAACTTCGAATATACAAATAAAATTATGTCATCTAAGATCCTATAATCCAGTATTTTGGGACATTTCCTAATATAAGTACTGTGCTTAGTTGCTCAGTCATGTCTGACTCTTTGGGACCCCTATTTCTGCAACTATATCCAGATTACTGAAAGAAAAACCACATAATCTCTGGATTTATGTATCTATATATTTATGATCTTGACCTTTAGCAGTATTCTGGGAAAGACTGCGGACAGGAGAGAATGGGGCAACAGAGGATGACATGGTTGGATGGCATCACTGATACAATGGGCAGGAATCTGAGCAAACTCCAGGAGATAGTGAAGGGCAGGGAAGTCCGGCATGCTGCAGTCCATGGGGTCACAGGGACGGACAGGACTGAGTGACTGAATAACACAAATCTGTACGTATACACTACATGCATCAATGACCTCTTCCCTTGACTTCATATAGCAACTGTTTTAAACATCCATAACTCTTCTTAAACTTCCCAACCAATCCTCACATCTCCCTCACTCCTCAACCTAACTATAAAATTATTTTTCCTTCTGATTACTAAAGTTTTGTTTTCTCGTTGGTCTTTAAAGAGCTAGAAAACTAGTAACCCAAAGCCTTCAGCTCTATCCATCGAAGTGTTAAGGACCAGACTTGAAGCAATTACCCTCTTTACAAGAAAAGCAGGCCTAATTTCATTCTACCTCATCCTTTTAGTATCAACCATTAACAACATACTCTCAGAATATGATAATCTAATCACTAGGCTCTAATCCAATGCTCCTGTAATATTTCTGAAAATTATTCTCCTCTCCTCTTCCTCAGATTTCAGATCTATGATGAACCAGCTCTCCAAAGAATTTCTATTTCGAGTTCTTTACGTTAATTCATTGTTTTCTGAATTATTATACCCAGCATTATATGACTGGAGAATTATCTCTCAGATTCTTATTGATTCCAGATGTGGGTTTTTAGCATCCTTTGTAAATATATTAGTGGCAAGTATGAGACAGTGAGTGAAAGGCAGCCATATGCTATTTTAGATAATAATATTTTAAAAAATACTTATTTTGGTTTAGCTATTTTAAAAATAATGTGCATTCATTAGAGAAATTTTAGAAAACTTCGAATATACAAATAAAATTATGTCATCTAAGATCCTATAATCCAGTATTTTGGGACATTTCCTAATATAAGTACTGTGCTTAGTTGCTCAGTCATGTCTGACTCTTTGGGACCCCATGGACTGTAGGCAGCCAGGCTCTTCCGTCCAGGAAAGAATACTTGAGTGGGTATGCCATGCCCTCCTCGAGGGAATCTTTCCAGCCCAGGGATCAAACCCAGGTCTTTGGTGTTGCAGGTGGATTCTGAGCCATCTGAGCCACTAGGGAAATACATTTATAACAAGTAAATCATTCAAAATTCTTCAAAATGAATGTTTTAATTGTCACATAAAATTTAATATCACAATATTAATAGTAAATGCAATTAATTTATCATTCAACATTTGGAATATTGTACTCATATAAACAATATTTATGATAAATGTAATTTCTGATTTTTTAAGGATATATTCCTAGAAGTGGGATTATTAGGGTAAAAGGTATTAACTTTCTTAACTCTCATAATATATATTTCTAAACTATCAATACTTCTTACTATTTATCTTTTGTGTAGTTGGTTCTGAGTATTTTCCTTTAAAGTTATCTTTGCTTTTTATAGAGAAAAATAAAATATTATCTCATTTCTCTGATTATTAGTGAGGCTGAACAATTTTTTAAAGATTATTAGTGATTTGGTTTTACAGGGTTGCAGTTGGACATGACTGAGCAATTAAACCACCACCACAAACTTTTTTTGTTTTATACTCAATTCTTGATAGAAGCTTAAGCTATATTTTAAATATTTGTCTAAGTTGATGGCTTAAAGCCCAATTTTGGAATATTTAATTAGTGCTATACCTTTATTAGGGCCAAGAGTAATATCTCTCAGATTCTTATTGATTCCAGATGTGGGTTTTTAGCATCCTTTGTAAATATATTAGTGGCAAGTATGAGACAGTGAGTGAAAGGCAGCCATATGCTATTTTAGATAATAATATTTTAAAAAATACTTATTTTGGTTTAGCTATTTTAAAAATAATGTGCATTCATTAGAGAAATTTTAGAAAACTTCGAATATACAAATAAAATTATGTCATCTAAGATCCTATAATCCAGTATTTTGGGACATTTCCTAATATAAGTACTGTGCTTAGTTGCTCAGTCATGTCTGACTCTTTGGGACCCCATGGACTGTAGGCAGCCAGGCTCTTCCGTCCAGGAAAGAATACTTGAGTGGGTATGCCATGCCCTCCTCGAGGGAATCTTTCCAGCCCAGGGATCAAACCCAGGTCTTTGGTGTTGCAGGTGGATTCTGAGCCATCTGAGCCACTAGGGAAATACATTTATAACAAGTAAATCATTCAAAATTCTTCAAAATGAATGTTTTAATTGTCACATAAAATTTAATATCACAATATTAATAGTAAATGCAATTAATTTATCATTCAACATTTGGAATATTGTACTCATATAAACAATATTTATGATAAATGTAATTTCTGATTTTTTAAGGATATATTCCTAGAAGTGGGATTATTAGGGTAAAAGGTATTAACTTTCTTAACTCTCATAATATATATTTCTAAACTATCAATACTTCTTACTATTTATCTTTTGTGTAGTTGGTTCTGAGTATTTTCCTTTAAAGTTATCTTTGCTTTTTATAGAGAAAAATAAAATATTATCTCATTTCTCTGATTATTAGTGAGGCTGAACAATTTTTTAAAGATTATTAGTGATTTGGTTTTACAGGGTTGCAGTTGGACATGACTGAGCAATTAAACCACCACCACAAACTTTTTTTGTTTTATACTCAATTCTTGATAGAAGCTTAAGCTATATTTTAAATATTTGTCTAAGTTGATGGCTTAAAGCCCAATTTTGGAATATTTAATTAGTGCTATACCTTTATTAGGGCCAAGAGTAATATCTAGACAATCTAAATTTTCCCATCTCCAAAAGCAAACACTTTCAGTTTTTTTCAACTATTTCTCTTGACCTTTCCTTCCATAGCTTCAAATAACATCCTTCTAGTGCCGTTACTACAGTTTTTAATAGTAAGGATAATAGGGCTGTAGCCCTATTTCCATATTCCAGTGATATAGTATCACCCTCACAACATGACTGCATACTCACACATAGAACTTCCTGTTTCTCATATTCCTGATATCATTTTATCATTTTATAAATATTGACTAGATCAATATTCAATATCTCCTATTTTAGATAGGTAAAATGCTACCACAGCCAAGTCATATAGTATGATTTCTCTCCCTTTTTAGTATACTTTGTTTTACTGAGAGTAAGTAAACATATTGATGGGTGTGAAGTGGTATCCAACTGTGGTTTTTCTAATGATTAGTGATACTGAGCATCTTTTCATGTGTTTAATGGCTATCTGTAAACCTTATTTTGAGAAAAGCCTATCAAGGCGTTTACTTATTTTTATTTATTTTATTTTATTTATTTTGGTACCCCAGGTAGGACACGAACCCACAGCCTTTACTTATTTTTAAATTGACTTTTTTTTTATTGTTTAATTGTAGAGGTCCTTTATGTCATCTTTATATTAATACTTTTACTTTAGTGGATATATGATTTTCTGTATTTTCACCAAGTCAGTGGGTTAACTTTTCTTTGTGTTGTGTCCTTTGATGCAGAGAAGCCTTAAATTTTGATAAAGTCTCTTTAGAGCTTCCCAGGTAGATCAGTGTTTAAGAACCTGCCTGCAATGCAGGAGATACCAGGTCAGGAAGATCCCCTGGAGAAGGAAATGGCAACCCACTTCAGTATTCTTGCCTGGAGAATCCTATCAACAGAAGAGACTGGTGTGCTGCAATCCATGGGGTCACAAAGAGGAGGACATGACTAAGCAAGTAAACCACCACCACAAACTTTTTGTTTTATACTCAATTCTTGATAGAAGCTTAAGCTATATTTTAAATATTTGTCTAAGTTGATGGCTTAAAGCCCAATTTTGGAATATTTAATTAGTGCTATACCTTTATTAGGGCCAAGAGTAATATCTAGACAATCTAAATTTTCCCATCTCCAAAAGCAAACACTTTCAGTTTTTTTCAACTATTTCTCTTGACCTTTCCTTCCATAGCTTCAAATAACATCCTTCTAGTGCCGTTACTACAGTTTTTAATAGTAAGGATAATAGGGCTGTAGCCCTATTTCCATATTCCAGTGATATAGTATCACCCTCACAACATGACTGCATACTCACACATAGAACTTCCTGTTTCTCATATTCCTGATATCATTTTATCATTTTATAAATATTGACTAGATCAATATTCAATATCTCCTATTTTAGATAGGTAAAATGCTACCACAGCCAAGTCATATAGTATGATTTCTCTCCCTTTTTAGTATACTTTGTTTTACTGAGAGTAAGTAAACATATTGATGGGTGTGAAGTGGTATCCAACTGTGGTTTTTCTAATGATTAGTGATACTGAGCATCTTTTCATGTGTTTAATGGCTATCTGTAAACCTTATTTTGAGAAAAGCCTATCAAGGCGTTTACTTTTTTTTATTTATTTTTTTTTTTTTTTTTGGGTACCCAGGTAGGACACGAACCCACTGCCTTTACTTATTTTTAAATTGACTTTTTTTATTGTTTAATTGTAGAGGTCCTTTATGTCATCTTTATATTAATACTTTTACTTTAGTGGATATATGATTTTCTGTATTTTCACCAAGTCAGTGGGTTAACTTTTCTTTGTGTTGTGTCCTTTGATGCAGAGAAGCCTTAAATTTTGATAAAGTCTCTTTAGAGCTTCCCAGGTAGATCAGTGTTTAAGAACCTGCCTGCAATGCAGGAGATACCAGGTCAGGAAGATCCCCTGGAGAAGGAAATGGCAACCCACTTCAGTATTCTTGCCTGGAGAATCCTATCAACAGAAGAGACTGGTGTGCTGCAATCCATGGGGTCACAAAGAGGAGGACATGACTAAGCAAGTGACCACACATGCACACACTTACTTCTGAACAATGGTTCTTTCTTCTTTTTTTATATATAAATTTCTAAGAGCTCTTTTCTTTGTATTATTCTTTTTTATGTATTCAGTTATTGTTTTATGGATAGAATATGTTCTTTAATCTTTCTAAAGAAGGATAGTTCTTGGGGCTTCCCTGGTAGTCCAGTGGGTAAGACACAGTCTTGCAGTCCTAGGGGAGCTGGTTCTATCCCTGGCCTGGGAAGATCCCACGTGCTGCGGAGCGGCTAGACCTATGTGTCCAATTACCGAGCCGGAGCTCTGGAGCGCATGCGCCCAGAGCCGGCACTCTGCGACAACAGAGGCTGCCTCGATGGGAGGCCCACACAGGCCAAAGAACAAAGATGGATGCAAATAGATAAATGAAAGATCAATAGAAGTGGCCCACCCGCCCCCCTCCCTCCCCAACCTGTCCCCCGCAAATAAATAAATAAATAGTCTTAAAAAAAAAAAAAACAAAAAGAAGGATAGTTCTTAATTTCTCCAGGATCTCTGTTCCTCCAAGTTTGTCTTTTTTGTCTTTACCTTTGATATCAAAGACCTTCCTCAGATGCCCTGATTATTTATATTCAAAGGTGGAAAGCTGATTGCTAGTTCTATTTGAATGGGTAATGCTTATTGACTGTGAGCTTTATAGTGCAGGACATTCTGGTTGAGTTATTTCAAAGAAAAAGCATTGCTATTAGCATATTTAAATTGATTTTTTTTATTGTTTAATTGTAGAGGTCCTTTATGTCATCTTTATATTAATACTTTTACTTTAGTGGATATATGATTTTCTGTATTTTCACCAAGTCAGTGGGTTAACTTTTCTTTGTGTTGTGTCCTTTGATGCAGAGAAGCCTTAAATTTTGATAAAGTCTCTTTAGAGCTTCCCAGGTAGATCAGTGTTTAAGAACCTGCCTGCAATGCAGGAGATACCAGGTCAGGAAGATCCCCTGGAGAAGGAAATGGCAACCCACTTCAGTATTCTTGCCTGGAGAATCCTATCAACAGAAGAGACTGGTGTGCTGCAATCCATGGGGTCACAAAGAGGAGGACATGACTAAGCAAGTGACCACACATGCACACACTTACTTCTGAACAATGGTTCTTTCTTCTTTTTTTATATATAAATTTCTAAGAGCTCTTTTCTTTGTATTATTCTTTTTTATGTATTCAGTTATTGTTTTATGGATAGAATATGTTCTTTAATCTTTCTAAAGAAGGATAGTTCTTGGGGCTTCCCTGGTAGTCCAGTGGGTAAGACACAGTCTTGCAGTCCTAGGGGAGCTGGTTCTATCCCTGGCCTGGGAAGATCCCACGTGCTGCGGAGCGGCTAGACCTATGTGTCCAATTACCGAGCCGGAGCTCTGGAGCGCATGCGCCCAGAGCCGGCACTCTGCGACAACAGAGGCTGCCTCGATGGGAGGCCCACACAGGCCAAAGAACAAAGATGGATGCAAATAGATAAATGAAAGATCAATAGAAGTGGCCCACCCGCCCCCCTCCCTCCCCAACCTGTCCCCCGCAAATAAATAAATAAATAGTCTTAAAAAAAAAAAAAACAAAAAGAAGGATAGTTCTTAATTTCTCCAGGATCTCTGTTCCTCCAAGTTTGTCTTTTTTGTCTTTACCTTTGATATCAAAGACCTTCCTCAGATGCCCTGATTATTTATATTCAAAGGTGGAAAGCTGATTGCTAGTTCTATTTGAATGGGTAATGCTTATTGACTGTGAGCTTTATAGTGCAGGACATTCTGGTTGAGTTATTTCAAAGAAAAAGCATTGCTATTAGCATATTTAGTTATTTTTCTATCTAAACAAATTCTTTATAAAAGAATATTTTCATTTTCTTATCTGGAGAATACAAACCTGGATGATAGTGTTGTAGAAGACTGTTGATTTTGGAGCATATTTCTTCAACATTTGGTACATAATCTTAATCTGTTCCCACTATGGAACACTTTATCCCTATCAGTGGCAGCAGTTCAGTAATCCAGCTGCTTTCTGTTACATCCTCTTCAGGGAATAACCTAGTGTCTGTCTTAGTTGCAGAACAATTGCATAGGTGGGTGATACTGGGAAACAGATTCTCAACAGAATTTGGTGTTTTTCATTCTACGTTTCCTCTCATTTAAAAAATCACTGTCATTCCTAACTGCAAAACATGTTAGAGGGGGAATTCCCTGGTGGTCCAGTGGGTAAGGACACCGCTTTGCAGTGCAAGGGGCGCCGGTTCGAGCCCTGGCCTGGGAAGATCCCACATGCCGCGGAGCGGCTGGACTGATGTGTCCAACTACCAAGCCGGAGCTCTGGAGTGCATGCGCCCAGAGCCGGTGCTCTGCGACAACAGATGCCACCGCAATGGGAGGCCCAGAGGAGCCAAAACACAAAGATGGATGAAACTAGACAAATGAAAGACCAGTGGAAGTGGCCCGCCCACCCCTCTCTCACCCCCACCCGCCAAAATAAATAAATAAATGTTTAAAAAAACAACAAAAAAGAGAATACTAGAGAGGGTTACCATTTCCTCCTTCAGGGGATCTTTCTTACCCAGGGCTTGAACCACGACTCCTGCAATGGCAGGTGGGTTCTTTACCATTGAGCCCCCTGGGAAGTCCTCCACCATCTCGGGTATACTAAATTAGTTCTGCTTGCTGGTTTGCAGAATTTTATTGCTACTGATTCTTCTTTCATTTTCTTCCCTTAAGTTTTATTTCTTAAAACATCCATTGACTAATATTTTTATGTAGTTTTAGGAGGAACAATCATTAAAATGTGTGTTCAACCTGCTATATTTTCCTGGATACATATATTTTAACTTTTAATGGCAAATGAGAGGTTTAAATCCTTACGAGTCATTGAACCTTTCCCTTGACAACTTTTCTATTGCACTTATTTTTTTTAAAGTATTTTTGAGTTTCTAAATCATTCATATTCCTTTTAGCTTATTTTTATCAAGCTGAAGTGTTTACAACAATGTGACAGTTTAGGATACAATTTGAGCTAAATAGGCAAAGTAAGTTTTCCTCAAACATAAACCTACTTTTCTCAATAATATTCAAACACAGAAGTGTTTCCATTACAGCATATTAAGTTCCAGTATACACTAGTTTGATTTGACTAGTATAGCAATTCAGAGTATGTATTATTTTTCCACATTATTAGTGATTATAGCTTCTTAATTCTCTCCCTATCCCCACATTTTTGTAATATTTACCTATTTATTTTAAGATTTAAAAATGAATTTCAATAGCTTTACCAAGTCTCTCCTCAAAAATACCATTAAAATTTGTGTAAATTTTTATTATACAAACTATTATATATAATTTATGTGTGTATATATATATATATATATTAAATACATGATTTTCACGAAATGCATGTTTTTCTAGTAAATACATTATTTCACTAAATATATGATTTTCCATTTTTTTTAAATTGCAAGTGGCCACAAACTTTGCCTTCCATGGAAGTCATACGTATCTCCCTTCCTGGTCTCATGACTCTCTTCCCTTAGCACTGTTTTTGTGATTAGGGAAGCATGTGTCAAGATGCAGCCTCCATTTGCTTGGGTACCTGAGCTGATGACAATGAGCCTCCCTGTAGATCTGCACTGGAAATATAGTAAGAATAGGCACTTAAATTTTTTGAAAGCTACAGAGATTTAACGACTCCTGCAATGGCAGGTGGGTTCTTTACCATTGAGCCCCTGGGAAGTCCTCCACCATCTCGGTATACTAAATTAGTTCTGCTTGCTGGTTTGCAGAATTTTATTGCTACTGATTCTTCTTTCATTTTCTTCCCTTAAGTTTTATTTCTTAAAACATCCATTGACTAATATTTTTATGTAGTTTTAGGAGGAACAATCATTAAAATGTGTGTTCAACCTGCTATATTTTCCTGGATACATATATTTTAACTTTTAATGGCAAATGAGAGGTTTAAATCCTTACGAGTCATTGAACCTTTCCCTTGACAACTTTTCTATTGCACTTATTTTTTTTAAAGTATTTTTGAGTTTCTAAATCATTCATATTCCTTTTAGCTTATTTTTATCAAGCTGAAGTGTTTACAACAATGTGACAGTTTAGGATACAATTTGAGCTAAATAGGCAAAGTAAGTTTTCCTCAAACATAAACCTACTTTTCTCAATAATATTCAAACACAGAAGTGTTTCCATTACAGCATATTAAGTTCCAGTATACACTAGTTTGATTTGACTAGTATAGCAATTCAGAGTATGTATTATTTTTCCACATTATTAGTGATTATAGCTTCTTAATTCTCTCCCTATCCCCACATTTTTGTAATATTTACCTATTTATTTTAAGTTTTAAAAAATGAATTTCAATAGCTTTACCAAGTCTCTCCTCAAAAATACCATTAAAATTTGTGTAAATTTTTATTATACAAACTATTATATATAATTTATGTGTGTATATATATATATATATATTAAATACATGATTTTCACGAAATGCATGTTTTTCTAGTAAATACATTATTTCACTAAATATATGATTTTCCATTTTTTTTAAATTGCAAGTGGCCACAAACTTTGCCTTCCATGGAAGTCATACGTATCTCCCTTCCTGGTCTCATGACTCTCTTCCCTTAGCACTGTTTTTGTGATTAGGGAAGCATGTGTCAAGATGCAGCCTCCATTTGCTTGGGTACCTGAGCTGATGACAATGAGCCTCCCTGTAGATCTGCACTGGAAATATAGTAAGAATAGGCACTTAAATTTTTTGAAAGCTACAGAGATTTAAGGCTTGTTTGGTCCCCTGTATAATATAGCCTACCTGTAAATACAGAATTATGTTCATGAAATCAACTAATCTGGGAGATCTAGGACTATCTATGATGTATCTACTATTTAATTCTGATTTTTTTCTTTTCCCCATAATATCTCTTTTTTAAAAATTTATATTTATTTTCATCCATCTCTTTTTTTTTATTCTTTGGCACGTGTGGACCTCCTATTGTAGTAGCCTCTCTCATTGCTGAGCACCCGCTCTGGGTGCATGCACTCCAGAGCACTGGCTCATAATTGAACAAATCAGCTCTGCTGCACATGGGATCGTCCCAGGCCAGGGATCGAACTGGTGTCCCTTGCACTGCAAGGAGGACTCTTTTTTTTTTTTTAAAGATTTATTTATTTATTTATTTTGGGCGGCAGTTGGGTTGGGGAGGGAAGGGAGCAGGTGGGCCACTTCTTTTGGTCTTTCATTTCTCTATGTTCATCCGTCTTTGTTCTTTGGCTCCTGTGGGCCTCCCATCGCGGTGGCCTCTGTTGTTGCAGAGCTCCGGCTCTGGGCGCATGCGCTCCAGAGCTCTGGTTCGGTAGTTGGACACATCAGTCCAGCCGCTTTGCGGCACGTGGGATCTTCCCAGGCCAGGGCTCGAACCGGCACCCCTTGCACTGCAAGGCGGTGTCCTCACCCACTGGACCACCAGGGGAAGCCCAGGAGGACTCTTTACCCACTAGACCACCAGAGAAGTCCTAATTCTAATTTTAAAAAATAGATATGCCACAAGCAACAAAGGTTTACTTATAGCACAGGGAACTAGAGACAATATCTTGTAATAACCTATAATGGAAAATAATTTCATTTTACTTTTTGAAATTAAGTATGTTTATCTTTTTGAACATTTTTCTAAAAGGCCCATGGACATCTAATAACAATGTTATGACATAAAATTTTAAATATATTTGTGTAGGATATGATTAATACAAAATAAATAAAAATCTATTATAGTTAAATTATTAATCACATCATTCAAGATGCTCCTATTCTTTTTTCTGCACTTGATAAAATATTCTCAGAGGAATGTTAATATGTCTCACTACAATTACATATTTTTTCTTTTCCCTTGTGTTTCTTTGGATTTTTGCTTTATGTATCTTTGTTTACTTGTTGTTAAGGTGTCTAGTGGTTAATCATGTCTACCTTCTTTGTGAATTGTACCTTTTATCATTAAAAATAATCATCTTTGTTTCATTTAAAATAAATATTTTTTTTTAAATGAAAAGAATGATAGGAGTTAACTACTGTATTATTAAATTTATCCCAGCTGACTTGTTGGCCAGTCCCATATCAATTCCCTTAGTCCACTTTGTGCTTTTACATCAAACTACACTTAAAGATATGTGCTCCAGATAGGGTTTCCAAGGGTAGGGAAGGGGCCTATGAGTACCTAGATTCTGTATTAATCTGTGTCAGGCCATAGATTTCATGCGCTAAACTGCCTTCTGAAAAGTTCAGCTTTTCTGCCTTTCCCCTTGCTACATTCATTCCCCCCAGTCCTGTCATGTAAGATTTATGCCGCTTGAAGGAGTCCTTGCAAAATCATTTCTGAGAAAGACTCTTACACACTTTCTACATCAGGTCTTAGCTCTCTGTAGTTTCCTTTCAAATCATAATAAGTGAAGGAAGAACCAATTCAGATACTGAAAGGTTGCATCTACCTGAGTATGGGACGGGCACAGGAAAGAGTAAAAGGAAGAAGCAATTTAAGAGTTTAAAAAGTTTTACAAATTTAAACAGTTTTCCCACTCAGATCCTTGGAGAACCACGAAGGCAGAGGCACATGTGTGCAGAAACGAACAGAGGTATGTCTGGCTATCCTTCTGATGACCAGTGCTGTTTCTTCAGGGTATACTGTGAGGGTGCATTTCCCAGCCTCTCCTACAGTTAGGTTGGACCATACACTGTGGGTAGAAGATAGTTCCAGGTCTTGTCTCCAGGCTTTTCTTACTCAGTGCTCATCTTCTAGTCAGATAAAATGGGGGAGGATACAAGGAGCCTGGATTTTCTCGGCAACCCACTAGACTGACTGCAAGTGATAAACTGCTATTGTATCATGCTACTGATTTTTGCAGTTATGGGTAATAACTGTTAGACCATCCTGACATAAAGTGAACAGTTACAAGTAAAATTGTGTACTTTATATATAAATTCTTTGTGGGGTGGGGTTGAAGGGATGTATAGTTTGTGTTACTGCAATTTTAATTAGTTTATAATACATAATTGGATAAATATGACAAAGTATTTTAATCATGTTTTATATAAAAAGAATAGAAGCTGGCTTAATTGATGGGCTATTTTAGTATTAGGTGATAGGTAAAACCTGAGAAATATGAAGTAGTTTTATTATAGTCTATGAATATTTATCTTATGCAGTTATTATCTAAGATTCATAGATAACATATAATCATATGATTATATTGCTGTATGAAACTTTCCTAATGAACTAAAAATTAAGAAAGTAAATATCTTGTATTAAGTTACTTATGCTCACTCACTTGTATTAAGAAGTAGCAATACTTTCATACAGAGGAACTCTTCTTGGCTAACTTGAAGCTTGACAAACTCCTGTGGGATCTGCCACATGGTAAGGCATAATGAATAGAATGATGATTCCTTCATCCGTTGTCTTGCACCACACACAACACAAAAAGAAAAAGCAACAGGAAAAAAAACACAGTGTCTTAGCCAGTTTATATAATTTATCAGAGATTATGAGATTTAGTAATTACCTGATTTACTGAAAATGACTTTTATAATAAAACTCAATATCTGGAGTTCTGAAAGTCTTCTAAATTTACTTACAATACTGATTCTGAGGTTGAAAAATTCTGAAGTTAGAAGATTATATTAAATATGTTAGCTACTAAGATTAAGGTTTTTCTTTTAACCTGAACCAAAAAAAAGGCAAAGGTTACGAGCAGAGGCACATGTGTGCAGAAACGAACAGAGGTATGTCTGGCTATCCTTCTGATGACCAGTGCTGTTTCTTCAGGGTATACTGTGAGGGTGCATTTCCCAGCCTCTCCTACAGTTAGGTTGGACCATACACTGTGGGTAGAAGATAGTTCCAGGTCTTGTCTCCAGGCTTTTCTTACTCAGTGCTCATCTTCTAGTCAGATAAAATGGGGGAGGATACAAGGAGCCTGGATTTTCTCGGCAACCCACTAGACTGACTGCAAGTGATAAACTGCTATTGTATCATGCTACTGATTTTTGCAGTTATGGGTAATAACTGTTAGACCATCCTGACATAAAGTGAACAGTTACAAGTAAAATTGTGTACTTTATATATAAATTCTTTGTGGGGTGGGGTTGAAGGGATGTATAGTTTGTGTTACTGCAATTTTAATTAGTTTATAATACATAATTGGATAAATATGACAAAGTATTTTAATCATGTTTTATATAAAAAGAATAGAAGCTGGCTTAATTGATGGGCTATTTTAGTATTAGGTGATAGGTAAAACCTGAGAAATATGAAGTAGTTTTATTATAGTCTATGAATATTTATCTTATGCAGTTATTATCTAAGATTCATAGATAACATATAATCATATGATTATATTGCTGTATGAAACTTTCCTAATGAACTAAAAATTAAGAAAGTAAATATCTTGTATTAAGTTACTTATGCTCACTCACTTGTATTAAGAAGTAGCAATACTTTCATACAGAGGAACTCTTCTTGGCTAACTTGAAGCTTGACAAACTCCTGTGGGATCTGCCACATGGTAAGGCATAATGAATAGAATGATGATTCCTTCATCCGTTGTCTTGCACCACACACAACACAAAAAGAAAAAGCAACAGGAAAAAAAACACAGTGTCTTAGCCAGTTTATATAATTTATCAGAGATTATGAGATTTAGTAATTACCTGATTTACTGAAAATGACTTTTTATAATAAAACTCAATATCTGGAGTTCTGAAAGTCTTCTAAATTTACTTACAATACTGATTCTGAGGTTGAAAAATTCTGAAGTTAGAAGATTATATTAAATATGTTAGCTACTAAGATTAAGGTTGCTTTTCACCCTTATTATCACATTTTAAAAACCTGAACCAAGAAAGGAAAGGCAAAGGTTGTAGGAGTTAAGAATGTAGTTCCAAGGAACACTCAGAAAGTATTTACTGATTTTTCTTTCTTGTGGATAAAATGTATGAAATATTGTGTGCAATACAATGGGAGAGTTAATTTGATCAACAGAAATTGAATAGTGTAGAATAGTTTGGTGCATTCAGTCTAGAATATTCAATATAAAATAGTATATTGTGAATGATTTTAGAGGAAATGGTGATATAGAAAAGAGAACACTAGCAAGCATTAAATAATCAACAAGACAAACATAAATTCTGACTGCCTTAGTTTCCTCAATTTTGAAATAAACAGTGCTGATTCCTTACCAATTTCAAGGGACTATGGAATAAAATGGAAAAAAATATATGGAAGTTACCTCTAATCTATAAAGACTTATCCAAGTATAACTTATAATTTTATTAAATTCTGTCAGCAGGCACTATTAGAACAGTGTAAATATTTTCATGAAAAGATTCTTAATTCAGTTTACAGTTATATGCAGAAAGTTAACTATAGTAATTCAAATATAGTCAACCAAATTGAGTTCAATTTTAATATGTGTCTTTCAATGTTTTACAGAAATTACCAGTCTAATTAATCCTCTAGGAGGAGAGATAATACTTTTACTCTTTGAAAGTAAGTAAATAATTTTAGGCAAAAATATTCCTTATTTACTTTATTATCTTCGTTACTGACAGTGCAGAAATTTAAGTTTGATGAACTAAACATTTATTTGGTCCTTAAGTACATTTCTTGACATCTTCTTGAGTTTAAGAAATTTTTAATTGTTTCAACTACTATATATTGAAATGAAAGAAAAAGCTCCAAATATCAAATCACTGACAGAAAATAATACAATTTTATTAATTTGTCACTTAAAGTTTTATCTTGAGTTAGTTCTGAGAAACTTTTCAGGAAAATTCTATTATTTAGGACATGAGATGTATGATAATCTATTGAAATGTAGTTTTAAAGATTATCCTACATATACACTTTTGCTAATGATAACAAAAAAGTAAATTTACTACTTACTCATTTAGGATTAGATCAGGCGCAAAATATAACATCTGTCCACTGACATGCTTGTAAGATCTCCATCCCAGGCCAAATACCATTAAGCTCATCCAAGAATACTGGATAAGATTAATTTTTCACCCTTATTATCACATTTTAAAAACCTGAACCAAGAAAGGAAAGGCAAAGGTTGTAGGAGTTAAGAATGTAGTTCAAGGAACACTCAGAAAGTATTTACTGATTTTTCTTTCTTGTGGATAAAATGTATGAAATATTGTGTGCAATACAATGGGAGAGTTAATTTGATCAACAGAAATTGAATAGTGTAGAATAGTTTGGTGCATTCAGTCTAGAATATTCAATATAAAATAGTATATTGTGAATGATTTTAGAGGAAATGGTGATATAGAAAAGAGAACACTAGCAAGCATTAAATAATCAACAAGACAAACATAAATTCTGACTGCCTTAGTTTCCTCAATTTTGAAATAAACAGTGCTGATTCCTTACCAATTTCAAGGGACTATGGAATAAAATGGAAAAAAATATATGGAAGTTACCTCTAATCTATAAAGACTTATCCAAGTATAACTTATAATTTTATTAAATTCTGTCAGCAGGCACTATTAGAACAGTGTAAATATTTTCATGAAAAGATTCTTAATTCAGTTTACAGTTATATGCAGAAAGTTAACTATAGTAATTCAAATATAGTCAACCAAATTGAGTTCAATTTTAATATGTGTCTTTCAATGTTTTACAGAAATTACCAGTCTAATTAATCCTCTAGGAGGAGAGATAATACTTTTACTCTTTGAAAGTAAGTAAATAATTTTAGGCAAAAATATTCCTTATTTACTTTATTATCTTCGTTACTGACAGTGCAGAAATTTAAGTTTGATGAACTAAACATTTATTTGGTCCTTAAGTACATTTCTTGACATCTTCTTGAGTTTAAGAAATTTTTAATTGTTTCAACTACTATATATTGAAATGAAAGAAAAAGCTCCAAATATCAAATCACTGACAGAAAATAATACAATTTTATTAATTTGTCACTTAAAGTTTTATCTTGAGTTAGTTCTGAGAAACTTTTCAGGAAAATTCTATTATTTAGGACATGAGATGTATGATAATCTATTGAAATGTAGTTTTAAAGATTATCCTACATATACACTTTTGCTAATGATAACAAAAAAGTAAATTTACTACTTACTCATTTAGGATTAGATCAGGCGCAAAATATAACATCTGTCCACTGACATGCTTGTAAGATCTCCATCCCAGGCCAAATACCATTAAGCTCATCCAAGAATACTGGATAAGAGTTATCTGGTCATCAATATGTAAGTTTCGAAAACCTACAAAATAAATTTTAAAATAAAATGATCACTGTGTCAAAACCTGAAAAATAAACATTTGAAAATAGATGTATATAGGGTACATTCCAATACTATGGCCACCTGATACAAAGAGCTGACTGAGTGGAAAAGACCCTGATGCTGGGAAAGATCGAGGGCATGAGGAGAAAGGGATGACAGAGGATGACATCATGGATTCAATGGATGTGAGTTTGAGCAAACTGCAGGAGATGGTGAAGGAAAGGGAGGTTTGACATGCTGCAGTTCATGGGGTGGCCGAATCAGATATGACATAGTGACTAAACAACAAGGGTACTGTAAAGTTTCCAGTCTCAAAATATTTACAGACACACACAAAAAATCAGGAAATAACAATAACAGAGTTGGAAAAACTAAAAAAGAAGATGCTGGAATTCATTACAATTGGTCACTGTGATTTAGCATCTCTGGGAACCAGTAATTAAATCAAATATCTATAATTCATTCATGCAACATTTATTTATTGAGAGTGAACTATGTGCCAGGCACTGTGTTAAAATGCTGGGGTTATGACGATGAGTAAGACACAAACCCTGCCCTTAAAAGAATCTTGCAACTCAACAGGAGAGAGAAGCACAGAAGTGCTGTGATAGAGAAGGTGAGAGGGAATACCTCAGGTAATATGGAGAGCAGGAACACTGCCCTGAGACAGAGATAATGCGTGAGCAGAAGAGTCAGGACTGTTGAGGAATCTTAATTCTTCAGGATTTCAACATAAACTGGTTTTATTTTATAAAACCACTACTTTCAGTTGTGTTATATCTAATTTTTAACTACTCAATTAAATTTTGAATGGATTCCATAGTTTTCTGATCACTTTTGCTTTCTGGAAAATTCTATTATTTAGGACATGAGATGTATGATAATCTATTGAAATGTAGTTTTAAAGATTATCCTACATATACACTTTGCTAATGATAACAAAAGTAAATTTACTACTTACTCATTTAGGATTAGATCAGGCGCAAAATATAACATCTGTCCACTGACATGCTTGTAAGATCTCCATCCCAGGCCAAATACCATTAAGCTCATCCAAGAATACTGGATAAGAGTTATCTGGTCATCAATATGTAAGTTTCGAAAACCTACAAAATAAATTTTAAAATAAAATGATCACTGTGTCAAAACCTGAAAAATAAACATTTGAAAATAGATGTATATAGGGTACATTCCAATACTATGGCCACCTGATACAAAGAGCTGACTGAGTGGAAAAGACCCTGATGCTGGGAAAGATCGAGGGCATGAGGAGAAAGGGATGACAGAGGATGACATCATGGATTCAATGGATGTGAGTTTGAGCAAACTGCAGGAGATGGTGAAGGAAAGGGAGGTTTGACATGCTGCAGTTCATGGGGTGGCCGAATCAGATATGACATAGTGACTAAACAACAAGGGTACTGTAAAGTTTCCAGTCTCAAAATATTTACAGACACACACAAAAAATCAGGAAATAACAATAACAGAGTTGGAAAAACTAAAAAAGAAGATGCTGGAATTCATTACAATTGGTCACTGTGATTTAGCATCTCTGGGAACCAGTAATTAAATCAAATATCTATAATTCATTCATGCAACATTTATTTATTGAGAGTGAACTATGTGCCAGGCACTGTGTTAAAATGCTGGGGTTATGACGATGAGTAAGACACAAACCCTGCCCTTAAAAGAATCTTGCAACTCAACAGGAGAGAGAAGCACAGAAGTGCTGTGATAGAGAAGGTGAGAGGGAATACCTCAGGTAATATGGAGAGCAGGAACACTGCCCTGAGACAGAGATAATGCGTGAGCAGAAGAGTCAGGACTGTTGAGGAATCTTAATTCTTCAGGATTTCAACATAAACTGGTTTTATTTTATAAAACCACTACTTTCAGTTGTGTTATATCTAATTTTTAACTACTCAATTAAATTTTGAATGGATTCCATAGTTTTCTGATCACTTTTGCTTTCTGAAACTTAATCCACCTTCATTTTGAACTCCCATATGGCTTAAGAGGTTGACAGTCTGAGTCTATCTGTGTGTGTGTGTGTGTATGGGGGGTGTGTGTGGTGTGAGTGCCCTAGTCTTTCACACTTTCACAGCCTCCATCTTTTAGGTCTTTCTCTGGTGTTGGTGGCAGAGGAAGAACGGCAGGAAAAAGGAGAAAAGATCTTGACTTACACAGTCAGTGCTTTCTCTCCAGCTCTTTCCAATTGTCTTTTTGCCTGCTTGGGTAAAGAGGACCAGCTCAGCACTAATAACTTAAAGAAGGGAGAGGCAAAGAGGTGTTTAGAGGTGTGGTCTTGGTTGGATCATGGATGGTCTTCCATGCCTATTAAGGAACAGTGAGAGTGCTATAGTCTGATTTACATTATGCACGGCTCATTGGTAATCATGTGGAGCTTGTGTTCAAGGGAGAAGGTCTGAAATTAGGGAGAAAATGGGGAGCTATGGTCAAGGGCCAGGTAAGAGATGATAAAAACTTGAAATAAGTCAAGAGGCAGGAGTTGAGTAGATGGAGTACATCAGAGAAAAGTTTAATGAGTAAAATCAAAGATAATGGCAATTGATTGTATACTGCTTGGAAAAAGAGGGAGTCAAATAGATCTTTCAGGTTTTTTACTTGAATGATGCACCATAATGCAAGACAAAATAAAGGAGGTAAACAGGTTAGAGAGAAAACTGTAAGCTTTGGACCTGTTTGTGGGACTGATAGAATATCCATTTACACATGAATTAGAGGTATGGGGAGATATCTGAGCAAAAGAAATAAAATTTGAAACAATAAAAGGTGAATGGAATAGTTCATTAAAGATATAAAGAAAACAAGTGTTTTGGTAGGAACACCAACCATGTTCTATAAAGCTTTTTAAATATCTATTCCTTCTAAGACTCTGCTGAAGTTCACTTACAAATGATCTATTTCAAAAGTCAAACTTAATTCCCTAGATCTCAGAGGGAAAAAATTTATTTCCTGATTCAGTTCATAGAAGATAGAAAATGCTATCTTCTCTTCATATACTTCTTGCTATTCCTACTTTCATATGAACAATAGGAAGACAACTATTGTCTCCCTAGAACTTCTTAATCTCAGAGACCAAAAATAACCTCAGCACATATTCATCATTAGTGGTACAATAGCAGATATTTGTCCCTTTCTTAGATGCGGGCACTCTTCAATGTTTAACTTTCTTGCCAGCTTCCCTTTTTTCACTTCTTGCAAACAGTTTTGCATTGCTGGTAGTTTAGTCAACCTAACTGCAAGAGCAAGTACCCTACTTTCCCACAAGGAAGTTGGCTGAGGGCTCTGTTTCCCTCAGATTGTGATCAAGGTTTGACTTGTAGAACTCTTACTATCCAGACTTTGAAGCAAAAAAACCCACAAAAGTTAAACAAAGATCAAGCTATGGTCAGGCTTTATTCATGCTGGTTGAGGAGCCTAATGACAGTGGGACCCAGTGGGGACATCTGGGATGCCTGTTTATTGGCCCTCCAGAAATGCCCTGGCTTATGCCTGCTCTCCAGACGTGTCCTCTAGCTTCGATTCAGTGAGTCCCTCATTGTCTTTTCAGAATTTTTTTCTCTTCATTTGGTTTTTGATAGGAGGATTTTTTTTCTTTTGAAAATTAATAGAGTTGGTGTTTATTGCTACGTCCTGATATACCCAGGTGGAGAAAAAATCCCTACAAGTAACTAGCCAAGAAAAATTTGGCATGCAATTGCAATAATTCTCTTTATTTTTATATCCCAAATATGTATTTTGATGTTCATGTTTACATATTGTCTCTTTTTTTAAATTATGAGTCACCCAATACAAAAGATCAAGTATAGAAATTCCACTTGTAAACTGAATATCTTATAGGTTTTAAAAATAGGTAATTACTTCTTCCATAAAGTTTAGGATCATTTGATAAGAGATAAATAATAAGCTTTCCTAATTTCTGCAAATCAAAGCTCCCTCAAGGGAGGCACATATAGACCTGGCTTATTTTTGGTATATCATTATATAGAAGGTAAACCTTGGTGAAATAACTTAAAATATAAAATTGCCAATATTTATCGCAGAAAGTATATTCTTTCTATGTAAGAGAATGGAGAACACCTCAGAAAAATAGCTTTATTTACTCCCTTTAAGAGTGCTTATCTAGTAATGTACAATGTTAAATATCTAGAGCACCTAGAACTTCTTAATCTCAGAGACCAAAAATAACCTCAGCACATATTCATCATTAGTGGTACAATAGCAGATATTTGTCCCTTTCTTAGATGCGGGCACTCTTCAATGTTTAACTTTCTTGCCAGCTTCCCTTTTTTCACTTCTTGCAAACAGTTTTGCATTGCTGGTAGTTTAGTCAACCTAACTGCAAGAGCAAGTACCCTACTTTCCCACAAGGAAGTTGGCTGAGGGCTCTGTTTCCCTCAGATTGTGATCAAGGTTTGACTTGTAGAACTCTTACTATCCAGACTTTGAAGCAAAAAAACCCACAAAAGTTAAACAAAGATCAAGCTATGGTCAGGCTTTATTCATGCTGGTTGAGGAGCCTAATGACAGTGGGACCCAGTGGGGACATCTGGGATGCCTGTTTATTGGCCCTCCAGAAATGCCCTGGCTTATGCCTGCTCTCCAGACGTGTCCTCTAGCTTCGATTCAGTGAGTCCCTCATTGTCTTTTCAGAATTTTTTTCTCTTCATTTGGTTTTTGATAGGAGGATTTTTTTTCTTTTGAAAATTAATAGAGTTGGTGTTTATTGCTACGTCCTGATATACCCAGGTGGAGAAAAACTCCCTACAAGTAACTAGCCAAGAAAAATTTGGCATGCAATTGCAATAATTCTCTTTATTTTTATATCCCAAATATGTATTTTGATGTTCATGTTTACATATTGTCTCTTTTTTTAAATTATGAGTCACCCAATACAAAAGATCAAGTATAGAAATTCCACTTGTAAACTGAATATCTTATAGGTTTTAAAAATAGGTAATTACTTCTTCCATAAAGTTTAGGATCATTTGATAAGAGATAAATAATAAGCTTTCCTAATTTCTGCAAATCAAAGCTCCCTCAAGGGAGGCACATATAGACCTGGCTTATTTTTGGTATATCATTATATAGAAGGTAAACCTTGGTGAAATAACTTAAAATATAAAATTACCAATATTTATAGCAGAAAGTATATTCTTTCTATGTAAGAGAATGGAGAACAACTCAGAAAAATAGCTTTATTTACTCCCCCTTTAAGAGTGCTTATCTGAGATAAGTGTACAATGTTAAATTGACTTGAACATGCTTGGTACAGAAGTGCAATTTTTTAAACCATTAACTGTAATATCATTCATTACTTTATACTGAAACAAAGACGGGAACACTGAGATCAAATTCCCATTGATGATAACGATCAGGTAAATTCAGTACATTTGAGATGAGGATCAAAATGAAAACCTTCCCACAGAGAAGTGATGAATGATCTATAATTGCATTCAACAAGTAGTAAAGAAAAATGCCCTTTCCTTGTAAGTGACTTGACCTGATAATTTCTGTCACAAACTGTCCAATCCTTAATGCCTAAAATAAAAATGAAAAGAAAGTGCATAGTAACACATGGCCTACATGACCTTCTAGGTTCTTCTGGCTTAATCCCAAAGTTTTGATTAAAATACACAGGCTGTGCTCTTGTAAAAACTGCCATATATTGACATAATCTACAACAAGGGAAAAGCATTAAATACCTCAGCACCTTTCAACACAAAGTATGAATGCTGGGGAACACAAAGAAACTTTAGCACTGTAAGTGTAATCACCAATGTATGTTTGATGACCTTATGAATGAATAAGGACATCCTGCATAAAGATTTAAGGTAATACAGTTCTCAAAGAGCAAAGGGACCCTCGATTCAGTCTGGGAAGGTTTAGGGAAATCTTCCTAGGGGAAGGCAATTAGCATCCCGAGAACTAGGTAGGGACAAGTCAGGGGAAAATGTAGGAGAAGCAAAGGGCCTTCAGGTAGGAAACACAATATGGATGAAGAGAGGCAGGAAATTGAACAAAGAGCTTTGTGGGAACCGAGCCTTAGAGGCGCTTGAAGTGGGAGAACCACCAAACTCAGGAGCCAGACCACAGAAGGGCAAGGGTTCTTGAGGTTAAGAAGTTTGATATTGTTCTGGAAAGGAAAGGAAATAATGTAATACCTTATAATTGTCTCTGAAAAGGTGATTCTGGTGGCAGGATTGATTGTTTGGGGGCAGTGTGAAAGTGGTAATAGTGTCAGTCAGGGCTATGACTGAAATTTAGAAAAAAATAATAAGGACCTAAACTAATTCAGGGTAGTAGCAGTGTAAGTAGGAATGTTTAATGAATTATCCATATGATAAGCAGAGTTGACAGAAGTGAAGGAAAAAAGTGAGTGGAGGATTATACCCGAGGTTCTGTCTGTGGTGCCATTTTAAGATACAGAGAAAGATCTTTGGCTTATTGAGTAGAAGGTCATGCTGGCTTGGAAGTTCGTTCAGGTGGAAATGTGTAATAAGCAGTTGAAATATATACTTGTGCAGACACTTTAGGTTGGGATCATGTAATCAGGAGTCATGAGAACACAGCAGTAGCCATGAGTGAGCACATCCAGCCTTGCAGACTGATAAACTACTGGACTAGAAGATGGAACCAGGAAATGCCAAATTCATGGGAGAACAAATCCACAAAGGAAAGTGGAGGTATGTAAATCGAGAAAAACATATCTGCCTGGAAGGGAATGAACACTAAAGGAAGAGTGGTTACTTTGTCAGTGGCTTCAGAGGCATGTGAAACATGTTAAGGGCTGAAATCATTCATTTGGTTTGACAAAAAATTTTGGTGACACTGGCAATAGTAAATTTTAGTGTAGTAAATTTTAGAGAAATCATCTTTTAAAGTTTTCATGAAAATATTATCAAAGCCTGACTTTACTCCTAAAAGGCTATTCTCATTTCTTTTCCATCACTTTTTCAGGAAAACTAATTTAATTTATTCATTTGAATTTGGGAGAGAGAAAAAAATATTTGGTCATGCATGTAATGGTTATCACCGACACAGAAGATATTCTGGCATGCTTCAAAAGGCAGAAACCCAGGCAAAGGACTGTTATAGTCTGATACTGATGATTTCAAGTAGTCTGGCTAACTAAGATAGGTTTAAAAATGTCAAAGGATTGACCTGAAAAGATTTTTCCACCAAATAAACAGAAGAATCAAGACAAAATTTCTAAAAAGGAAATATTTCTCCTCAACCTCTCTGTCACATCAATTCTGCTACAGTGTATTCTGCTACAAAACACAGAATAAAGAATAAGGATGAAATTGGATTGGGAATGAGTACTTAAAACATTTAATTTCCAAAACTTACACTGACTCAGCCCTAAATTTATGCCTCTAAATTTATTTTCTGTTACTCTCTCCAATATGATTTTATTGTCAGTGCTTTCTTAACACTTGGATGATGAAACCCCCAGGATGCCAGTAGTGTTTGAGAAACCATACGCACAAACATATTTTCTCAATCAGCAGTTATTAAAAATTTTAATTATTATACTGTGGGTAGAAGCTACAATACATTTTTATGTTATTAAAGGGACTTTCACTCTTGAAAAGGCTAAGAACCATTTTATGCTGGTTTAAATCATTATTCACCAAACATACTACATGATTTCCTTATTTTACACCATCAGACACACTACTTCTTCAATCTGCAGTGCTTTCTCTTCTTATCAATGTTTATCAAAGTCTCATTTCTCCCTCATGGTGTACTTTAACTGATAACTCATCTCTCATCAGTTGATCAGTTGATCTTTGAACGGCATGGGTTTGAACATGGGTCCACTCACCTAGGATTTTTCTTAGTACTGTAGTACTCCTCTCACTCCCTCATATTAGGGTCAATAAAGGATCTGCCTGCAATATAGGAAATGTGGGCTTTATCCATGTGTCAGGAAGATCCCCAGGAGAAGGGAATGATTACCCACTCCAGTATTCTTGCCTGGAGAATTTGATAACAGGAGAGCCTGGCGAGCTACAGTCCATGGACTTGCAAAGAGTTGGACATGACTGAGAGACTAACAGTTTCATTATTTGGGATATCATATTCCATTGGATTGAAAATTCCTTAGCAGAGGGATTATGTCTTGTTCATTTTTTAAATTTTGCAAATATTAAGTTGCTTCAAGTTTCAAATAAGAAAATATTACCCACTGAAATGTAAAACATTCATATATAGCTATAATATGTCAGAATCCTAAGAGATCACTTGTAAATATATTGTCATGAGGATAGAATATATTGGGAGTGTCCATTAACAGAAAACAAAGATATTCCTGAAATATGTAATCAATTCTGCTACAGTGTATTCTGCTACAAAACACAGAATAAAGAATAAGGATGAAATTGGATTGGGAATGAGTACTTAAAACATTTAATTTCCAAAACTTACACTGACTCAGCCCTAAATTTATGCCTCTAAATTTATTTTCTGTTACTCTCTCCAATATGATTTTATTGTCAGTGCTTTCTTAACACTTGGATGATGAAACCCCCAGGATGCCAGTAGTGTTTGAGAAACCATACGCACAAACATATTTTCTCAATCAGCAGTTATTAAAAATTTTAATTATTATACTGTGGGTAGAAGCTACAATACATTTTTATGTTATTAAAGGGACTTTCACTCTTGAAAAGGCTAAGAACCATTTTATGCTGGTTTAAATCATTATTCACCAAACATACTACATGATTTCCTTATTTTACACCATCAGACACACTACTTCTTCAATCTGCAGTGCTTTCTCTTCTTATCAATGTTTATCAAAGTCTCATTTCTCCCTCATGGTGTACTTTAACTGATAACTCATCTCTCATCAGTTGATCAGTTGATCTTTGAACGGCATGGGTTTGAACATGGGTCCACTCACCTAGGATTTTTCTTAGTACTGTAGTACTCCTCTCACTCCCTCATATTAGGGTCAATAAAGGATCTGCCTGCAATATAGGAAATGTGGGCTTTATCCATGTGTCAGGAAGATCCCCAGGAGAAGGGAATGATTACCCACTCCAGTATTCTTGCCTGGAGAATTTGATAACAGGAGAGCCTGGCGAGCTACAGTCCATGGACTTGCAAAGAGTTGGACATGACTGAGAGACTAACAGTTTCATTATTTGGGATATCATATTCCATTGGATTGAAAATTCCTTAGCAGAGGGATTATGTCTTGTTCATTTTTTAAATTTTGCAAATATTAAGTTGCTTCAAGTTTCAAATAAGAAAATATTACCCACTGAAATGTAAAACATTCATATATAGCTATAATATGTCAGAATCCTAAGAGATCACTTGTAAATATATTGTCATGAGGATAGAATATATTGGGAGTGTCCATTAACAGAAAAACAAAGATATTCCTGAAATATTATGGTAAAGATTTCAGATACACTGTGATTATTGTAAAAGATCCAAGACAAAAGAAGAGCATAGACAAAGTGGCCTCTCCCGTCACAGAGCATCGGTTGTGGGCACATGTGCTCCAGAGTGCTGGTGCGGTAGCTGGACACATCGGTCCAGCCGCTCCGGGGCACGTGGGATCTTCCCAGGCTAGGGATCAAACCAGCGCCCCTTGCATTGCAAGGCAGTGTCCTTACCCACTGGACCACCAGGGAAGCCCCATTATGCTTTTTGATGTTACTTTATCTTTATTAGAATAGTGAGTTTAATTAACCTTTCTCAACACGAATTTTTTAAAAGACTAAACAAATAATCTTCTTACCTCTCTTATTATACAGTTAATGAAAACAATATATGTAATACCAGTGATGTCATCATTCCTGTTTACTTATACGCAAATTACATTTTGCAACATTAAAAAAGTTGACGCCAATACAATGTGAAACTTTTTTCTCGCTCTTTTTGAAGGTGTGTGGGGATCAGAAGTCTAGACAGATAGTAGTGCTTCAATGTAGGAGGCTTAATTAGTTTTTTCCCAAAATGAATAAATTGGCTTTGGAATTATAATTGGTTATTTTCTAACTCTGTCAAGTGACAGTAGAATCTTTTTTTAACAATAGAGAATGTACAAAATGCAAACAAAATAAATATGAACTATGTCAATGAAAATCAAAGAAAGAACCTTTCTAAATGATGGAAAACCAGAAACGTTTAAACACATAAGCACTCATATTTTAAAACAGAAAAAGCTAGCCAATGTTATTGTAATATTTTAATTTAATAAAGATCAAATTTGATAAACAATTTACAGCAAACTTAAAAAAATTCTGATCTTTTCTAATAGAAAAAATAATTACCTGTCCACAGTCTTTCAGCAAGAGGGTAGCTAATAATAAGAACCCAGACATTATGATTTTTGATGTTACTTTATCTTCATTAGAATAGTGAGTTTAATTAACTTTTCTCAACATGAATTTTTTAAAAGACTCAACAAACAGGAATCTGTTTTTCTTTCTGTCTCATGTAACCTTGACTTATCAATAATAATTCATCTATTATATTTCAAACTTTTCAGATAGAATAGTAATTGAGAAATAGTATCAGGACAAATTGGGGAAATAATCCTTTTTTAAAAAGGCTATTAAATTGGGCTTCCCTGGCGGTCCAGTGGGTAGGGAGTTCACCTTGCAGTGCTGGGGGTACCAGTTTGATCCTTGGTCCAGGAGGATGCCATGTGCATGGAGCACCTAGAAGGGTGTGTCCAACTACTGAGTCAGCCCTCTGGAGCACATGTGCCCAGAACCAGTGCTCTGCAATGATAGAGGCCACTGCAATGGGAGGCCCACACAGGCCAAAAGAATAAAGATGCATGAAAATAAGATTAAGAAAAAAAAACAATAAAAGAGGCCAAAATTTTTTAAAAAGGCTATTAAATTTACATGGAGACTAAATGGTACAACATATTTAATTCTTAGTAAGATACTGGAAAAATAAACTAGTTTAAAGGAGTATAAGGCTATTATTGGTGTGAATAGAAAATAACTTTAAAAAATATTCTATTTCTAATTATGGGATTGATGCCTCCACAAGTAATTGTGTGCATGCATGCTAAGTTTCTTCACTCATGTCCGATTCTTTGGGACCCTAAGGACTGCAGCCCACCAGGCTCCTCTGTCCATGGGATTCTCCAAGCAAGAATACTGAAATGGATTGCCATGACCTCCTCCACGGGATCTTTAGAAATGAGAGATTGACTGACATCTCTTACATCTCCTGCATTAGTAAGTGGGTTCTTTACCACTCAAGCCAGTTGTGAAGCCCCAACAAGGAATTACTACCCATGAATTCTCTTAGCGCTTCGGTCTAATGTTTAGGCAGGTGAGAACTACATTCCTGTAATTCTTTCAGTCTTTTGGCTCCTATGGAACTATGCTGAGAAGAAATAACTTATAAATAAAGTGACTAAAGTCTTTTCACGATGAAATAATTCCAATTCTCACTGAGTATAAATTCATGAAAATAGTAACTGAAGGTTTCTCTGTGTCCAACTTTTTTGTTTCCATTTAGGAATTTTATTTCTTAATTGACTTTAGGTACTCTGCTGTAATCTGAACACTATTTTGGTTTGTTATACGAATAGATACATTCAGCTTTATTTTAATCTGAGGTTGGTTAAATTAGGATTTGAAATGAACTAGACATTTCTAAGAAGGTGGTCAATTTGTCTTTTTCTGAACTACTATATTATCTAGTAGAGAATACAGATTTATGCCATTCCTTAACTATTCCATGTATGTAATTCCTGATGCATCAACAAGAATCAAAATGTTATCTATGCCTTTGGCATTTCCATAGCACACAGTAGGGTCCTAGGCAAACAGCATATAATATAGACCCCTAGATAAATATTTTTGAACTGCTGAAACACACAGTATAACACCCTGTTTATACTACATGTAATTTTTTGCATGGATTGTTTTATTTAACCACCCACTAGTACAAAGCCATAGTAAAATTCTTATTATATGCTATTATATACAAATTATTATTACCTGGCAGTGACTTAGACCACTTGACCACTGAAAGAAGTTGTCTCTCACCAAGCTGATTTAGACTCGTCAGCAAAGAACTGGAGGTATCAGGTTTGGTGTTGTCGTGTCCTGCATAGACCACCTCTGGCTCAATGCTCATGAGCAAGTTGATCAGTGGAGGGATCAACTGTAAGTCTTGACTTGGTGAAAAAGTGATTCTCTGGCTTAGGGCTTGGCTTTCATTTGGAATGCCCACTGGCTGTGGGAGAGCAACGGCATCTAATGCTCTCATAACTCTAACTTTATTGAACTTTTTAAACTTTCGACCTATAGAGAAGAAAAAAGAAAGGAAGGTCATGTAAATACACAGAAATGTAAATATTCCAGCAGAAAATTATTTTTATTGTCTTATAATTATATCATTATGTTTTAGTATCAATCTAATAAAATGATATCTAGTAAGTAAAAGTATTAGGTCTCAGAATGGATTAAAGAACTAATTACACCAGCGTTCACTGGATAGGTTTGGGTAATTACACCAGTATCCAAGGTAAGGTTATGGAGCTTTGCAGTAACATGTGGAAAAGACAAAAGGCTCTTAGTAGAGACTAAGTTCAGTGTTGGAATCTTCCCAGCTGGTGCCAGTGGTAAAGAACCCGCCTACCACTGCAGGATATGTGGGGATGCCAGTTCAATCCCTGGGTGGAGAAGATACCCTAGAGGAGGACACAGAAATCCACTCCAATATCCTTGCCTGGAGAATCCCATGGACAGAGGCTCCTGGCAGGCTGCAGTCCATAGAGTTGCAAAGAGTCAGACGAGACCAAAGCAAACTTAGTATGCATGCATGCACGCACGTTCATTGTTGGTCAATATTCTGACAAGTCTGTCTTCCCAAAGTTAATACTAAAGACTACATTAATTAAAACATAGTCTTTATAGATGCTGAATCTTCTTTTGAAATTTATTAAGACTCTGTTAAAAGATACATGCATAAATATGCAAACTCCACAAAATCTTGTACCCAATTTCAGTGGGCTCAAGATCACTTGAAATTGTTTGAAATCAATACATGGACTATTTTGAGACCTAAGAACCCCAAATTAAGAGCCTTATTTTTAAATTAAAGGAGGAGAGAATCCGCATCTTGTGCTGGTTAGGCCACATTTATACTTCTAGACCATTTATTTCTAGAACTTCTACTTCCAGAATTCTCTCTACTGTTGAATTGTGATGAGTTAAGAAGTAAAACAGTTTTACAGGAAGATGAGTAAAAAATTTGCCACATGAAGCTGAAGGAGACCAAGGTGTACAACTGGGACACTGCTAGTCCCCAGGTGCCTTGGGGTGATCAGAGGGAAGGCTAGATTCCAGCCCCTGCCAGCTCTATGCCAGGCATTGGCTGCTTAACAGCATCAACTGTCTGTGCTGTTCAGCCATGAGAAAAGGTTAAGGGAGGTTTGATAATGGCTTTCAATGATCTAAGAGATTCCAAATGGCCTGCTCTGGCTCACAGATATGTTTTGTTTGACTCACACAATTCTTTGCAGTGATGTTAAAACATCTCTGAATTAGCTGTGTAGCAACAATATTAACAATTATTTAACAATGTTAGACTGACCTGCAGCTGTTGTATTTGGGTAATTACACCAGTATCCAAGGTAAGGTTATGGAGCTTTGCAGTAACATGTGGAAAAGACAAAAGGCTCTTAGTAGAGACTAAGTTCAGTGTTGGAATCTTCCCAGCTGGTGCCAGTGGTAAAGAACCCGCCTACCACTGCAGGATATGTGGGGATGCCAGTTCAATCCCTGGGTGGAGAAGATACCCTAGAGGAGGACACAGAAATCCACTCCAATATCCTTGCCTGGAGAATCCCATGGACAGAGGCTCCTGGCAGGCTGCAGTCCATAGAGTTGCAAAGAGTCAGACGAGACCAAAGCAAACTTAGTATGCATGCATGCACGCACGTTCATTGTTGGTCAATATTCTGACAAGTCTGTCTTCCCAAAGTTAATACTAAAGACTACATTAATTAAAACATAGTCTTTATAGATGCTGAATCTTCTTTTGAAATTTATTAAGACTCTGTTAAAAGATACATGCATAAATATGCAAACTCCACAAAATCTTGTACCCAATTTCAGTGGGCTCAAGATCACTTGAAATTGTTTGAAATCAATACATGGACTATTTTGAGACCTAAGAACCCCAAATTAAGAGCCTTATTTTTAAATTAAAGGAGGAGAGAATCCGCATCTTGTGCTGGTTAGGCCACATTTATACTTCTAGACCATTTATTTCTAGAACTTCTACTTCCAGAATTCTCTCTACTGTTGAATTGTGATGAGTTAAGAAGTAAAACAGTTTTACAGGAAGATGAGTAAAAAATTTGCCACATGAAGCTGAAGGAGACCAAGGTGTACAACTGGGACACTGCTAGTCCCCAGGTGCCTTGGGGTGATCAGAGGGAAGGCTAGATTCCAGCCCCTGCCAGCTCTATGCCAGGCATTGGCTGCTTAACAGCATCAACTGTCTGTGCTGTTCAGCCATGAGAAAAGGTTAAGGGAGGTTTGATAATGGCTTTCAATGATCTAAGAGATTCCAAATGGCCTGCTCTGGCTCACAGATATGTTTTGTTTGACTCACACAATTCTTTGCAGTGATGTTAAAACATCTCTGAATTAGCTGGGTAGCAACAATATTAACAATTATTTAACAATGTTAAACTGACCTGCAGCTGTTGTATTTGAATAGGCCAAAGACACCCCAACATGTCAGTTTTCTTAAATCAGATCATTATGCACAATTAAGTTACTTGCCCTGTCTCTGTAAGAATTTGCCTTTGTGATTTCTGAGCTCAGGTACTGTTATAAAGAAAAAATAGTACACTTACTCTATGAAGTCCCCTTAAATTGTGCTAGAATCTGCAGATGACAGAGAAACAAATGCGAAGGTCAGTATACAGAAAGGATCCAGAAATGTTTAAGCCGATCAAACAGATTTCTTGAGGAAGGAATGAATTCCTAGAGGGAAAGGAAGTAATGTTTGTGGAGTATCTGCTTTGTCCAGGAATTTTATATATGAATCATGTTGCTTCACAGTATGTGGGAATTATTAATTCCAGTTATAAATTAGGAAAAAGAAGAGTAGAGAAGTGGCATGCCCATTGTTTGAGTGGTGGAGCTTGGATTATGTGGGCTCTGAAGTCTAAACTCTCACGCAACCTCCCCTAGGATTTCAGGCAAGAACTTGATGGTCATCTGATGGGATTCTGGAAAAGACGTTGAGGGAAGAGATGCTGGGCAAAGAGCACAAAGTTTTGATTCCTTCCAAGTCTAAAATACTGTTATTAACAGAAAATAAGGCATAAACCCTATAGCCCCTTATCTCCCCAACAATAACTCCAAAATGGCTTTCTTTTTAATTCACTTTAACTCCCTTTCTTTTTTTAATGCCCTTTCAGTCCTGGTTTTATCAGGATTTGACTGCACTATGAAACCATGCAATCTTATTGAAAATTACAGCAAATGTTTTACACCGTTCAGTATAAAAAGTCTTACAAACAAATAAATTCCAAGACAATTTCCTAACCTGCTGATTACATAAAGTCTGGTTTGAATTATAGAAATGATCACATTTCTGCTTGTGACCCAGTCATTTCATGAGTCCCAGTTTTAAAAAAGGAGGAGATGTGACAAAAGCAAAGTTACAAGATGAACTAACATTGAACCACATCATTTACAAATCTATCTTATATAATTTAACTTGTTGCTCTACTGTTTGAAATAAACACTAGCATTTCCATTTTTAAGATGAAGAATGGGTTTACAGAGGCTAAACTTATAGAAATAATAAATGCAAGAGCAAACATATTAATCAGGTTAATTTATTTTATTTTTCTTTTACTTACTCATAAAACATTTACTGACCTGGATGCTGAGAAAAATAGAAGGCAGAAGAGAAGGGGATGACAGAGGATGAGATAGACAGAGGACGAGATGGTTGGATGGCGCCACTGAGTCAATGGACATGAGCTTGAGCAAGCTCCAGAAGATGGAAAAGGACAGGGAAACCCGGCGTGTTGCAGTCCATGAGGTCACAAAGAGTCAGACATAATGGAGTGACTGAAGTGAACTGAATATATTTATTGAATTGCTTTATGTGCAAGGTGCCATGTAAGGTCCCAAAATTGCAGCAATGAATAATCAGAAAAGGTATCTGCTTTCATGGGGTTTATATTCTGAAGGAAGATAGGGAAGATGTGTAAACAAAGAGAAAAATAACACTAAACAACAGTATACACTATGAGTGAAATATGTAATATAATAGAAGGAGACTTGAGGGACCAGGACAGCATTAAATAGAATGGCCAAGGAAAGACTAGTCTTTCCACCAAACCACACTATTGCTCCTTCATGTAACCTTTATTTCTCTAAACCTGTAGGCAAAAGACTTTTGGAGCTGATCAAGCAGTGCATGGCAAAGGAGACATTGCACAGAAGAATTAACTTAAAGAATTGAATAAATATTATTCAATTACAGTATTCAGAAATGTATTACTAAGAGGTTTTCCTGAAGCACTGAATTGTTACAATCTTGCCACCACTACACTTCACCCCCTACAATGATTATGTTTTTTCTTCCCAGCATACAGCTTAAGAGATGTAATAACTACTTCATCTATCTACACAGCTAATGAAGATGTACATCCAGATGTACAAGCTGGATGTAGAAAAGGCAGAGGAACCAGAGACCAAATTGCCAACATCCATTGGACCACAGAAAGAGCAAGGGAATTCCAGAAAAACATCTACTTCTGCTTCATTGACTATGCTAAATCCTTTGATTGTATAGATCACAACAAACCGTGGAAAATTCATACCTGACCACTTTATCTGCCTCCTGTAAAATATGTATGCAAGATAAGAAGCAACAGTTAGAACCAAATGGAACAGACTGGTTCCAAATTGGGAAAAGAGTATGCCAAGGCTGATGTAACCGGGCTTATTTAACTTCTTTTTTTTTTTTTTTTTTGAAAGATTTATTTATTTATTTATTTTGGGCAGGGGTCGGATTGGGGAGGGAGGGGAGCGGGCGGGCCACTTCCATTGGTCTTTCATTTCTCTGTTTTCATCCGTCTTTGTTCTTTGGCTCCTGCAGGCCTCCCATCGCGGTGGCGTCTGTTGTCGTAAAGCGCCGGCTCTGGGCGCATGCGCTCCAGAGCTCCGGCTCGCTGATTGGACACATCAGTCCAGCCGCTCCGCTGCACGTGGGATCTTCCCAGGCCAGAGATCGAACCGGCGCCCCTTGCACTGCAAGGCGGTGTCCTTATCCACTGGACCACCAGGGGAAGCCCTTATTTAACTTAACTTCTATGCAGAGTACATCATGCTAAATGTTGGGCTGGATGAAGCACAAGCTGGAATCAAGATTCCAAGGATGAAAATCAATCACTTCAGGTATGCACATGACACCACCCGTATGGCAGAAAGCGGGGCGGAACTAAAGAATCTCTTGATGAAGGTGAAAGAGAGAGTGAAAACGCTGGCCTAGAATTCAACATTCAAAAGACAAAGATCATGGCATCCAGTCCCATCACTTCATGGCAAACAGATGGGTAAACAATGGAAACAGTGATGGGCTTTATTTTCTTATACTTCAAAATCACAGCAAACAGTGGCTGCAGCCATAAAATTAAGATGCTTGCTTCTTGGAAGAAAATCTATGACAAACCTAGACAGCATATTCAAAAGCAGACAAATCACTGCCAAAAGTTAATATAGTCAAATCTATCTACACAGCTAGAAGATGTACATAGTGACATATCCAGAGACCAAATTGCCAACATCCATTGGACCACAGAAAGAGCAAGGGAATTCCAGAAAAACATCTACTTCTGCTTCATTGACTATGCTAAATCCTTTGATTGTATAGATCACAACAAACCGTGGAAAATTCATACCTGACCACTTTATCTGCCTCCTGTAAAATATGTATGCAAGATAAGAAGCAACAGTTAGAACCAAATGGAACAGACTGGTTCCAAATTGGGAAAAGAGTATGCCAAGGCTGATGTAACCGGGCTTATTTAACTTCTTTTTTTTTTTTTTTTTTGAAAGATTTATTTATTTATTTATTTTGGGCAGGGGTCGGATTGGGGAGGGAGGGGAGCGGGCGGGCCACTTCCATTGGTCTTTCATTTCTCTGTTTTCATCCGTCTTTGTTCTTTGGCTCCTGCAGGCCTCCCATCGCGGTGGCGTCTGTTGTCGTAAAGCGCCGGCTCTGGGCGCATGCGCTCCAGAGCTCCGGCTCGCTGATTGGACACATCAGTCCAGCCGCTCCGCTGCACGTGGGATCTTCCCAGGCCAGAGATCGAACCGGCGCCCCTTGCACTGCAAGGCGGTGTCCTTATCCACTGGACCACCAGGGGAAGCCCTTATTTAACTTAACTTCTATGCAGAGTACATCATGCTAAATGTTGGGCTGGATGAAGCACAAGCTGGAATCAAGATTTCCAGGAGAAAAATCAATCACTTCAGGTATGCACATGACACCACCCTTATGGCAGAAAGAGGGGAGGAACTAAAGAATCTCTTGATGAAGGTGAAAGAGAGAGTGAAAACGCTGGCCTAGAATTCAACATTCAAAAGACAAAGATCATGGCATCCAGTCCCATCACTTCATGGCAAACAGATGGGTAAACAATGGAAACAGTGATGGGCTTTATTTTCTTATACTTCAAAATCACAGCAAACAGTGGCTGCAGCCATAAAATTAAGATGCTTGCTTCTTGGAAGAAAATCTATGACAAACCTAGACAGCATATTCAAAAGCAGACAAATCACTTTACTGCCAAAAAGTTAATATAGTCAAATCTATGGTTTTCCCAGTAGTCATGTATGGATGTGAGAAATGCACCACAAAGGCTGAGCACCAAATAATTCATGCCTTTGAACTGTGGTGTTGGAGAAGACTCTTGAGAGTCCCTTGGTCTGTAAGGAGATCAAACCAGTAAATCCTAAAGGAAATCAACCCTTAATATTCACTAGAAAGTCTGATGCTGAAGCTGAAGCTTCAAAATTTGGCCACTTCATGCAAAGCGGTGACTCACTAGAGAAGACCCTGATGTTGGAAGAAACAGGAAGCAGAAGGAGAAGGGGATGACAGAGGATGAAATGGCTGAATATCATCACGGAGTCAATGGACAGAAGTTTGATCAAGTTCTAGGAGATGGTGATAGACAGGGAAGCTTGGCTTGCTGCAGTCCATGGGGTTGCTAAGAGTCAGACATGACTGAGTGACTGAATTGAATGAACATGTGGCATCTGGGAAAAGTGAACTTTGGGTTGTCCATATCTGAGTATGAATCCCATCATTTAAAAGCATTATATGGGCACAGATTATTTTATTTATCTAAGTATCGGTTTACTTAACTTTTAAATAGGGCATTTAGTTCTTAATACTACCATCAGTCTAGGTAAGCTAATACAAAAGTATGTGGTCATGTGTTTGGCATATAGCAGACACTCACTAATGTTAACATTGACTTTGAAACATGACTAGAAATAACTGAAAGTGAAAGTGAAACTATTACTTTGTTTAGTTTGAATTTTCTGATATTAAAATATGTTCATAATCACCCATTTTTCCTCTTTCTCCAAAACTGAAGCAAACAGACAAACATTAAAGGCTTCCACGGCCACACATGTTTAAACAATGCTGTATTAGTAAAGTTAAATTGATATCCTTACCTTACTTAATACTGTATCTCAGAACCTTCACTGCATTGCATGGATTATTGATCTCTAGAAGAAAATATTAATATTCCATGTTTTCCAAGTCTATTTAGTCTTTTTACTTGATGAAAATTCTGCTAGTGTCTTATGGAATTAACAATTTTGATAACACTACTTCAGAACATTTTTCTCTACAAGGTTTTAACTTAAAATCAAGTCTATAGGGCTTCGCTGGTGGTCCACTGGGTAAGGACACCACCTTGCAGTGCAAGGGGCGCCAGTTCGATCCCTGGCCTGGGAAGATCCCACATGCCGTGGAGCAGCTGGACCGATGTGTCCAACTACCAAGCTGGAGCTCTGCAGAGCATGCGCTCAGAACCAATGCTCTGCAGTGAGAGAGGCCACTGCGAGGGGAGGCCCACACAGGCCAAAGAATGAAGATGGATGAAAATAAATAAATGAAAGACCAATAGAAGTGGCCAAAAAAAAAAAAAAAATTAAAAAAAAAAATCAAGTCTATAGCTCAGATGGTAAAGAATCAGTCTGAAATGCAGGAAACCTGGGTTCAATCCCTGGGTTGGGAAGATCCCCTGGAGGAAGGCATGACAATGGACTCCATTATTATTGCTTGGATAATATCATAGAGAGAGGAGACTGAAAGGCTAGATAGCCCATGGACTCTCAAGAGTCAAATACTACTGAATGATTAACACTTTCACTTTTTCACTGTGATTTGGACCTCGTTAATTCCATTTTCCAGTATCCAGTCACTGGTATTTCTCTCAGCAAATTAAAACAACTGGCTGTTAGTAAAAATACAATTAACCTTAACTGTTTGGCATTATATAAAATATGAACTGTAAAGACACAGGTACATCTGCACCAATATTACTCTTAAATTGCCTTTGTTTCATCTTACGCTTTTCCCTGTAGTCATATATGGATATGGGAATGGACCATAAAGAAGGTTGAGTGCCGAATAATTGATGCCCTAATAAATCTCTTCTGAGTGATGAAATAATATATTATTATGTCTTTCTGGAGTTATTTTTTCTATTGCTGCATCTGTTTCCTTCAGAGCACACAGCCTCCTCCCCATGAGGACAGGTGCCAGGTCTCCTTTATTTACGAGTGTAGACCTGAAGTTTTAGAAACCACTTACCCTGGAGTGGACTACCAATAAATGCTTCTTGAGCTATTGAAGTTATTATTTTGACTTAACACAGAGCTTGGAAAAAGGAGTATCACAGCAAGAATTCTAAGAAGAGAATGTGAATAGCAATGTGATTTCTTTTTTTCTGATTTGCTGAATTTTATATAAGGTGTTCTTTCAGAGAAGTGATTCCTAACCTTCATGTATAAAAAATTAAGTAACAGAACAAACAAATCTACAGAATTTCATATGATTGTTCACTGAGAAAATAGGTAATAGCAAAAGTACCCATAACTCAGTAAAAATGTAGAGTGACTCTGTATTACCTATAATGTTACATATATACTTCTGAAAAATAATAGTACCTGGTGGTTTGAAAACCTAAGTAGAGAGTGTGTGTGTGCCCAATAACCACCCACTTATTCCTTTATCCTCTACATCTATCTTCAGGAGCTTTCATTGTTTTGCTGGAAGGCAGGAAAATGGGCTCAGATGCTAGGGGGTGGCATGGAGGTGTAAGAAAGATGATGGAGAGAATGACTTAATAGTGTCTCTCATTCAACCTAGTGGACAGTGTTTTGAGGATGGACTCAAAAGCAGAGGAACTAATTGTTTGAGGCTTAGGGAAAGAAGAGAGTCGTCTAGAGAATGTGATTTTTTTTGTAACCAATGTACCGTATTGGTACCCTGACACTCTGCTTCCCTCCTGCTACAATGTATGAACTGCCTGTGCTCCTTTCGCTTCAGCACGAAGTCTCATTTTGTCTCATCTACTCAAGGACTTTTATCTAAATTGTCTGTCCTTTTGCCTGCGTCCTCTAGTAGTTCCTCTCATGCAAAATCCATCTCACGAAGTGAAATTACTCTCTCTACTTTCTCTCCATTCATTCTCCCTTGAACTCATTCTGGTCAGGTTTTTCTCCCTACTCCAACAGAATTGTTCTTGGCAAGGTCAGCAATGATTTCCGCCAGTAAAACGATGGTCAATGCTCACTACTTATCTTAATCAAACCACCAGTGGTCCTTGACACAGTTGACCTTTTCCTTCTATTTGTAACACTCTATTCTCTTGGCTTCCACATACTTCTTGTGGCCATTCCTTCAGTTTCTCCGGCTTGCTCTTTATGTCATTTAGACTTCTAAGGAGTGGACTACCAATAAATGCTTCTTGAGCTATTGAAGTTATTATTTTGACTTAACACAGAGCTTGGAAAAGGAGTATCACAGCAAGAATTCTAAGAAGAGAATGTGAATAGCAATGTGATTTCTTTTTTTCTGATTTGCTGAATTTTATATAAGGTGTTCTTTCAGAGAAGTGATTCCTAACCTTCATGTATAAAAAATTAAGTAACAGAACAAACAAATCTACAGAATTTCATATGATTGTTCACTGAGAAAATAGGTAATAGCAAAAGTACCCATAACTCAGTAAAAATGTAGAGTGACTCTGTATTACCTATAATGTTACATATATACTTCTGAAAAATAATAGTACCTGGTGGTTTGAAAACCTAAGTAGAGAGTGTGTGTGTGCCCAATAACCACCCACTTATTCCTTTATCCTCTACATCTATCTTCAGGAGCTTTCATTGTTTTGCTGGAAGGCAGGAAAATGGGCTCAGATGCTAGGGGGTGGCATGGAGGTGTAAGAAAGATGATGGAGAGAATGACTTAATAGTGTCTCTCATTCAACCTAGTGGACAGTGTTTTGAGGATGGACTCAAAAGCAGAGGAACTAATTGTTTGAGGCTTAGGGAAAGAAGAGAGTCGTCTAGAGAATGTGATTTTTTTTGTAACCAATGTACCGTATTGGTACCCTGACACTCTGCTTCCCTCCTGCTACAATGTATGAACTGCCTGTGCTCCTTTCGCTTCAGCACGAAGTCTCATTTTGTCTCATCTACTCAAGGACTTTTATCTAAATTGTCTGTCCTTTTGCCTGCGTCCTCTAGTAGTTCCTCTCATGCAAAATCCATCTCACGAAGTGAAATTACTCTCTCTACTTTCTCTCCATTCATTCTCCCTTGAACTCATTCTGGTCAGGTTTTTCTCCCTACTCCAACAGAATTGTTCTTGGCAAGGTCAGCAATGATTTCCGCCAGTAAAAACAATGGTCAATGCTCACTACTTATCTTAATCAAACCACCAGTGGTCCTTGACACAGTTGACCTTTTCCTTCTATTTGTAACACTCTATTCTCTTGGCTTCCACATACTTCTTGTGGCCATTCCTTCAGTTTCTCCGGCTTGCTCTTTATGTCATTTAGACTTCTAAATCTTGGGAGTTCCAAAGCTCAATTCTCAGATGTCTCTTAGAAAGCTATACTTTCTTTACAGGTATCTACATCTTTAACGCCATGTAGGTAAATAATGACAACAAATTTAGAACTTCTGCCTCAACATTTTCAGGAAACTCTAGACTCAACTATTTGCCTACTCAGTATCTCCACTCGTGTTTAATACACCTGCTCCACACTTAAAATGTTTAAAGCAAAAGTTTGCCCCCAAACTACAACTTCCATTTTTCAACTCCATTTCCATTCTTGCTGTGGACAAAAACTCTGGTGTGATCCTTGGTACCTCACTTATTCTTTCATTTCATATTCAATTCATTGGAAATCCTGAGACATTACCATGAGATGATAACTCAAATCCAAACATATCTCTCCATTTCCACAGCTTCCACCATCATCAGAGATGTACTACTGCAACACGTGTTGGCTGGTTTCCCAGTCTTTGTTCCTTATACCTCCACAGTCTATTCTCTACTTAGCTGAACGGGCCTTTAAAAGCTTCTGTCATGTACAAAATGCTATAATTAAAACAAAACACTTTTCCATGAAAAAGCCTTCATTCATATTATTTTACCCCTTGCTCAATACTCTGACTACTCATCCTACTTAGAATGATGTCCCGACATTATCCTGCATGCAGAGTTTGTCTCTTACAGTGTCCCCAGCTCCATCCATACTGATGCCCACGTTCTCAAAACTTGTTGAGTGTGTTCCTGCCTCAGGCCTTTACCCTATTTGTCTTACCTGGAATGGTCCTTCCCTAAATATTTACAAGATTTGTTCCTCATTTCATCTAGATTTACACCCAACTACCACTTTATTGGAATTCCCTGGTGGCTCAGTGGTAAAAAATCCACCTGCTGGGCTTCCCCTGGTGGTCCAGTGGAGAAGGACACCGCCTTGCAGTGCAAGGAGCGCCGGCTCGATCCCTGGCCTGGGAAGATCCCACGTGCCGCGGAGCGGCTGGACCGATGTGTCCAATTACCGAGCCAGAGCTCTGGGGCGCATGCGACCAGAGCCGGCGCTCTGCGACAGATGCCACCGCGATGGGAGGCCCACAGGAGCCAAAGAACAAAGATGGATGAAAATAGAGAAATGAAAGACCAATAGAAGTGGCCCGCCCGCTCCCCTCCCTCCCCAACCTGACCCCCGCCCAAAAATAAATAAATAAATCTTTAAAAAAAAAAAATCCACCTGCTAATGCAAGAGATGTGGTTTGATCCCCAGGTTGGGAAGATCCTCTGGCAAAGAAAATGGCAACCTACTCCAGTATTCTCACCTGGAGAATCCCACGGATAGAGGACGCTGGTGTACTACAGTCCATGGGGTTGCAAAGAGTCAGAAACAACTTAGTAACTAAACAACAACAACAACCACTTTATCAGATAAGCTTTTCTGTCTCATTTCTCTAATTATATATTTGTAACATATATGTCCACAATATAAAAGGATAACTATAAGTCAGAGAGAACAGACATTTTACAGAGGAAGAAAAATATAAATGGGCAACAAATACAGTTGATCTCATTAGTAACTGAGAAATGCAAATAAAGGTAACCATGAAATACAACCTATCCAGCATGGTAAAGACACATAAATAAGAACTTTTGTATAGAGTTGATATGGGGTATCTCTTCAGTCAATCATGTCCAACTCTTTGCAACTCCATGGACTATAGCATGACAGTCCTTCACAATCTCCTGAAGGAGTCAGTGATGCCATCCAACCATCTCATCCTCTGTTGTCCCCTTCTCCTTCTGCCTTATATTTTTCCCAGCATCAGAGTCTATCCAATGAGTCGACTCTTCATATCAGGTAACCAAAGCATTGAAGCTTCAGCTTCAGCATGTCCTTCCAATGAATATTCAGGGTTGATTTCCTTTAGGTTTGATCTCCTTGCAGTACAAGGGACTCTTAGGAGTATTCTCCAACACCACATTTCAAAGTCATCAATTCTTAGGCACTCAGCTTTCTTTATAGTCCAACTCTCATATCCATATATGACTACTGGGAAAAGCGTAGCTCTCACTAGACAGATTTTTTTAAGCAAAGTAGTATCTCTGCTTTTTAATACTCTGTCTAGGTTTGTCGTAAACATTCTTCCAAGAAGCAACTCTCTTTTAATTTCATGACTGTAGTCACCAGCCAGAGTGATTTTGGAGTCCAAAAAAATAAAGTCTGTCACTGTTTCCATTGTTTGCCCATCTATTTGCCATGAAGCAATGGGACCAGATGCCATGACCTTAATTTTTTGAATGTTGAGTTTCAAGGCAACTTTTTCAATCTTCTTTTTCACTTTCATCAAGAGGTTCTTTAGGGCTTCCCTGGTGGTCCAGTGGGTAAAGAGTCTGCCTTGCAGTGCAAGGGGCACTGGTTCGATCCCTGGTCTGGGAAGATCCCACATACCGCGGAGTGACTGGACCAGTATGTCCAATTACGAGCCAGCGCCCTGGAGCGCAAGCACCCAGAGCCGGTGCTCTCCAGCTGGAGAGGTCACAGCAGTGGGAGGCCCACACAGGCCAAAGAATAAAGATGGATGAAAGTAAATAAATTTAAAAAAAAAAAAAAACAATAAAAGAGGCCCCAAATTTAAAAAAAAAAAAAAATAGAAAAAAGAGGCTCTTTAGTTTTTCTTCACTTTCTGTCATAAGGGTGGCCTCATCTGTATCCCTGAGGTTATTGATATTTTTCCCAGCAATCTTAACATGGGATTTGAATAAGTGTAACTACTTTGAAAACAATTTGGCATTAGCTGGTAAAGCCAAGGTGAACATCTGTTATAATCAGGTGCATACCTTACCTATAGAAACTCTTGCAGAGGAGCACCAGGAGACATGTGCAAGAATTTTTACAGCTGCACTGCATGCATTAGTCTTCAAAGTCAAAGCATACTTAAGAATATAGTTTAGGGCTTCCCTGGTGGTTCACTGGGTAAAGAGTCCACCTTGCAGCACAAGGGGCACCAGTTCGATCTCTGGCCTGGGACGATGCCACATGCCACAGAGCCACTGGACCAGTGTATCCAACTACGAGCCAGTGCTCTGAAGTGCATGCCCCCAGAGCTGGTGCTCTGCAAGGAGAGAGGCCACTGCAATGAGAGGCCCACACAAGCCAAAGAATAAAGATGGATGAAAATAAATAAATGAAAAAGCAATAAGAGAGGCCAAAATTAAATATATATATATATATATATATATATATATATATATATATACACACACACACATATAGTTAAAGGACACACAGATAATCAGAAAATCTACATAATTATACAAGGGAATGAAAAGCCCAAAATTCAAGCTAAAAGTTTCCTGGAAAGACTGAAAGGACAATATGACCAGGAAGGAAACACAAAATTAATTTAAAGTGTATTGACAATCTATTTCCCTAAGCCACATGAATTAATATGTGGATTTTCACTACACTGTTTTATATAGGTCAAATGTATTATATGCATAGTTGTTGTGAATCAATGATATACTTTACAGAAAAATTAGGACACTGAAAGAGCACACAGAGAAAAGATAAAGTACTGCATAACTATTCTCAAAGTATACATAATTGAATCTAGATAGATAATGTCATTATGAGTAGGAATTTATAGGACAGATGCTAAGAAATGCTCTTGAGAGAGAAAAGATGTATAAGAAATATAACCTAGTAGTGAAAATCCTGAACTATCTTAGCAAAAAACTTACACGGAGTAAGGAGGAGAGGGAAAATGTTATGAACTTTTTATTATGTATTGGTAAAACAATCAGTTAAATGATCATACTTACTGTTAACTCTTGTAAAATGAAACAGGAATATAGATTTAATTATGACATTAGGATGTGATGTAAGCACTAGCAAAATGGGAAAGCAGAGTAAAACCTCTGACTTAACAAAGAGGACTGAATGGGAAAAATAAAATGAAGAGAAATGTAACCAAGCCAGCAAAGTAAGAAAATGGAAATAAACAGTGAATAGGAAATAGTAACTGTGGTCAAAGAAACAAATGTTTTGTATACAGATCATATCAACAAATGTTAATGGTTTAAATTTCCCTGTAAACATCAAGGAAGGTCAGCTTGGATTACAAAATCCTATTTGTAGTTTTTACAAGAAACACAATAAAAACATAGAAAATAAGCTAAAAATTAAAAGATGAGAAAGGGAGAACCAGGTAAATACATAATGTGGCAGGTAGAAATAATGACAATTATGAAACAGAATTCCAGTCCAAAGACATTAAAATGAGAAAAAAGTATGGACATTCAGAAAGGATAAAAGATGCTATAAGCATATGAATTTCATAAAAACAACATAATAGCTAAATAATTAAAGCAAAAAATCCTCATAAAGAAAAATCTGATAAGAGAATATTCATGTATTTTTTCAAATTTTACATGTCAATTGAATAATTAATATACGCAAACATAGTAAACAGTACAATGAATGTAAAAAATCCTTAATAAATTCATTTAAACAAAGAAAATGTGTTCATTTAAATACTTTAACAGTAATATCATTAAAAAAATCAAAATTAACTTGGCACTTAGCACTTACTAAGACATTGATTAAAGAGGAAATTAATATCAAAGTTACTAATCATTAACTAAAAAGGACAATATTTCAAATGAAAACTTACGGAATGCTGTCAAATTTAAAACACACATAGATACGATTATATAATTTTATTATGAACAATGACTAAAAACAAATGAGCTAAATAAGCATTCAGTTAGCAATGAAGAAAAGGTCATGTACATCATATATAAAAGGAGAAAAAATGTACCATATCATATATTAAGGGAGACATAATCACATATACTAAAATAATTAAAAGTATTAGAAAAGTACAACTGTTCTAAAATAAATTTAATAATTTAGGCAATGGAGAGTTTTATAAGAGAATATAAATTATAAAAATTGGCTCTGATACCAGTTTTCAGCCTAAGTCAAAGGGGCTTCCTAGTGGCTCTGATGGTAAAAAACCTGCCTGCAATGGAGGAGACCTGGGTTCAATCTCTGGGTCTGGGAGATCACAAGGAGAAGGAAATGGCAATCCAATTCAATATTTTTATGCAGATACGCAGATAACACCACCCTGAAAAAATAAAATAGCAAATTTTTTAAATTTGGTTTAAATTTCCCTGTAAACATCAAGGAAGGTCAGCTTGGATTACAAAATCCTATTTGTAGTTTTTACAAGAAACACAATAAAAACATAGAAAATAAGCTAAAAATTAAAAGATGAGAAAGGGAGAACCAGGTAAATACATAATGTGGCAGGTAGAAATAATGACAATTATGAAACAGAATTCCAGTCCAAAGACATTAAAATGAGAAAAAAGTATGGACATTCAGAAAGGATAAAAGATGCTATAAGCATATGAATTTCATAAAAACAACATAATAGCTAAATAATTAAAGCAAAAAATCCTCATAAAGAAAAATCTGATAAGAGAATATTCATGTATTTTTTCAAATTTTACATGTCAATTGAATAATTAATATACGCAAACATAGTAAACAGTACAATGAATGTAAAAAATCCTTAATAAATTCATTTAAACAAAGAAAATGTGTTCATTTAAATACTTTAACAGTAATATCATTAAAAATCAAAATTAACTTGGCACTTAGCACTTACTAAGACATTGATTAAAGAGGAAATTAATATCAAAGTTACTAATCATTAACTAAAAAGGACAATATTTCAAATGAAAACTTACGGAATGCTGTCAAATTTAAAACACACATAGATACGATTATATAATTTTATTATGAACAATGACTAAAAACAAATGAGCTAAATAAGCATTCAGTTAGCAATGAAGAAAAGGTCATGTACATCATATATAAAAGGAGAAAAAATGTACCATATCATATATTAAGGGAGACATAATCACATATACTAAAATAATTAAAAGTATTAGAAAAGTACAACTGTTCTAAAATAAATTTAATAATTTAGGCAATGGAGAGTTTTATAAGAGAATATAAATTATAAAAATTGGCTCTGATACCAGTTTTCAGCCTAAGTCAAAGGGGCTTCCTAGTGGCTCTGATGGTAAAAAACCTGCCTGCAATGGAGGAGACCTGGGTTCAATCTCTGGGTCTGGGAGATCACAAGGAGAAGGAAATGGCAATCCAATTCAATATTTTTATGCAGATACGCAGATAACACCACCCTGATGGCAGAAAGCAAAGAGGAACTAAAGAGTCTCTTGATGAAGGTGAAAGAGGAGAGCAAAAAAGCTGGTTTAAAAAAAAACTAAAAAAACTAAAATCAAAAAACTAAAATTATGGCATCTGGTCCCATCACTTCATAGCAAACAGATGGGGAAAAACAGAAACAGTGACAGACTATATTCTTGGGCTCAAAAATCACTGTGAATGGTAGACTGCAGCCATGAAATTAAAAGACACATGCTCTTTGGAGGAAAAGCTATGACAAATGTAGAGGGCATACTAAAAAGCAGAGACATCACTTTGCTGACAAGGTCCATATAGTCAAAGCTATGGTAGTCCTGTACAGATGGGAGAGTTGGGCCATAAAGAAGGCTGAGCACCACAGAACTGATGCTTTGAACTGTGGTGCTGGAGAAGACTCTTGAGAGTCCCTTGGACAACAAGGAGATCCAACCAGTCAATCCTTATGGGAACCAACCGTGAATATTCAATGGCAGGACTGATGCTGAAGCTGAAGTGCCAATACTTTGGACACCCGATGCAAAGAAAAGACTCACTGTCAAAACCCTGATGCTGTGAAAGAAGGCAGGAGGAGAAGGGGACAACAGAGGATGAGATGGTTGGATTGCATCACTGATTTAATGGATATGAGCTTGAGCAAACTCTGGGAGATTGTAAAGGAGAGGGAAGCCTGGCATGCTGCAGCCTATGGGATCAAAAAGAGCTGGGTATGACTGAGTGACTGAACAACTACCAGTATTCTGGCCTGAACATCCTATGGACAGAGGAGCCTGGCAGGCTACAGTCTATATCTTATTTAGCAACAAAAAAATTTCTTATGCCATTTTAAAGTAGAAGCAAAAGGCAAAATTCTCCCTACAGATTTTATGAAGCAGCTTTAACCTTAAAGACCTTCATAATGGAAATGAAGATTAAACTGAACTATGGCTATAAAGCCAAAAATTCTAAACAAGCTATCAACAAGTTAAATTCTGCAGAATTAAAAAGTAGAGCACTATATTATGTCCCAACAGACTTTGTTCTGAGGAAAAACAACTGTTTAACATTGGAAAATATACCACCATAATTTATCAGATAAAATGTAAAAAGAAATGTTATTTTTTTAATCACTATGGGGTAAAAAGACTGTGTAAGGTAGAATAATGGCTTCTCAAAGATGTCCAGGTTATAACCTCAGGAACCTATGGGATAGCAAGAGAGAATTAAGGTTGCAGGAGGAATTAAGGTTGCTAATCAGTTGACATTAAGATAAGAAGAGTATCCTGGATTACTGTGGTGGGTCCATGGACACAAAAGAATACTTGTGGGAAAGAAGAAAACAGAAGAGTCAGATTTAGAGAGACGACATCTTGATAATTATTGTTCACTTCGAAGATAGATGGGAGCCATAAACCAAGGAATTTGGGCAACCTCTAAAGCTGGAAAATGCCAGGATGTGGATTTTCTCCCGGAGCCACCAAAAGGACACAGTCCTGTGGACACCTTGATTTTAGTCCAGTGAGACCCATTTCAGATTTCTGACTTCCAGATTTGTAAGATAATAAATTTGTGTTTTTTTGAGCCACTATTTGTGGCAATTTACTACAGCAGCAATAGGAAACTAAGACAAAGACTTTTTATTAAAAATTAGGAGTCGTTATCATTTTAAAACATCAAAGTGAAATGCAGATATAAAGACTATTTATGAAAATCCAACAGCAAAAATCATATTACTAATGAAATACTTTACTGTTAGATAAAATGATTATAGAAAGCTCAAAGGACTACTAATAATCTATCAAAAGTATTGACATAATCAAGTTATATGGCTAGAAAAAACGTAAGTTTGTAAAAAAATTACTATATTTATTGCTCCAAAAATTACCACTTGAAATATGCCACAGAAACTATTCTATCAAAACAGAGATGAAAATTACAAAACCTCAAGGATATACTAAATAAAAGCATACGACCTGTATTAAAGCTATAAGATTCTGTCATAGGACACAGAAAAAATTGTAAATTAATTGAAAGACATATGTTCTTGAATTGGAAAACTAAAAGTGCCAATTTGTCCAAATTAATACATATATTTGATACTGCTTCAATCAGAATGTAACAATTTTTGGAACAGAAATTATGGTTCTAATGTTCATTTAGAAGAGTAAATTAGTAGTCATGTACAGATTAAAAGAACCTTTTGTGGTAAAATGAGAATATACCACCATAATTTATCAGATAAAATGTAAAAAGAAATGTTATTTTTAATCACTATGGGGTAAAAGACTGTGTAAGGTAGAATAATGGCTTCTCAAAGATGTCCAGGTTATAACCTCAGGAACCTATGGGATAGCAAGAGAGAATTAAGGTTGCAGGAGGAATTAAGGTTGCTAATCAGTTGACATTAAGATAAGAAGAGTATCCTGGATTACTGTGGTGGGTCCATGGACACAAAAGAATACTTGTGGGAAAGAAGAAAACAGAAGAGTCAGATTTAGAGAGACGACATCTTGATAATTATTGTTCACTTCGAAGATAGATGGGAGCCATAAACCAAGGAATTTGGGCAACCTCTAAAGCTGGAAAATGCCAGGATGTGGATTTTCTCCCGGAGCCACCAAAAGGACACAGTCCTGTGGACACCTTGATTTTAGTCCAGTGAGACCCATTTCAGATTTCTGACTTCCAGATTTGTAAGATAATAAATTTGTGTTTTTGAGCCACTATTTGTGGCAATTTACTACAGCAGCAATAGGAAACTAAGACAAAGACTTTTTATTAAAAATTAGGAGTCGTTATCATTTTAAAACATCAAAGTGAAATGCAGATATAAAGACTATTTATGAAAATCCAACAGCAAAAATCATATTACTAATGAAATACTTTACTGTTAGATAAAATGATTATAGAAAGCTCAAAGGACTACTAATAATCTATCAAAAGTATTGACATAATCAAGTTATATGGCTAGAAAAAACGTAAGTTTGTAAAAAAATTACTATATTTATTGCTCCAAAAATTACCACTTGAAATATGCCACAGAAACTATTCTATCAAAACAGAGATGAAAATTACAAAACCTCAAGGATATACTAAATAAAAGCATACGACCTGTATTAAAGCTATAAGATTCTGTCATAGGACACAGAAAAAATTGTAAATTAATTGAAAGACATATGTTCTTGAATTGGAAAACTAAAAGTGCCAATTTGTCCAAATTAATACATATATTTGATACTGCTTCAATCAGAATGTAACAATTTTTGGAACAGAAATTATGGTTCTAATGTTCATTTAGAAGAGTAAATTAGTAGTCATGTACAGACGTGAGTTCGACCATAAAGAAGGCTGAGCGTCAAAGAATTGATGCCTTCAAACTGTGGTGTTGGAGAGTCACTTGGATAGCAAGATCAAGCCAATCAATCCTAAAGGAAATCAACCCTGAATATTCACTGGAAAGACTGATGCTGAAGCTGAAGCTCCAATACTTTGGTCACCTGACGTGAAGAGCAGACTCATTGGAAAAGATCCTGATGCTGGAAAAGACTGAGGGAAGGAAGAGAACAGGGCAACAGAGGATAAGATGGTTGGATGGCATCATCGACTTAAAGGACATGAATCTGAGCAAACCCTGGGAGATAGTGAAAATAGTAAAATCTGGCAAGTTGCACTCCATGTGTCACAAAAAGTGGAACACGACTGAGCGACTGAACAACAATACCTAGAGTAGTAAACGTGTGTGAGAGTAGCCAAGACAATTTTGTTAAAAGAGCTACTATTATTTTAATATATGTCATGCTATATATTAAATTTTACAGTAATACTACTACAACCGAAAGTATTAAATTATTAATAGTTTCACGGAATAGATACATAGATCAACAGAATAGAATGCAGAGCAAAAGAACATTTATGAAACTCATGTAATATATCTTAATATATGTTACAAGGGGCAAGTGAGAGAGCCATCATTTTGTCATGTGAAGGTTACAGGGAAAACAGCGAATATAAGTGCTGTAGTTCATTTTCATAACAGAATGACAAAAGACAGTTGAATCAGGACCATGTAGTCACAACAACTACTTTACCCCATGATCTGGTCTTTTAAATATGAGGGCAAGCCAGAGAAGAGGGAGAGAGAAACGCAATACAAAACTGAGAATGAGCTTTTGAGTAACTAGTCATATTTGACTCAGCAGAGACAAATACACTATAATCCTTAATCCCTTCAAAACTGCTTCTGTTTTTCATTTTTCTTAACACTATCTTTTATAAGGCTATAATATTTTATGCTATGTAATTATTTTGATAATTACCTATGTCCTTAACCAAAACATAAGACCCTTACTGAAAGCATAGCACCTTCCATATTGTACTACTTAATCATTTTGTTGAAGAAATTATCAATTGCATAGCAACAAACCAACCTATTTGTCATAAGGGCTTGAACAATAATCTGGCTTCCTGCCATATTACTTTTACTTCCTGAATAATAGGAAGAACTCTTAAATGGAATTTCCCTTTAGTAAAAGAAACAATCTAGGGCAGAAGATGTAGTATATTTTATAATAGAATGCTTGGGTTCATATATGCCTGCAAACCAGCTGTTGATATCTTTCTAAAATAGCTACATTTATGTCCCTAACCAGTGTTTCCCTTTTTGCACATCAAATCAAACAGCTGAGATTTAACATCTCCTAGCTCAAAATATAAAGGGACAATCAAACAAGGAAGGGCGCCAAGGAGAACCAGCTAACAATTACTAAGTCCAATAGCAGGCCAAGTTAGAATTATATAGACTTAAATGTGAAGTAAGTACCAGGCATACTGTTTGGAATTTAAGCAAAAATATTTTCAGAAATGATAAAAAGGGAATGTAAAATCAAAACCAGATGATTACAGATTAGAGCAAGAATTTTTGCAGGAAATGGTCTTAAGAAGTCCTTTCACTGTATTTCAAAGATAAAGTGACATCTAAGTTTCATGAAATCAAAAAAGAGAAACAAAACATTAAATAAAATATAAAATAAATTACAAGAAAGAATGAGATAAAATTGGAGATGGCAGAGAAAAAATTAAAGTAAAAAATTAATACATAAAATATATCTCTACCATTACTAACAAGCTATTAGAAATAGAAATTAAAGAAACTATCCATCTATTTAGAAATTATATGATTGTTAAGGGGTTAATATCCAGCATATATAAACACATCATATAACTGAACATTTAAAAAAAGGCAAACAAGCAAACAAATGAAACTAACATATGACCCATCAATTCCATTCTTGAATAAATATATCTGAAAAAAGCTGAAAGCACTAATTCAAAAAATACATGCATCCCAAAGTTCATAATAGAATTATTTATACTTTTTAAGATATATTTCCATCAAAAGTAACTAAAACAAAAATAATTCCTTAATCCCTTCAAAACTGCTTCTGTTTTTCATTTTTCTTAACACTATCTTTTATAAGGCTATAATATTTTATGCTATGTAATTATTTTGATAATTACCTATGTCCTTAACCAAAACATAAGACCCTTACTGAAAGCATAGCACCTTCCATATTGTACTACTTAATCATTTTGTTGAAGAAATTATCAATTGCATAGCAACAAACCAACCTATTTGTCATAAGGGCTTGAACAATAATCTGGCTTCCTGCCATATTACTTTTACTTCCTGAATAATAGGAAGAACTCTTAAATGGAATTTCCCTTTAGTAAAAGAAACAATCTAGGGCAGAAGATGTAGTATATTTTATAATAGAATGCTTGGGTTCATATATGCCTGCAAACCAGCTGTTGATATCTTTCTAAAATAGCTACATTTATGTCCCTAACCAGTGTTTCCCTTTTTGCACATCAAATCAAACAGCTGAGATTTAACATCTCCTAGCTCAAAATATAAAGGGACAATCAAACAAGGAAGGGCGCCAAGGAGAACCAGCTAACAATTACTAAGTCCAATAGCAGGCCAAGTTAGAATTATATAGACTTAAATGTGAAGTAAGTACCAGGCATACTGTTTGGAATTTAAGCAAAAATATTTTCAGAAATGATAAAAAGGGAATGTAAAATCAAAAACCAGATGATTACAGATTAGAGCAAGAATTTTTGCAGGAAATGGTCTTAAGAAGTCCTTTCACTGTATTTCAAAGATAAAGTGACATCTAAGTTTCATGAAATCAAAAAAGAGAAACAAAACATTAAATAAAATATAAAATAAATTACAAGAAAGAATGAGATAAAATTGGAGATGGCAGAGAAAAAATTAAAGTAAAAAATTAATACATAAAATATATCTCTACCATTACTAACAAGCTATTAGAAATAGAAATTAAAGAAACTATCCATCTATTTAGAAATTATATGATTGTTAAGGGGTTAATATCCAGCATATATAAACACATCATATAACTGAACATTTAAAAAAAGGCAAACAAGCAAACAAATGAAACTAACATATGACCCATCAATTCCATTCTTGAATAAATATATCTGAAAAAAGCTGAAAGCACTAATTCAAAAAATACATGCATCCCAAAGTTCATAATAGAATTATTTATACTTTTTAAGATATATTTCCATCAAAAGATGAATGGATATAGAAGATGTGGTATAATGGAATACTACTCATCCATTAAAAAGAATGAAATATTGCCGTTCCAGCAATATGGATGGACTGGGAGGGTATTATGCTAAACGAAGTAAGTCAGACAGAGAAAGACTGAATGACATCACTTTATATGTGGAATCTAAAAAGTATGACAAACCAGTGAAAACAACAAAAGAAGAAACTGACTCATAGATATGGAGAACAAACTAGTGGTTACTGGTGGGGAGAGAAAAGAGGAAAGGAGCAACATAGAGGTAGGAGATTAAGAGGTACTAAGGATATATTACACAATAGGAGGAATATAGCCAATTTTATAATAACTATAAACGGAATATAAAGTTTATAATAACTTAAAAACTGTGAATCACTATACTGTGCACCTGTAATATACACAGTATTGCATATCAACTATATATAGATAAAAAATAAATTAAAAAAGAAATAAGGACATTGTAGATATTAAAACTTATCAGAAGGATAAGAAAGGAGAACTGCCAGTATAAAAACTAAATCACAGACATGAAGATTTTGAGAAAAATTGTCAAATGAAGTTTAAAAGAATAAAAATGTGAGTAGAGAAAACAAGATAGGTGTAGAAGACAGATAAATAAAGAATGAATATATAGATTATTTCCAGAGACCATGAATAAGAAGTAAAACAGAAAAAATATTTGAAGGTAATGCTAAGAGAATATTTTGTTAATATCTGAGGAGACTTGAATTTTCAGACCAAATGGGGCTTACTTTGTTTCAAGAAAATTAATAAATTAATAAGCTCAGGCTTTAAATGAATAAGCTCAAGCTTATTCATTTATTAATAAAATTATTAATAAATATTAAAATTAATACATGAATAAGATAGAGCTAAATCTTGAAATTATGAAAATCAAGGATTAAGAAACACACAGGCAAAAGAAGCAGATCATCAATAAAGACAGCTAACCTAGAATATAAGACTCGTTTTTAGTTAAATGAGAAGTCTGTGGACAATGGCACTATGCCCAGGAATGGGATTGCAGTGGATCATAAGTAGCTCCATTTACAGTCTGTTTAAAAACCTCTATATAATTTTCCACAGTTACAGCAATTTTTATTCCCACGAACTGTGCATGAGGATTCCCTTTTCTTTACACTCTCTCCAGATTTTGTAGGCTTATTGATGACAGCCTTCTGACAAACGTGAGGTGATACTGTTTGTGGCTTTGATTTGCATTTCTCTAATAATTAGCGATATTGAGCATCTTTTTATGTGCCTGTTGGTCACTGGTAGAAAAATGTCTATTTAGGTCTTCTGCCCCACTTTTTACTGGATTAAAAAATTTTTTTTTATATTCAGTCATATGAACTGCTTCTATATTTTGGATACTAAGCCCTTGTCAGAAGATGAAAACTCTAATTTGAAAAAATACAAGCACCTCTATGTTCACAGCAACATTATTTACAAGATCCAAAACATGGAAGCAACCTAAATATCTATCAACAGATGAACAGATAAAGAAGATGTGAAACACACACACACACACAATGGAATACTACTCAGCCATAAAAAGAATGAAATATTGCCATTTTCAGCAATGTGGATGGACCTAGAGAATATTATACTAAATAAGTCAGAGGACAACAAATATATGATATCACTTATAGGTGGAATCTAAAAAATAATACAAATAAATCTAAATACAAAAGAGAAACAGATTAAGAGACACAGAACAAACTTATGGATACAAAAGGGAGGGAGAGAGGGATAAATTAGGAGTATGAGATTAACAGACACAAGCAACTGTATATAAAATAAATAAAAAGGATATATTGCATAGCACAGGGAACTATATTCAATATCTTATAATAACCTATAATGGAAAATAATGTAAAAAACACATATAAATGGATCACCTTGCTATATCACCTGAAACTAAGACAATGTTATAAATCAACTTGGGGTTTATACCACATTCATTTTCGAAACCCAGAGATCAAACCCATGTGTCTTGTGTTTCCTGCATTGGAAGCTGGGTTCTTTACCAGTAGCGCCACCTGGGAAGTCCCTATAAATCAACTACACTTCAATGAAAAAGGCAAGGGCATTATACACAGATTTCAGGGGGAAGGGTCATATATACATTTCTTACAATTTTAGTGAAGATGTGGAGGCCAGGGAAGTAGTAAAACCTCTATATAATTTTCCACAGTTACAGCAATTTTTATTCCCACGAACTGTGCATGAGGATTCCCTTTTCTTTACACTCTCTCCAGATTTTGTAGGCTTATTGATGACAGCCTTCTGACAAACGTGAGGTGATACTGTTTGTGGCTTTGATTTGCATTTCTCTAATAATTAGCGATATTGAGCATCTTTTTATGTGCCTGTTGGTCACTGGTAGAAAAATGTCTATTTAGGTCTTCTGCCCCACTTTTTACTGGATTAAAAAATTTTTTTTTATATTCAGTCATATGAACTGCTTCTATATTTTGGATACTAAGCCCTTGTCAGAAGATGAAAACTCTAATTTGAAAAAATACAAGCACCTCTATGTTCACAGCAACATTATTTACAAGATCCAAAACATGGAAGCAACCTAAATATCTATCAACAGATGAACAGATAAAGAAGATGTGAAACACACACACACACACAATGGAATACTACTCAGCCATAAAAAGAATGAAATATTGCCATTTTCAGCAATGTGGATGGACCTAGAGAATATTATACTAAATAAGTCAGAGGACAACAAATATATGATATCACTTATAGGTGGAATCTAAAAAATAATACAAATAAATCTAAATACAAAAGAGAAACAGATTAAGAGACACAGAACAAACTTATGGATACAAAAGGGAGGGAGAGAGGGATAAATTAGGAGTATGAGATTAACAGACACAAGCAACTGTATATAAAATAAATAAAAAGGATATATTGCATAGCACAGGGAACTATATTCAATATCTTATAATAACCTATAATGGAAAATAATGTAAAAAACACATATAAATGGATCACCTTGCTATATCACCTGAAACTAAGACAATGTTATAAATCAACTTGGGGTTTATACCACATTCATTTTCGAAACCCAGAGATCAAACCCATGTGTCTTGTGTTTCCTGCATTGGAAGCTGGGTTCTTTACCAGTAGCGCCACCTGGGAAGTCCCTATAAATCAACTACACTTCAATGAAAAAGGCAAGGGCATTATACACAGATTTCAGGGGGAAGGGTCATATATACATTTCTTACAATTTTAGTGAAGATGTGGAGGCCAGGGGAAGTAGTACACACAGTAGGTGTCTCACTTACACCTCCCTTTTTTCACCTCACTTCTCCTACTTCCATCTCTTCTCTTCTCTTTTAAACCAAACAAATTCTCCTCTCTGCCTTTGATGGATAAAATTAGCAAATATCTTTTGTAACCCAGCATGCTCCTGGAGTCACAGACTCTAATCCCAAACATTCGTAAAAATCAAAATGAATAGGACATTCTCTAAAGCAGAAAATGAAAACCCTAAAATCTTCAAGTGATATCTTCAATCGATTAGAAAATTTTTCTTCCATGTGAAATATATCCTGTTCCTTTCAGATTATGTTCCCATGGGAAACATGGTTTGAGAACATAAGTATACATAATAACGATTTAATAACTATCATGTGAAGTAAATACCTCTACTAACTATGGCTGTGTAAATTAATTTCTACTCCAAGATATGTGCATTGATTTTTCAATGATTCCTACAAAGAAATAATGAAACACTTTAGAAGATATAAGAATATGTTTTGCATTAAAGTTAAACTTTTAGTCTGCCAATGATAGTTTGCATTAAATGATGCTAAGGAGAAAGGATATTTTAAGGTACCACTAAGAAATCTCTGCATGCCAGACATTCTGCTATATGCTTTAGATATATCATTTCATATACCTTCATAATAACTCAAAGTATGTGGTCATAATAGAAATGAAAATAGAGATGTGAAAAGTGGTGTGGGGTCCTAGGTCCAGCAGCTATTACTGGAGAAGTTGAAATCAAACCTCACTTACTAAGACTCTATACTCTTTGTTACAATGCTATACTATCTCTTAGAGGTTTTTAAAAACCTTTTTCTAACCAATGATAAAATTAAACATTTTACATTGGCATTAATCTTTGATTAGTACTGGTAAAAAATTTTACACAAACTCCTTTTACTGGAAATTTAGAAAATGAAATAACATAACTATTCTCCAGAACATCTTAAAATGATGGATAAAACATAGCCAACATCTTTTTCAATGAGTATCTAAGCTCCTCAAAAAGTCAGCAAAATACAAGGAGTCCAAAATGAAGAACGTCTTTATCCAATGACAAAGAGACATTGAAAGGAAGCATATCTGATTCACCCTTGGCTCAGTATGAGAAAATATGCTCCTCTGATAATTTTTAATCATAGGTCTCTCTCATCCAGATGTGCAGCTTGAAATTATTCTACCTGCAAGGTGTGAGAAACCTAGATCCAAAAAGTAAGTATGAAAAATGGTCCATTGCTGATGATATCCCTATTGTAACTGGAAGTATAAAATGAAAATTCTCTCTGAGAGAAACTCCCTCAATTAAGGCCACATAAGTTTTTACACAAAATAAAACTCTTCCAGACATGAGTTTAAAATCGCATTAAAATCACAAAGGATGCAATAAATGAGAAATATCAGAAAGAATGAACAGTGTTCTGGATTTGGCTCATAGTAGCTTCTGAAAACTTATTATTAATTATTCAGGAATTTTAAGAGCCAGTTTTTTTCATCAGTAGCCTGAAATTTACTATTAGGGAGGAATATTTAAACCAGAATCATTAGGAAACCTTGTAAATAATCAAGGATACCTTTTTAACCACCACACCAGAATGGCACAATTGGTGTTTTACGGGTTGTGAGACTCTGAAATTATCGAAAACAAATACTTCCAATAGATATTTTATAATTATTAAAGATATCTGATAAGGAATGTAAACACCAGAAATAGAAGAGCTAGTAAAAAGAAAAAGGAAACACTTATAAAAGAACCAAGTAAAATGTTTTTAAAAATACCGTCAGTATAATGAAGCTGGAAGATAGAATTGGAAGGCAGAATTAATGAAATTACACAGAATATAGCAAGACAGACGATGATACAGGAAACGTTACAAAAAATTAAAAAGATAATTACTAATAAGTGGTGACTTATAACAATGCTATACTATCTCTTAGAGGTTTTTAAAAACCTTTTTCTAACCAATGATAAAATTAAACATTTTACATTGGCATTAATCTTTGATTAGTACTGGTAAAAAATTTTACACAAACTCCTTTTACTGGAAATTTAGAAAATGAAATAACATAACTATTCTCCAGAACATCTTAAAATGATGGATAAAACATAGCCAACATCTTTTTCAATGAGTATCTAAGCTCCTCAAAAAGTCAGCAAAATACAAGGAGTCCAAAATGAAGAACGTCTTTATCCAATGACAAAGAGACATTGAAAGGAAGCATATCTGATTCACCCTTGGCTCAGTATGAGAAAATATGCTCCTCTGATAATTTTTAATCATAGGTCTCTCTCATCCAGATGTGCAGCTTGAAATTATTCTACCTGCAAGGTGTGAGAAACCTAGATCCAAAAAGTAAGTATGAAAAATGGTCCATTGCTGATGATATCCCTATTGTAACTGGAAGTATAAAATGAAAATTCTCTCTGAGAGAAACTCCCTCAATTAAGGCCACATAAGTTTTTACACAAAATAAAACTCTTCCAGACATGAGTTTAAAATCGCATTAAAATCACAAAGGATGCAATAAATGAGAAATATCAGAAAGAATGAACAGTGTTCTGGATTTGGCTCATAGTAGCTTCTGAAAACTTATTATTAATTATTCAGGAATTTTAAGAGCCAGTTTTTTTCATCAGTAGCCTGAAATTTACTATTAGGGAGGAATATTTAAACCAGAATCATTAGGAAACCTTGTAAATAATCAAGGATACCTTTTTAACCACCACACCAGAATGGCACAATTGGTGTTTTACGGGTTGTGAGACTCTGAAATTATCGAAAACAAATACTTCCAATAGATATTTTATAATTATTAAAGATATCTGATAAGGAATGTAAACACCAGAAATAGAAGAGCTAGTAAAAAGAAAAAGGAAACACTTATAAAAGAACCAAGTAAAATGTTTTTAAAAATACCGTCAGTATAATGAAGCTGGAAGATAGAATTGGAAGGCAGAATTAATGAAATTACACAGAATATAGCAAGACAGACGATGATACAGGAAACGTTACATAGGATAAATAAATATGGAAGACACACATGCTAACCTAATATATGTCTAATAAGTGGTCCAGAGGTAGAAAGAGGCAATGAGAAGGAAGGCAATAGAATACTTGTATTCTTCAAATAGTGCTATTGGAAGGATAACAATGCTTCTGTTATTTATAAAAAAAAATTCTCAGATTAAGAAGTTACAAATCTAAATTTATAACTAGTTATGTTACAGTGAAATTGGAAAACCGAGTATAAAAAACATTTTCTACAAATATAGAGAACATATTACCTCAAAGAAACAACTATTAAATATATGAGAAAATTCTCAGAAAAATGACATGAGTCATAAGACAGAAGACTAACATTATTAGTAAGGTGTAGGGGAAAAAAGTCAACATTCAGTTTTATAACCAGAAAAATTATTATTCAAAAGAAAAAGTGAGATAGAGATACTTTCTGTGAAAAGAACACGTTTCACCAATTCTTACAAAAGGAACTTATAAAAGTTTATTTCAAAAATTAACTGAATGAAGTTTTGAATTAGAAAAAACTAAGCAAAGAGTTAAATATGTAGGTAAATCTATTAGACTAAATAAAATAATACTAGGTATTAATCCTAGATGAGAAATGAGTACTGTTTACTTTGTCAGGCCTTTCTTTCTGCTATTTCTTCTATTTTTGGCAAAAATATTTTATATTGAATGGAGACATAAAATCTTACGAGATAATGCTGGCTGGATCTGCTGCACAGAAGTAAATGAAGAATATTATGCAGGACATGGAAATGTAAATCTTAGGGCAGCCAGAATGCATTTTGATAATCAAATGAGGAAATAAAAGGCAAAAATCAGCAGACAATTAAGTAACGGTGCAAATCCTTTGACATTATGAGGATTATAATAAGCATCAGTGCTGTTGTTCAGTCACTAAGTCTGATTCTTTGCCACCTCATGGACTGCAGCACAGCAGGCTTTCCTGTCCTATATCATCTCCCAGAGTTTGCTCAAACTCCTGTTCATTGAGTCAGTGATGCCATCCAACCATTTTATCCTCATAGAGCATAAAATGCCACCTTCTCCTGTGCTCAGTTTTTCCCAGCATTGTTTTTTCCAATGAGTCAGTGATTTGTACCAGTGACCAAAGTATTGGAGCTTCAGCTTCAGCATCAGTCCTTCCAGTGAATATTCAGGGTTTATTTCCCTTTTAGATTGACTGGTTTGATCTACTTGCAGTCCAAGAGACTGTCAAGAGTCTTCTCCAGCACCACAGTTTGAAATCAGTTCTGTTGCACTTAGCTTTCTTTATGTTGCAACTCTCACCATACATGACACTTTAGTTTGGGTGAACTTACAAGCAACATTTCAACAGTAAATTATGTCTAGATATATGTAGTTGCTTTGCATTAGCCAAAGGATGATACTGCTGAGATCAGGTCACTGGGACTATGCTCTTATAACCCCTGACAGCATTAACTTAGCTTGCTTTTCCTCTTTCAGGATCTAATTCAACTTCTCATATCAAAATACTTCTAAAAATGCTAGAAAATAGGAAGTATAAATTAAAATAGGCACTTGAAAACAGTATATTAGAGTTGAGTTTTTGAAAGAGTAATGCCTCCATCTTTCAAACAAGTCAGATTGCAAATGGAAGGAAATCTTTATACACCTCAGTCCTAACTGTTTACTGTATCCAGAGAATAGAAGATACTGATCAATACAATTGAACGGTTCAGGCTGGAAACCATAAAAGCAGTCCCTCCAAACTCCCATAGAACCTGAAGCAAAAAAATAAGAATGAATACTCTAAGGAATATCCTTACCAAACGTGTATGGGATGAAGTTTAGGGTGAACAATCAGGCAGCAACCAAAATGCATTATTTAGCTTCAATGAACTAACGTGGGGAAGCAGTGTAGATAGTATGGTCTCTGGGGGTGCACGAGTGTTTGGGTGGAAAAGGAGATGCTCATCAGAAAAAGACCATGAGCGTTCTAAAGAGGTACATGACAGTCATCACCCACAGCAACTCCGGCGTTAGAGAGGGCATATTTCATTTTTGAAATAGTAATCAAAAGCATAGAGTAGGCATCTGTATTTCCAAAAAAGGTACTGTTCAGCATCCCAAAGTCAAGAATTCTGGAATTCTTTAGAAAAGAAACTGAAGCTCTGTTGGTTGTCATCAAGTGTAAAAGAATGAAAAACAAAAGAAAAAACAAACACTTTACCACACAACCACTCACTGCAGCCCAGAAAGTTATTCTCTTTGCCGAGAGAAAGAGACCAATCTAGGTGTTGGAGGAGGTAAGGGAAAAACTGTTTTTTAAAATAACACTTTAAAATTTGAGGATAAGGGTCTCTACCAACAAAACAAAAGAAAACAAAAGAAAACCTATGAAAATAGTCTCCAGCTTTAAAAAAAATCAACAAATGTAACTATGTATTAAATCATTCTTTTATGTAGAAAGTTACTTATTTTTGAAATAGCTAATTACTTTTATAATAGTCTAGCATTTTTACCATAAATACAAACTACAGAGCTACATTCAGTTCAGAAAAAAAAATTATGAGTTGTTACACAAAATGTTTTCTAAAGGAAATTAGCCAGAAGCAGAACATTTAAACTAGAAGATATATTACCATCCTTCAGAGTATAACTATCTTTCCTACTCAGTAAGGTAGTGTACAATAATGAACAAAATGTAAAAGTTCACTGTGACCTGGGGAAGGTAAGGGAAGTGAGTCATTAAAAACAAGAATCATATGCAACTCAGAGACCAAATAACTCAAATGTAATTCTCATAATCAGAACATAGCTGCTTAAGCAAATAAGAACAACGTGTCATGACAACAATGTCGTGACTATAAAGAACTAATGTTTCTGATCTATGATACCCTACTGTAAGGTTTTAGTAAGTCTTTTAAAAGTTTTTCAATGTTCTCTCTCTTTTTTAACTGAGGTAAAATTGGCATATTATATTAATTGTAGACGTATCACATCATGATTTATTATTTGTAGATATTTTGAAATGATCACGTCAATAAAGTCTAGTTAACATCCATCTCACTCATAGTTACTAATCATTTTTCTTGTAGAAAAACACTTAGCATCTTTAAAATATACAATATAGCATATACTTTAAGACTTACCCACAGCAACTCCGGCGTTAGAGAGGGCATATTTCATTTTTGAAATAGTAATCAAAAGCATAGAGTAGGCATCTGTATTTCCAAAAAAGGTACTGTTCAGCATCCCAAAGTCAAGAATTCTGGAATTCTTTAGAAAAGAAACTGAAGCTCTGTTGGTTGTCATCAAGTGTAAAAGAATGAAAAACAAAAGAAAAAACAAACACTTTACCACACAACCACTCACTGCAGCCCAGAAAGTTATTCTCTTTGCCGAGAGAAAGAGACCAATCTAGGTGTTGGAGGAGGTAAGGGAAAAACTGTTTTTTAAAATAACACTTTAAAATTTGAGGATAAGGGTCTCTACCAACAAAACAAAAGAAAACAAAAGAAAACCTATGAAAATAGTCTCCAGCTTTAAAAAAAATCAACAAATGTAACTATGTATTAAATCATTCTTTTATGTAGAAAGTTACTTATTTTTGAAATAGCTAATTACTTTTATAATAGTCTAGCATTTTTACCATAAATACAAACTACAGAGCTACATTCAGTTCAGAAAAAAAAATTATGAGTTGTTACACAAAATGTTTTCTAAAGGAAATTAGCCAGAAGCAGAACATTTAAACTAGAAGATATATTACCATCCTTCAGAGTATAACTATCTTTCCTACTCAGTAAGGTAGTGTACAATAATGAACAAAATGTAAAAGTTCACTGTGACCTGGGGAAGGTAAGGGAAGTGAGTCATTAAAAACAAGAATCATATGCAACTCAGAGACCAAATAACTCAAATGTAATTCTCATAATCAGAACATAGCTGCTTAAGCAAATAAGAACAACGTGTCATGACAACAATGTCGTGACTATAAAGAACTAATGTTTCTGATCTATGATACCCTACTGTAAGGTTTTAGTAAGTCTTTTAAAAGTTTTTCAATGTTCTCTCTCTTTTTTAACTGAGGTAAAATTGGCATATTATATTAATTGTAGACGTATCACATCATGATTTATTATTTGTAGATATTTTGAAATGATCACGTCAATAAAGTCTAGTTAACATCCATCTCACTCATAGTTACTAATCATTTTTTCTTGTGATAAGAACTTTTAAAATCTATCCACTTAGCATCTTTAAAATATACAATATAGCATTACTAGACTTAGTCACCAAGTTGTACATTACATTGCTGGTTAGTTGCTAAGTTGTGTTCAACTCTTCTGTGACCCCATGGTCTATAGCTCACCAGGCTCCTCTGTCTATGGGTTTCCCAGGTAAAAAATACGGGATTGGGCTGCCATTTCCTTCTCCAGGGGATCTTCTTGGCCCAAGGACTGAACTGGTATCTCACGCACTGGGAGGTGGATTCTTTAAAAAGAAATCTTTTTTAACACCTAAAACATTTTGTACTGGAGTATACCCAATAAACAATATTGTGATGATTTCAGATGTACAGTGAAGGGACCTGGCCGTACATATACATGTATCCAATCCCCCTCAAACACTCCACCCCCACCTAGGCTAGCACATAACACTGAGTAGAGTTCCATGTACTATACAATAGATTTTGGTAGGTTATCAATTTTAAATGTAGCAGTATGTACATTAATTTCCCTAAGTCCTTAACTATTCCCTCCCCCAGTAGGTGGATTCTGTACCACTGAGCCCTGCACATTACATATTCATGATTTATTTCATAACTGAAAGTTTGTACCTTTTGGCCATCTTTACTCATTTCACCCTCTCCCTACACCCTGCCTTTGGAAACCAAAAATTTGTACTCTGTATCTCTGAGCTCTTCTTTTTAGGGTCCACATATAAGAGAGATAAAAACAGTATTTACCTACTTATTTCACTTAGAATAATGCCCTTAGGGTCCATCTCATCCAAGTTGCCCCAAATGGCAAGATTCCATTTTTAAGATTTTGAGAAGAGGTGGAGCGAATACACATAAGAACTACACACAAAAAATTAATGCGCCAGATGACCACAATAGAGTGATCATTCACCTAGAGCCAGACATCCTACAGTGTGAAGTCAAGTGGACCCTAGGAAGCAATATGACGAAAAAAGCTCGTGGAGGTGATGGAATTCCAGCTGAGCTATTTCAAATATTAAAAGATGGTGCTGTTAAAAGCTGCACTCAACATGACAACAAATTTAGATGGTAGCCTCAGGGTTTTTAAAGTTACTCACTCATAGTTACTAATCATTTTTTCTTGTGATAAGAACTTTTAAAATCTATCCACTTAGCATCTTTAAAATATACAATATAGCATTACTAGACTTAGTCACCAAGTTGTACATTACATTGCTGGTTAGTTGCTAAGTTGTGTTCAACTCTTCTGTGACCCCATGGTCTATAGCTCACCAGGCTCCTCTGTCTATGGGTTTCCCAGGTAAAAAATACGGGATTGGGCTGCCATTTCCTTCTCCAGGGGATCTTCTTGGCCCAAGGACTGAACTGGTATCTCACGCACTGGGAGGTGGATTCTTTAAAAAGAAATCTTTTTTAACACCTAAAACATTTTGTACTGGAGTATACCCAATAAACAATATTGTGATGATTTCAGATGTACAGTGAAGGGACCTGGCCGTACATATACATGTATCCAATCCCCCTCAAACACTCCACCCCCACCTAGGCTAGCACATAACACTGAGTAGAGTTCCATGTACTATACAATAGATTTTGGTAGGTTATCAATTTTAAATGTAGCAGTATGTACATTAATTTCCCTAAGTCCTTAACTATTCCCTCCCCCAGTAGGTGGATTCTGTACCACTGAGCCCTGCACATTACATATTCATGATTTATTTCATAACTGAAAGTTTGTACCTTTTGGCCATCTTTACTCATTTCACCCTCTCCCTACACCCTGCCTTTGGAAACCAAAAATTTGTACTCTGTATCTCTGAGCTCTTCTTTTTAGGGTCCACATATAAGAGAGATAAAAACAGTATTTACCTACTTATTTCACTTAGAATAATGCCCTTAGGGTCCATCTCATCCAAGTTGCCCCAAATGGCAAGATTCCATTTTTAAGATTTTGAGAAGAGGTGGAGCGAATACACATAAGAACTACACACAAAAAATTAATGCGCCAGATGACCACAATAGAGTGATCATTCACCTAGAGCCAGACATCCTACAGTGTGAAGTCAAGTGGACCCTAGGAAGCAATATGACGAAAAAAGCTCGTGGAGGTGATGGAATTCCAGCTGAGCTATTTCAAATATTAAAAGATGGTGCTGTTAAAAAGCTGCACTCAACATGACAACAAATTTAGAAAACTCAGCAGTAGCCTCAGGACTGGAAAGTATCAGTTTTCATTCCAACCCCAAAGAAGGGCAATGTCAAAGAATGTTCCAGCTACCCCACCATTACACACATTTCACACACAAAGTAAAGTAATGCTCAAAATCTACCAAGCTAGGCTTTAGTAATATGTGGACCTAGAACTTCCAAATATACAAGCCGGATTTAGAAAAGGCAGAGGAAACAGAGACCAATTGCGAGCATTCACTGGATCACTAAAAGAGCAAGGGAATTCCAGAAAAACATCTACTTCTGCTTCATTGACGATGCTAAAGCCTTTGACTGTGTGGATCACAATAAACTGTGGAAAATTCTGAAATAGATGGGAATACCAGACTACCTTACCTGCATCCTATGAAACATGTATGCAGAACATGAAGCAACAGTTAGAACTAGACACGTAACAATGGACTGGTTCCAAATTGGGGAAGAAGTACATCAAGGTGGTAGACTATCCTCTTCTTATTTAATTTATATATACATATATACATAATGCAAAATGCTGGTCTGGATGAAATACAAGCTGGAGTCAAGATTGCCAGGAGAAATATCAATAACCTCACATATGCAGATGATCCACCCTTATGGCAGAAAGAAAGAGGAACTAAAGAGCCTCTTGATGAAGACAAAAGAGGAGACTGAAAAAGCTGGTCTAAAACTCAACAATCAGAAAATGAAGATCATGGCATCTGGTCCCATCATTTCATGCCAAATAGATTGGGAAACAATGGAAACAGTGACAGACTTTATTTTCTTGCGATCCAAAAACACTCTGGATGGTAACTGCTGCCATGAAACTAAAACACACTTACTCCTTGGAAGAAAACCTAGACTGTATGTTCAAAAACAGAGACATCACTTTGCCAACAAAAGTCCATCTACTCAAAGCTATGGTTTTCCCAGTAGTCATGTATGGATGTGAGAGCTGAGTGCTGAAGAACTCATGCCTTTGAACTGTGGTGTTGGAGAAGAGTCTTGAGAGTCTCCTGAATAACAAGGAAATTAAACCAGTCAATCCTAAAGGAAATCAAAGTCTGAATATTCATTGGAAGGAATGATGATGAAGCTGAAGTTCCAATGCTTTGTGCATGTGATGTGAAGAGACAACTCATTGGAAAAGATCCTGATGTGGGAAAAAACAGAAGGCAAAAGAAGGGGATGACAGAGTATGAGATCATTGGATGGCATCATTGACTCAATGGACATGAGTAAGCAATCTCTGGGAGCTGGTGAAGGACAGGGAAGCCTGATGTGTCTCAGTCCATGGGGTTGCAAAGAGTTGGACATTACTGAGTGAATGAACTGAACTGAGTATTCCACTGTGTATATACATACATTGCATTTTCCTTGTCCATTCACCCATCAATGAACACTTAGGTTGCCTCCATGTCTTAGCTGCTGTAAATAATGTTGCAACGGAAAAGCAAACTTCTAAATGGGAGAAAATATTTGCATCATATAGCTAATTGAAAAATAGATAAAGAATCTGAATAGGCATTTTTCTAGAAAAATATGTAGAGATGGCCATGAACAGGTACTCAATATCACTAATGTCAGGGAAATGCAAATCAAAACCACAATGAGACATTACTTCACACATGTCAAGATGGCTATCATCAAAAAGACAAGAAATAACAAGTTTTGATGAGGATATGCATAAATAGGAACCCTCATGCACAGTCGGTGGGAATTTAAGTTGGAAAACAGCATGGATCTTTTCAAGTAAATTAAAATAGAATGAATCACCATATGATTCAGTAATGTCATTTATGGGTACTTATCTAAGGAAAATAAAAATACCACTTAAAAAGATAGGTTTGTGGTGGCATTATTTACAATAGTCAATGTTCTCTTCTGTTTCATCTTTTGTTATTCAAATGAACTCTATATTAACAATGCAAAATGTCAGAAAAGTGACAAACATGAAAGAAAGAAGAAAAGAAAGATGGATGGAAAGCAAGAAGGGAGAGAACACAGGCTCTATTTTCAGTAGTGTGTAGGCAATTATTACTTCAGTAAAACTGAATTATTGAAGAACTCATGCCTTTGAACTGTGGTGTTGGAGAAGAGTCTTGAGAGTCTCCTGAATAACAAGGAAATTAAACCAGTCAATCCTAAAGGAAATCAAAGTCTGAATATTCATTGGAAGGAATGATGATGAAGCTGAAGTTCCAATGCTTTGTGCATGTGATGTGAAGAGACAACTCATTGGAAAAGATCCTGATGTGGGAAAAAACAGAAGGCAAAAGAAGGGGATGACAGAGTATGAGATCATTGGATGGCATCATTGACTCAATGGACATGAGTAAGCAATCTCTGGGAGCTGGTGAAGGACAGGGAAGCCTGATGTGTCTCAGTCCATGGGGTTGCAAAGAGTTGGACATTACTGAGTGAATGAACTGAACTGAGTATTCCACTGTGTATATACATACATTGCATTTTCCTTGTCCATTCACCCATCAATGAACACTTAGGTTGCCTCCATGTCTTAGCTGCTGTAAATAATGTTGCAACGGAAAAGCAAACTTCTAAATGGGAGAAAATATTTGCATCATATAGCTAATTGAAAAATAGATAAAGAATCTGAATAGGCATTTTTCTAGAAAAATATGTAGAGATGGCCATGAACAGGTACTCAATATCACTAATGTCAGGGAAATGCAAATCAAAACCACAATGAGACATTACTTCACACATGTCAAGATGGCTATCATCAAAAAGACAAGAAATAACAAGTTTTGATGAGGATATGCATAAATAGGAACCCTCATGCACAGTCGGTGGGAATTTAAGTTGGAAAACAGCATGGATCTTTTCAAGTAAATTAAAATAGAATGAATCACCATATGATTCAGTAATGTCATTTATGGGTACTTATCTAAGGAAAATAAAAATACCACTTAAAAAGATAGGTTTGTGGTGGCATTATTTACAATAGTCAATGTTCTCTTCTGTTTCATCTTTTGTTATTCAAATGAACTCTATATTAACAATGCAAAATGTCAGAAAAGTGACAAACATGAAAGAAAGAAGAAAAGAAAGATGGATGGAAAGCAAGAAGGGAGAGAACACAGGCTCTATTTTCAGTAGTGTGTAGGCAATTATTACTTCAGTAAAACTTCGAATTATTGAAGAATTGAATGTTGAGCAACTCTTGTCATCATTCAAAAGAAGTTCTCATTCTCAAAAGATCAGAAGTACATTCTCACTTACTCCAGAAATTTAATACAGGACTAGCAATTAGAATCTGATCCAATGAATTCACTACTTTCTTCCTGGTCTGTGAGTTGGGTTACTGACTCCCAGACTCATCACGGACTCTCCCAGGAAGAACAACATCAGGATTGAGATATATCAACAGTGTGTCAACAGCGTCTTTCTAATAAACCTTTGAGAAAACTCACTTATGAATTAATTAAATGACATTCACTTATGAAATAATGAAATGGCATTTCTCAGTTTGTGATACTGACCATAGGATGTAAAGAGATATTAAGCACACAGGAAATAAAGAGATATTAAGCATCACTAATATATATATATATTTTATAGTAGTACATATGTATACTTGTGAATAGATCTGAGTCAGGGTGGAGGCTCAGAACATTTTTACTTCTATAGGAATGCACTATCAAAAATTATTGAAGACCATCTATCAATAAAGGTGCTCTGGCAACTGGTTATTCATATAGAAAATGAAGTTACATTACTGTCCACTTATACAAAAAATTACAGTTACGTAAGTTAAGGACAAATTAAAACAACATTAGATACCAGTTTTTATGACTATAAAATTAGAAAAATTTAAAAGTCTGAAAAATACCAAGTACAAGTAAGGATACATAATACCAAGAGCTCTCAACATTGTTGGAAGCAAAGACTAGTGTAATCTGGTGATTAGGTAACAGTATATCTGAAGGTGCGCAATATCCTGGTGAACTAGAAACTGATCACCTTTTTAGATATACTGCCTAGAAAACTTCTCAAATGAAACATAAAGTTGCAGGTACAAGAATGTTTGCTGCTGTTGACCCTGCTCTGATGCTGTTTTAAACTACATCCCTGGAATGGATCTCTTCCCTTTCTTCCCAGTTCTGAGTCTTCTCTGAAGTTCTCTTCTCCTCATCACTCTATTTCTTACTGAGCATATGTCTTTGGTTCACCTTAAATCACTTTTCCATTATAATGGTTAAGATCATTAAAAGAAATGCAATCATGAAATGGAAGACTGCTTCAAAGGCGAGCACCCTTCCTCAAAATGAAAAGCACAACATTAGAGCATATCCCCTCTGCCTCCTCCAAACACTCTCTTTCATCCTGGAAATGACTACAGTTGCACTTTATATTCAAGAATGCAGGTAAGTGCAAGTGTGCTCATGATCAGTCATGTCCAACTCTTTTTTTTAATACAAATTTTATTTATTATTATTATTACAGGGTTTTGTTGTTTACTGCTATCGACCCGAATATGCCATACGTATACATATGTCCCTTCCTTCCCAAAACTTCCTCCATTCCCCTCCTCATCTCACCCCTCCAGGTCACCACAGAGCCGATTTGAGATCCCCTAGTCCCACAGCATATTCCCTGCCCTCACACCAATGTCCGTAGGACTGTTCTCCATGTCCGCCTCTCCACTGCTGTTCTGCATATTCAGTTATCAGCACCATCTTTCTAGATTCCACACACATGTGCCAGTATACAATATTTATCTTTCTTTGACATACCTCACTCTGTATAATAGGTTCTAGATTCATCCACCTCATTAGAACTGATTCAAATGCATTTCTTTTTATGGCCGAGTAATATTCCATTGTATATATATACCACAGCTTCTTTATCCATTCATCTGTCTATGGCATGTCCAGCTCTTTACATCCCCATGGACTGTAGCCTGCCAGGATCCTCTGTCCATGGGACTTTCCAGACAAGAATACTGGAGTGGTTTGCCATTTCTTTCTCCAGGGAATCTTCTGGACCCAGGGATCAAACTCGTGTCTCCTGCATTTCCTGAACTGGCAGGTAGACTCTGACTTCAAAATAATAGCTATAAATATTTAGTCAGCACTTCTAAAATAAGTTCTTTGATGCTTAAACACTAAAATGAATCCTGCTTGTAAGCAACTCAGTCATGAATTAGGAGAAATCCTTTAATGGGTATCCTTTATTGGGATACCAGTAAACAGTTACAAAACAATGAAGTAAGTACTACAATGAGGGTATACAAGAAACTATCAGGGATATGCATATGAATGATCTGGGAACATACATGTTGCTGAACAACAAAACTCTGTAAAATCTTTAAAATAAAGAAAAAAAAAAAAAAAGAAACTATGAGAGGAGAGAGAGAAAGTGAATTCCCAATACCTCATATGGGCTGAAATGGGGTAGGATTGCTGAGTCTCAACATTTCCACTTTGGTCAATCTTCCATTTTAAGGATAGGAATGCAGAAGTACGCACAGGCAGGGCAAGGTCCAATCCAGGCGGACTCAAGGATGTTTAACCTCCTCAGATATGAAAAACGCTACATTAAACTGTGTCCTCACCTCTATTTCTGCAGCGACTAAGGAGATGGGAAGATTTCATGAAAACGTGACACCTGAACTTAACATGAAGGATATACAACAGTGCACAAGGAGTGTAGGAGAATGGTGCACACAAAAGTGAAATATGTGCAAAGACAGGTGAAAGTTAAGAGAGAGGAGTGTAGGGTTCCCCAAGGATTGGTGGGAGAGTGGCTTAGAAAAAGAAAGAGCACTTACTAGATAATGAAGAGGTTCTTGTGTTGTATTAGAAATTTGGGCTTTATTCTGACAGTCTGTCAGAAAGATCACTGGTTCCACTGAACACAGAATATAGAGTTCAAACTCCAGACTTCATTTCTTCTTGTTCCAACTCAACAACGGACTTTTCAGAAAAATTATCATAGGAATGCATCATGGTTTTTTTGTAAATACTTCTCTCCTTTTCCACCTACAACACTTGTATTCATTCCTTGAAAGCCTACTCTCTGAAGCTTTTGCCAACTCCCTCAGACTTAATTTATTCCTTTGTTCTACCTGCATAATAATGTTTAGCATCACTTTTAAATCCCTCACTCTTCTGTTTGATAATTATTTTATTAGGAACTGGACTATATCATGTTTACAGGCAGCAGAGACAGAACTAAGGAGGGTGCTTAACACAGTGAGTATTCAAAAAATGTTGGTTCCATATACTCCTTCTCAGAAGGTAACATATACCATTTATGGTATATGAACTGTGGTTGGTGGTATATTAAATATATATATTTAAAATTATGAATTTTTTAAGCTAATTTTAGAAAAATGTAGAACTACTACACCAGAATCGGATTTCAGAGATTATTGCTTAGGAAATATTTAAAATGAAAATATTAATCAGAGCAAAGGTTTAGGAGTGAAGTGCCTCCCTGAACTCCAATTAACAAACTCTGCTTAATACACTGCATAACATTTGTCATCAGTGACAGATATATACATAATACATATATATATATATATATATATATATTGCTTTCCTCTACCCTGAGTGTAAGCTCCATGAAGGCAGGGATTTGGTCTATTTTGTTTGCGGCAGTACTCCCAGAACTTAAAATAGTACCTAGTAAGTAAGGGCTCAATGTTCAGTCATTTAAAGAGAAAGAGGGAGGGACAAAGAAGGGAGACATTGATGGAGGCAGGAAGAGATGGAGATCAATGTACTTAACCAATTCACGGAATTAGTATTTCAGCTGGGACTTCATTTCTCTCATTTTACAGACAAAAGAGACAGATGCCCAGAAAAGGTGGTGATGTACTCAAGTCTACATGGCAGTGAGTAGCACAACCTAAACTTCAACGCATGTCATTTAATGACAGATTGGTGAACTTTACATGCTGTGTTGTGCTGTGTCAAGCCTTGTCCAGTCCACTGTGACACCATGGACTGTAGCCTGCCAGGCTCCTCTGTTCATGCAATTTTACAGGCAAGAATACGGGGTCAGGTTGGCATTTTCTACTCCAGGGAATCTTCTTGAGCCAGGGATTGAATTCACATCTCTTGTGTCTCCTGCATTGGCAGACAGATTCCTTACCACTGCGCCACTTGGGAAGACTGAATTTCCCATAACATATAGCTAAAGGCAATACAGACTAATGGATGTTTACTACTTCTTTGTAACAGACCTCGGCCTACTGGAAATCCCCAGTGTTAATGAGATGGTATTGACTGCATCATCCAGACACCAAATAAGAAAACTAAGATTATATGATCCACAGTTTTATAAGTATCATACAGCATTTATTTAATATAAATATCAGTCAGTTATTGATGAAAACATCATTACCTCCAAGAACCATGCCAGCCTGACAGCACTTTCTTAGGCGACAAGCTGGACAGTTTTTTCTGCGGATTTTATCAACAATGCAGTCATTTCTTCCAGCACATAAATAATTATGTTGCCCTAAAAAACAAAAAAAGTCAAATTATTATTAATATCTAAATACTGCCAGAAAGTTTATGCAACGACAACTGAAAAAGAGGAAAGGTTTACATTAGCAAGTGCATGGCTGTCTCAGCTGGCCTCTTGTTTGGCATAGCTGAATGCCTGTAATGGTCTAAACTTGTTCAATACTTTACCTGTGCCTTCAGGAGCTGAAATGAGGGGAACACAGCTTAGAAACTAATTCCAAGACTCCTTTAAAAATCTTTTGTAGGGCTTCCCTGGTGGTTCAGTGGATAAGAACCCATCTGCCAATGCAGGAGACATGGGTTCGACCCCTGATCCGGGAAGATCCCACATGCCATGGAGTAATTAAGCCCACACATCAACAAAGACCAAGCACAGTCACAAATAAATAAATAAAAGGTTCAGAAAAAATCTCTTGTAAAAGGTTTCTGCGAATCTTACTGATGTCACCTCCATCAGAAGTCTTTGTGCTTAGTCGCTCAGTCATGCCCAACTCTTTGAGATCCTGTGAACTCTCGCCCACTTGGCTTCTCTGTCCGTGGGATTCTCCAGGCAAGAATACTGGAGTGGGGGCTTCCCTGGTGGTCCAGTGGGTAAGGACACCGTCTTGCAGTGCAAGGGATGCCGGTTCGATCCCTGGCCTGGGAAGATCCATGTGCCGTGGAGCAGCTGGACTTATGTGTCCAATTACCGAGCCGGAGCTCTGGAGTGCATGCGCTCAAAGCCGGTGCTCTGAGACAACATAGGCCACGATGGGAGGCCCACATGGGCCAAAAGAACAAACATGGAAAAGAAAATGAAAGACCAATAGAAGTAGCCCGCTTGCTCCCTACTAATAAGTATCATCATCCAGACACCAAATAAGAAAACTAAGATTATATGATCCACAGTTTTATAAGTATCATACAGCATTTATTTAATATAAATATCAGTCAGTTATTGATGAAAACATCATTACCTCCAAGAACCATGCCAGCCTGACAGCACTTTCTTAGGCGACAAGCTGGACAGTTTTTTCTGCGGATTTTATCAACAATGCAGTCATTTCTTCCAGCACATAAATAATTATGTTGCCCTAAAAAACAAAAAAAGTCAAATTATTATTAATATCTAAATACTGCCAGAAAGTTTATGCAACGACAACTGAAAAAGAGGAAAGGTTTACATTAGCAAGTGCATGGCTGTCTCAGCTGGCCTCTTGTTTGGCATAGCTGAATGCCTGTAATGGTCTAAACTTGTTCAATACTTTACCTGTGCCTTCAGGAGCTGAAATGAGGGGAACACAGCTTAGAAACTAATTCCAAGACTCCTTTAAAAATCTTTTGTAGGGCTTCCCTGGTGGTTCAGTGGATAAGAACCCATCTGCCAATGCAGGAGACATGGGTTCGACCCCTGATCCGGGAAGATCCCACATGCCATGGAGTAATTAAGCCCACACATCAACAAAGACCAAGCACAGTCACAAATAAATAAATAAAAGGTTCAGGAAAAAAAAATCTTTTGTAAAAGGTTTCTGTGAATCTTACTGATGTCACCTCCATCAGAAGTCTTTGTGCTTAGTCGCTCAGTCATGCCCAACTCTTTGAGATCCTGTGAACTATAGCCCACTTGGCTTCTCTGTCCGTGGGATTCTCCAGGCAAGAATACTGGAGTGGGGGCTTCCCTGGTGGTCCAGTGGGTAAGGACACCGTCTTGCAGTGCAAGGGATGCCGGTTCGATCCCTGGCCTGGGAAGATCCATGTGCCGTGGAGCAGCTGGACTTATGTGTCCAATTACCGAGCCGGAGCTCTGGAGTGCATGCGCTCAAAGCCGGTGCTCTGAGACAACATAGGCCACCGCGATGGGAGGCCCACATGGGCCAAAAGAACAAACATGGATGAAAATAGAGAAATGAAAGACCAATAGAAGTAGCCCGCTTGCTCCCCTCCCTCCCTAGCCCACCCCTCCAAAATAAATAAATAAATAAATCTTTAAAAAAAAAAAAAAAAGAATACTGGAGTGAGTTGCCACAGCCTTCTCCAAGAAATGTCTTTAGATCATTGTTATTTCAAGATTAGGCACATGTTGCTGATAAGCATTAGTGTGTTAAGATAGTCAAATTCTAATAAAACCTTTTCTTTTTAACATATAAACCTTCAAGAGAACAGATATAGACAATTAAAGAAGTCTCTGTAATAGACTTTCTTGGAAAATCTTGGAGTAAGCTTACTCTTAGAGAATCTCATGAATTTGAAAAGCATGTGAAAAATTATCACTGTACTGACTTTACTGTCTGGTTTATTTTGGCTACAAATTAGAAAACAGGATGGACAGAAACAATGATAAAGAGAGAATAATTTGGGCATTCCTGGTGGTCCAGTGGGTAAGGACACCACCTTGCAGTGCAGGGGGTGCCGGTTCCATCCCTGGCCTGGGAAGATCCCACGTGCTGTGGAGTGGCTGGACTGATGTGTCCAATTACCTAGCCAGAGCTCTGGGGCGCATGCGCCCAGAGCCGGCGCTCTGCGATGAAAGACGCCACCATGATGGGAGGCCCACAGGAGCCAAAGAACAAAGATGGATGAAAATAGAGAAATGAAAGACCAATAGAAGTGGCCCACCCATCCCCCTCTCTCCCCACCCCACCCTCAAAAAAGATAAATAAATAAAATAAATGTTTTAAAAAAAAAAAGAGTAATTTAAAATAATGCGAAAAACTCAATGAAGGACAGGACAGAAGAATTACAGAAGAAATAAGAGTAAAACGTGGGCTTCCCTGGTGGTCCAGTGGGTAAGGAAGCCACCTAGCAGTACAAGGGGCACCGGTTCGATTCCTGGCCTGGGAAGATCCCAAGTGCTGTGGAGCAGCTGGACCCATGTGTCCAATTACTGAGCCGGAGCTCTGGAGCGCATGTGCCCAGAGCCTGTCCTCTGCGACAAGAGAGACCACTGTGATAGGAGGCCCACACAGGCCAAAGAACAAAGATAAATGAATGAAGGATCAATAGAAGTGGCCAAAAAAAGAAAAGAGTAAAACGTGATCCTAGGTTCCTTTTGTGTAGAGAAAACCACCTATATCCTTGAAAAAGTCTGGAATAATAATTTAATATTTAAAATCGATGATAATTTAAACTAAAATATATTATATTTAATAAGTTATGGAGCAATCCAATTTATTTAGGTTAAACAAAAACTCAAAACTTTTTAGCTTAAACATGTAAATATTAATGAATCAGAAAATTTACTGCTTTGGCCCTTTTATTGTTGAATGAATTCCTATGAAACAGACTGTGAGACATTTAACAATATCAGATTACTTATATTTAAGCATAAAATTAATTTTTAAAGTTATGGAACTTTCCTAAAGTATTTTGTATTATTGTTTAGTGGCTAAGTCATGTCTGACTCTTCTGCGACCCCATGGACCATAGCCTTCCAGACTCCTCTGTCCATTAGATTTCCCAGACACAAATACTAGAGTGGGTTGCCATTTCATTCCACGGTAGATCTTCCTGACCCAGGGATTAAATCCACATCTCCTAGGAAGCCCTGTATTTTTTATTATTTGATGCTAAAATCATATTCTCTCTTTTAGCCAAAGTTCATAGTAAAGAAACACAGAGATACCTTAAAAGTGTGCCTAATCGAGCAAGGAAAGGCTATGCTGCAATGGCCAACGGAAAAAAGGCCATGCCTGTGGGATATCTAATAACAAAATAAATCTTGACCTGAGACATTTTGGAAAAATCGTAGTCTTCTCTTATAAATGGCTTGCTCTATAAGCTTATATTCGTGTATTCTCACATAGTGAGCTTCCCTGGTTGCTCAGATGGTAAAGAATCTTCCTGCAATGCCAGACACCTCGGTTCGATTCCTTGGTCAGGAAGATCCCCTGGAGGAGGAAAAGGCAACCCACTCCAGGATTCTTGCCTGGAGAATCCGTGGACAAAGGAGCCTGACAGGTTACGGTCCATGGGGTCATGAGAGTCAGAGACGACTTAGCAACTAAACTACCACCACCACTGCCACATACTAGTGTTCCTTCTCTTGTTTAGGACTCCACAGGCCAGTCATTAAGCTCTACAACTATGCCCACTAGATTAGTAGAATATAAAGAATGAAGGATCAATAGAAGTGGCCAAAAAAAGAAAAGAGTAAAACGTGATCCTAGGTTCCTTTTGTGTAGAGAAAACCACCTATATCCTTGAAAAAGTCTGGAATAATAATTTAATATTTAAAATCGATGATAATTTAAACTAAAATATATTATATTTAATAAGTTATGGAGCAATCCAATTTATTTAGGTTAAACAAAAACTCAAAACTTTTTTTAGCTTAAACATGTAAATATTAATGAATCAGAAAATTTACTGCTTTGACCCTTTTTATTGTTGAATGAATTCCTATGAAACAGACTGTGAGACATTTAACAATATCAGATTACTTATATTTAAGCATAAAATTAATTTTTAAAGTTATGGAACTTTCCTAAAGTATTTTGTATTATTGTTTAGTGGCTAAGTCATGTCTGACTCTTCTGCGACCCCATGGACCATAGCCTTCCAGACTCCTCTGTCCGTTAGATTTCCCAGACACAAATACTAGAGTGGGTTGCCATTTCATTCCACGGTAGATCTTCCTGACCCAGGGATTAAATCCACATCTCCTAGGAAGCCCTGTATTTTTTATTATTTGATGCTAAAATCATATTCTCTCTTTTAGCCAAAGTTCATAGTAAAGAAACACAGAGATACCTTAAAAGTGTGCCTAATCGAGCAAGGAAAGGCTATGCTGCAATGGCCAACGGAAAAAAGGCCATGCCTGTGGGATATCTAATAACAAAATAAATCTTGACCTGAGACATTTTTGGAAAAATCGTAGTCTTCTCTTATAAATGGCTTGCTCTATAAGCTTATATTCGTGTATTCTCACATAGTGAGCTTCCCTGGTTGCTCAGATGGTAAAGAATCTTCCTGCAATGCCAGACACCTCGGTTCGATTCCTTGGTCAGGAAGATCCCCTGGAGGAGGAAAAGGCAACCCACTCCAGGATTCTTGCCTGGAGAATCCCGTGGACAAAGGAGCCTGACAGGTTACGGTCCATGGGGTCATGAGAGTCAGAGACGACTTAGCAACTAAACTACCACCACCACTGCCACATACTAGTGTTCCTTCTCTTGTTTAGGACTCCACAGGCCAGTCATTAAGCTCTACAACTATGCCCACTAGATTAGTAGAATATATTGTATGCTGCTTTCTAATCTGACTCTGGTTTAATTTTTATTTTTATATTTGCAGGTTATAGGAGTGACCATGGGAGTAAAAGTGTGTGTAAGCTTATATATCTATCTATGATCATCTATATAGATTCTACACTGATTTCATATAAGAAAGAACAGAAAGCAAAATTTTCTATCCTGTCCAGAGAACACACTTAAACAGTGCTCAGAGATACAATTTTTGTTTGAAGGCAAGCTGTCCTACTCTCTACTCCTCTGTCACGAATATTCAGAAGAAGAAAAAAAAAAATAATCCTGAACCATCACCAGCTGGAATGCTCCTGACTTGTCTCATTTCTGTTTCTTAAGTGATTTACAACAGCACCTCCTTCTTCAGTGTATCAGAGAAAGATACTCTAAAGGGCGCTCAATCTACATTTCTAAAACTTTTTCTTCCTACCTGCTTTCAAAACTTCCCCATTAGTTTCCTCCTAAAATCTACAGTTGTTTTCCCTCCAAGGATGTCTTCCTTTCTCCTCAAGTTTTTCCATTTCAAAAATTCCAGAATCAATAAAAATGGAACTGAGTCTCACTCTAAATTCTCCTTGACTTTATCCCTTTGTCATCTAAGTTGCTGAAAGTCATCTTTATTTGCAATCTTTATTCAGTTTTCTTTACTCTTCAACTTATTGGAATTGGGTTTATATATTCAGTGTGCTTATAATGTCATCAAAACTGCCTTCATTCCTACAGTGAGTACTTTTTTATATTTCTATACAATTTGCCATCAGTGATTCTATCCCCATCTGTCATCCCACCCCTGCTTTTTTTTTTTGCAGTAAATCTCTTCTGACTCTTCATCTTCTTTCCAAGAGTTCCTTTTAAGTTCCCACTGCTGATTCCTCCTCCTTTGCCTATTCCTTATATGTTGTATTTCACTGTACACACTACATGGATAGTCTCATCATCTCTGCATGGCTCCCAAATCTCAGTCTAAGCTCTGACCTTCCAACCACAACTTGGTAGGTACCTTGAATTCAAAACATATGAAGAAGAATTTAGACTCATTAGAAAAGACTCTGATACTGGAAAAGATTGAGGGCAGGAGGAGAAGGGGACAACAGAGGATGAGATGGCTGGATGGCATCACTGACTCGATGGACATGAGTTTGAGCAAATTCTAAAGGAAACCTCGTGTGCTGCAGTTCGTGGACTCTGGTTTAATTTTTATTTTATATTTGCAGGTTATAGATCTATTTTTTCTATCTATGATCATCTATATAGATTCTACACTGATTTCATATAAGAAAGAACAGAAAGCAAAATTTTCTATCCTGTCCAGAGAACACACTTAAACAGTGCTCAGAGATACAATTTTTGTTTGAAGGCAAGCTGTCCTACTCTCTACTCCTCTGTCACGAATATTCAGAAGAAGAAAAAATAATCCTGAACCATCACCAGCTGGAATGCTCCTGACTTGTCTCATTTCTGTTTCTTAAGTGATTTACAACAGCACCTCCTTCTTCAGTGTATCAGAGAAAGATACTCTAAAGGGCGCTCAATCTACATTTCTAAAACTTTTTCTTCCTACCTGCTTTCAAAACTTCCCCATTAGTTTCCTCCTAAAATCTACAGTTGTTTTCCCTCCAAGGATGTCTTCCTTTCTCCTCAAGTTTTTCCATTTCAAAAATTCCAGAATCAATAAAAATGGAACTGAGTCTCACTCTAAATTCTCCTTGACTTTATCCCTTTGTCATCTAAGTTGCTGAAAGTCATCTTTATTTGCAATCTTTATTCAGTTTTCTTTACTCTTCAACTTATTGGAATTGGGTTTATATATTCAGTGTGCTTATAATGTCATCAAAACTGCCTTCATTCCTACAGTGAGTACTTTTTTATATTTCTATACAATTTGCCATCAGTGATTCTATCCCCATCTGTCATCCCACCCCTGCTTTTTTTTTTTGCAGTAAATCTCTTCTGACTCTTCATCTTCTTTCCAAGAGTTCCTTTTAAGTTCCCACTGCTGATTCCTCCTCCTTTGCCTATTCCTTATATGTTGTATTTCACTGTACACACTACATGGATAGTCTCATCATCTCTGCATGGCTCCCAAATCTCAGTCTAAGCTCTGACCTTCCAACCACAACTTGGTAGGTACCTTGAATTCAAAACATATGAAGAAGAATTTAGACTCATTAGAAAAGACTCTGATACTGGAAAAGATTGAGGGCATGAGGAGAAGGGGGCAACAGAGGATGAGATGGCTGGATGGCATCACTGACTCAATGGACATGAGTTTGAGCAAATTCAGGGAGACTGAAGAAGAGAGAAGCCTCGTGTGCTGCAGTTCGTGGGGTTGCAGATCTGGACACAACTTAGCAACTGAACCACAACAAAAGTTATGTGGTCAATTTTCTGTTTCATAAATTATATCACTAGAGAAAACTTTTAACAGATTAATGAAATTCCAAAAAAGAAAGTTATCTAGTCTCATTACCATGCAACTACTTTCATTTTTGTGTTTCCTTCTAGTCTGTCTATATAGATCTAGAAGGTGTTTAACATCTATTCGTTAAGTGTATAAGTACACACTTTTACAAGCTCCTCATTAATTCAACAAGTATTTTTTTCAATATTTATTATGTCCCAATACTGCTTTTCCCCACTTAACTGAAATGCATCTTAACTGTTGATATTGTAGGGCAAAAGAGCAGTTACTAAAATCAGATTATTTGTTCAAAGCTCTTATCTGAAGATTATGATTTCTAAGATAATAATAACAGCAACATTTACTAACTGCTTACTACATGCTGGACACTGTTACAAGCTATTGCATGTAATAACTTATTTAACCATCATAGAAATCTTAGAAGGTATTATCAGTCCCATTTCATAGAGCAGACTGAGGCACAGGAAAGTTAAATAACATATTCAAGATCAGAAGGCTAGTATTTTAGCTTACTTCACCCAAGAGGTTGTATAGGAAATTAAGGGTATGAATTTTGGAGCAACACTGCTTCAGTTCAAATTAAACCTCACAGCTTGTTAGATGGTGACCTATGGCAAGTAAAAGGAAGATATTGTTAGTATCTTGGGTCATATCTAAGAACTAAATGAACTCACATAAGAGAATAGTTTACCATATAGCAAGTACTTAGTGAGTAGCTACTACAATTATGATTATTATGACATACCTAAGTCTCAAATAGAGGTAGATATATTTTAGAGGTGACCTAAGAATTCTATAACTAGCCAAGTTATTTACTTTTAAAGGCAAAAGATATTCTCAAATATGTATAAAATCAGAAAATAAGGCACCAATATACCACTCTTTCAAAAGGGATTCCAAAATCTAACTTAACAAACAATAGGTAAGATACAATAAACAAAGCATGAGGGAGGAAGTCTGGTGTGAAAGCATAGCAAGTACCAAACACACTAAAACATATATTTAAATATAAATAAAGAAATTAGAATTATCAAATGGAGTGAAATTCTTATAACTCTTGGGGGAAGAAAAGCTGAGCATTTAAACATTTGATGTTTGATGTGAAGGTCTGGTAGTTAAGGCTACTGGCATGAAGTCACTACTGTGAGGATCTGGCATGACTCATCACAGATTTCAATAAAGAATGGAATGGATTAAAGATACCTGGAAGCTCAGTCCACTCTAAGCTATGGCCACCTTTGACACTAATACTGGGATGTCAAAACTGTAAATCAGATACAGCATCATGTGGGCAAAATATAGAGCATAAAATTAGAGGTTCATCTTCTCTAAGAAGTCTTTTGACCAGAGAAATATTACAGTCATCCAATTCTAACTAGAAGTGACTAAGATAATTGGGCAAAGGGCCCAGGCCTGCATTTCTATCACAACACTTGGCCAGGACTCACAGCCACCAAGAAGGCAAGATAACCCCATTACATGAATAAATCCACCAAATAACTGGCTGTATAAGCAGATAAACCAAATTCAAACCTAAAAGCACTGGCTCTGTTACAGCATTACTTGGAAAGTCCACAAAATATTAAACTGTGGAGATGTATAAAAAAAGGGATTATTGAATGGTTATACTGATATATTGTTTCTAATCATATTCTGTGGATATAAAAGCATTATTAATTATTTTAATTGCCTAGTGACATACATAAATTTTACATACCTGACAAATAAAATTCTCTTTCCTTTTGCTATTCAGAGTTCTTTTAATACAGGCTTAAAATTTCATTTTAATTGAATTTCTTTCTTATGAGCTAGAAAGAGTTTTCCCTTTAAAATAAGGTATCTTTATTATTTATGTTGCCTCTCTGAACAAAAGTAAACAGATTTTATTTTGGCTGGAGTAAAGTCACAATTTTCATGCCTTTTTAGGAAAACAAGGAGGGAATATGTAGCAAAATGACAGGAGAAGTGTCTGTTCAATAGATAAAGTATCAAAGAAGAAAATGTATGATATAATCCACAAACATTTAGGCTTGGGATAACATGAGCTGGTGTGTATGCGGACACTCTTTCTACCACAAACACAAATGCTGGGTAAGCCATGATAGAAGCATGTTGATAAGTTACAGTCAAGGATGGAAGGAAGGGGAGAAAGAAGGAAGGAGAAAGAGAAACAGTAGAGAATAAAGAGAAAAATAAAGAAAAGAAAGACAGTCTTTCAAAAAAAAAAAAAGATATGAAAGCTACAGGGGTAAACTTGAGTGAACTCTGTAGTAGTCCAAAAAAAGTTTCAGATATAGGTTCAGGACCCAGCAGCCACAAGCTGGGGTTTTAAGCTCACAAGCATCTGGAGTATGTGACATCAGTCCAACTGGAAGACAGGGACAGGAACTGAAGTCTGCATAAGATGGAGACTCTCAAGAGGTTGTCTTATTCATGAAAATCATGCTAGAAAACTAACAAACTACCAAGAATATGCCATTGAAGACAGGAATCTGTCCAAAACTTTGACTTGGGAGAGGAATTATTCATGACTAAAAACAAAACAAACAAAAACCTTGGTCTTTATGGGAGGTGATTTTCACTACCACATGGTATATAATACCAGCATCACAGAACAAAGAGTAGTCTAGAACCAGTGAAATTCCCAGGGTCCTGGCAAAGGCAAATGAAAAAAACTTATGCTTACCTGTAAGGATAGGTATACATACATACAAAAAATTTGTACAAGAATATTTATAGAAACGGTGTTCATAAAAAACCCCAAATTGAAAGCAATCAAGATGATCATCTATAGTAAAATGCATAAACAAACTGTATTTTTTTCATTCAGTGCATTATACTGTAATGAGAATGAATGTCTCGCCCATGTAAAAATGTGAATGGACTTCGTAATTATGCTTTGCGAAAGAAGCATAAACAGGAAAATCCTGCATGATTCTATTTATAGAAATTCCGAAATAGTTAAAACCATTTATCATGTTAGAAGCTAGGATGATAGTCACTTTTAGGGAGTGACTGGGAGGGGTGCAAGGGGACTTATATAAAGCTAATGATTTAAAACATTTTGATCTGGGTGATGGTAACAGTTCCCACACTTTGTTAATGGACATGAATTTTAGCAAACTCTGGGAGACAATGAAGGACGGGGAGCCCCAAGAGCTGCAGTCCACAGGGATGCAAAAAGATATGACTTAGCCACTGAACAATAATTCATTAATATCGACATCTTTAGTTAGAGCACTTTTCTGAAGATATTTATGTCAATAAAAAGTTTCCTGTTTTCTTAATTACTAGAGCTAATCAGCAAATTTAGCAAAGTCACAGGACACAAAATCAATACAGAGATCACTCGCATTCCTATATACAAACAATGAGAAAGCAGAAAGAGAAATCAAGGATGCAATGCCATTCACCATTGCAACAAAAAAAATACCTAGGAATTAACCTACCTAAAGAGACAAAAGAACTGTACACAGAAATTATAAGACACTAATGAAAGAAATCAAAGATGACATAAATAGATGGAGAGATATCCCATGTTCCTGGATTGGAAGAATCAATATAGAGAAAATCACCATGCAATCAAACATAATCTACAGATTCAATTGTGATCCCTATCAAATTACCAATGACGTTTTTCACAGAACTAGAACAAAAAATAGCACAGTTCACATGGAAACACAAAAAACCCAGGACAGCCAAAGAAATCTTTAGAAAGAAGAATGGAGTTGGAGAAACCAACCTTCCTAACTTCAGATTATACTACAAAGCAACAGTCATCAAGACAGTGTGGTACTGGCACAAAAGCAGAAATATAGACCAGTGAAACAAGATAGAGAGCCCAGATCATAAAAACCCCAAATTGAAAGCAATCAAGATGATCATCTATAGTAAAATGCATAAACAAACTGTATTTTTTCATTCAGTGCATTATACTGTAATGAGAATGAATGTCTCGCCCATGTAAAATGTGAATGGACTTCGTAATTATGCTTTGCGAAAGAAGCATAAACAGGAAAATCCTGCATGATTCTATTTATAGAAATTCCGAAATAGTTAAAACCATTTATCATGTTAGAAGCTAGGATGATAGTCACTTTTAGGGAGTGACTGGGAGGGGTGCAAGGGGACTTATATAAAGCTAATGATTTAAAACATTTTGATCTGGGTGATGGTAACAGTTCCCACACTTTGTTAATGGACATGAATTTTAGCAAACTCTGGGAGACAATGAAGGACGGGGAGCCCCAAGAGCTGCAGTCCACAGGGATGCAAAAAGATATGACTTAGCCACTGAACAATAATTCATTAATATCGACATCTTTAGTTAGAGCACTTTTCTGAAGATATTTATGTCAATAAAAAGTTTCCTGTTTTCTTAATTACTAGAGCTAATCAGCAAATTTAGCAAAGTCACAGGACACAAAATCAATACAGAGATCACTCGCATTCCTATATACAAACAATGAGAAAGCAGAAAGAGAAATCAAGGATGCAATGCCATTCACCATTGCAACAAAAAAAATACCTAGGAATTAACCTACCTAAAGAGACAAAAGAACTGTACACAGAAATTATAAGACACTAATGAAAGAAATCAAAGATGACATAAATAGATGGAGAGATATCCCATGTTCCTGGATTGGAAGAATCAATATAGAGAAAATCACCATGCAATCAAACATAATCTACAGATTCAATTGTGATCCCTATCAAATTACCAATGACGTTTTTCACAGAACTAGAACAAAAAATAGCACAGTTCACATGGAAACACAAAAAACCCAGGACAGCCAAAGAAATCTTTAGAAAGAAGAATGGAGTTGGAGAAACCAACCTTCCTAACTTCAGATTATACTACAAAGCAACAGTCATCAAGACAGTGTGGTACTGGCACAAAAGCAGAAATATAGACCAGTGAAACAAGATAGAGAGCCCAGAGATACACTCACACACCTATGGGTACCTTATTTTTGATAAAGGAGGCAAGAAAGCACAATGGGGCAAAGAAAACCTCTTCAATAAATGGTGCTGGGGAAACTGGACAGCTACATATAAAAGAATAAAGTTGGAACACTTCCTAACACCACACACAAAGATAAACTCAAAATGAATTAAAGACCTAAATGTAAGACCAGAAACCATAAAACCCTCAGAGGAAAATTTAGGCAGAACACTAGATGATATAAAGCAAGATCTTCTATGACCCACCTCCTAGAATAATGAAAATAAAAACAAAAATAAACAAGTGGGACCTAATTAAGCTTAAAAGCTTTTGCACAACAAAAGAAACTATAAATAAGGTGAAAAGACAACCTTCAGAATGGAAGAAAATAACAGCAAATGAAACAACTGAAAAGAATTAATTTCTAAAATATATAAATAGTTCATACAACACTGAAAAAACAAGCAACACAATCAAAAAATGGGAAAAAGACCTAAACAGACATCTCTCCAAAAAAGACATACACATGGCCAAAATAACACATGAAAAGATGTTCAACATCACTCATTATTAGAGAAATGCAAAGCAAAACCACAATGAGTTAGTACCTCATACCAATCAGAATGGCCATCATCAAAAAATCTACAGACAGTAAATGCTGGAGAGGGTGGGGAAAAAAAGGAATCCTCTTGCACTGTTGGTGGGAATGTAAACTGATACAGCCACTATGGAAGACAGGATGGAGAGTCCTTAAAAAACTAGGAACAGAACCATCATATGACCCAGCAATCACACTATTAGGCATACACCTTAAGGAAATCAAAATTGAAAAGGACACATGTACCCCATTGTTCATTGCAGCACTCTTTACAATAGCTAGAACATGGAAGCAACCTAAATGTCCATCGACAAATGAATGGATAAAGAAGCTGTGGTACATATATACAGTGGAATATTACTCAGCCATAAAAATAAATGCATTTGAGTCAGTCCCAGTGAGGTGGATGAATTTAGAATCTATTATAGAGTGAAACAATTCAGAAAGAGAAAGATAAATATTATATGCTAACACATATATATGGAATTTAGAAAGATAGCACTGATAAATGTATATGCAGAGCAATGGAGAAAGAGACATAAAGAATAGACTTAAAGACATTGGAGGGAGGGAGAAAGGGGCAAGAGGTATGGAAAGAATAACATGGAAACTTATATTATTACCATGTGTAAAAGAGACAACCTATGTGAATCTGCTGTAACTTACAGAGGGGAACTTACAGAGGGGCTATGCAACAACATAGAGGGGTGGGATGGGGAGGGAGACAGGAAGGAACTTCAAGTGGGAGGGGTCACATATACCTATGACTGATTTGGGTTTATGTATAGCAGTAAACAACCGAACTCTGTAAAAGTAAAGTAAAAATAAATTAATTTTAAAAAGTTGCCTCTTTTCTTTTAAAAAATGGTTCCACCTATGAGGACAGCCTAGAAGGCAGTGCGATCCAACAAAGGGAGTCTGTGTAGAGCTCACCACTGGAAGTCCAGAGGTTGAAAAGTCCAGAAGAGAGGGATTATCTGCATTACGGGATTATCTGCATTACAGGATTACAGTTTAGGCTTCCCATTGAAATATTCCCAAGAATCTCCCCAAAGTATCCTCACAAACAGCCAACTACAATCATACACCAAACAGAAAACTCCAGTGACAGACAGGTATGTATATGCCATCTGCAACTATGCCTTTCCCTCCAACCCCTCTTCTACACCTTACCCCTGAAAAGGTCAAAATTAGCTCTAAAGGGTCTTACAAGAGTGAGCACAGTAAGAAGCAGGTGACTTTATTCTTTCTTCCCTGCAGGCTTCATGCCCAAGCAGTGCTGAGCTAGGGCAAGAGGAAAACCCTAAATTAGATGAGTTTGTCATTTTTACTGTATTGCTGGCCAGAAACAAGTCTCTCTGGCTCAGCGGGTTTGCTGTTAACAAGAAATTGTATTGCTGGCCAATAATTCTGATTCTGAATAAGACTGTTTTTATCAAAAGCTATAGGACTGTCCTAGTATTTCATGTAAAGCATGGGAGAAGAAAGTCATGCTGATAGTGGTACTCTGAAAAAGAAATGGTATGTGTGTATGTGTGTGTGTAAAAGATAATTAGGGAGTTATTATCAGGCTGCTAGAAATATAAGTGTAAACTAGCGGTTCTCAACTAGATGCAATTTTGCTTCCTTTCTCCACTTCCTCTCTGGGACATTTCACAATGCTTGTACACTTTTATTGTACATAACTGAGAGGCTAGGTGTTTCTGAGGAGAGACTGGGTATGGCTAAACACCCTACAATCCACCGGATAATTCCCACAATAAAGAATCAACTGGCTCAAAATGGTAATAGTGCCAAGTATGAGAAACACTGGTGTTAAGTCATATTATCATCCTGTTTTCTCAAAAAGACATATGCTCTAGGTCTGTCCACTGAAAATGCCCAGACGCCAAAACAACTACAGCAGCAATAAACACTAGGATCCAGGTTGATCATCAAGTCTAATATCATTTTCATGTGAGAGCAATCAGGGCTCCTTGAAGAAATGATTGATGCAGGACTGGGATGGGAAACGTACAAGTTGGGTCCAAGATACTCCGTTGTGATAGAATTTCGTGTTAGTGAGTTAGTAAAAGTGTATCAAAGTCATACTAACCAAAGATAAGACAATTTCTACATCAAAAATAATTTAGAAAAAAATAGTTTAGTTTAAGTGATTAAAACGCACTGACTACATTATAGTTTAAGTGATTAAAGCACACTGAATGCAACATGAAATCACTGGAAGGTTGCTAAAGTATAAACTTATTATTTTGAAAATTGATAATGAAAAAGAAATAAGCAACAAATATGTTCTCCGGTATAAATTTTAAGATTTTAAATTGCCTTTTGCAAGAGAGCAAAAAATAAAAATAAAAAATATTTTAAAGCTGATAAAATCAGAAGGAATAATAAAGTAGAGTATCACCCTTTCACAATCTCTAAAGAAATGACCACCACCTGTGCAGGATGAAAAGACCATTAAAAACTCCTACTTTTTCTAATAACATATTTGCGTGATGCTGCATTTTCTTCATATGCTTCAAGCAAAACAACATATTGCAACAGATTAAATGTAGACAAAGCTATGAAACACAGCTGTATTCAATTAAAGAAGACATTAAAATGACTTTTAGAAATTTAAAACACTGTCACTGTTGTCATTAAATTTTTCCGGTGTGGAAAATTAACAACTCATGGGTTTGCTATTTTTTTAAGTGAGTTAATAAAATGTTCTTAAAATTATCAATTTTAATTCTAATATATCAAGTATTGAAAGATATAATCCACACAAACAAAAATTCTTTGGGCTCCCCCTAATTTTTAAACATGTAGAAAGATGAGCAGGACAGACTTTTTAAGAACCACAGACCTGTCTATGATTCTTGTCAAAATATTTAACCTGAATCTAATCACACAGGAAAAAAATCAGACAAATTCAGACAGTGAGAACTTCTACAAAGCTGCCTAGAAACCTTTAAAATAATCAATGCTGGGCTTCTGTGGTGGTCCAGTGGGTACAGAGTCCACCCTGCATGGTGATATGCTCTAGGTCTGTCCACTGAAAATGCCCAGACGCCAAAACAACTACAGCAGCAATAAACACTAGGATCCAGGTTGATCATCAAGTCTAATATCATTTTCATGTGAGAGCAATCAGGGCTCCTTGAAGAAATGATTGATGCAGGACTGGGATGGAAACGTACAAGTTGGGTCCAAGATACTCCGTTGTGATAGAATTTCGTGTTGTGAGTTAGTAAAAGTGTATCAAAGTCATACTAACCAAAGATAAGACAATTTCTACATCAAAAATAATTTAGAAAAAAATAGTTTAGTTTAAGTGATTAAAACGCACTGACTACATTATAGTTTAAGTGATTAAAGCACACTGAATGCAACATGAAATCACTGGAAGGTTGCTAAAGTATAAACTTATTATTTTGAAAATTGATAATGAAAAAGAAATAAGCAACAAATATGTTCTCCGGTATAAATTTTAAGATTTTAAATTGCCTTTTGCAAGAGAGCAAAAAATAAAAATAAAAAATATTTTAAAGCTGATAAAATCAGAAGGAATAATAAAGTAGAGTATCACCCTTTCACAATCTCTAAAGAAATGACCACCACCTGTGCAGGATGAAAAGACCATTAAAAACTCCTACTTTTCTAATAACATATTTGCGTGATGCTGCATTTTCTTCATATGCTTCAAGCAAAACAACATATTGCAACAGATTAAATGTAGACAAAGCTATGAAACACAGCTGTATTCAATTAAAGAAGACATTAAAATGACTTTTAGAAATTTAAAACACTGTCACTGTTGTCATTAAATTTTTCCGGTGTGGAAAATTAACAACTCATGGGTTTGCTATTTTTTTAAGTGAGTTAATAAAATGTTCTTAAAATTATCAATTTTAATTCTAATATATCAAGTATTGAAAGATATAATCCACACAAACAAAAATTCTTTGGGCTCCCCATAATTTTTAAACATGTAGAAAGATGAGCAGGACAGACTTTTTAAGAACCACAGACCTGTCTATGATTCTTGTCAAAATATTTAACCTGAATCTAATCACACAGGAAAAAAATCAGACAAATTCAGACAGTGAGAACTTCTACAAAGCTGCCTAGAAACCTTTAAAATAATCAATGCTGGGCTTCTGTGGTGGTCCAGTGGGTACAGAGTCCACCCTGCAGTGCAAGGGGCACCAGTTCGATCCCTGGCCCGGGAAGATCCCACATGCCCTGGAGCAGCTGAACCAATATGCCCAATAATGAGCCAGCACTCTGGAGCGCGTGTGTCCAGAGCCAGTGCTCTGCAATGAGACAGGTCGCTGCAACGGGAGGCCCACACAGGCCAAAGAATAAAGATGGATGAAAATAAATAAATAAAAAAACAATAAAAGAGGCCAAACTTAAAAAAAAAAAGTCAATGCCATGAAAGACAGAAAAAAAAAGGTGGGTGATCTTTTCAGAGTAAAGACTATAGGAACTTGTTAGCCAAATGAAACAAATAATTCTTGATTGCATATTGCATGGAAAAACAATCTATATGGGACATTTTGAGAACAACTGGGAAAATTCCAATACTGGCTATATGCCATAAAAAATTATTGCATCAATGTTAAATTCGGGGATGTGATAATAATATCATGGTTATATTGCTATTGTCCTTAAGAACACATTCAGAAATCTTGAGAGGTGAAATACTATGTCAGCAACTTACTTTCAAATAGTTGAGTACAGATATTCATTTACTAGTATTCTTCCAAATTTTTTAGAAGAAAAGTATTCTGTAAACACATATAGAAAGACAGACGTTTGGCTCAATGTTTTATATTAGCCAATATTACTAATATATATATATATATATATATATATATTATATATAATACACATATTACACACACACACACACACACACTAGGAACTTGACAGTTTATTTCATGTAAACCTTATAAACAAAATAGACATGTCCTTGTTGTTGCTCAGTTGCTAAGTCATGTCAGACTCTTTGCAACCCTATGGACTGCAGCTTGCAGGGTTCTGTAACCCTCACTATCTCCTGGAGTTTGTTCAAGTTAATGTCCATTGAGTTTGTGATACTAGAGTTTGTTCAGGTTAATGTCCATTGAGTTTGTGATGTTATCTTATCCTCTGCCACTCCCATCTTCTGCCCTCCATCTTTCCTATCAGAGTTTTTACCAATGAGTCAACTGTTTGCATCACATGGCCAAAGTACCTGAGCTTCACCATCAGTCCTTCTAATGAATGTTTAAGGTTGATTTCCTTTCGGATTGACTGGGGCTTCTTGCAGTCCTAAGGAACCTCGAAAGTCTTCTCCACATTATAATCTGAAATCATCAATTTTTCAGTGCTCAGTCATCTATATGGTCCAAATCTCACACTGGGATATATCTATTTGAAAAACCATAGCTATGTGGTTTGACTATATGGACCACTGTCAGCAAAGTGATATACATCTCTGCTTTTTAATACGCTCTCTAGGTTGGTCATAGCTTTCCTTCCAAGGAACAAGCACCTTTAATTTCATCAGTAAAGTCACCATCTGCAATGATTTTGGAGATGCCCAAAAGAAACTCTGTCACTGTTTCCACTTTTACCCCATTTATTTGCCATGAAGTGATGGCACAGGATGCCATATCTTCATTTTTTGAATGTTAAGTTTTAGACAGTCTTTTCACTCTCCTCCTTCACTCTCATCAAAAGGTTCTTGAGTTCCTCTTTCCTTTCACCCATCAGAGAAGCATCATCTGCATATCTGAGGTTGTTGATATTTCTCCTGGAAATCTTGATTCCAGCTTGTGCTTCATCCAGCATGGCATTTTTCATGATGTACTCTGAGTAGAAGTTAGATAAGTAAGGTGACACTATATAGCCTTGCTGTACACCTTTCCCTATTTCAAACCAGTACACTGTTCCATGTAAGGTTTAACTCTTTGCTTCTTGACCTGCACACAGGTTTTGCAGGAGAGTTAAGGTGGTCTAGTATTACTATTTAAGAATTTTTCAGTTTGTCATTATCCACACAGTCAAAGGCTTTCGCATAGTCAGTGAAACAGAAGTAGATGTTTCTTTGGAATTTCATTGTTTTCTCTATGATCCAAAGGATGTTGGAAATTTTATCTCTGGTTCATCTGCTTTTTCTAAATCCAGCTTGTATACTTGGAAACTCTTAGTTCACAAGTTACTGAAGTCTTGCCTGAAGAATTTTCAGTATAACTTTACTTGAATGTGAAAAAATGCAATCGTATGGTAGTTTGAATATTCTTTGGCATTGTCTTCTTTGGGACTAGAATGAACAGTGACTTTTTTTTCACTCCTCTGGCACTGCTGAGTTTTCCAAATTTGCTTTCATACTGATTGCAGCACTTCTGTATTATCATCATTTAGGGTCTTAAACAGTTCTGCAGGAATTCCATCACCTCCAATATCTTTGTTCACAGTAATGCTTCCTAAGGCCCACTTGATGTCACATACCAGGATATCTGGCTCTAGGTATGTGACCACACCATCATGATCATCCATGTCATTAACACCTTTTTAGTATAGTTCTTCTGTGTATTCTTGCCACTTTTTATTAAAATCTCTTGTTTTGTGTTAGGTCCCCACCTTTTTGTCCTTTATCATGTCCATTCTTGCATGAAATGTTCCCTTGATTTCTCCAATTTTCTTTTCTAGTCTTTCATATTCTATTGTTTTCCTTTATTTCTTCAGATTGTTCATTGAAGACCTTCTTATCTCTCCTTGCTATTCTCTGAAACTCTGCATTCAGTTGATATATCTTATTCTTTCTCCCTTGCCTTTTGTTTCTTTTCTTTCCTCAGCTATTTGTAAAGCCTTCTATGACAACCACTTTACCTTCTTGCATTTCTTTTCTTGGGATGGTTTTGGTCACCACCTCCTGTACAATGTTATGAACTTCCAACCATAGTTCTTCAGGCACTCTGTCTACCAGATCTAATCTGTTGGATCTTTGTCACCTCTACTGTATAAATCACAAGGGAATTGATTTAGGTCACACCTGAATGGCCTAGTGGTTTACCATACTGCCTTCAATTTTAGCCTGAATTGAGCAATAAGGAGCTCATGATCTGAGCCAGAGTCAGCTCCAGGCCTTGTTTGTCCTGACTGTATGAAGCTTCTCCATCTGCCGCTGCAAAGAATGTCATTTATCTGATTTTTGTATTGACCATCTGGTGATTTCCATGTGTAGAGTCATCTTTTATGCTGTTGAAAAATTTTTTTTGAAAGTTCCAGCTTGTTTTTTACTTGGAAACTCTTAGTTCACAAGTTACTGAAGTCTTGCCTGAAGAATTTTCAGTATAACTTTACTTGAATGTGAAAAAATGCAATCGTATGGTAGTTTGAATATTCTTTGGCATTGTCTTCTTTGGGACTAGAATGAACAGTGACTTTTTTTTCACTCCTCTGGCACTGCTGAGTTTTCCAAATTTGCTTTCATACTGATTGCAGCACTTCTGTATTATCATCATTTAGGGTCTTAAACAGTTCTGCAGGAATTCCATCACCTCCAATATCTTTGTTCACAGTAATGCTTCCTAAGGCCCACTTGATGTCACATACCAGGATATCTGGCTCTAGGTATGTGACCACACCATCATGATCATCCATGTCATTAACACCTTTTTAGTATAGTTCTTCTGTGTATTCTTGCCACTTTTTATTAAAATCTCTTGTTTTGTGTTAGGTCCCCACCTTTTTGTCCTTTATCATGTCCATTCTTGCATGAAATTTTCCCTTGATTTCTCCAATTTTCTTTTCTAGTCTTTCATATTCTATTGTTTTCCTTTATTTCTTCAGATTGTTCATTGAAGACCTTCTTATCTCTCCTTGCTATTCTCTGAAACTCTGCATTCAGTTGATATATCTTATTCTTTCTCCCTTGCCTTTTGTTTCTTTTCTTTCCTCAGCTATTTGTAAAGCCTTCTATGACAACCACTTTACCTTCTTGCATTTCTTTTCTTGGGATGGTTTTGGTCACCACCTCCTGTACAATGTTATGAACTTCCAACCATAGTTCTTCAGGCACTCTGTCTACCAGATCTAATCTGTTGGATCTTTGTCACCTCTACTGTATAAATCACAAGGGAATTGATTTAGGTCACACCTGAATGGCCTAGTGGTTTACCATACTGCCTTCAATTTTAGCCTGAATTGAGCAATAAGGAGCTCATGATCTGAGCCAGAGTCAGCTCCAGGCCTTGTTTGTCCTGACTGTATGAAGCTTCTCCATCTGCCGCTGCAAAGAATGTCATTTATCTGATTTTTGTATTGACCATCTGGTGATTTCCATGTGTAGAGTCATCTTTTATGCTGTTGGAAGAAGGTGTTTGCTACGACCCATGTGTTCTCTTGATAAAACCCTATTAGGCTTTGCCCTGCTTCATTTTGCCAAAGCCAAACTAGCCTGTTATTCCAGATATCTCTTAACTTTCTACGTTAGCATTCATATGATGAAAAGGATATCCTTTTTCAGTGTTTGTTTTAGAATGTCTTACAGATTTTCATAGAACCAATCAAATTTAGCTTCTTCTGTATTAATGTTTGGGGCATAGACTGTGATACTGAATGGTTTGCCTTGGAAATGAACCAGGACCATTCTATCATGTTTGAGGTTGCGCCCAAGTACTGCATTTCTGACTCTTTTGTTGTTATAAGGGCTACTTCATTTCTCCTTGCCCACAATAGTAGATATAATGGTCATCTGAATTAAATTTTCCTAATACTGTCCACTGTAATTCACTGATCCCTAAGATGTTGATGTTTACCCTTGCCATCACCTGTTGACCACCTCCAACTGACCTTGATTCATGGGCCTGAAATTCCATATGCCTATACAGCATTGTTCTCTATAGCATCAGATTTCACTTTCACCATCAGACACATCCACAACTGAGCACTGATTCCACTTTTGCTCAGCCTATTTATTCCTTCTGGAGCTTATTTCTCTGCTCTTCTCCAGTAGCATACTGGACACCCTCCAACCTGGGAGAATTATCTTCAAGTATCATACCTTTTTGCCTTTTCATACTGTTCATAAGGTTCTTGCAGCAAGAATACTGGAGTGGTTTGCCATTCCTTTTTCGAGTCCACCATGTTTTGTCCATCTTGGGTGGCCTTGTATGGCATGGCTCATAGCTTCACTGAGTTACACAAACCCCTTCGCCATGACAAGGCTGTGATCCATGAAGGGAAGACATGCCATAGGGATTTAATTTTCTTTTTCATCTCATCTAGTTCTTGCTATAAAACTACCTTGTTTTGCAGACATTCTCACCTTTTGTCTTAATAATTCAAAGCAGATCATTAACCCAATTTTTCTTCTGTTTCTTATAGTAGGTCATTGTTAAATAGCCTTTTTTCCAAAAATTAAATCTATGTATTACTGAAAGAGGTGTTAAACAACTAGAAACACTCTAGTAAAGGAATGTGATTGTTAAACGAGAGACTGGAAGTTACCAAAGCTTATTCAGGACATTCACTGAAGCTGGAATGAGTTGGATGAGTGTAGAGTGTTAAGAAATGAAATTAGAATGGAAATAGCAAAGTGCCAACACTGCGGGAGTTGACTTGGACTGTCTGAGGAAACTAGTAAGGTTAGAACTGTCCTAGTCAGTGAGAACTGTGGTAGAAACGAAGGTCAAAGTGTAAAGGGGCTCAGATCCTGAAGAGTCTTGGACACTACTGAAAGAACTTTGATTTTTCTCTGAAAAAAATATAGTGCCAATGCAGAGTTTTGAGTAGATGACTGACATGATCTGGCTTAAATTTTAACAGTATCACTTTGGATTCTAGATTGAATATAGACTCAAGGAGGAAAAGTTGAACAGTAATTCAATACTGTCCACTGAAATCCCTAAGATTTGACCCTTGCCATCACCTGTTGACCACCTCCAACTGACCTTGATTCATGGGCCTGAAATTCCATATGCCTATACAGCATTGTTCTCTATAGCATCAGATTTCACTTTCACCATCAGACACATCCACAACTGAGCACTGATTCCACTTTTGCTCAGCCTATTTATTCCTTCTGGAGCTTATTTCTCTGCTCTTCTCCAGTAGCATACTGGACACCCTCCAACCTGGGAGAATTATCTTCAAGTATCATACCTTTTTGCCTTTTCATACTGTTCATAAGGTTCTTGCAGCAAGAATACTGGAGTGGTTTGCCATTCCTTTTTCGAGTCCACCATGTTTTGTCCATCTTGGGTGGCCTTGTATGGCATGGCTCATAGCTTCACTGAGTTACACAAACCCCTTCGCCATGACAAGGCTGTGATCCATGAAGGGAAGACATGCCATAGGGATTTAATTTTCTTTTTCATCTCATCTAGTTCTTGCTATAAAACTACCTTGTTTTGCAGACATTCTCACCTTTTGTCTTAATAATTCAAAGCAGATCATTAACCCAATTTTTCTTCTGTTTCTTATAGTAGGTCATTGTTAAATAGCCTTTTTTCCAAAAATTAAATCTATGTATTACTGAAAGAGGTGTTAAACAACTAGAAACACTCTAGTAAAGGAATGTGATTGTTAAACGAGAGACTGGAAGTTACCAAAGCTTATTCAGGACATTCACTGAAGCTGGAATGAGTTGGATGAGTGTAGAGTGTTAAGAAATGAAATTAGAATGGAAATAGCAAAGTGCCAACACTGCGGGAGTTGACTTGGACTGTCTGAGGAAACTAGTAAGGTTAGAACTGTCCTAGTCAGTGAGAACTGTGGTAGAAACGAAGGTCAAAGTGTAAAGGGGCTCAGATCCTGAAGAGTCTTGGACACTACTGAAAGAACTTTGATTTTTCTCTGAAAAAAATATAGTGCCAATGCAGAGTTTTGAGTAGATGACTGACATGATCTGGCTTAAATTTTAACAGTATCACTTTGGATTCTAGATTGAATATAGACTCAAGGAGGAAAAGTGAAGAAATGAGACCAGGTAAGAGCCTGTTGCAATAAATCCAAATGAGAATAACTGTGGCTTGAAACAAGGTGGTCAGTGGAGATGGTGAGAAGAGATCAGATTTTGGATATAATCCAAAAAAGAAACTAGTTTATAGAATCATACCAGATGAAATCCCTATGTCTAATTTTTTAAAGGTCTTGATGCTACTATTTAACACTGTTTCTTTTTCTTTCTTCTCTTCCTCTCTTTTAAACGTAAATTCTTCTTGACCATGAATCAACTTTTCATCCATTCTTCCTGAGGCTAGTTCTATGCTCTCTTTATAAACAAAGTGATGCCTCTGGATCTGTTCTGAACTCTAAGTATCCATGTATCTTTTAAGATGTAAAACACTAAATTTTATGCAGCATCCAAATAGCTACACCTGGTATTCTTCTAAGCTTCTATTTAGATAACCTGTAGGCATTTAGAGACCGTAAGGGATTACATGGCTTCCCTGATAGCGCAGATGGTAAAGAATCCGCCTGCAATGTAGGAGACCCAGGTTTGATCCCTGGGTCAGGAAGATCCCTTGGAGAAGGGAATGGCAACCCATTCTGGTATTCTTGCCTGAAAAAAATCCATGTCAGAGAATATTGGTGGGCTACAGTCCATGGGGTCACAAAAAGTCAGACACAAATGAGTGACTAACTCACACACACAAGAGATTACATACAAAATTTTAAAAACCCACACAATTATTTAACCTTAATAAAATTTCACATATTACTGAAAAGGATGTTTAACACATCTTCATGAAAATATGACAAAAATCATAAAATCTATGTCAACAAGGTTGTTTAAATCATTGTAGTGCTATTGTACTGATACAAGAGTATGACTCTTCACACACATATAAGTGAGATGGTTGGATGGCATCACTAACTCAATAGATATGAGTTTGAGCAAGCTCCAGGAGATGGGGAAGGGCAGGGAAGCCTGGTGTGCTGTAATGGGGTAGCAAAGAGTCAGACACGACTAAGCAACTGAACTGAACTGTTTATTTCCCTCATATTTATGTAATTATTTCTTTTCTCTTGAGTATAGTAATCCTGAATTTGTCACTGTTCAACTTCATTATTTTGTTCAAATTTCTGTTTAGACTCCAAATATATGACTATTGTATTGCCAGATTTTTAAGAGTTTATGATAAATCTCTTAATCAATTGTTACTAAGGCATTATACTTCAAATAGTGTTGAATGGTGTGGTCAGTTTTTACAGTCTGACAGAATCATCTCTCTTACTAACTGGCTGGGTGACCTTTCCAAGTTTACTTTCATCCCTGCCTCTCTGTAAACGTAAATTCTTCTTGACCATGAATCAACTTTTCATCCATTCTTCCTGAGGCTAGTTCTATGCTCTCTTTATAAACAAAGTGATGCCTCTGGATCTGTTCTGAACTCTAAGTATCCATGTATCTTTTAAGATGTAAAACACTAAATTTTATGCAGCATCCAAATAGCTACACCTGGTATTCTTCTAAGCTTCTATTTAGATAACCTGTAGGCATTTAGAGACCGTAAGGGATTACATGGCTTCCCTGATAGCGCAGATGGTAAAGAATCCGCCTGCAATGTAGGAGACCCAGGTTTGATCCCTGGGTCAGGAAGATCCCTTGGAGAAGGGAATGGCAACCCATTCTGGTATTCTTGCCTGAAAAAAATCCATGTCAGAGAATATTGGTGGGCTACAGTCCATGGGGTCACAAAAAGTCAGACACAAATGAGTGACTAACTCACACACACAAGAGATTACATACAAAATTTTAAAAACCCACACAATTATTTAACCTTAATAAAATTTCACATATTACTGAAAAGGATGTTTAACACATCTTCATGAAAATATGACAAAAATCATAAAATCTATGTCAACAAGGTTGTTTAAATCATTGTAGTGCTATTGTACTGATACAAGAGTATGACTCTTCACACACATATAAGTGAGATGGTTGGATGGCATCACTAACTCAATAGATATGAGTTTGAGCAAGCTCCAGGAGATGGGGAAGGGCAGGGAAGCCTGGTGTGCTGTAATGGGGTAGCAAAGAGTCAGACACGACTAAGCAACTGAACTGAACTGTTTATTTCCCTCATATTTATGTAATTATTTCTTTTCTCTTGAGTATAGTAATCCTGAATTTGTCACTGTTCAACTTCATTATTTTGTTCAAATTTCTGTTTAGACTCCAAATATATGACTATTGTATTGCCAGATTTTTAAGAGTTTATGATAAATCTCTTAATCAATTGTTACTAAGGCATTATACTTCAAATAGTGTTGAATGGTGTGGTCAGTTTTTACAGTCTGACAGAATCATCTCTCTTACTAACTGGCTGGGTGACCTTTCCAAGTTTACTTTCATCCCTGCCTCAATTCTTATAACTGCAGAGAGAAGACAGTAATAACTCCTCAAAGAACTCCTATCTGAGAATTAAAAGAGATAATAAAAACAGTACCACACTTCTACTATTGTGCCTGGTATAGAAAAGAGACACACAAGAGTCTCCACTCTTTCTCCCTTTTCCCTCAGTTTTTAGACCTATTCCTATAGAAGAGAGTATTCTTGGTACAGACAATTGCCCATCTGTCTTCTACATTTTTAACTTCACTGCCTCAGGGAATGAAAGGTAGCTTCTCACCAAAGGCAAAAGTCCCAGATCGAAATCAAACAGTATTTTAAATAATCTTAGAACTACCCTCCTTGAAGACTTTTGGCCCATCTTCACCACTGCTTTTATAGTTTCTTCTCAAAAACAAAGCTGATCTTGCTCTTCTCCAGCTCTAGTTCTAGACTCTAGTTCTTTTCTGACTAAAGCAACACTTTACTAAGCAGAAGAAAAGTTTAGTACGTCATTGAATTGTGGATTTCTGAGTCCTTTTCCTAGACATTTTGGTTTAGCATACCTGGTCTGAGGCTCAGAAATCTGCATTTAAACCAGTACTCCAGGAGATTCCCAGCAGAAATGTTTGAAGACCAAAATAGAAGGAACAGTGATGTACCAAATAAAATCCAAGGTAAATCAGGAGTTAAGTTTTGGATTGAATACTTCGAGATGTTCGGCAGTCATCTGTGAAGATATCAGGTTGACAGCTGAATACAGGTGTCTGGGTTCAGCGGAAAAGTCTGAGTTGGAGATAAAAATGTAGGCGTGATCAGGATATGGATGACTTATGTAAAGTCATGAACCTAGACAGATCTCTAAGATACTAAGTTTAAAAACAGAAAGTGAAAGTCACTCAGGTGTGTTCGACTCTTTGCGGCCCCATAGACTGTAGCCTGACAGGCACCTCTGCCCACAGGATTCTCTAGGCAAGAATAGTGGAGTGGGCTGCCATTTCCTCCTGTAGGGGATTTTCCCATCCCAGGGATCAAACCTGGGGCTTCCACATTGCAGGCAGATTCTTTACTGTCTGAGCCCAGTTTAAAAACAGAAAGGAAGGGGTTCAAATACAGAGTGCTGGGCCCTCCAATGTTAAAAGCTAAAGAAGAGAAGACCAACGGGAGCAAGTGATGAAAATCAAGAGTGTCCCATCCCGAAAGCGAAGTGAAAAAAGCATTTCCAGGAAGGTGCGGTATCAAATGCCACCAACAGATCAAGTAAAATGGGACTAAGAACTGCCTGCAAGATTTTGCAATGAGGTAATCTTTACAAGAGAAGTTTTGGTGAAGTGAGTGGAACAGACAAAAGATTGTTTTGATTAGGCTTAAGAAACAAAGGGAGGGCTTCCCCTGGTGGTCCAGTGGGTAAGGAGACTGCCTTGCAGTGCAAGGGGCGCCGGTTTGCTCCCTGGCCTGGGAAGATTCCACGTGCCGCGGAGCAGCTGGACCGATGTGTCCAATTACCAAGCCGGAGCTCTGGAGTGCATGCGCCCAGAGCTGGTGCTCTGGGACAACAGAGGCCACCGCGATGGGAGGCCCACAGGAGCCAAAGAACAAAGACGGATGAAAACAGAGAAATGAAAGACCAATAGAAGTGGCCCACCCGCTCCCCCTCCTCCCCCACCCCCCCCCCCCCCAAAATAAAAGGAAAAAAAAAAAAAAAAAAAAAAAAAACAAAGGGGGAAAATTAATTAATTTTATATATGATGTGCCTGTAACCTTAACCTGAATCTGTTTTTTTAATGTCACAGTAAAAATCCTATCAGGGATAATGCAATCTTTCCAGAAAACATTCTTTTAGTAAAGGCAACAATTACTATTAAGACTACATCTTTGCTTTACTGACTCATCAAAAACATATTTTCTGTATATTTCATTATTGAAATAGAACCTAGCAATCTGCACAGCCCCATCATAAACCAGCTAATGATAATGAGATAGTGTAGTGTGAGCTCCAATAAACTCTAACTTTCAAACAGATCCTGTCTTCCACCAGCTCCTATTCTGAAAATCAAGAGGAGAGGCTGGGCAGTGAAAGGGCAGACAAACTACATCAACAGTTTTTGCACCCACCCAAAACTGTCTGTAGGGATTTTCCCAGGGATCAAACCTGGGGCTTCCACATTGCAGGCAGATTCTTTACTGTCTGAGCCCAGTTTAAAAACAGAAAGGAAGGGGTTCAAATACAGAGTGCTGGGCCCTCCAATGTTAAAAGCTAAAGAAGAGAAGACCAACGGGAGCAAGTGATGAAAATCAAGAGTGTCCCATCCCGAAAGCGAAGTGAAAAAAGCATTTCCAGGAAGGTGCGGTATCAAATGCCACCAACAGATCAAGTAAAATGGGACTAAGAACTGCCTGCAAGATTTTGCAATGAGGTAATCTTTACAAGAGAAGTTTTGGTGAAGTGAGTGGAACAGACAAAAGATTGTTTTGATTAGGCTTAAGAAACAAAGGGAGGGCTTCCCCTGGTGGTCCAGTGGGTAAGGAGACTGCCTTGCAGTGCAAGGGGCGCCGGTTTGCTCCCTGGCCTGGGAAGATTCCACGTGCCGCGGAGCAGCTGGACCGATGTGTCCAATTACCAAGCCGGAGCTCTGGAGTGCATGCGCCCAGAGCTGGTGCTCTGGGACAACAGAGGCCACCGCGATGGGAGGCCCACAGGAGCCAAAGAACAAAGACGGATGAAAACAGAGAAATGAAAGACCAATAGAAGTGGCCCACCCGCTCCCCTCCCTCCCCAACCCGACCCCCGCCCAAAATAAATGAAAAATAAAAAATAAAAAAAAAAGAAACAAAGGGAGAAAATTAATTAATTTTATATATGATGTGCCTGTAACCTTAACCTGAATCTGTTTTTTTAATGTCACAGTAAAAATCCTATCAGGGATAATGCAATCTTTCCAGAAAACATTCTTTTAGTAAAGGCAACAATTACTATTAAGACTACATCTTTGCTTTACTGACTCATCAAAAACATATTTTCTGTATATTTCATTATTGAAATAGAACCTAGCAATCTGCACAGCCCCATCATAAACCAGCTAATGATAATGAGATAGTGTAGTGTGAGCTCCAATAAACTCTAACTTTCAAACAGATCCTGTCTTCCACCAGCTCCTATTCTGAAAATCAAGAGGAGAGGCTGGGCAGTGAAAGGGCAGACAAACTCATCAACGTTTATATGCACTAGTTCCCCTAGATAAGACCAACAAAATGGGTAGTGACCACCAAGATATTTCCTGCACTCTCTGCCCATGAAATCCAGAATCTTTCCACTGGTGTAAAACGACTGGTTTTAAAACATTGGTTTAAGCATGGTGTAAAATGGCCACTGAGACTGGATGGGTTAGAACTGCCCAGTGGACTACTTGAGATTCAAACCACCAGGCTGTGCAGGCCTGCCCCGTCATTTCATTAGCCTCAAGTGAAACAACCGCAGATTTTACTGAGTTTTTTAGTGACTACGTTTTGGCAGTAACTCACCGTGACACAAACCAAGCTATGTGAAACTCTGTGTTCTTTCATTTGTTTAATGAAGCCTGGCGTGATGCACTGCATGGGTCACAAAGAGTCAGACACAACAATAAACTTCCAACACTATAATTTTTCTAATATTTGTTTATTTAAATCTGGAGCAATGTTTTCCATATATCTTTCAAAAGTATTTGCTGAGTGCATTTTAGCTGGCCATCCATGTATTTTACATGTATTTTTTCATTTTGTTTTAGATGTAGTATTTCAGTCACTTCTATCATAGACGAATAGCATAGCAAAAACCTGTGCATGTGGGTTTTTCCTTAGAAACCCTCAAAAGAAGTTTCTAAACATGTTTCATTAGGTCGAATGCAATTTGTGAATAACTAAATTGAGTATCACAGGACCTTAAATGCTGTTTAAAAAGTGTACAGGTTTGCCCTCAGATTCGGAGTACTAAATTTTAAATGTCTAGTTTACAATAATGATTTCATATAGTTATTAGCCAACATCGTTAGCAAAATGTATTCTTAGAACAAGAGCATTTTTTATGATAATGTATGTAAACCAACATTTCAAATTGTTGCCTTGGTAAATTCTAATTTTTTTGATTGGATGGCATGCCTGATTACACTGTCTAGAGCTCTGTATCTGAGGAACTATTGCTAAATGTAGGAGGAATTCCAGCCCTACCATTTTTCTTATTTACAGTGCTCAGTTAATAGGGATTGTCTTTAATCTGTGGTTTCACTAAGATCTAGATAAGCTGTAGTACTTCATCATATCCAGAGCCTGAATTGAGGAGGGATTTATATGCACTAGTTCCCCTAGATAAGACCAACAAAATGGGTAGTGACCACCAAGATATTTCCTGCACTCTCTGCCCATGAAATCCAGAATCTTTCCACTGGTGTAAAACGACTGGTTTTAAAACATTGGTTTAAGCATGGTGTAAAATGGCCACTGAGACTGGATGGGTTAGAACTGCCCAGTGGACTACTTGAGATTCAAACCACCAGGCTGTGCAGGCCTGCCCCGTCATTTCATTAGCCTCAAGTGAAACAACCGCAGATTTTACTGAGTTTTTTAGTGACTACGTTTTGGCAGTAACTCACCGTGACACAAACCAAGCTATGTGAAACTCTGTGTTCTTTCATTTGTTTAATGAAGCCTGGCGTGATGCACTGCATGGGTCACAAAGAGTCAGACACAACAATAAACTTCCAACACTATAATTTTTCTAATATTTGTTTATTTAAATCTGGAGCAATGTTTTCCATATATCTTTCAAAAGTATTTGCTGAGTGCATTTTAGCTGGCCATCCATGTATTTTACATGTATTTTTTCATTTTGTTTTAGATGTAGTATTTCAGTCACTTCTATCATAGACGAATAGCATAGCAAAAACCTGTGCATGTGGGTTTTTCCTTAGAAACCCTCAAAAGAAGTTTCTAAACATGTTTCATTAGGTCGAATGCAATTTGTGAATAACTAAATTGAGTATCACAGGACCTTAAATGCTGTTTAAAAAGTGTACAGGTTTGCCCTCAGATTCGGAGTACTAAATTTTAAATGTCTAGTTTACAATAATGATTTCATATAGTTATTAGCCAACATCGTTAGCAAAATGTATTCTTAGAACAAGAGCATTTTTTATGATAATGTATGTAAACCAACATTTCAAATTGTTGCCTTGGTAAATTCTAATTTTTGATTGGATGGCATGCCTGATTACACTGTCTAGAGCTCTGTATCTGAGGAACTATTGCTAAATGTAGGAGGAATTCCAGCCCTACCATTTTTCTTATTTACAGTGCTCAGTTAATAGGGATTGTCTTTAATCTGTGGTTTCACTAAGATCTAGATAAGCTGTAGTACTTCATCATATCCAGAGCCTGAATTGAGGGGGAAGTTTGCATTCATTGACATGTCTGTACCTAGAACTTGGGCACTTCCAATAAGAGGTCTTGAACTCCTCAAGTCTCTCTTGTATGATTTGAGTGTGCGTTAGAACGGATAGCATTGATATCAATGATTCATTTCTTCGTTTTGAATAGTAACAGATATAAGTTACAATAGTTCCTTCACACATCTCAATGCACAGCCCCTGGGGTGAGTACACTGTGTTAGAAAATGGGTGGTCTAGTATGTTTGGGGAGAAATGGTTCACTCCAGCCCTAATAAATGCTTATGGCTCATTCTGCTGCAGTCCTTTCTTTCTGGGCGTCCTGCCACACACAGGACATCGCCACTTCTTTCATTTCTCCAGAGCAACAGAAACGCACAGTGATTATGTAAAATGAAAGTTCACTTAAGGTTTCAGGGTAGCTTGAAGTAATGAAAACACAAGGCCATATATAATGCCAAATTTGTTGTCAGACATCACCATTTCTAGGGATTTATCAAATATCTCCATGTAACAGGGAATTTCTCACAGGCATTTATTTCTGTTTGTACCCCAGCCCTTTTACGATGCTGTTAGGCCCTCTCTCTGTTTCCGACCTCTTGCACCAATCACAAGCTGAAAACCCTCTAATATTACACTTGTACAAAGTATAAATTCAGCTCTTCACACATTCACCTTCCCTAACCCCAAGTTCGCTCTGGATTTACTTTATCATAAAGAAACATTAGATAAAGCACTCTGCTTAATGAAAAAAGCAACCTTTGTGGTCTATTGTTAACAACACAAATGTTGCCACAAGTTTTGAAAGTATAATTTTTAAAAGCTGAATATTTTTATTTAATGTTTATGCAAGATTCCTACTGCTCCCCTCTGCCCCCAGTCACTAAACACCAGTGAGTTAGCTTCCCACTATCTTATGCTTCCACAATTTGTAGTTCAAACCTATGCTAAGTATTACTGTATTTAGTAGTAATGTATTTCTTGCTCTTTCTCCCTAGATTACAAACTTGACTTACTCATTTCGTGGTTTCACTAAGATCTAGATAAGCTGTAGTACTTCATCATATCCAGAGCCTGAATTGAGGGGGAAGTTTGCATTCATTGACATGTCTGTACCTAGAACTTGGGCACTTCCAATAAGAGGTCTTGAACTCCTCAAGTCTCTCTTGTATGATTTGAGTGTGCGTTAGAACGGATAGCATTGATATCAATGATTCATTTCTTCGTTTTGAATAGTAACAGATATAAGTTACAATAGTTCCTTCACACATCTCAATGCACAGCCCCTGGGGTGAGTACACTGTGTTAGAAAATGGGTGGTCTAGTATGTTTGGGGAGAAATGGTTCACTCCAGCCCTAATAAATGCTTATGGCTCATTCTGCTGCAGTCCTTTCTTTCTGGGCGTCCTGCCACACACAGGACATCGCCACTTCTTTCATTTCTCCAGAGCAACAGAAACGCACAGTGATTATGTAAAATGAAAGTTCACTTAAGGTTTCAGGGTAGCTTGAAGTAATGAAAACACAAGGCCATATATAATGCCAAATTTGTTGTCAGACATCACCATTTCTAGGGATTTATCAAATATCTCCATGTAACAGGGAATTTCTCACAGGCATTTATTTCTGTTTGTACCCCAGCCCTTTTACGATGCTGTTAGGCCCTCTCTCTGTTTCCGACCTCTTGCACCAATCACAAGCTGAAAACCCTCTAATATTACACTTGTACAAAGTATAAATTCAGCTCTTCACACATTCACCTTCCCTAACCCCAAGTTCGCTCTGGATTTACTTTATCATAAAGAAACATTAGATAAAGCACTCTGCTTAATGAAAAAAGCAACCTTTGTGGTCTATTGTTAACAACACAAATGTTGCCACAAGTTTTGAAAGTATAATTTTTAAAAGCTGAATATTTTTATTTAATGTTTATGCAAGATTCCTACTGCTCCCCTCTGCCCCCAGTCACTAAACACCAGTGAGTTAGCTTCCCACTATCTTATGCTTCCACAATTTGTAGTTCAAACCTATGCTAAGTATTACTGTATTTAGTAGTAATGTATTTCTTGCTCTTTCTCCCTAGATTACAAACTTGACTTACTCATTTCTGAGTTTCAATATCTACTGTATGTACTATAAATTCTGGCATAAAGAAGTCACGGAATACATGTTTCTATTTATAAATGAATAAATGATTTATAAACCAGAATGTCTCAATTCTCAGATGTTATACTATACACAAAAGATGATATTATTTCAAGATTCTGATAAATACATTACGTAGTGTATAACAAATACAATTGGAAATTAAACTACATTTCATAAATCTATGCATCACAGATGTTCTCTCTGACTCAAAGGCATCTAACTTCTATTCAAATCCATTTTGCATGGTGCTCTGAGGATGAAAGGCAAAGTGTGAAAGTGAAAATCACTCAGTTGTGTTCAACTCTTTGCAACCCATGGATAAGCCACGGAATTCTCCAGATAAGAATACTGAAGTGGGTAGCCTATCCCTTCTCCAGAGGAACTTCCCGACACAGGAATCGAAACGGGGTCTCCTACATTGCACGGCAGATTCTTTACCAGCTGAGCTACAAACACTACTTTCATTATTACTCCTTTATTTAATTAAATAATCAAGTGCTTCCTCTTTCTTTAGGTCAAAGTTCCCCTATGTACAATATCTACCCAGTGAACACATTTTTCTGGGCTACCATCCTGGCTCAGTTCCTTAATGCATCATCTAAGCCTAAGTTTTCATAGGCTTAGAGCTTCCTGCCTCAATCCTTCCTAGATACTGTGGTCATATTAAGTTTCCTAAGCAACTTATTGGAATATGTCACCATAGTGCTCAAAAAATTTTAGGGGCATCTCATTCTTTACTTTGTTAACTGCCAAACATCACATTTTGTCATTCCACATTTTTTCAACTTTCTGTTTAATACTTCTCACGATACCTCTATGGCAGTGGTATCTAACTTTGGGGAGTGTCACTATCTCTCTGAAAATCTCCCTTTGAAAATCTCATGAGAGCAATCACCCCACGAAAAAAACCCCATCAAATTGTTATATATAATGACAAAATATTCATGAATCCCTGACCTTATTCCATGCTTTAGCCAAACTGTGCTTCCTCTCATACTTTTTGTTTATAACAGCCATTATTACAACTTCTGTTATCAAAATCATGCATTCTCAGCAGTCCATCCACTATGCTATCGTCCCCACTGAAACACATTTTGGTCTCCCTAATTAAATATGATCTATTTCTGCTTGAAATCCAACCACATTCTCTATTTTACTTATCTATGAGGTGGTCCTATCTCCCTGATTAAAACTCTATGAAGTTAGGTATTGTATCTTATTTATTTGTTGCAGCCTTCTGTAGAATTGAGCATGGTAATAAAAATATAGGAAGAAAAAACTAATAACTGTTTAGCAAATATTTATTTTATTTTTTAGGGCTGTGTTCATTCATGTCTGACTCTGTGTTCCTGTGCACTGTAGCCCACCAAGATCCTCTGTCCATGGAATTCTCCAGGCAAGTATACTGGAGTGGGTTGCCATTTCCTACTCCAGGGGATCTTCCTCATCCAGGGATCCTGGGTCTCTTGTGTCTCCTGCATTGCCAGGCAGATTCACTAACACTGTGCCACCAGGGAAGCCCTCCATACTATACCTGACCTCAGGCAAAAAGGCTGAGAAGTGATTTTCATACAGCTGCTATACTGCAAAACACCAGTGTATACTGTGTTCAATAAATTAATGAGTTTGTTTCTTAGTACACGTCCAAATCTCTCCACTGTTTGAAGACATATTTCAGAAGTCAAAATTGTTTAGTTTTTAGATACATGACATAGAACAAAACTTCATAATAAAACACATGAATATTTATGCAGAAAATGTATGAATATTCAAACAACCTATAAAAATTGTGGGTCAGGTTTGGCTGCCAAACGAATTCAGGTAAGGTCAGTTCAGGTATTACTGACAAGGGACTACAATGAAACCTTTATTTGCAGGTTCTTTTGAATAATGAGACTGTGATGAGGAATTGGGGCTCACTGACAGTTCTCAGCTCCAAATCGTCAGGCTGAATTTCTTACTTCATGATACAGGGTGACCTCAGGCTTTTCTCCTGAACAGTTCTGCCATAAGTGTCACCTTTTGTTGGTCTCTTTCAACTCTCTTGGGTGCCTGAAGGTGAAAGGTGGTGCACATTGCCATTAGCTAAGGCTAGGGGAGCAGAGGTAGAGCTAATTCAGAGGGAAGTCAAAGACTAGATTGATGTGTAAAAGTGGCCTCTTCAGGAATTCCTTGCTTAAAGAACAAAATATATAATCACATCATATCCTAATAGTAAGCAGCTTGGTGTATGTTTTTAGATATTTTTCTATACACAGTAATATCAAATGGATAAAATTATTTTTACCCCAAATGATATTGTTACTTGTTTTTACAGAATAACATATATTTAAGATGCTTTTGCATACCTGACATACAAACAGTTAACTCAGTGTTTTTAAATGCCACAGTGTATTTTATTGCAAGGGTGAATCATGATTTCTTAACCAGTAATAGACACTTGAACTGTTTTAATTTTCTGAGGACTGAAAATAAGGTAGTACTCAACATCTTTCTGGAGGTGTTTCTACACATTTTTAGAGTTCTTTTAAGGACCAGTTGCTACAAACAGAACTGTTGAGTTACAGAAACGAACACTTTTAAAAGATAATATCAGGGCTTCCCTGGTGGTCCAGTGGGTAAGGACACCGCCTTGCACTGCAAGGGGCACCGGTTCGATCCCTGGCCTGGGAAGATCCCATGTGCCACGGAGCGGCTGGACCAATGTGTCCAACTACCGAGCAGGAACTCTGGAGCGCATGCGCCCAGAGCCAGTGCTCTGTGACAACAGAGGCCACCGCAGTGGGAGGCCCACACAGGCCAAAGAACAAAGATGGATGAAAATAGATAGATGAAAGACCAATAGAAGTAGCCCGCCTGCTCCCCTCCCACCCCAATCCGCCCTCCGCCTCCCCCCGCCAAAAAAAATCATACACAATGATCAAGTCAGGTTAACCCCAGGGATGCAAGGATTCTTCAATATATGCATCAACCATTGTGATATTAACAAACTGAAGGATTACAGATCATAAGATAATTACAATAGGTGTAGAAAAAGCTTCTGAGAAAATTCCACACCCATTTACTACATAAAAAAAGAAAACTGCTTCAAAAAATGGGCATAGCAGGAACCTATCTTAACATAATAAAGGCTATATACAACAAACCCACAGCAACCGTTATGCTCAATAGTGAGAAACTGATAGCATTTTCTCCAAGATCAGGAAAAAAACAACAGTGTCCACTCTAGCTCTTATATTCAGCATAGTTTTGGAAGTCCTAGCTATGGCAATAAGTGAAGAGAAAGAAATAAAAGGAACATAGACTGAAAGGGAAGAAGCAAAACTCTATCTGCAGATGACATGATACTGTACATAGAAAACCCTAAAGATATATCAGAATACAAAACAATTAGTAAAGTGACCCTAAAAACACTTGTCTCCTATATACTAACAATGAAAACACAAAAAATCAATAAGATGCTTTTGCATATATTTAAGATGCTTTTGCATACCTGACATACAAACAGTTAACTCAGTGTTTTAAATGCCACAGTGTATTTTATTGCAAGGGTGAATCATGATTTCTTAACCAGTAATAGACACTTGAACTGTTTTAATTTTCTGAGGACTGAAAATAAGGTAGTACTCAACATCTTTCTGGAGGTGTTTCTACACATTTTTAGAGTTCTTTTAAGGACCAGTTGCTACAAACAGAACTGTTGAGTTACAGAAACGAACACTTTTAAAAGATAATATCAGGGCTTCCCTGGTGGTCCAGTGGGTAAGGACACCGCCTTGCACTGCAAGGGGCACCGGTTCGATCCCTGGCCTGGGAAGATCCCATGTGCCACGGAGCGGCTGGACCAATGTGTCCAACTACCGAGCAGGAACTCTGGAGCGCATGCGCCCAGAGCCAGTGCTCTGTGACAACAGAGGCCACCGCAGTGGGAGGCCCACACAGGCCAAAGAACAAAGATGGATGAAAATAGATAGATGAAAGACCAATAGAAGTAGCCCGCCTGCTCCCCTCCCACCCCAATCCGCCCTCCGCCTCCCCCCGCCAAAAAAAATCATACACAATGATCAAGTCAGGTTAACCCCAGGGATGCAAGGATTCTTCAATATATGCATCAACCATTGTGATATTAACAAACTGAAGGATTACAGATCATAAGATAATTACAATAGGTGTAGAAAAAGCTTCTGAGAAAATTCCACACCCATTTACTACATAAAAAAAGAAAACTGCTTCAAAAAATGGGCATAGCAGGAACCTATCTTAACATAATAAAGGCTATATACAACAAACCCACAGCAACCGTTATGCTCAATAGTGAGAAACTGATAGCATTTTCTCCAAGATCAGGAAAAAAACAACAGTGTCCACTCTAGCTCTTATATTCAGCATAGTTTTGGAAGTCCTAGCTATGGCAATAAGTGAAGAGAAAGAAATAAAAGGAACATAGACTGAAAGGGAAGAAGCAAAACTCTATCTGCAGATGACATGATACTGTACATAGAAAACCCTAAAGATACTATCAGAAAATTACCAAAACTAATCAGTGAATTTAGTAAAGTGACAAGATACAAAAATCAATACACAGAAATCACTTGTCTCCCTATATACTAACAATGAAAAAACACAAAGAGAAATTAAGGAATCAATCCCATTTACCATTGTCACTAACAGTATAAAATACTTAGGAATAAACCTACCTACATAGACAAAAGAGCTACATATAAAAACTATAGGACACTGATGAAAGAAATCAAAGACAACATAAACAGAGGGAGGGATATTCCATGATCCTGGACTGGAAGAATCAGTATTATGAAAATGACTACACTACCAAAAACATTCTACATATTCAATGCAACCCCATCAAATTACCAATGGCATTTTTCACAGATCTGTAACAAAAAAATTCACAATTTGTATGTAAACACAGAAGACCCCAAGTAGCCAAAGCAATTTTGAGAAAGAAGGTTGGAGCTGGAGGAATAAACCTACCTGATTTCAGACTATACTACAAAAATACAGTGATCAAACAGTATCATACTAGCACAGAAATAGAAGTATAGACCAAATAAACAAGATAGAAAGCCCAGAGATAAAACCATGCACATATGGGCATCTTATCTTTGACAAAGGAGGCAAGAATATACAATGGGAAAAAGATAGGAATGGGTTGCCATACTCTACTCCAGGGAAATCTTCATGACCCAGGGATTAAGCCCACATCTCCTGCATCTCCTGCATTGCAGGTAGATTCTTTACTGATGAGCCATGGGGAAAGCCCTGTAATCTTCTCTATCCACCTAATTTGAAGGAAGGTAGATGAACACCATCTCCTTCATGTTGTTGGAAGACCCTCTTATAATAAACTACATAATGTACATTTTTCATAATTTATCAGCCTATAGTGTTTTCCTTTTTACTTTGACTCCATAAAACAAAGAAGTAAATTATCATGTGCAATTTTTGGAAAATATACTTAATGTAGATTTCTTGTTTCATTCTCAACTGTTACTATAACCTCTGGTATTATGTAATTTATACAACATTTTATAAGTATTTATTTATTTTTAAATGATTGATGATTGCTTTACAATACTGGTTTTATTTCTGCCTTACATCAACATGAATTAACCATAGGTGTACAAATGTCTCCTCCCTCCTGTATTACTCCCTGGAGAATTCATGGGATACCTGCCATTCTTCTCCAAGCAAGAATCCATGGAACCTGGTGGGCTACAGTCCATGGGGTTGCAAAGAGTTGGACATGATTGAAGTGACAGATCAGCAGCAGAAGATTACAGAGGATGGGACTTTCTGATGTTCTAAATGAGAATAAAGTTCAAAAATCCAAGGAAGTTTTAAAAAATGTATGCCTGTTTTGGAGTATTTGTCTTAAGTATCAATTATTTCAATCATTCCTTTAAAGAAGTTATCAATGAAAGATTTCCTGCAGTTACTTTGTTTAGCTGACAAAAGAGAGAGCTCTAAAATTCAGATGTGATTTTCAGGTGATAATGCTGATATCTCTTAGAATATTGAAGAGTTAGATTTGAAATCCTGACCAAATGTTCATCCTAAATTTGCACAGATGTCAAAAAGTTTTCAGCAAATAGAGTCAAGAAACTCTGTAGGCCTGGCTCGAGTACCTGAATAGTACTCGACTAAAAGCTGATGGTTTCCTGTCATAATGCAATATTTAACAAAAATGTTGGCATAGAATTCTTTGTTCAAATAAAATCTTAAGTGGAAGAGTCAACCAAACAAACAGACAAAAGCGTGGCTGTTCTGGGCTAAGGAGTACTGGGACTGAGTTAAGGAGCAACTTGAAAACCAAAAGATATCTGAAAAATTGTCTGAAATGTTATAAAGTAATTAGTGTTTGTTCAAATACAAAACAATCTGGAGAGACAGTAAAGAAGCTGGAGTCAGATGCCCTGTGTTTGAATCTTGGCCCCGGCACTGTGTAGTGACTTTCCTGTATATTCAATGGTGAAATACAAATAATGAGAGTACTCCCTCTTTATGAGACCCTTAGAGAATTAAATGACAACATAGTAAAACACTCAGAACAATGTCTGGTCACAATCAAGTGTAGTAAAGTGTTTATTAAATGAATAAGCATACAACAGTAGGATATATTGTGGAAAAAAACTTCCAATTTTCTAGATTTCTCTACCTGAACCCTACAGTTAATCATTCATGGCTTTGCCATAACATATGAGTATATTCCTATGCTCACTAATTCATCAAATGTCTCCTCCTCCTGTATTACTCCCTGGAGAATTCATGGGATCCCCATTCTCCAAGCAAGAATCCATGGAACATGGTGGGCTACAGTCCATGGGGTTGCAAAGAGTTGGACATGATTGAAGTGACAGATCAGCAGCAGAAGATTACAGAGGATGGGACTTTCTGATGTTCTAAATGAGAATAAAGTTCAAAAATCCAAGGAAGTTTTAAAAAATGTATGCCTGTTTTGGAGTATTTGTCTTAAGTATCAATTATTTCAATCATTCCTTTAAAGAAGTTATCAATGAAAGATTTCCTGCAGTTACTTTGTTTAGCTGACAAAAGAGAGAGCTCTAAAATTCAGATGTGATTTTCAGGTGATAATGCTGATATCTCTTAGAATATTGAAGAGTTAGATTTGAAATCCTGACCAAATGTTCATCCTAAATTTGCACAGATGTCAAAAAGTTTTCAGCAAATAGAGTCAAGAAACTCTGTAGGCCTGGCTCGAGTACCTGAATAGTACTCGACTAAAAGCTGATGGTTTCCTGTCATAATGCAATATTTAACAAAAATGTTGGCATAGAATTCTTTGTTCAAATAAAATCTTAAGTGGAAGAGTCAACCAAACAAACAGACAAAAGCGTGGCTGTTCTGGGCTAAGGAGTACTGGGACTGAGTTAAGGAGCAACTTGAAAACCAAAAGATATCTGAAAAATTGTCTGAAATGTTATAAAGTAATTAGTGTTTGTTCAAATACAAAACAATCTGGAGAGACAGTAAAGAAGCTGGAGTCAGATGCCCTGTGTTTGAATCTTGGCCCCGGCACTGTGTAGTGACTTTCCTGTATATTCAATGGTGAAATACAAATAATGAGAGTACTCCCTCTTTATGAGACCCTTAGAGAATTAAATGACAACATAGTAAAACACTCAGAACAATGTCTGGTCACAATCAAGTGTAGTAAAGTGTTTATTAAATGAATAAGCATACAACAGTAGGATATATTGTGGAAAAAAACTTCCAATTTTCTAGATTTCTCTACCTGAACCCTACAGTTAATCATTCATGGCTTTGCCATAACATATGAGTATATTCCTATGCTCACTAATTCATCAATAGTGTGTTTACTTTGTTTGCTTCTTCTTGGTTTTGTGCATGTCAAAAAATACTGCATACATATTCATGTTTGTATTCGCAGCACACATAACTTTCAAATGCAGTAAGTATCAATACATGTATCTTGAGTGAATAAACTAATTAATTCAGTCATTTTAGCAGCACAGAGCAATCTAGTCATTTAATTCATACAGATTTATCTTAGAGTATCAAAATAATTATGGACCTATCTAGTGGTCCAGTGTTTTAAGAATCCATCTGCCAATATATGAAGCACAGGTTCAATCCTTGGTTCAGGAAGATTCCACATGCCTTGAGGCAACTAAGCCCATGCACCACAACTACAGACACTGCACTCTAGAGTATGTGAGCTGCAACTACTCAATTCCATGTGCCCTAGAGCTTGTGCTCTGCAATAAGAAAAGCCACTACGATGAAAAGTCCACACATCCCCAATGAAAAGTAGTGACTGCTTGCCATAATTAGAGAAAACCCTTGTGCAGCAATGAAGATCAACACAGCCCACCTCACCCCTCAAAAGAGACACAGAGAAAATAATTATATTCTAGAAAGAAGAACAACGTATGTACCCAAGCAGGCAAGTGCAAAGAATGCTGACTCAAGTAATGGCAATGTCTTAATAAGGGGAATTTTCATCAGAATAAGCTGGGACTATATATAAATGTACTGGGCTTCCAGTCATTGTTTCATGAAATAAATGAGAAGTGATACACAAATTATGATATATGATATCATTTATGTTTTTTCGAAAAAATATATAATTCTGGAGTCAGATGCCCTGTGTTTGAATCTTGGCCCCGGCACTGTGTAGTGACTTTCCTGTATATTCAATGGTGAAATACAAATAATGAGAGTACTCCCTCTTTATGAGACCCTTAGAGAATTAAATGACAACATAGTAAAACACTCAGAACAATGTCTGGTCACAATCAAGTGTAGTAAAGTGTTTATTAAATGAATAAGCATACAACAGTAGGATATATTGTGGAAAAAAACTTCCAATTTTCTAGATTTCTCTACCTGAACCCTACAGTTAATCATTCATGGCTTTGCCATAACATATGAGTATATTCCTATGCTCACTAATTCATCAATAGTGTGTTTACTTTGTTTGCTTCTTCTTGGTTTTGTGCATGTCAAAAAATACTGCATACATATTCATGTTTGTATTCGCAGCACACATAACTTTCAAATGCAGTAAGTATCAATACATGTATCTTGAGTGAATAAACTAATTAATTCAGTCATTTTAGCAGCACAGAGCAATCTAGTCATTTAATTCATACAGATTTATCTTAGAGTATCAAAATAATTATGGACCTATCTAGTGGTCCAGTGTTTTAAGAATCCATCTGCCAATATATGAAGCACAGGTTCAATCCTTGGTTCAGGAAGATTCCACATGCCTTGAGGCAACTAAGCCCATGCACCACAACTACAGACACTGCACTCTAGAGTATGTGAGCTGCAACTACTCAATTCCATGTGCCCTAGAGCTTGTGCTCTGCAATAAGAAAAGCCACTACGATGAAAAGTCCACACATCCCCAATGAAAAGTAGTGACTGCTTGCCATAATTAGAGAAAACCCTTGTGCAGCAATGAAGATCAACACAGCCCACCTCACCCCTCAAAAGAGACACAGAGAAAATAATTATATTCTAGAAAGAAGAACAACGTATGTACCCAAGCAGGCAAGTGCAAAGAATGCTGACTCAAGTAATGGCAATGTCTTAATAAGGGGAATTTTCATCAGAATAAGCTGGGACTATATATAAATGTACTGGGCTTCCAGTCATTGTTTCATGAAATAAATGAGAAGTGATACACAAATTATGATATATGATATCATTTATGTACTAACATATCTAAAACAACACATTTCACACATATACACAAAAATGTAAAAAACTAAGATAGATGTATAGAAGAATGGTAGGCAAGAACAGATTAGAGGCACAAATAAAGATAACTTAAGTCTCAATGAAAATGTTTTGAAATTTTTTAAGGAGAACGTATTGTTTCATTACTTGACTAATTAAAGTATAACAACTCAAGGGCTGGTTAACAACTCAAAGGCATTAGTTAGCACGGATGTCTTCATATCAATACTTCCCCTTCATTTTCATCTTAAGGTGCAGGTTCAGAGGCAGAAATAATAATTTGGGAATGCTACATAAACAAATACTAAGCTGATGTCACCCAATGCCATCTTTCTCACCTTTTTCAGTAAAGCAGAGGCTTACATCAATGGATCATAATGCAAAATTGCTTGAAACCAGGCTACCCATCATGCTAAATATTAAAACGAGAAACTTGTAGCTGGAGAATAAATTATCCAATTTGTTTTCTATTAAAACTACTATTTATTATTTATTGAATTTAGAAGCAAAGTTCAGTAAATTACATGTTTATTTTTAGCAAGACAGGAAAGCTTCCATAGGGTTGACTGTGGAGAGAAAATTAAATAAGATTATTGGCATTAAATAAGATTACTGGCAAATTGTCTTCTCAAGAGCCCAGATATAAATCAAGAAAATTATGGTGGAAGGGACTATTAGATAATTGTATGGACGAAAAAAGATGGGAAAAGCTCTATAGAGGTCTAAAGACAGGAAAAGTAATTCAGGAGTCTGTCAAAAAAAATTGAACCAACAGAGCAGACTTCAAAGCAAGGAAAATTATTAGGAATAAAGAGGAACATTATATTATGCTAAAGGGGCCATTTTCCCAAGAAGACATAACAATTCTTAATGAATATGTATCTAACAACAGACCATCAAAATTTAGTGAGATAAAAATGACAGAACTGTAAGGAGAAATAGATGAGTCCACTATTATTGTTAGGCTCTTCAACACTTCTCTATCTGAAATAGACCCAGTAAGCAGAAAATCAGTAAGGACAAAGGTGAACTCAACATCATCAATCAATTAGACATAAATGACATCTATAGACTACTTCATCTAACAGCAGCAGGATATAACTTCTTCTCAAGCACACAATAAATATTCACCAAGATAAACCAAATTCTAGGCCATAAAACACACCTTAACAAATTCAGAGAAGAGAAATCATTCAATGTCTGTTCTTATACCACAAAGAAACTAAGCTAGAAATCAGTAACAGAAGGAAAACTGGAAAATTTCAAAGTATGCAGACACTTTTAAATAGCACATGACTTAAAGAAGAAATCTTAAGAAAAATTTAAAAATATTTTGAACTAAATGAAATGAAAACACAAATATCAAAATCTATAGGATACTTCAAAACAGTGCTTACAGGGAAATTCTTTGCATTAAATATGTTAGAAAAGAAAAATTTTAGCATTAAATATTATATCAGAAAATAAAAAGGAACTAAGATCAATCTTCAAAACTTTCATTTTAACAAAACAGGAAAAAAAAAGAGTAAACTAGGCCAGATAAGTAGAAGAAAAGAAGAAATTAGATAAATGAAATCAAAAAGAGGAAATGAATAAGGAAAAAAACCAAAGTTGGTTCTTTGAAAAGATAAACAAAATCAATAAGCCTCTACCCAAGATAACTAACAAAAAAAGAGAGAGCATGATTTACTAATATTAGAAATGAAAGAGGAGACATCACTATAGCTCTTCTGGACATTAAATGAATAAAAGAAAATATTAACAACTCTATGCTTACAAAGTTGATAACTCTGATGAAATGGACGAATGCTTTGAGAGTCACAATCTGCCAAATCTCCGTAAGAGAAAGACAATCTGAATATGCCTTTATTAAGGAATTTGTATCAATAATTAACAACATTCCAAAACAGAGAGCATCATGCCCAGATGGGTTCAATGGTGAATTCTACCAAATATTTAAGGAAGAAATTATACCAATTCTCTACAGTCTATTTCAGAGATGAAAATAGAAAGAATGCTTCATAACTCATTCTATGAGGCCAGTATCATCCTAATACAAAACTAGACAAAGACATTACAAAAAAAACTATGCTAATATCTCTCATGAATACGTACACAAAAAATTCAACAAAATCTTAGCAAATAAAATGCAAAAGGTATAAAAGAACTGTATATCATGACCAAATGGAATTTAATTCACATATGCAAGACTGGTTCAACATTTGAAAATTACTGTATTCCATTAACATTAACCGAGCTAAAAAAGGAAAATGACTTGATGATATCAAAGTATGCAGACACTTTTAAATAGCACATGACTTAAAGAAGAAATCTTAAGAAAAATTTAAAAATATTTTGAACTAAATGAAATGAAAACACAAATATCAAAATCTATAGGATACTTCAAAACAGTGCTTACAGGGAAATTCTTTGCATTAAATATGTTAGAAAAGAAAAATTTTAGCATTAAATATTATATCAGAAAATAAAAAGGAACTAAGATCAATCTTCAAAACTTTCATTTTAACAAAACAGGAAAAAAAAAGAGTAAACTAGGCCAGATAAGTAGAAGAAAAGAAGAAATTAGATAAATGAAATCAAAAAGAGGAAATGAATAAGGAAAAAAACCAAAGTTGGTTCTTTGAAAAGATAAACAAAATCAATAAGCCTCTACCCAAGATAACTAACAAAAAAAGAGAGAGCATGATTTACTAATATTAGAAATGAAAGAGGAGACATCACTATAGCTCTTCTGGACATTAAATGAATAAAAGAAAATATTAACAACTCTATGCTTACAAAGTTGATAACTCTGATGAAATGGACGAATGCTTTGAGAGTCACAATCTGCCAAATCTCCGTAAGAGAAAGACAATCTGAATATGCCTTTATTAAGGAATTTGTATCAATAATTAACAACATTCCAAAACAGAGAGCATCATGCCCAGATGGGTTCAATGGTGAATTCTACCAAATATTTAAGGAAGAAATTATACCAATTCTCTACAGTCTATTTCAGAGATGAAAATAGAAAGAATGCTTCATAACTCATTCTATGAGGCCAGTATCATCCTAATACAAAACTAGACAAAGACATTACAAAAAAAACTATGCTAATATCTCTCATGAATACGTACACAAAAAAATTCAACAAAATCTTAGCAAATAAAATGCAAAAAGGTATAAAAAGAACTGTATATCATGACCAAATGGAATTTAATTCACATATGCAAGACTGGTTCAACATTTGAAAATTACTGTATTCCATTAACATTAACCGAGCTAAAAAAGGAAAATGACTTGATGATATCAACAGATGCAGAAAAAGCATTCAATAAAATCCAACACACATTCATAAAAAACAATCTCTTTGAGAGCTAGTAATAGAGAGAAACTTTCACAAGTTGTTAAAGAAAATAATCCACAAAAAACCTATAGCTAACATCACATTCAATGGTGAGAAACTAAAAGATTTTCCATAGTTAAGAAAGTCTAAGAATATCTCCTCTCACCACTCATTTTCAGCACTATAGTAGAAGTCTTAAAAATAAAATAGGACAAAAAAAAAGAAAAGAAAAGAAGAGATACCCTCATTGGGAAGAAAGAGATAACACTCACTGTTTACAAATGATATGTTCTTCTATGTAGAACTCCTAGAACTAATAAGCAATTATAGCAAGGTTACTAGATATAAGATTAATATAGAAAAGTCAGTTGCTGTCCTACACACCAGAAATGAGAAAGTGGAACTTTAAATTCAAAATAATACCATTTATATTTAGCACCCCCAAATATGAAGTACTTAAACATAACAAAATATGTACAAGATTTATATTAAGAAAACCATAAAACTCTAATAAATGAAATAAAAGAACTTAACAAATAGAAGATATTCCATGTTCATGGATAGGAAGATCTATCGTCAAGATATCCATTCATCCCCAAATGATCTATAGATATAAGCCAAATCAAGATCCCAGAAGGCTATTTTTTTTAAAACATTTATTTATTGATTGATTTGGGGGGGGCGGGGGGGCCGCTTCTGTTGGTCTTTCATCCGTCTATTTTCCATCTATCTTTGTTCTTTGTCCCGTGTGGGCCTCCCATTGCGGTGGCGCCTGTTGTCGCAGAGCACCGGCTCTGGGCGCATGCGCTCCAGAGCTCCGGCTCGGTGATTGGACACATCGGTCCAGCCGCTCCGCGGCACGTGGGATCTTCCCAGGCTAGGGATCGAACTGGCGCCCCTTGCACTGCAAGGCGGTGTCCTTACCCACTGGACCACCAGGGAAGCCCCCCAGAAGGCTATTTTATGGATAGTAACAAAATTATTCTAAAGTTAATACGGAGAGGCAAAAGATAAGCAACACATCTCTAACTGAAGTTAGAGATTGATACCACCTGACTTCAAGACTGATGATAAAGTTACAGTAACCAAGACATTATGTTATTAGTGAAAGAACAGACAAATATATCAATAGAACAGGATAGAAAGCCTAAAAATAGAACTACAGAAACATAGTTAACTTATCTTTAACAAAGGAGTAAAGGCAATGCAATATAAAAAAAAAAGACTGTATCTTCACAAATAGTGCTAGAACAATCCTGGACATCCATACGCAAAAAGTGAATCTAGACAGACATTACACCTTCCACAAAAGTCTACTCAAAATGAATCAAAGAACTCAATATAAAACGCAAAACTGGGACTGAGAAGGCGCGCCAGACCGCAAAGCTGCGCCATACCGAGAAGCTGCGCCGGACTGAGAAGCCGCACTGGACCGAGAAGCTGTGCTGCCAGGCCGCGCCGCTGTGCCGGGCCACGCTGCCGCGGGTAAATTCAACCACTCCTACTGCAGGGCTTGCTGAACGGAGAGGGGAATTCGCCCACAGGCTGACCAGGGACCAGGCACGAGCAGGACGGGAAAGCTCGCGCCCGCCTTTGGGACTTAGACGCGTAACCGGCAATGCGTGTGTGCCAGCGGTGGAGGAACCCGCGCACCCCTAGAGCTGCAGCAGCAGCGGAGGAAGCCGGAGAAAGAGCAGGGATTGGAGACTACTGGCGGGTGCGCAGTAGAGCTGGAGCGCGCCCCTCCAACACGGGACTGCGCGTGCTGCAGCCACCGCCCAATGGACTGGGATCATCCCACCACGCCGGCCAGCACCCAAGCTCGCAGCAAAGCCTTCGTTTTGCTGCACACAAAAACAGAAACCATAGCAACCGCCGCTATAAGAGAAAGCCTACGCCATCAAGACACCACCATCAAGAGCAGATTGGTTTCGAACAGGCAGATGAGAAGATAAAAACCAGGGACAGCATTGAGCTTTTTTTTTTTTTGGCCTGTTTTATTTGTTGTGGACTATTATGTTTATTCGATTGATTGGTCTGCTTTGGGGTTTATTTGTTTGTTTGTTTGTTCTGTTTGAGTTTTTTTGTTTGTTTTTTCTTTCGTTTGGTTTTTTGTTTGTTGGTCTCATTAATATTTTCTGCCCTTTTTAATTTTTAATTTCTTTTTTTTGACCTTTATTTTAATTTATTGTATTTTTTAAACTTTTGATTCTTGGGCTTCCCCTGGTGGTCCAGTGGATAAGGACACCGCCTTGCAGTGCAAGGGGTGCCGGTTCGAGCCCTGGCCTGGGAAGATCCCACGTGCCGCGGAGCGGCTGGACTGATGTGTCCAATCACCGAGCGGGAGCTCTGGGCGCCCAGAGCCGATGCTCTGCAACAACAAACGCCACCGCAATGGGAGACCCGCAGGAGCCAAAGAACAAAGATGGATGAAAACAGAGAAATGAAAGACCAATGGAAGTGGCCCGCCCGCTCCCCTCCCTCCCCAATCCGATCCCAGCCCTAAATAAATAAATCTTTAAAAAAAAAAAAAAAATTTTGATTCTTGGAAAACTCTAATTCTCTTTCCTCTTTGCCACTGCTTTCTCCCTCTATGTTCTAAATGTAAAACCTTTTCCTATCTACCAGTATCCTCTAGATAAATTATTTCCTATCATCCTGTCTCAACTATTCTCTCCCAACTGCACTAAACAATACAATACACTGATCTTTGCTACCTAACCCTATAAAATCCTTCCAAAACGAATCTATTCCTTCTCATTACCCATACACTCTCCTCCTCATCACCCCCAACACATGTCCTAGTTAAAAATTGCTCTCATTGTAATTATCCAAGCCAGGACCTTGCGCTGGATCTATTTATCCAGACACTATTCTAATTAATTCAGAGCTTAACGGGCAAGTATCATCTTTGATTGTGTGATTTGCCAGAAAGATTTCCTGTGCTTTATCTCTGTAAAACTGGTCAGTTGCGGGGATTGCTGTGGATGTATGTATATCTTACGATTATGTTAGAAAACATCTGCATGCTTTTATGACTATCAACCATCAGGGATGCACCTCTTGTTCCTCAGATGCTAGTATTTGAACTAATATCACGGAACACCATAGCAAACCAGACATAGAGCCTACACCCCCTGACCAATCATCAAACCAAAGATCCTCAGAGTGGAAGCCCTGATTCCAAGACCCCACACTATCAAAGAACATACAACACTAAAGATTATTCATCTGTAAACAAGGCCTAACACCATCCAAGTCACAAACCACTGAACCCTTCTACAAGGACAGAAATCCAAAGGAAGGGAGAATTCAACCAAGAAGCCTGGTGGGGGGAAAAGAACTGCACACACACACACACACACACACAAAGTAACAAAAATTAACCTAATAATGAAACGACAGAGAACACTGCACAAATGAAGGACCAAGCTAGAGAAACACCGCTTCAAATGACAGACCGCAGGAGGCAAAGAACAAAGATGGATGAAAACAGAGAAATGAAAGACCAATGGAAGTGGCCCTCTCGCTCCCGTGCCTCCCCAATCCGATCCCAGCCCTAAATAAATAAATCTTTAAAAAAAAAAAAAAAAATTTTGATTCTTGGAAAACTCTAATTCTCTTTCCTCTTTGCCACTGCTTTCTCCCTCTATGTTCTAAATGTAAAACCTTTTCCTATCTACCAGTATCCTCTAGATAAATTATTTCCTATCATCCTGTCTCAACTATTCTCTCCCAACTGCACTAAACAATACAATACACTGATCTTTGCTACCTAACCCTATAAAATCCTTCCAAAACGAATCTATTCCTTCTCATTACCCATACACTCTCCTCCTCATCACCCCCAACACATGTCCTAGTTAAAAATTGCTCTCATTGTAATTATCCAAGCCAGGACCTTGCGCTGGATCTATTTATCCAGACACTATTCTAATTAATTCAGAGCTTAACGGGCAAGTATCATCTTTGATTGTGTGATTTGCCAGAAAGATTTCCTGTGCTTTATCTCTGTAAAACTGGTCAGTTGCGGGGATTGCTGTGGATGTATGTATATCTTACGATTATGTTAGAAAACATCTGCATGCTTTTATGACTATCAACCATCAGGGATGCACCTCTTGTTCCTCAGATGCTAGTATTTGAACTAATATCACGGAACACCATAGCAAACCAGACATAGAGCCTACACCCCCTGACCAATCATCAAACCAAGGATCCTCAGAGCGGAAGCCCTGATTCCAAGACCCCACACTATCAAAGAACATACAACACTAAAGATTATTCATCTGTAAACAAGGCCTAACACCATCCAAGTCACAAACCACTGAACCCTTCTACAAGGACAGAAATCCAAAGGAAGGGAGAATTCAACCAAGAAGCCTGGTGGGGGGAAAAGAACTGCACACACACACACACACACACACAAAGTAACAAAAATTAACCTAATAATGAAACGACAGAGAACACTGCACAAATGAAGGACCAAGCTAGAGAAACACCGCTTCAAATGACAGAGGAGGAGATAGACAAACTATCTGAAAGAGAATTCAGAAAAGCTATACTAATGAGGATGCAAAACACTGAAAACAGAGTATTAGAGGAAATTAGTGCATTGAGAAAAGACATGCAAGAAATGAAAAATAAGTAAACAGAGACTACCAACTCAATTGCTGAACTCAAAAACACTCTAAAAGGTCTCAACAGTAGAGTATCAGAGGCTGAAGAACGCATAAGTGAGCTGGAAGACAGAATGGTGGAAATAAGTGCTGAAGAACAGAACAAAACTGAAAGAATTAAAAGAACTGAGGATAGTCTCAGAGACCAATGGGACAATATCAAATGCACCAACATTAGAATTATAGAAGTTCCAGAGGAAGAAGAGGGGAAGAAAGGCTACGAATAAATTCTTGAAGAGGTTATAGTAGAAAACTTCCCCAGCATGGGAAAGGAAATAGTCAACCAAGTTCAAGAAGCACAAAGAATTCCATACAGGAGAAACCCCAGAAGAAACACACCAAGGCACATTCTTTTTTTTTTTTTTTTTTTTAAAGATTTATTTATTTATTTATTTTTGGGGAGGGAGGGGAGCAGGCGGGCCACGTCTATTGGTCTTTCGTTTCTCTCTGTTCATCTGTCGTTGTTCTTTGGCTCCTGTGGGCCTCCCATCGCGGTGGCGTCTGTCGTTGCAGAGCGCCGGCTCTGGGCGCATGCGCTCCAGAGCTCTGGCTCGGTAATTGGTTGGTCTTTCGTTTCTCTCTGTTCATCTGTCGTTGTTCTTTGGCCCGTGTGGGCCTCCCATCGTGGTGGCGTCTGTCGTTGCAGAGCGCCGGCTCTGGGCGCATGCACTCCAGAGCTCTGGCTCGGTAATTGGACACATCAGTCCAGCCGCTCCGCGGCACATGGGATCTTCCCAGGCCAGGGCTCGAACCGGCGCCCCTTGCACTGCAAGGTGGTGTCCTTACCCACTGGACCACCAGGGGAAGCCCCACCAAGGCACATTCTAATCAAACTAACACAGACTAAATATAAAGACAGATTACTAAAAGCAGTTAGAGCAAATAACAAATAACATATAAAAGAGAACACTGCACAAATGAAGGACCAAGCTAGAGAAACACCGCTTCAAATGACAGAGGAGGAGATAGACAAACTATCTGAAAGAGAATTCAGAAAAGCTATACTAATGAGGATGCAAAACACTGAAAACAGAGTATTAGAGGAAATTAGTGCATTGAGAAAAGACATGCAAGAAATGAAAAATAAGTAAACAGAGACTACCAACTCAATTGCTGAACTCAAAAACACTCTAAAAGGTCTCAACAGTAGAGTATCAGAGGCTGAAGAACGCATAAGTGAGCTGGAAGACAGAATGGTGGAAATAAGTGCTGAAGAACAGAACAAAACTGAAAGAATTACAAGAACTGAGGATAGTCTCAGAGACCAATGGGACAATATCAAATGCACCAACATTAGAATTATAGAAGTTCCAGAGGAAGAAGAGGGGAAGAAAGGCTACGAATAAATTCTTGAAGAGGTTATAGTAGAAAACTTCCCCAGCATGGGAAAGGAAATAGTCAACCAAGTTCAAGAAGCACAAAGAATTCCATACAGGAGAAACCGCAGAAGTAACACAACAAGGCACATTCTTTTTTTTTAAAGATTTATTTATTTATTTATTTTTGGGGAGGGAGGGGAGCAGGCGGGCCACGTCTATTGGTCTTTCGTTTCTCTCTGTTCATCTGTCGTTGTTCTTTGGCTCCTGTGGGCCTCCCATCGCGGTGGCGTCTGTCGTTGCAGAGCGCCGGCTCTGGGCGCATGCGCTCCAGAGCTCTGGCTCGGTAATTGGTTGGTCTTTCGTTTCTCTCTGTTCATCTGTCGTTGTTCTTTGGCCCGTGTGGGCCTCCCATCGTGGTGGCGTCTGTCGTTGCAGAGCGCCGGCTCTGGGCGCATGCACTCCAGAGCTCTGGCTCGGTAATTGGACACATCAGTCCAGCCGCTCCGCGGCACATGGGATCTTCCCAGGCCAGGGCTCGAACCGGCGCCCCTTGCACTGCAAGGTGGTGTCCTTACCCACTGGACCACCAGGGGAAGCCCCACCAAGGCACATTCTAATCAAACTAACACAGACTAAATATAAAGACAGATTACTAAAAGCAGTTAGGAGCAAATAACAAATAACATATAAAAGAAACCCCATATGTCTAACTGCGGATCTTTCAACAGAAACCCTGCAGGCCAGAAGAGAATGGCAAGACACATTTAAACGGCTAAAAGAGAATAACCTCCAACCAAGAATCCTCTACCCAGCAAGAATTTCATTCAGAATTGATGGAGAAGTCAAAAACTTCACAGATAGAGAAAAACTAAAAGAATTCTGTACCACAAAACCAGTCCTACAACAAGTGTTAAAGGGCCTGATATAACCAATAAATACAAGAGTAGGAGAAGCCTTACAAATCAAACCCCAAATTTCTAAGAAGATGACAATAGGAACATTCGTATCAATAATTACTTTGAAAGTAAATAGACTAAATGCTCCAACCAAACGACACAGGCTGGGTGAATGGATCCAGAAGCAAGACCCATATATATGCTGTTTACAAGAGACCCACTTCAGGCCTAGAGACACTCATAGACTGAAAGTGAAAGGCTGGAAAAAGATATTCCATGCAAATGGAAATCAAAAGAAAGCTGGAGTAGCAATCCTCATATCAGACAAAATAGACTTTAAAGTAAAGAAGATTCTAAGAGACAAGGCAGGTCACTACATCATGATTAAGGGATCTATCCAAGAGGAAGACATAACAGTCATGAATATCTATGCACCCAACACAGGGGCACCTCAATACATAAGACAGGTACTTTCAGACATAAAAGAAGAAATCAACAACAACACAGCAAAACGGAACCCTCTTGCACTGCTGGTGGGAATGCAAACTGATACAGCCTCTATGGAAGACAGTCTGGAGATTTCTTAAAAAACTAAAAATAGAAGCACCCTATGACCCAGAAATCCCACTACTAGGCCTATTATATCCTGATGAAATCAAACCTGAAAGAAGCACCTGTACCCCAATGTTCATTGCAGCTCTCTATGCAATAGCCAGGACATGGAAGCAACCTAGATGTCCATCGATGAATGAATGGATACAGAAGCTCTGGTACATCTACACAATGGAATACTACTCAGCTGTTAAAAGAAATGCAGAAGACTCAATCCTAATGAGGTGGCTGGCTCTAGAACCTATCATAAAAAGTGAAGTAAGTCAAAAAGAGAAAGACAAGTACAGTATACTAACTCATATATATGGGATCTAGTAAGATGGTCATGATAACACATGCAGTGAACTCATGGAAGAACAGACAGAGCATAGACATATGGACATTGTGGGGAAGAAACAGGGAGGGGGAGGCATGGAGACAGTAACATGGAAACCTATACTGTCATGTGTGGAAAAGATAGCTAATGTCATTGTACTAAGGGAATAGGAGTGCCTACAATCACTTGGGGCGATGGTCTGGAGGGGTGGGATGCGGGGAACTGGGTGTATAGGGGGGACCAGGGATATGCATATGACTGATCTGGGAACATACATGTGGGAACATACATGTCAGTGAACAACAAAACTCTGAAAAATCTTTAAAATAAATAATTAAAAATTTAAAAAAAAACAACGCAAAACTATGAAACTCCTTAAATTGAATTTGGGAGCAAATTCGAATGACCTTGAATTTGGTGATAAACTTTCAGATAGAATACCAAAGTCATAATTCATGAAAGAAAGAATTGAGAAACCAGTTTTCATTAAAGGTGCTCTTCTACTATGCAAAACACAATGTCTAGAGAATAAAAAGATAGAATGGGACAAAATCTTTGCAAAATACATTATCAGATAAAAGATCTGTTATCCAAAATACATGTAAAAAGTCCACAAAAAACCTCTTGAAACTCAACAGAAAGCAAACAACCCAATTTAAAAAATGGGCTGATAAATATAACAAACACATCACCGAAGAAGATATATAGATGTCAAATAAGCATATGAAAATGTGCTTCACATAATATGTCATCAGGGAAATTTAAGTCAAAACAATAATGAGATACCACTACACACCTATTAGAATAGTCAAAATCAGAAGCACTGAGAAACATGCTGGCAAGGACATGGAGCAAGAGGAACCCTCATTTATTGTCAATGGGAATGTAAAATGATATATCCACGTTTGAAGATAATTTAGTGGCTAAACATACTCTTAGCATACAACCAAGCTATTTCACTCCTTGGTATTTGCCCTCTTGCTGTCTAATCGCTAAGTCATGTCCAAATCTTTTTTGACCGCACGGACTGCAGCCCACCAGGCTCTTGTCTATTGGATTTCCCAGGCAAGCATACTGGATGGGGTTGCCATTTCCTTTTCCAGTGGATCTTTCCAACCCAGGGATCAAACCCTCATCTGCTTTGGCAGGTGAATTTTTACCAACAAGGCACCAGGGAAGCGAGGTATTTTCCCCTAAGGAATCGAAAATTGATTTTCACACAAATACCTGCAGACAGACCTTCATCAAAGCTTTATTCATAAATGACAAAACCTGGAAGCAACTGAGGTCTCCTTCAGCAGGTGAATGGATACCAGACAATGGAATGTTATTCAACACTAAGAAGAAATGAGCTTTTCACATGGAGGAAGCTTCAATGCATATTGCTAAGGGGAAATGCTAATTTGAGAAGACTTATTACTGTATGATTCCACCTATATGACATTCTGGAAAAGGCAAAACTATGGGAACAATATAAATATTAGTGGTTGGCAGGAGTTGGGGAGGAAGTGGGGATGAATAGGAAGGGTCAGAAGATTTGAGGAGGCTGTGAACACACTCTACAATATGCTACTCATGGATACATGTTATTATACATCTGTTCAAACCCAGTGCATGTTACAAAACCAAGTGTGAACCCTAATATAGACTATGGACTTTTGGTGACTATCATGTGTCAATGTAGGGTCATCAGCTGTAGCCACTCTGGTGGAGGATTTTGATCAGAGGAGAAGCTATGCATGTGTAATCACAGAAGGTACATGGGAAATTTCTGTACCTTCCTCTCAATTTTTCTGTTAACCTAAAATTCCTCTAAAAATAATAAAATATTTTAAAAATTTGAGTGTTCATTGTTTGTTTTGGAAGTTATACCAGGAAGAATGATGCTACCAAATCAGTTTTCATTTTTAGACTATGACATCAACTCTACTCAACTTCACAAAGAAATGCATTATTCTTAAGAATACTTCATTTCTGTTCAGTTTCCTTTGTGGTCTGTTAATCATATGCTCAGACGCTCAATCATGTCTGAATTTTTGTGATTCCCATGGATTGTAGCCTGTGAGGCTCCTCTGTCCATGGAAATTTTCCTGGCAAGAATATTGGAAGGAATAGCCAAAACAAAAGAATAGCCAAACTCTCCTCCTCCAGGAGATCTTCCTGATCCAGGGATTGAACCCATGTCTCCTGCTTATCCTAAAGTGCCAGGCGGGTTCTTTGCCACTAGCACCAGCTGGTAGCCTGCTTATGACGGTGTCTTTCTAATTCTAAAAGGCTTTTCTACTCTCCCAGCTTCTGTCAGATGGATCAAGTGACTAATAGTCCAGGCATAATCCATTAATTAAGCCACAATTGCACTGTCAAACTTGTAGTCTCCTTCAGCAGGTGAATGGATACCAGACAATGGAATGTTATTCAACACTAAGAAGAAATGAGCTTTTCACATGGAGGAAGCTTCAATGCATATTGCTAAGGGGAAATGCTAATTTGAGAAGACTTATTACTGTATGATTCCACCTATATGACATTCTGGAAAAGGCAAAACTATGGGAACAATATAAATATTAGTGGTTGGCAGGAGTTGGGGAGGAAGTGGGGATGAATAGGAAGGGTCAGAAGATTTGAGGAGGCTGTGAACACACTCTACAATATGCTACTCATGGATACATGTTATTATACATCTGTTCAAACCCAGTGCATGTTACAAAACCAAGTGTGAACCCTAATATAGACTATGGACTTTTGGTGACTATCATGTGTCAATGTAGGGTCATCAGCTGTAGCCACTCTGGTGGAGGATTTTGATCAGAGGAGAAGCTATGCATGTGTAATCACAGAAGGTACATGGGAAATTTCTGTACCTTCCTCTCAATTTTTCTGTTAACCTAAAATTCCTCTAAAAATAATAAAATATTTTAAAAATTTGAGTGTTCATTGTTTGTTTTGGAAGTTATACCAGGAAGAATGATGCTACCAAATCAGTTTTCATTTTTAGACTATGACATCAACTCTACTCAACTTCACAAAGAAATGCATTATTCTTAAGAATACTTCATTTCTGTTCAGTTTCCTTTGTGGTCTGTTAATCATATGCTCAGACGCTCAATCATGTCTGAATTTTTGTGATTCCCATGGATTGTAGCCTGTGAGGCTCCTCTGTCCATGGGATTCTCCTGGCAAGAATATTGGAAGGAATAGCCAAAAACAAAAGAATAGCCAAACTCTCCTCCTCCAGGAGATCTTCCTGATCCAGGGATTGAACCCATGTCTCCTGCTTATCCTAAAGTGCCAGGCGGGTTCTTTGCCACTAGCACCAGCTGGTAGCCTGCTTATGACGGTGTCTTTCTAATTCTAAAAGGCTTTTTCTACTCTCCCCAGCTTCTGTCAGATGGATCAAGTGACTAATAGTCCAGGCATAATCCATTAATTAAGCACAACTGTAACTTGTAACTTGCATGCAAATTGATAGAATGTCCGTTTCCTCCACTACACTAAAAACTCTCCGGGGCTTCCCTGGTGGTCCGGTGGGTAAGGACACCGCCTTGCAGTGCAAGGGGCGCCAGTTCGATTCCTGACCTGGGAAGACCCCACGTGCCGTGGAGCAGCTGGACCTATGTGTCCAATTACCGAGCCAGAGCTCTGGAGCGCATGAGCCCAGAGCCGGTGCTCTGCTACAACAGAGGCCACTGTGATGGGAAGCCCACACAGGCCAAACAACAAAGATGGATGAAAAATAGATAAATGAAAGACCAATAGAAGTGGCTCATCCACCCCCTCCCTCCCCAACCGGCCCCAGTCCCACAAAAAAAAAAAAAAAAAAACTTCTTCAAGTGCTGCAGCCAGTTAAGTCTGTCCTGTTTCACTGCTTTTCAACTAGCACCTAGCATAGCACCTGGCATGCAGCAGGTGCTCAATAAATATTTGATTAATTAATGCATAAACAAAAATTAGTTGAACATAAAGTACGTTATGCTATGTGAAACAAGCCAGATAAAGACAAATACCACATCATATCATTTACATGTGGAATCAAAACAATAAGTTGAATTTATAGAAACAGCAGAAAAGTCGTTAACAAAGGCTGAAAAGTGTGGGGAAATAGGGAGAGAATGGTAAAAGAATGCAAACTTTCAGGGACAAGGTGCATAAGGTCTGAGGACCTAAAGTATAGTCTAATGACTATAACTGATAACGTTGTATAGTACTGTATAACTAAATTTTGCTAAGAGAGTAGAGTTTAAATGTTCTTGTCAAAAACAAAGGCAAATAAGTGAGGCTACAGATATGTTAAATAACTTGATGGGGAGAAATTCTTTTACCATGCACTTACAATATCAAATCATCATTGTGTACACTTGAAATACCTCACAATTTTGTTACTTATACCTCAATAAAGGTAGATAAATGAGGCTAATAATATAATTAAAATCCATCAATACCTACTTAGCCTAATACCTTCTAAATAGTATGTTTGCACTATATCACAATATTTCCCAATCATATTCTATCAAATGTATCTACTACAAATGCTGTCACAGTGTAAAATAGGAAAGAATAAGAGCTCAGCGTCATCTGTTATGACTGATTCATTTAACAAATAGTTACATACTGAATGTTTATTATTCCCAGCATTGAGCTAGTCATAGTGCATACAGAGGTAAGCCAGTGAGAAATGATCTTTTCTTTCTTAACACAAGTTTTGCATTTATAGGACTGGCAGGTCATTATGACTTCTCCTTGGAAGGCATTAAGGCAATTTCTGACCACTTCCTGGTTCACTCCTAATATTAGTAAAGGAATGCAATGGGCTACACATTTGGCTAATTCTTTTCTTTCTTTCTCTCTCTCTTTCCTTTCTCTCCTTTCTCTCTCTCTTTCCTCTCTCTCTCTCTTTCTTTCTAGCTTAAGAGGTAAATTCTCTCCACCTCATACCTCTACTTCCTGAGAGGTGTCTTTTTTAATCTGGCTCTTCTCTTTTCTTATTACCAGGGGAAATTCAGTTTTCCTGGGTAACTCTGATAGAGGCATTATTGTCTCCCACTTCCAACTTAGAGGAGAGTTGGAGAAACTGGTTCTTGGCTCCTTACTGTGTCTCTTCATTGCAGCCCTAAATGTAATGTTAGTATCATCCATCCATTTACATCACACACTTATAATCACCCTTGATCTTGGGTTCTCTGTTAGGATTCACTTCTAACTTCCTATACGTTTTGTCACTTGGCTCACATTTTTAATTCCAATCCTCTGTTGTTTCTTTTTGGAATTGACACTGAATTTCCTATTATGAGAAAGGAAGTATAGTGATGGGGCATAGATTCTGGAGTAACACACCTTGGATATGAATTCTACTCCAGAACTTCCTGTGATTAAGGCAACTTATAAAGGCAGTTTCCTCATTTATAAACTGAAAGCAATGGTTGATAATGTCTACATTATAAGGCTTAAAAGGGTCAAGACCCTTAAAACACTTTAATAGTCACGGGTACATAGAAGGCACTCCTGAATGCCAATATAATTAAAATCCATCAATACCTACTTAGCCTAATACCTTCTAAATAGTATGTTTGCACTATATCACAATATTTCCCAATCATATTCTATCAAATGTATCTACTACAAATGCTGTCACAGTGTAAAATAGGAAAGAATAAGAGCTCAGCGTCATCTGTTATGACTGATTCATTTAACAAATAGTTACATACTGAATGTTTATTATTCCCAGCATTGAGCTAGTCATAGTGCATACAGAGGTAAGCCAGTGAGAAATGATCTTTTCTTTCTTAACACAAGTTTTGCATTTATAGGACTGGCAGGTCATTATGACTTCTCCTTGGAAGGCATTAAGGCAATTTCTGACCACTTCCTGGTTCACTCCTAATATTAGTAAAGGAATGCAATGGGCTACACATTTGGCTAATTCTTTTCTTTCTTTCTCTCTCTCTTTCCTTTCTCTCCTTTCTCTCTCTTTCCTCTCTCTCTCTCTTTCTTTCTAGCTTAAGAGGTAAATTCTCTCCACCTCATACCTCTACTTCCTGAGAGGTGTCTTTTTTAATCTGGCTCTTCTCTTTTCTTATTACCAGGGGAAATTCAGTTTTCCTGGGTAACTCTGATAGAGGCATTATTGTCTCCCACTTCCAACTTAGAGGAGAGTTGGAGAAACTGGTTCTTGGCTCCTTACTGTGTCTCTTCATTGCAGCCCTAAATGTAATGTTAGTATCATCCATCCATTTACATCACACACTTATAATCACCCTTGATCTTGGGTTCTCTGTTAGGATTCACTTCTAACTTCCTATACGTTTTGTCACTTGGCTCACATTTTTAATTCCAATCCTCTGTTGTTTCTTTTTGGAATTGACACTGAATTTCCTATTATGAGAAAGGAAGTATAGTGATGGGGCATAGATTCTGGAGTAACACACCTTGGATATGAATTCTACTCCAGAACTTCCTGTGATTAAGGCAACTTATAAAGGCAGTTTCCTCATTTATAAACTGAAAGCAATGGTTGATAATGTCTACATTATAAGGCTTAAAAGGGTCAAGACCCTTAAAACACTTTAATAGTCACGGGTACATAGAAGGCACTCCTGAATGCCAATATCATCATAATCCTTGGTATGTAATATTCATGTTGTTGACTATGACATTCAATTTCTGGACATACTTGCATCCACAGGTAGTTCTACCCTGAAGTAGTTTATCACTCTATTTTATTTTAAGATTCCAAACTTGGTATTTCTCTCCAGTTATAAATATTCTTGTACTCATCTTTCTCATTCATGAAAACTCACAGAAACTTCTATTTTCTTCCCTTAAATCACTGGTTCAAGCAAACATTGGCAATCAAACTTCCTAACTTGTAACTCTAATAATTCCCTAATATGGATCTTCAAGTCTTAGTGTAATCTTAATCTCTTCACTCTTTTCCGAACATACAGATTTACAAGCTCTTCTCAAATATCCAAAGATCAATAATTTTACTAGTCATTTAACAGCCAAATTCTTTATCAACTCCTATCTTGAGCTCTTCGATGTAAACAATGCTGAATAAAGGTACTTCATTTCTATTACTTAGAACTAAAACAGAACCATGCCAGCAGTAGGGGTCCAGCAAAGGCTTTCTAATTGTAAATCTGGGAAGACAGTTTTTATGGTTATGATGTTAATCTGATAATAATGATGTAAAAGCACTGGTATTTTAATTGGAGTATTCTTGGTCCTATATGTACTTTTAAAGTAACTTTCAGTAATTATGTGGCATTTGTCATATACCAACTTTTTGCACATCATGCTTATAAGCATTGCAATGAAAGAAAATCTAATGTAGGCTGACTAGTTTTATCAGGTATCAGCTAGGTGTACCCTCTTTAGAAACTTAGACTTACGTCTTTGGGACTTGTGTATCTATAAAAAAAAAGAGCTGGGCTAGAACAAACTGGCTTTCAGAGGACTCCAATGGGGTCATTAACTTAAAAGTTAGACTGAGAAGATGCTAAGTATAAAGAAAACCACGTTAATACAAAGTGGAATGCTCAAGAAATCAGAACCAAACTTGGGAATTGCTCCTCCAAATACACACTGTAGAATAGACTTTTCCACACAAAGCACTTCAAACTGTAACTATGACTAAATGATGTCAGTGGGAAAGTTAAGGCAATTCTTAGTTGTCCCATTTTCCTCACATATCCTCTTGTCCCAGTACCTCAACTAATTTAAAATCCAATTAAACTCCCTTGAAGTTTAACATATACGTTCAGTATCAGTTAAATACATCCATCCTTCATAGGAAACAATCATGTTCTAGAAATGCACAGAACAATTACTTTTTATGAAGCATTAATTTCAGTAGGAGGCTGAATATACCATTACTATTAATTGTCTATTAATAGTTGGGAATCATTTTCATTAAAAGGGCATAATCATTGTAAAGAATTACCTGTTAGCAATCTAAAAGGCTAGTGAATTGCTCTTCTTAAATGTCTTTGGTTTAATATTCTTTTAATGTAAATGTGTATTAAATATGCAGGTCAACTCCTTTGAACTTTCCTTTAAGGTCTATTCCCCACTCCCTCCTTTCCTACTTATACCTACAGGGCTCTTGAAATTGGAAAACTCACAAACAGGAAGCAAAAAAGCAGACATTCAGATTTTTGGTCCTATGTCTAGGTGTGATCTCAGAACTCCAGAGACAACCCTAAACTCATGTCAGCTTGTTATAGAGTATACTTATTGCTAGAATTCACATGTGAAATGATGTCTAAAAGTATTTCTATCTTCAAATACAGATGTGTTTGGCTGCTTAGATTTAGTATAGATAGAAAGGATAAAATTAAAACATATTCTATGGATGTTCAAATCTGAAAAACATGCAAGTCAATTCAAAATCATTAGGTAAATAATGTAATTTAGATGATTTTAAAAACATGAAAGCTTTACTTAAAGCAAAATACTCTTCAGAAATTCTATTATTAAAAAAAAGAAATTCTATTATTGTGAAGTCCAAATTTTTTATACACTTGCAAAAATATATTAAACAAAAATGGAACTTTAAAAAATCTGTCTAGAGTTACCATTCTATAATTATGACATAATCATACATTATGCTGATAGGGCATAATCATGTAGAAAGTTTGTAACTGCATCATATATATGTACATGTATAATTTTGAGGACTTCTACCATTCTATTTTTGAAAGAAAATTTTAGTGTATGTTATATATGTGATAGAAATATCAAAATACAATCAGAAAGAAGCTATTTCTTTAAAGTTAATGAACAATGTTAGCATTGTTCCCAAGATTAGTATGCTTTTTTCTATTATTAAAAAGTGTCAGTCAAATAGTATGTAATTATAATATCCAACCACATTCAATACAGATTATTATAAATAAAAATAGATTGTTAATACATCATCATATACTTTAAGTTATATGGAAATACCACCATTTCCTAGAAAAAGCAAGGGCTGGTTAAGATCTATAAAATATTAGATGGTTTCCATTTACACTTAAAACCAACAAAAAAGGAGCCTACCTTCCATAGCCCTTTTAAAGAAGACCTTACAGCTTCCACAGGTGAGGACACCGTAATGACAGCCTGATGCTTCATCCCCACAGATTAAACAAATCTTCTGAGGCAATGACTCAAAGCTGTACTGTGGACTCTGGCTGGCTTCTGAATCCGGCCTTGAAATGCAAAACAAAATACTCCATTTATTTTTAGGCACACCACTATCTAATACTAAAGTATTCTAACCCAGAACAGAGTGAAAGGGTTTTTTAAAAATTAGAGCCATATATAAATAGAGACTTAAGAAGCATGCAAACTTGATGTACCACCTGTTCTGGATTCACCAGATTTGCAAGTTTTAGCCTTTCATCAAGAGCACCAACAGGAAAGAATAATAAATTAACGGTCAATTTTTCTGTTCCAAAAAAAAAAAATATTTCTGCAAAACTCCTTATAGGGTATCAATTTAGTTTTTGACAAATTAAATGTTATGACCCTTTTGTGCGCCGGGTTACAAGAAATGTGGTTTCGTTCTAAGAGTACATACTTAGCAATGTTTTTGAATTTTTAAAACTCAACTCTGTAATTAAACAAGTACCTGTGTTTGTCTTTTAACAGTATTGTTCAATATACTGACACTGTTTTGGCTGCTCACAAGATTCCAAACTGAGAGCACTCCTTTCTTTAAAATGCCATTACTCTCGTATGTGATGTATCAAATATACTTAATTTTGAGGACTTCTACCATTCTATTTTTGAAAGAAAATTTTAGTGTATGTTATATATGTGATAGAAATATCAAAATACAATCAGAAAGAAGCTATTTCTTTAAAGTTAATGAACAATGTTAGCATTGTTCCCAAGATTAGTATGCTTTTTTCTATTATTAAAAAGTGTCAGTCAAATAGTATGTAATTATAATATCCAACCACATTCAATACAGATTATTATAAATAAAAATAGATTGTTAATACATCATCATATACTTTAAGTTATATGGAAATACCACCATTTCCTAGAAAAAGCAAGGGCTGGTTAAGATCTATAAAATATTAGATGGTTTCCATTTACACTTAAAACCAACAAAAAAGGAGCCTACCTTCCATAGCCCTTTTAAAGAAGACCTTACAGCTTCCACAGGTGAGGACACCGTAATGACAGCCTGATGCTTCATCCCCACAGATTAAACAAATCTTCTGAGGCAATGACTCAAAGCTGTACTGTGGACTCTGGCTGGCTTCTGAATCCGGCCTTGAAATGCAAAACAAAATACTCCATTTATTTTTAGGCACACCACTATCTAATACTAAAGTATTCTAACCCAGAACAGAGTGAAAGGGTTTTTAAATATTAGAGCCATATATAAATAGAGACTTAAGAAGCATGCAAACTTGATGTACCACCTGTTCTGGATTCACCAGATTTGCAAGTTTTAGCCTTTCATCAAGAGCACCAACAGGAAAGAATAATAAATTAACGGTCAATTTTTCTGTTCCAAAAAAAAAAAATATTTCTGCAAAACTCCTTATAGGGTATCAATTTAGTTTTTGACAAATTAAATGTTATGACCCTTTTGTGCGCCGGGTTACAAGAAATGTGGTTTCGTTCTAAGAGTACATACTTAGCAATGTTTTTGAATTTTTAAAACTCAACTCTGTAATTAAACAAGTACCTGTGTTTGTCTTTTAACAGTATTGTTCAATATACTGACACTGTTTTGGCTGCTCACAAGATTCCAAACTGAGAGCACTCCTTTCTTTAAAATGCCATTACTCTCGTATGTAAATTAAAATGTTCTTCAAACCTTGTATTTTTGTAACTGCTAAAAGTTGCAGTGAAGTTGCAGTGATTGATGTTTACACTCATACTGTGAACATATTACACATAACAATTTTAATCTTGAGAGTCGAGCGAAATGAAGCGTTTAAAGGTCCAGACTGCTAAACTGATTCTGCTTTGGGTTCTGGCCCGCTATCCGACACCCAGCGTCACCCCTCCCGGCCAAACGATGCGTGCCTGTCTCCTCTCCAGGACGCATTCCCAGCAATTGTCCTTCTAGGAATAAAAGCATTTCATATTGCCCCCCACTTGGCGCACCCTTTCCGCTCCGCGGCTCTACGGCGGACCGAGAGTGACGCTGCACTTTTAGAGATCGCGCAGATCTGCAAAGTTTAAGAAACCTATTTTCGCGGAGGCACGCTGCAGAAACAGCGTATTCTGGGGCCCCGTGGTGTCCCCCCAAGAATGAGGTTAAGTGATAAGGTGCAGGAAGCCGACCAGCGCCGTGCCCCGCCCCGGCCACCCACCCTCACGGCCGCCGGGGAGTCGGAGCCGGAGCCGGAGCCGGAGCGAGCCGGGCGCTGGGGGCCGGGGGCGGGCGGCGGCGCGCGGCCGGACCGCTCCTCCCGCGACGCGCGCCCCTCCCCGGGCCCTCACCTCAGGTAGTTGAGATAAGGCTGGTAGACCTGCGGCAGGCCGTCCTTGAGCACGGCGGCCTGGTACCCGAGCTGCGGGAGCCCGTTGAGGCCGAGCGGCGGGTAGAGCGCAGGGGCAGCCCCGGCGGCGGCGGCGGCGGAGGTGGACGGGAGGCCGTCCCGCGGCAGCAGGCATGCGCCCGCGCCCGGAGCCTTGCACGGCTGCGGCGCAAAGGGGCCCGGCTGGGGCGGCGCGCCCTCCGCCTTGTAGAGGATACACTCCAGGGCGGACCCCGACGAGGACGAGACGGAGGCCCCGGCGGGGGCGGCGGGAGCCGCCGCTTCCCCGGGTCTGGACGGCGGCGCCCGCGGGAAATCCGGGAAGAGGGCGGGGTTGGCCCCCGCCAGCAGGTACGGCCGCGGGGAGCGCGCGGCGGCCTCGGCGCCCTCCTCCTCCTCCTTGATCTTCAGAGCGGGCGGCTGGAAGTCTCCGTAGAGCGGGAACGCGTCGTCCTTGGGCTCGGCGTCGGGCGGGTACGCGCAGTCGGGGAAGTCGCCGGCCGCCACCGGGACGGACGAGGCCGAGGGCGAGCCCCGCGGCGGGGCAAAGGCGCTGGGCGCCGCGGCCGCGCCGTCGTAGTTATCCCCTTCCAGCAGCTGCCGGGTGCGGGCGGCCAGGAAGGCCGAGTTGAGCGGCAGGATGGGCACGTGGATGAAATCCATCACCGTAGTGGCCAGCGGGGAGCGCCCGGGCGCTGCGGGCGCGTCGTGCTCCGCTAGAGCGGCCCTGGGCGCCGGGCAGCGGGAATCTTCTTTGGGGACCAGGGCGACGCCTCCTCCGGCCGTCCCAAGAGCACCGGCCGCAGCTCCTCCTCCGGCCGCCGGGCCTCCCGCAGGCCGGGGTTTGCCCTTCAGAGGCGGACCCACGGGGCCCTCAGACTCGGAGTCGTCCTCCTCCTCCACCTCCACCACGGCGGGCTGCGGGGAAGGCTTCACCGCGGCCCCGGGCCAGGGCTGGCTCCCCGCCGTCGGGGGCAGCAGCTGCCGGGATGGCGCCAGGCACCTGGGCAGCACTTTCGGGCCAGCTGCCGCCCCAGAGCTGTCGCCAGGCTTGCCGTCTGGCCGGCTCATGAGTGGGGGCAATACCTCCTGGGCGGCAGGGACAGCCCGGGCGTCTTGGGCCAGCTCGGGGCCAAAGAGGCACCAAGGGCTGGTGGCCTCGCAGACGGGAGGGCTGGCGTGGCTCTGCCCGGGGCCCGAGGGCGCCAGGAGGGTGTCCAAGACACTGTCCAGCAACCCGCTGTCCTTTTCGGAGGGTCTGGCGCTGCCACCTCCAGCACCCTCTGTGGCTTCAACTCTGGAATACGCCCCCTCCACGTCTGACAGCGATGGTTGGTCCTGCGTCTTCCCGGCCAGGTCTTGACCCTGGCAGGGCCGGGGGAAGAGCAGCCCGTCCAGGGAGAGGGCTATGCCCGAGGCTGCGGGCGTCGGGTCCGAGGTCTCGCTCGCCTGAAAGGGGCCGGGGGCCGGGCGTCCCAGCAGAGGGGAGCCGACCTGGGTGGGAGAGGGCGCTCTGCCAGCCACGTGGGGAGCCCGGGGATCCTTCGCCTTCAGCTCAGTCATGACGACCTGGACTCCCCTTTTCTCCTCCCCTGTCTTGGGGAGGAGGGATAGGGGAAGGCCGAGGGGGTGTCAGGAATATAGGAGCGGCGGGAGGAGAAAATAGGAGCTGAATTTGGCTGGACCCGACGGTGGAGAGGGGGTACAAATCTCCACCTCCTGGGTCGGAAGGGGGCGGCACCGGTCAGCTTCTGCCCTCGCCCTGGGTCCGGCGGCAGGAGAGGGGTGGCAGTTCCTCCGTCCTTGGGGAGAGCAGGCGAAGGCAGTTGTAGGGATCTCGTCTCCTAACTAGAAGGGTTCTCCAAGAGTTCTCCCCGACTTCAGTCTGCCGGCCGGAGACGCAGGGTACTCACAAATCGCAGAGCACCCCAGTGGCGGCGGCTTCGAACGCAGTTTAAAGCGGTGCGCGCTCTCGACTTTTTCTCCTGCTTCGGTGCCGTGTTGCTCCCAACTCCTAACTGCCTTGCTTCTCATTGAAATCCTGGGGCTACTTTGTCCTCTTCGCACAGCCCATCCTCAGGAGCACCCTTGTGTCTGCCGGCTCCCAATAGCTGGCGACAGTCATCTCTGCAGAGCTCACATTTCTCGGCAGTCCGGGAGGATGAAACGCCTGTAGTTGCAGGTTCCACTCCAAAGCCACGTGAAACTAATCCTCACTAAGGCTGCTGCTCGCACACCAGATCCTCGCACACTCAAATACTACAAGGCTTAACGAGTAGCGACAGCCCGTAGACTAGCCACGCAGCTTTCTAACCAGGCCGCCTCCCCCTGTGGAGGCCCCGCCCAGAGCCCCTCCCTGCCCCAGTTACGGAAGAGATCTGAAATTCTGGAGTTGATATTTCCAACCGCTAGTCTAAATAACAGGTACTGTGGAATGGAACTTCATAAGCATATTCGATTTTGTACTACCAATTCAGAATGATGCCCCATCTAACTAGCTGGAAAAGCGGACGAATTGTAGTAGAAGCTGAAATCCCAGAATTTCACGTTTGGAAAGATTTTATACAGAGAATGATACTTGGCTATGTGTATTATTTCTTTTAGAAAAAATATATCGGAGATGATTCTAAATAACATGAGGCATGAAACATCTCCTATGACTTCCATAAAAGTGAGTACTTTAAAATTTCTCTTGTTTCAACCAACATGTCCTTTGTAACTTATTTTACTTTTAACTTTTACAGAGTTTTGTTGTTTACAGATATGTATGTTCCCAGATTAGTCATATGTATATCCCCCCCTTCCCACCCCTCCCGACCATCACACAGCACCCCTAAATAGCCCACAATGTGGCAGAGAAATCTGGGAGTGGGAGATAGCTGATAATGCTTATTTACCTGTATGTACAAGAAGTTTGGGCAGAATTCTTGCCTGAAGAATTCCGTGGACACAGGAGCCTGGTGGGCTGCAGTCCATGGGTTCACAAAGAATCAGACACGACGTAGTGACCAACATTAGTGCTGCTACTACCACAAGAAGTTTGGGTGTTGTGTGTCATACTTTGATTTGTCCTAAGGAATGCATTCCATTTTTAAGTAAGTAGCTCTTTAAGAAATGTGTCTTTTTAGCTTGCATCCTGTACTAGATCATAAATTCCTCCAGAGAGATGTTGAATAGTACTTTTCTCCCCTCAGCATTCTTAAAAATAATCTTTGAGTGTTTTAAGTGGTTCACCTCTTACTTCCTGAAGATACAGTAGAGAGAGCAGGAGTGCAATATATTTGAGATGTAGAGGTCTAAGCGAACAGTCTGTGTGCTGAACCCAAGACCACTAGGCATCCTGACTTCTCCTAAAGGTACCATGTTCAAAAGTATATCAGTCATTCGGAAAATTGGTTGAGACTCTATTTATGCTGATGCCCTCCTACCAGTTTCCTCAGCCTGGTATAGAGAATACAGAGGAACACTCCAGGGTGAATAGAGCCAATAGAAGTAAGGAGCCTGGATCCCCAAATCACCTGGGGAGAATCTACGGGTTTTTTTAAAAAATTGAGAAGTTGCATATTCGATTTTGTACTACCAATTCAGAATGATGCCCCATCTAACTAGCTGGAAAAGCGGACGAATTGTAGTAGAAGCTGAAATCCCAGAATTTCACGTTTGGAAAGATTTTATACAGAGAATGATACTTGGCTATGTGTATTATTTCTTTTAGAAAAATATATCGGAGATGATTCTAAATAACATGAGGCATGAAACATCTCCTATGACTTCCATAAAAGTGAGTACTTTAAAATTTCTCTTGTTTCAACCAACATGTCCTTTGTAACTTATTTTACTTTTAACTTTTACAGAGTTTTGTTGTTTACAGATATGTATGTTCCCAGATTAGTCATATGTATATCCCCCCCTTCCCACCCCTCCCGACCATCACACAGCACCCCTAAATAGCCCACAATGTGGCAGAGAAATCTGGGAGTGGGAGATAGCTGATAATGCTTATTTACCTGTATGTACAAGAAGTTTGGGCAGAATTCTTGCCTGAAGAATTCCGTGGACACAGGAGCCTGGTGGGCTGCAGTCCATGGGTTCACAAAGAATCAGACACGACGTAGTGACCAACATTAGTGCTGCTACTACCACAAGAAGTTTGGGTGTTGTGTGTCATACTTTGATTTGTCCTAAGGAATGCATTCCATTTTTAAGTAAGTAGCTCTTTAAGAAATGTGTCTTTTTAGCTTGCATCCTGTACTAGATCATAAATTCCTCCAGAGAGATGTTGAATAGTACTTTTCTCCCCTCAGCATTCTTAAAAATAATCTTTGAGTGTTTTAAGTGGTTCACCTCTTACTTCCTGAAGATACAGTAGAGAGAGCAGGAGTGCAATATTTTTGAGATGTAGAGGTCTAAGCGAACAGTCTGTGTGCTGAACCCAAGACCACTAGGCATCCTGACTTCTCCTAAAGGTACCATGTTCAAAAGTATATCAGTCATTCGGAAAATTGGTTGAGACTCTATTTATGCTGATGCCCTCCCTACCAGTTTCCTCAGCCTGGTATAGAGAATACAGAGGAACACTCCAGGGTGGATAGAGCCAATAGAAGTAAGGAGCCTGGATCCCCAAATCACCTGGGGAGAATCTACGTAAGTGAGAAGTAAATTTTATTATGTTAGACAACCAAATTTGGGACTCAGTTGTTGCAATCATTAGCTTACTCTGACGGACTAATTTTAAATATGAAGGAGTTAGTCTCAGAAAGGGTGGAGAGAACTCCACGAAGCAGATATAGTGTGTTCAGAGGATATCATATAGGAAGCCATAATATGGGAATTGCAGATATGCCATATGGATAGAGCATGCAGTAAATGTGGGAATGCAAGACTAGAGAGGTGAACTAGGTTATTAGTATTAATAACTTATTTTTAAATTTTAATTATTTTTTTCACAATCAAGTTTATTTTGCTTTTTTGATTTTACAATTCTGTTGTTTACAGATAAGTATAATTCCAGATTAGTCATATGTATATCCTATCCCGCCATCCCACCCCTCCAGGCCATCACATAGCCCCCATGTAGGATCCCTTATTCCCAAAGTGCGTTGACAATAGTTATCTCTTTTACATAAAATAGTATAGGGTTCCATGTTGCTCTTTCCATATCTCTGACCTACTCTTCACTCTCTCCAGTGTCCATAAGTCTGTTCTCCATGACTGTTTTTCCATTGATGCTCTGCATGTGTATTTATCAGTACAAACTTACTAGATTCCGTATATATGTGTTAGTACACTGTACTTGTCATTCTCTTTTTCATTTGCTTCACTTTGTATAATAGGTTCTAGATTCATCCATCTCATTAGGACTGAATCTTCTGTATTTTTTTTGCGGCTGAGAAGTATTCCATTGTATATATGTATATATGTACCAGAGCTTCTTTATCCATCCATTTGTCAATGGGCATCTAGGTTGCTTCCATGTTCTAGCTATTGTGTAGAGTGCTGCAGTGAACACTGGGGTACAGGTGTCTGTTTCGATTTTGATTTCATCAGAGTATAAGCCAAATAATGGGATTGCTGAATCATATGCTGCTTCTGTTCTTAGTTTTTTGAGGAAGCTCCATACTGTCTTCCATAGCGGTTGTATAGAGAATACAGAGGAACACTCCAGGGTGGATAGAGCCAATAGAAGTAAGGAGCCTGGATCCCCAAATCACCTGGGGAGAATCTACGTAAGTGAGAAGTAAATTTTATTATGTTAGACAACCAAATTTGGGACTCAGTTGTTGCAATCATTAGCTTACTCTGACGGACTAATTTTAAATATGAAGGAGTTAGTCTCAGAAAGGGTGGAGAGAACTCCACGAAGCAGATATAGTGTGTTCAGAGGATATCATATAGGAAGCCATAATATGGGAATTGCAGATATGCCATATGGATAGAGCATGCAGTAAATGTGGGAATGCAAGACTAGAGAGGTGAACTAGGTTATTAGTATTAATAACTTATTTTTAAATTTTAATTATTTTTTTCACAATCAAGTTTATTTTGCTTTTTTGATTTTACAATTCTGTTGTTTACAGATAAGTATAATTCCAGATTAGTCATATGTATATCCTATCCCGCCATCCCACCCCTCCAGGCCATCACATAGCCCCCATGTAGGATCCCTTATTCCCAAAGTGCGTTGACAATAGTTATCTCTTTTACATAAAATAGTATAGGGTTCCATGTTGCTCTTTCCATATCTCTGACCTACTCTTCACTCTCTCCAGTGTCCATAAGTCTGTTCTCCATGACTGTTTTTCCATTGATGCTCTGCATGTGTATTTATCAGTACAAACTTACTAGATTCCGTATATATGTGTTAGTACACTGTACTTGTCATTCTCTTTTTCATTTGCTTCACTTTGTATAATAGGTTCTAGATTCATCCATCTCATTAGGACTGAATCTTCTGTATTTTTTTTGCGGCTGAGAAGTATTCCATTGTATATATGTATATATGTACCAGAGCTTCTTTATCCATCCATTTGTCAATGGGCATCTAGGTTGCTTCCATGTTCTAGCTATTGTGTAGAGTGCTGCAGTGAACACTGGGGTACAGGTGTCTGTTTCGATTTTGATTTCATCAGAGTATAAGCCAAATAATGGGATTGCTGAATCATATGCTGCTTCTGTTCTTAGTTTTTTGAGGAAGCTCCATACTGTCTTCCATAGCGGTTGTATCAGTTTACTTTCTCAGCAACAATGCAAGTGTGTTCCCTTTGCCCCGCACCCTTTACAGCATTTATTGTTTGTAGATTTGTTGATGATGGCCATTTTGACTGATGTGAGGTAATATTGCATTGTAGTTTTGATTTGCATTTCTCTAATAATAAGCGACGTTGAGCATCTTTTCATTAATACTGTTATTGTTTCTTTTAGGCTTTCCTTTCTCCAATTTATTTTAAACCACTTAACATGTTTCACTGGTTATAATTCATATACCAAATGGTTCTCCTGTCTTAAAGTGTACAATTCAATGATTATAAGCTTATGCACAGTTGTGTAACTATCACCACTATTAATTTTAGAACATTTATATTACCCCCCTAAAGAAACGCCATATCCATTAGCGACTGGATATGTTAGTAGTCATTAGTGACTACTCCTTATTTTCCCTTAAAAATTTTCAACAGCTATTGAATCTACTTTCCTTCTCTCTGCACTTGCCTATTCTGGACATTTCATATAAAGAGAGATATTTTTTTTCTCTGGCTTCTTTCACTTAGCATAGTGTTTTCAAGGTTTAGTCACATACTAGCATATATCAATACTTCACCCCTTTTTATTGCCACATAATATTTCATTCTATGAAAATACTTTAATTTACTATACTATGATTTATGAATATGTTTTGATTATCTGTTTAATAGTTGTTGGACATTTGGGCTGTTTATATTAGGAGGCTGTTATGAATAATGCTGCTATTAATATTCATGTACAGGTTTTCATATGAACATGTGTTTTCATTTTTCTGGGTTATATACCTAGGATTAGAATTGCTAGTTCACTTAGTCACTTTAGGTTTAAGCTTTTGAGGAACTGCAGATTGTTTTACAAAGTGATTAGACATATTTCCACTGGCAGTGTATAAAGGTTCCAATTTCTCCACATCCTTGGAAATACTTGCTACTGTCTTTCATTTTAGTTCTTACAGTGTGTGAGATGAAGAGGTGTCTCCTTGTGGTTTTGATGTTTAATTTTTACTTCCCTGATGGTTAATTCCATAGAAACTGCAGAATTTGTAGAATCTGGATAACACTACCAGGTGGTCTTCTAAGACCTTTATGTGTGTTAACTTATTCAACCTTTTAACAGTCCCATGAATAGGTACTGTTATCTCCATTTCATAGTTGAGAAAACTGAATCTCTCAGAGTTTCCCAATATTATAAAAATAATATGTCGCTTAGGCATATTTGACCCTAGGTGATCAAATGCCAGTATTCTTAGGAGTGTGATTTTTAAGTAGCAAATGGCTCAGAATGTGGGTACTAGGTTGCTGTAGCCGTAACATTGGCAGTAAGTCTCATTTAAAATGACACACCATATTTGGCTTAATTTTGATTGACTATAAAAATTTCCTCAAACAAGTCTAACTAACCTATATCCATAAAACTGAAGATCTTGAAGTAAGAAAACAATAATAAAAGTATTCAACATATGCTAAGTCACCGTTATGCCATGAAATTTGATGCTGAGTGATTAAGCATTTTTGACACAATAACTCCTAAAGCTATTAATTTTTAAGTGAAACAAACTCACTATTTAAATACATTGGTTAAAAGTAAGACTACCATATGATCCAGTAATTCTACTACTGGGTATTTATTAAAAAAATAAACCTAAGTGCGAATTAGAAAAGATACATGTATCTTTATATTCACTGCAACATTATTTACAATAGTCAACATATAGAAGCAACCTAAGTGCCCATTAGTAAGTGAATGGATAAAGAAGATGTGATATATATGTAATATATAATACAAATGCAGTATTACTCAACCATAGGAGAAAAATGGAACCTTGCCATTTGTAGCCACATGGATGAACTATGAGAGCATTATTAAGTTAAATAAGTCAGACAGAGAAAGAAAAATACTGTATGAATTCACTTATATGTGGGACCTAATAAAGAAAACTAATAAGCAAAAATAACAGAAACAGAGTTACCCATACAGAGAACAAACAGTGGCTGTCAGAGGGAGGGGGATGATGGGGATAGGGTATTAAAAAAAATAGATGAGGGAGATTTAAGTAGTAGGAAACTCCAATTGCAAAATAAGTGTATCAGGGATATGAAATGCACAGTGTGGGGAATATAGTCAGTAACTTTGTAATGTCTTTGTATGGTGACATATTGTAACTAGCCTTATCATGGTGATCATTTCAAAATGTATAGAAATATTGAGTCACCCATGTTGTGTAACAGGAATGTACATAGTGTTGTAGGTCAATTATACTTTTAAAACCAGCAAACTTATATAAAAAGAGATCAGATTTGTGGGTACTAGAGGCGAAGGGAGAGGTGGAATTGGAAGAATGTAGTCAAAAAGGTACAAACTCCCAGTTATAAGATATATAAGTACAAAATAATGTGCAACATGGTAAGTGTAATTAACACCACTTATGTTACATATGAAAACTGTTAAGAGAATAAATCCTAAGAGTTCTTAGCATAAGGAAAAATTTCTTTTTCTATTTCTTTAATATTGCATCTGTATAAGGTGATGGATATTCAATAAAATTATTGTGGTAATTATTTCATGATGTATGTAAGTCAAAGCATTATGCTATACACCTTAAACTTAATACAGTGCTGTATGTCAGTTATATCTGAATAAAACTGGAAGAAAAAAACTCACTGGTTATATTCAGGTGTGATGGGGCTAACTCCAAATGTTACGGCAGATTAGTTTTTTAAGAAGCTAGTTCAAGTTTGGAAGTTTTTAAAAATTGTTCAAATAAGAAAAAGGCATATTCAAATATAATTGTCATATAATAAGCTGTTTATCTTTAAAATGTACATGATGTTAAGTTTTGCCATAAGTGTATACCTGTGAAGCCATCACCACAGAAAAGATGAAAATTACACCCTCTTCCTCTAGAAGTGTCCCCATGCCACTTTTCAGTCCCTTCCTATGTTCTAACCCCTGCCATCCCTGTCACTCCTTATGGATCTCTAGGCAGCCACTAATCTGCTTTGTGTTACTATGCACTAGTGTAAATAACTTTATAACTTATTTATTAAATATGCTAAATTATATACATATTTTTTCAAAAAAGACTAATTTCAGTAATTGATTTAATTTTTTTTAAAAAAAAAAGGAAACTCCAATTGCAAAATAAGTGTATCAGGGATATGAAATGCACAGTGTGGGGAATATAGTCAGTAACTTTGTAATGTCTTTGTATGGTGACATATTGTAACTAGCCTTATCATGGTGATCATTTCAAAATGTATAGAAATATTGAGTCACCCATGTTGTGTAACAGGAATGTACATAGTGTTGTAGGTCAATTATACTTTTAAAACCAGCAAACTTATATAAAAAGAGATCAGATTTGTGGGTACTAGAGGCGAAGGAGAGGTGGAATTGGAAGAATGTAGTCAAAAAGGTACAAACTCCCAGTTATAAGATATATAAGTACAAAATAATGTGCAACATGGTAAGTGTAATTAACACCACTTATGTTACATATGAAAACTGTTAAGAGAATAAATCCTAAGAGTTCTTAGCATAAGGAAAAATTTCTTTTTCTATTTCTTTAATATTGCATCTGTATAAGGTGATGGATATTCAATAAAATTATTGTGGTAATTATTTCATGATGTATGTAAGTCAAAGCATTATGCTATACACCTTAAACTTAATACAGTGCTGTATGTCAGTTATATCTGAATAAAACTGGAAGAAAAAAACTCACTGGTTATATTCAGGTGTGATGGGGCTAACTCCAAATGTTACGGCAGATTAGTTTTTTAAGAAGCTAGTTCAAGTTTGGAAGTTTTTAAAAATTGTTCAAATAAGAAAAAGGCATATTCAAATATAATTGTCATATAATAAGCTGTTTATCTTTAAAATGTACATGATGTTAAGTTTTGCCATAAGTGTATACCTGTGAAGCCATCACCACAGAAAAGATGAAAATTACACCCTCTTCCTCTAGAAGTGTCCCCATGCCACTTTTCAGTCCCTTCCTATGTTCTAACCCCTGCCATCCCTGTCACTCCTTATGGATCTCTAGGCAGCCACTAATCTGCTTTGTGTTACTATGCACTAGTGTAAATAACTTTATAACTTATTTATTAAATATGCTAAATTATATACATATTTTTTTCAGGACTTAATGTCTGCTGTAAGTTTTTAATTAATAGACTTTCCTTTTTAGAACAGATTTACATTTACAAAGAAATTCAGCAGATAGCAAAGAGTTTCCCTATATCTTCTGTGTAGTTTTTCTCATTACCATTGTATATTAATATATATTTGTTATAATTAATGAACTAATATTGATATTATGTTGGTGCAAAAGTAATCATGATATCACATTGTTGAATTTTTCCTTTGGTATTGGAATACATTCTTAAACGTGGTTATGTTAGACATTTTAATGCTTATTTCTCAATTTGTTTTTTTGCTAATGACTTATTACTTGGTCTTTATTTTAGACTAGGGAAATGATGTTAGACAAAAGCAAATTTAAGCGATTTTCTTATTTGAGTTCAAAATGGGTCATAAAGCAGGGAAGAAAACTTTTAAAATCAACAATGGATTTGGCCCAGGAACTGCTACCAGGCACTTACAGTGCAGTTGTGCTTCAGGAAGTTTTGCAAAGGGAATGAGAGCCTTGAAGATGAGCAGCACGGTGGCCAGCCATCAGAAGTTGATGGCAACTGAGAGGGTCGTCGAAGCTGATCCTCTTACTACTACATGAGAAGTTGCCAAAGACCTCAGCATTGACCACTACGTGGTCATTTGGCATTTGAAGTAACTTGGAAAGGTGAAACAGCTTGGTGATTACATCCCTCGTGAGCTGACCGCAAATCAAAAACATTGTTGTTTTGAAGTGTCTGTCATCTTCTGTTATTCTACGTAACAGCAGCAAACCATTTCTGAATCAGATTGTGACGTGTGATAAAAAGTGGATTTTTTATGGTGGTCAGTGACTACCAGCTCAGTAGTTGGACTGAGAAGCTCCAAAGCACTTCCCAAAGCCAAATTTGCACGCCCAAGAAGTGTTGTGGTCACGTTTGCGGGGGCCTTCCGCAGAAACAAAGGCAGCTGGTTTGCCCCCAGCTGAACCGGGAGATCTCGGAGAGAGGTGAGTCTGCTGCCTGCTCCCCCAGCACCCCGGTGAACGCAGGAGACAATCAGACATAGCAGGGGTTCCGTCAAAGCAGTTCCATTTTATTAGTGAAGACTCACAGCTTTTATAGGCAAGTGAAGGGGATTTTGCACGGGACTTCCTATAGATTACACCAGTCAAGCTAAAGGTCAAGCAATCATCCACGAGCGTGGAAACCAGGGGAACCAATCAGAAATTTTGACAATCACTTAACAATTTAGATCACACCATCGTCTCTTCCTTGTAGGTGCCACTTTAGCTCCAAACCGCAAACATGTGCTTAAGCTTCCTTATGCTTGCAATGATTTAGATCACACCCTCGTCTCTTCCTATAGGCGCCATCTTAGCTCCAAATCGCAAACATGTGCTTAAGCTTCCTTAAACAATGTGCTTAAGCTTCCTTATGCTTACAATGGTCCTCTTTCAATTCAGAGCCCCACAACTGTTTGGTGGTCTGTTGCCCATCCAATCCACTACAACTTTCTGAATCCAGGCAAAACCATCACATCTGAGAAGTATGCTCAGCACATCAATGAGATACTTCAAAAACTGCAGTGTTTGCAAGCTGATGTTGGTCAGCAGACCCATTTCTCCTCCATGGCAGCACCCAACTGCACATCACACAGCCAACTCTCCAAAAGTTGAACAAATTGGACAACAAAGTTTTGCCTCACCCGCCATATTCACCTAATCTCTCACCAACTGACTACCACTTCTTCAAGCATTTTGACAACTTTTTGCAGGGGTAGTGCTTCCACAACCAGCAGGAGGCAGAAGATGCTTTCCAAGAGTTCCTCAGATCCTGAAGCAAGGATATTTTATGCCGCAGGAATAAACAAACTTATTTCTCCTTGGCAAAAATATATTGATTATAATGGCTCCTATTTTGATTGATAAAAATATGTCTGAGCCTAGTTTTAATGATTTAAAATTCACAATCCAAAACTGCAGTTACATTTGCACCAATCTAATACTACTACTCTTCTTTAGGGTTAAGTGTCTACATAACTTACTTGGAATTCTTCTGCATGGGAAATTTACCTCTTCTCTCCCATTTACTAATTTATTCAGTCTTTTATTTATATCAGTATGGACTCCTGGGGCTTCCTGGGTGGCTCAGTAGTAAAGAATCTGCCTAATGCAGGAGCCGCAGGAGACACAGATTTGATTCCTGTCAGGAAGATACCCTGAAGGGGAGGGCACAGCAGCCCACTTCAGTATTCTTGCCTGGAGAATCCCATATACGGAGAAGCCTGGTGGGCTACAAGTCCATAGGGTTGCAAAGAGTTTCACATGAATTGACTTAGCACACACACACGCATGGACTCATGAGTATTTATTTGATACTTTGAATTATAATCTGTTTTATTTTTTTTTCAAGTTGTTCTAGCCTTGGGCATTGGGAGCCCATGTGTGTGTTTGTTCATGGGGATGTAGAAGTACTTTCTTAATGGTGGTTTAGTTGCTAAATCATGTCCAACTCTTGCTACTCCATGGACCATAGCCCGCCAGGCTCCTCTGTCCATGGAATTCTCCAGGCAAGAATACTGGAGAGGGTTGCCATTCCCTTCTCCAGGGGATCTTCCCAAACCAGGGATTGAACCTCTGTCTCTTGTGTCTCCTGCATTGCAGGTGGATTTTTTTTTTTACCATCAAGTCACCAGGGACACTCTTTCTTAATTTCTGGCATTAAAAGATGCCCTAGATTCACCTCGTCTGTTTACTGCCCCACTCCTAGAATCAGCCATGTACTGGAAAATGAGATTAAAAATCAATATATGAGTGCTAAATGTGTTCTACGGTTATTTTTGTTTCTTAGAATTTTACACAATATAGCATAGGCTTTTTCCATCTAGCTTCTTTTATTCATGATAAGTATTTTAAGATTCATCTACATTGTAGTATATCTCAAACCTAATTTTTTTTTTTTATTGCTGAGTAGAAATCCATTGTATAGGTATACCATAGTCTCTCAATTTACATGTTGATAAACATTTTGATTTTTTTCCAGTTTTTAAATACTGTAAGCAAAGCTAGTATGAAAATGTGTGTACATATTTTTGTAAGGGCATCTGTTTTATTTTCTCATGCATAGATACCCTGAAATGAAATGGCTGGATAAATTGTCTACCAGACAATTTCCAAAGTGGTCATGCGATTTTACATTCCCACTAGTAATATATTTACAGTTCTAAATTCTATATCCCAGGTAACACTAAGAATGGTCAGTTTAATTTTAACAATTCTAATAGACAAAGCAGTGGTATGAATGGTTTTAACTGCATTTTCCTAATGACTCATGATGTTTATTATTTTTTAATGTGCTTATTGGCCATCTGTGTATCTTCTTTTGTATGTCTTTTAAAATATTTTGTTTGTTTTTTAAAGTTTAGTTGTTTTCTTATTGTTACGTTTTATGAATTCTTTATGAATTCTGATGCAAGTCGCCTGTTACATATATGATTTGAAAATATTTTCTCCTAACCTGTGCTTTATCTTTAAATTCTCTTAAGAGTATCCTTTAAAGAGCAGATGTTTTTAATATTGATAAAGTCTAATTTATCCATTTACACTTTCATGAGTTTTGCTTTTCTTGTCAGTGTCGTAATTTAAAATCTTTGCCAATCTCAAGATCACAAAAGTTTACTCCTTTGTTTTATTCTGGTTTTATAGTTTTTAGTTTTGCATTTACATCTATAAATCATTTTAAATAACTTTATAATATGGCATGAGGTATAGATCAACGTTCCTCTTTTGCATATGAATATTCATTTGTTCCAACATCATTTGCTAATAGAATATTACTTTCCTACTTAATTGCCTTTACACCTTTGTTGTAAATCAGTTATTCATCTCTGTGGGAGATCTCTTTCCAGGTTCTCCATTTCCTTTTGTTCTTCTGACTGATAATCTTTATGTCAATAATACACTGTCTTGATTGCTGTAGTTGTGTGATACCTGATACTTGAAGGTCTTGGATACTTGAAGTGTTAGTACTACTTCAGCTTTATTTCTTTTGCAAAATTATTTTGGTTATCCTGGCACTTTGCATTTGCATATACAATTTAGAATCAGTTTATCAAATTCTGCTAATAAGTCTGCTGCAGTTTCTATTGGGATTGAATTCAAATGGTTTTGGAGAGGAATTGATGTCTCATCAACATTCAATTATCCATTTTTCCTTGAAGATGGTGTATATCTGTATATCTCCATTTCTTTAGGCCTCATTTCTCTCTGCAATGTTTTGAAGGTTTTACTGTACAGATAATTCACGTTTTTGTCAGCTTTGTCTCCAATTATTTTATATTTTTGATGTGGTTATGAATGGTATTTATGTAAATGTTCTAATGCTGAGAAATAAATTACCACAAAACTAGATATCACCCAGTGATTATCTCAGTTTCCATGGGTCAGGAATCTAGGCATGAGTTAGTTAGATCCACCACTCAGGGCTCACATGACTGTGTCGGTGGATCAGCCACTATTGCATTATCATCTGAGGCCCTGCCTACCTTCTAGGTTCATTCCAGTAATGGCAGAGTTTAGTTCCCTAGGACTTTGAAGCTCACTGTTGCTTCCGTCTTCTTTGAGGCTAGCAGGAGATTTAGTTGAAGTATGTGGGATCTTCACCATGGTGCTCTCTGGAACAAAACTTATGCACATATTCTCCAAAAATGCACATATTTTGACACAGCTATTCTTTGATGTTATCTCTTCACTGTGGCAGTGGATATAGCATTGAAGGAAAGCCATGAAGCTTTTGTAATCTCACAAGCCAAGGCATATGAGATCTTATTTCCCCAACCAAGGATCAAACCCACATCCCCTGTAATGGAAGGCAGATTCTTAACCATTGGATCATCATGAAGTCCCTTTCGTCATGCTTTATAAGGGCTTTTGCCTGATAGAGTCAGACCCACCATATAATCTCCATTTTGATCAACTCAAAACAAAATGCCTTGGGATCTTAATTGCATCAGCAAATTTCCTTTTGCCAGAAGTATAGCATAATCATGGGAGAAAATCCATCACGTTGACCATCTTGCTCACATTCAAGAAGAGAAAATTATACAAATCATGTACACTATGGGAAGAGAATTTTGGAGATGGTTTTATAATTATGCCTAATTTTTGTTTTATATTTCATATTTCTGGTATTTAGAATACCACATTCCTGATGTTTTTAAATTGAAGTAATGGATGGTGAACATCCTTGGTGGTTTCCTGATTTTATGGGGGAAAATTTAGTTTTTAATCATTAAATATGATGTTAACTGCGGATGTTTTCATAGACTTCTCCTTGTCAGATTGAGGATATACCCTTCTATTCCTAAATACCTGTCTTTGCTGAGAGGTAATTAAGAGTAATGTGCTCTTTTTATCAAGTGATCTTTCCATTGAGATGATCCTTATGGTTTTTCTTTATTAATATGTTAGTATAGTGATAACATTAATTGAGTTTTGTCCATTAATCCAACCTTGCATTCCTGGGATAAATTTTACTTAATCATGATGTAGTTTGTATATACTACATTTGATTTGTTTAAAGTTGCTAGAATTTTTAAGTCTTGAGGAGTATTGATCTGCTCTCTTTTCATATAATGACTGTTCTTTTGTATTATGAATTCCAAGAAATAAATGGAATATTTTCATATTTAGAGACTAAAATAAAAATATAACAAAGCTTATGGTCTCCAAAAATACACGTATTTGACACAGCTGTTCTTTGATGTTATTTCTTCACTATAGCAGTAGATACAGCATTGAAAGAAAGCCATGAAGTTTTTGTAATCGTGGAAAGCTGATTGACTTTTTACAAGTTTAATCCAGTTTTTATAGTGGACAAAGGAATTATTCATTCATTTTACAAACACCTGCTCTCATAATATCATTAAACAGCTTGCCTGTATATTAAATTGCTTTATAGATATATAGGAAATTTGTGTGTGTGTATATATATATATACAAAAAATATATAGAAAATGTATATATAATATATATCTGTATATATAGATGCACACACACAAGCATACACACATATACATGTACCTGAGTAAGGAAATGGCAACCCTCTCCAGTATTCTTGCCTGGAAAATCCCATGGACTGAGGATCCTGGTTGGCTAGTCCATGGGGCTGTCCACATCTTAGCGACTAAACAACAACTATATATGTATACATTTTCTACACTATTGCATATAATGTTCTGAAAGCTTCATGATATACATATTATTATCTCAACTTTGCAGATGAGAAAATTACTAGGTCCCAGACCTTTTAGTAGAGTCAGAACTCACTACTATGGACCTTTAATTTCAACTCTAGTTCTATTTTCACTTTACATAGTTTGTCTCTATTTTTACATTTCATAATGTTGGTAGTTGACAAGGTTGATGGAATAGTGTAGAAATATTTGTTTGGTCTGAGGCCTCAGAAATATGAACACATTCAGGAAGGCATGTCACGCCTTCATAGACCTATGATTTGGTAAGTTTGAAAAATTTTAATTGTTTTACGACATTGAGATGAGAGCTAGAATTCTCCTATATTTGCAAATAGATAATTGTAGATGACTGTTGGTCCTCAAAGTGACTATACACAGGTTACTTCTGTAACCTGCTTTACAGATTCCCTTGGGTTCTGAATCCAGTGCTCCATACAACTGTTCGGTTATTCCGGCCTCTCAAAGATGTATAACCACCTACCAGATAATACCTGCTTTTTATACCCATGTCAAATAAGAGATATTTGGGCTTCAAGTAACAGAATACTTAATAAAATGTAACTTATATAACAGATATTTATCATCTCATAAGATGGGAAGTCTAGAGGAAAGCTGTTCAAGCGTTGGTTAATTATGGGTCAGTAATGTCCACAGGGTTCCAGACTCCATTTTTTCCAGTCAGCTGGCACCAGAGGCTTAGGTTTTATCACTTTATTGTTCCCTAGTGCCCAAAGAAGTTATCAGAGTCTCACATAATTGCATCCAAAATTAGGAATGAGACAAGTTTCTCCTGAAATGTTTTTTCTTTAAATCAAGGAAGAAAACCTTATCCAGAAGCTGACCTCATAGACATCCTATCAGGACTTATTGGCTAGAACTGGGTCATCTGCCCACCACTAAACCAATTACTCAAAGGGAAATTTGATTAGATATATTGTGATTCATCTCTTGCAGCTAAGTCCACTGTTCTGCATACTTTGCTACCCAAATGGGGGTTATGTTAGAAAGGAACAAAAGTTTGGATGGAAGTTCAACAAATGGTATCTGACATTATTCAAAGTCTCATTTTGTGCAGAGTCCTAATATTTATTCTACACTGAGAAAGAAATTCACGTTCATGTATGAATGAATTTAATAGCCTTTTAAAATCTTCACAAAAACATTTGTAGAGTCAGAACTCACTACTATGGACCTTTAATTTCAACTCTAGTTCTATTTTCACTTTACATAGTTTGTCTCTATTTTTACATTTCATAATGTTGGTAGTTGACAAGGTTGATGGAATAGTGTAGAAATATTTGTTTGGTCTGAGGCCTCAGAAATATGAACACATTCAGGAAGGCATGTCACGCCTTCATAGACCTATGATTTGGTAAGTTTGAAAAATTTTAATTGTTTTACGACATTGAGATGAGAGCTAGAATTCTCCTATATTTGCAAATAGATAATTGTAGATGACTGTTGGTCCTCAAAGTGACTATACACAGGTTACTTCTGTAACCTGCTTTACAGATTCCCTTGGGTTCTGAATCCAGTGCTCCATACAACTGTTCGGTTATTCCGGCCTCTCAAAGATGTATAACCACCTACCAGATAATACCTGCTTTTTATACCCATGTCAAATAAGAGATATTTGGGCTTCAAGTAACAGAATACTTAATAAAATGTAACTTATATAACAGATATTTATCATCTCATAAGATGGGAAGTCTAGAGGAAAGCTGTTCAAGCGTTGGTTAATTATGGGTCAGTAATGTCCACAGGGTTCCAGACTCCATTTTTTCCAGTCAGCTGGCACCAGAGGCTTAGGTTTTATCACTTTATTGTTCCCTAGTGCCCAAAGAAGTTATCAGAGTCTCACATAATTGCATCCAAAATTAGGAATGAGACAAGTTTCTCCTGAAATGTTTTTTCTTTAAATCAAGGAAGAAAACCTTATCCAGAAGCTGACCTCATAGACATCCTATCAGGACTTATTGGCTAGAACTGGGTCATCTGCCCACCACTAAACCAATTACTCAAAGGGAAATTTGATTAGATATATTGTGATTCATCTCTTGCAGCTAAGTCCACTGTTCTGCATACTTTGCTACCCAAATGGGGGTTATGTTAGAAAGGAACAAAAGTTTGGATGGAAGTTCAACAAATGGTATCTGACATTATTCAAAGTCTCATTTTGTGCAGAGTCCTAATATTTATTCTACACTGAGAAAGAAATTCACGTTCATGTATGAATGAATTTAATAGCCTACTTAGTTTTGTAAATAATCTTCACAATTTATCTTTAATTATTTTAATGTATATGCTTGTACATAGTGTAATTCTCTCTGATATAATATTTATATTTTTATACAGTATTCTAAAGTGTCAATTCAATAAATCCTTCTATGTACATTGATTTCTTCTTCAAGTTCATGCACTAATTACTATCTCTGGCAGTCTTTTGTTTGTTTTTACTCTTTAGCATTGTAGCTGTCTGGTGTTTACACATAGGTGCAGCTGTTATATTTGTGTGTTCTTGGAACTATATACACTACATACATGGCTGATATTATGAAATAGTTAACCTATAGTTGATACTGTTTAATATGAGTCATTCATTAAAATTTGTACTATATAAACTTCAAGTTTGTCTAAGAAGGAGAAAAGGAATATAGTACTGCTCTGGGTAATTTTGATACGCCAGAACAATTGCTTTATATTAATATAACAGCTGTTTTTCCTACATTAAACATCAAAAATAATACTTTCCTCATGAAGTTCTTAAGAAGAATAATGGTAGTTGTATAGTTGAGGTTAAAATAAGACACTAAGATAATTATAAGTTTAAAACTAATACATGACATATAAAAAGTTGTTTTTTATTTTTAATTAGCTTTCCAGCTATATTACATACAAGTAGTAACACTGAGCAGGACATTGGAGTGATCCCTCCACCTCACCCCACAAAAGACATATATCCACATAATCCATGTAACTTGAAAAATATACAATAAAATAAAATATAAAGTATAAGGTCAGGTGGAACAATAAAAACATTTCTATTTGATGCGAGACCATTTCTGGAACCACAGTCATTTTTTCAGTTGTGAGCCAGACTCATTCCTCTCAAAGACAAACTTCACTTGTCCATTATTTTGGCTTTTTTAAAAACTAAGCAATTCATTGAAAATTAGGAAATCTAGGCTTAGAAGAACCCATTATCATTTTAGAACACCAATTATTGTGAAAGCACGACATAAACAGCATAGCTAAACTTAGAAAATGGAAAACAGTAGTATTCCTTATTGTAAACAGTAACCTGTGTATACCAATTCTGGTAAGCAGAAATAGAAGAATGTCAATGTTAAGCCTACTTAGTTTTGTAAATAATCTTCACAATTTATCTTTAATTATTTTAATGTATATGCTTGTACATAGTGTAATTCTCTCTGATATAATATTTATATTTTTATACAGTATTCTAAAGTGTCAATTCAATAAATCCTTCTATGTACATTGATTTCTTCTTCAAGTTCATGCACTAATTACTATCTCTGGCAGTCTTTTGTTTGTTTTTACTCTTTAGCATTGTAGCTGTCTGGTGTTTACACATAGGTGCAGCTGTTATATTTGTGTGTTCTTGGAACTATATACACTACATACATGGCTGATATTATGAAATAGTTAACCTATAGTTGATACTGTTTAATATGAGTCATTCATTAAAATTTGTACTATATAAACTTCAAGTTTGTCTAAGAAGGAGAAAAGGAATATAGTACTGCTCTGGGTAATTTTGATACGCCAGAACAATTGCTTTATATTAATATAACAGCTGTTTTTCCTACATTAAACATCAAAAATAATACTTTCCTCATGAAGTTCTTAAGAAGAATAATGGTAGTTGTATAGTTGAGGTTAAAATAAGACACTAAGATAATTATAAGTTTAAAACTAATACATGACATATAAAAAGTTGTTTTTTATTTTTAATTAGCTTTCCAGCTATATTACATACAAGTAGTAACACTGAGCAGGACATTGGAGTGATCCCTCCACCTCACCCCACAAAAGACATATATCCACATAATCCATGTAACTTGAAAAATATACAATAAAATAAAATATAAAGTATAAGGTCAGGTGGAACAATAAAAACATTTCTATTTGATGCGAGACCATTTCTGGAACCACAGTCATTTTTTCAGTTGTGAGCCAGACTCATTCCTCTCAAAGACAAACTTCACTTGTCCATTATTTTGGCTTTTTTAAAAACTAAGCAATTCATTGAAAATTAGGAAATCTAGGCTTAGAAGAACCCATTATCATTTTAGAACACCAATTATTGTGAAAGCACGACATAAACAGCATAGCTAAACTTAGAAAATGGAAAACAGTAGTATTCCTTATTGTAAACAGTAACCTGTGTATACCAATTCTGGTAAGCAGAAATAGAAGAATCTTAGACTAGGATGGTTATTTGAGTTTTATTGCTATGAGGATCCTACCTCCCTCACTTTTCTATTACTTTCTCTTTGTGCTACTTCTCAGCCTGGTTCTTGCATTTGAGGCAAGAACTCTACTCTTCTAGGTAGTTATTTTCAGTGGATTTTGGTCTGCCAGTTTTCATTCAGCCACTTACTCTTTTCTCTTTCCTAAAGTCTTGATCCTTATCCATAAAGAAATGAAAGAGGGCTTCCCTGGTGGTCCAGTGGGTAAGGACACCGCCTTGCAGTGCAAGGGGCGCCGGTTCCATCCCTGGTCTGGGAAGATCCCACGTGCCACGGACCGATGTGTCCAATTACTGAGCCGGAGCTCTGGAGCGCATGCGCCCAGAGCCGGTGCTCTGTGAGAACAGATGCAACCGCGATGAGAGGCCCACACGGGCCAAAGAACAAAGATGGATGAAACTAGACAAATGAAAGATCAGTGGAAGTGGCCCTCCCACCCCCCCTCCCCCGCCAAAATAAATAAATAAATGTTAAAAAAAAATGAGAGAAATAAGTAAATTATTAGTAAATTACTTATAAAATATAAGTAAAATACTTATAAAATATGATTATATATATATATGATAGGCTTTGAAAGTTTTCTTTTTTTGAAAGTTTTTGATAATATAAAAACCTTCAAAGAATTTAAAATACTTATTGTAAACCTCAAAAATAGGCACAGATTTCCCCATTTGGTCATATTTTTAGGATTTATGAGAAAATGATGGTGAAAGATACTTTTAAAAAAACTAATTTGGGGAATTTCCTGGCAGTTCAGTGGTTAGGGCTCAGTGCTACCATTGCAAGGGGCACGAGTTTGATTCCTGGTGGAGGAAACAAGATCCTTCAAGGGGAGCAGGTAGGCAGAAACAACAATAGCAACAAACTAATGTTACTATTAGAATTTGAATAACATATCAATTCAAGATGGGTGTACCTTTTTCCTCCTTCCCTTTCTTCCACAACTCAATTTTAGTCAGTAATGTTACCTTTCCCAGTGTTCTCTATTGTATTATTTAATACACTTTTACTTAAATTTTATTTTCAGCTTTAATCTTGGGCTCTCACTTATAGAAATGGATCAGTCATGGAACCTTTTTTAACTCTTGCCATTTATCCACACTCTTTTAATTTATATCACTCATAAATAAAATATTCTATCCTGTATCTCTTATCTCAATGTTTGTTTTCTTTTTATATTTTCATTCTTTAAAAATATAATGCTCATTGCTGAAGATTCTACAGCCATATCTTGATTTCCAATATGTGAATACCTTCACTAAGATCTTACATCTTCAAAATTGTTAGTCTTCAGTTTACTTGAAGGAGTATTTGGCTGAATACAAGCACCCTGGAACTTTCCTTTGTATCTTTTAGGTGTTGCTTCTCTGTTTCTTGACAATGCAGAAGTCTGATGCCACTCTTTTTCTTTCCATTGTAAGTTTTTGGCTGGTTGCTTTAAAGAGCCTCTATGACCAAAATCTAAGAAACTTCCCAAGATAAATATTGTGTTGATTAATCTGTATCAGATTTTGTCCAGTGTAGTATGCTATTTCAAAATGTAGATTCAGTTATTTTCTGTTTTGAATTTTAATTTAAAATATTCATTCTGTTTCATTGTTATCTTCTTCAGAGATTATATTTGTTCAGGTATTGAGTCTCTTTTGTCTGATTTATATATTTATTTTCTATAATTTCTTGATGTTTTTCTTTCTGATATTTACCTTCTATAGCATTTATTGTATTTTTCATGATGTTTCCTAGGGTTGCTGTACAAATTACTACAAATTTGGCATCTCAAAACAACAGATTTTTTTTCTTTTCTTTATAATCACTTTTATTTGACTTTTTGCTTTTACAGAATTTTGTCATTTTCAGATATGTGTAATCCTAGATTAGTCATATGTATATCCTGGAGCCCTCTCTCCTCACCCCCCCCTCCCTCCTCGCACCCCCCTCCCTGTCCCCCACATCCCACGCCTCCATGCTGTTACATAGCCCCCATGTAGGATCCCTTATTTCCACAACACATTGACAATAGTTATCTCTTTTACATATGATAGTATAGGTTTCCATGTTACTCTTTCCATGCCTTTCACCCACTGTTCACTCCCCACAGTCCATAAATCTGTCTTTTTTTCTGTCAGTGCTCTGCGTGTGTTATCATTACCATCTTACTAGATTCCATATATATGTGTTAGTATACTGTACTTGTCTTTCTCTTTTTGACTAACTTCACTTTGTTTAATAGGTTCTAGATTCATCTATCTCATTAGGACTGATTCTTCTGCATCGATGGACATCTAGGTTGCTTCTATGTTCTAGCTATTGTATAGACAGCTGCAGTGAACATCAGGGTACAGGTGTCTCTTTCAATTTTGATTTCATCAGGGTATAAGCCTTATAGTGGGATTTATGGGTCTTATGGTGCTTCCATTTTTAATTTTTTGAGGAATCTCCATACTGTCTTCCATAGTGGTTGTATCACTTTACATTCCCACCAACAATGCAAGAGTGAAAACAACAGAAATTTATTCACTTACAGCAGAATCATGCTCCATCTGACATTTCTAGGAAAGAATTCTTCCTTGTCTCTTCCTGGCTTCTGGTGGTACTCAGAAGTCACTGGCAATTTTTAGCTTTTATCTGTATCACTCTTATCTCTGTTTCTGTTTTCACATGACCGTTTTCTTTGTCTCTCTGTGTCCTCTCCTTTTCTTACAAGTATATGAGGCATGAGATTTAGGCCCACACTAATCCAATGTGATTTCATCTCAAGATATTTAACTCATTGCTTTCCAAAAATCTTATTTTTAAGTAACATTTTCATGGATACCAGAGTTTAGAACCTGAATTTCTTTTGGGCTGGACACAGTTCGACCCACTACTCATCATGTTTATGTTCTTTGTTTCTCTTCAATTTGAAAAGAAGTTCTTTTTACTTGGAAATAATTTCAAATGTAGAGAAAATTTTTAAAAGGATACCATAATCTCCTATGTACCTTTCACCCAGGTTCATTTTGTGCTATTTCCTTCATTGTTTGCTTAACTTAATCAAATCTAATCCATCTATGTAATCTGTAGCATTTTATCTATTTGTACATCTATTGATGTGTATAGATACATATTTTTTTCTGAACCGTTGAGACTAAGTTGAACAAATCATATATCTGTATTCCTAAATATTACTGTATGTATTTCCTATGAACAATGATGTTCTCTTACACGGTGTGATTATCACCTTCAGGAAACTCACCATTGACACAGTAATTTAATTAACCATCATACTCCCAATTTTGTCAATAGATCAAATAATATTCCTTATAACATTTTTTCTCTAGTTCAGGCCTATACATTACCTTTAGTTGTCAAATATCATTAGTTTCCTTTGACATGGAGTAGCTCCTTAGCTTTTCTCATTCTTCCATGACTTTGATACTTTGAGTATGCAGGTACTTTTTTAAAAAGAGTATTCTTCATTTTGGTTATTCTGATGTTTCATTATGATTAGATTCAAGTTAGGCATCCCAAGTTGCAACACTGCAGAAATGATGTGCTGTCTTGAGAACATCACTTTTGGATGGTACTTATGGCTTATTTGCCCCTTATTACCTGAGAAAAGTTTTCCCTTATTCATTCACTCATCTGTCTACCTGCCCAGTCTATTCATTATCAAAATGACAAATTCTTATTTTTTTAATTTCAACTTTTTATTTCTCAATATTGTATTTATTTGAGTACTCATATTGTACTGGCCACTATGAGTTCCCATACACCAGTTCCTTTGTCTTTTAACATACCCCAATCATTTATTTTTAATATTTTCTTACTTTATGGTTCGATATCTTCTAGGATCACTTTGCAATCCCTGTCCCAGCCATTGACTAGTCCACTTCTCTGAGGAAACTTGGTCATTTTAGTGGGCAATGCAATTTGAAACCAATACCTAGGTCCTTATTGTGCTCACTGCTGCTGGAGTATCCTCTTTTTCTTTCTAGGCCCTTTCAGTAGACAGAGTTAAGAAATGTGTGTATGTGTGCATATGTGTGGTAGTCACTCAGTCGTGTCCAACTCTTTGCAACCCCATGGACTGTAGACATTCGGGGTTCTCTGTGCATGGAATTCTCTAGGCAAAAATACTGGAGTGGGGTGCCATTTCCTACTCAAGGGGATCTTCTTGACTCAGGGATCGAACCCAAGTGTCCTACATTGCAGGCAGATTCTTTTTTTGGCCTCTAAGTCATCGTTTTCTTTCTTTTTTTTTTTTCTTTGGCATGTGTGGGCCTCCCATTGTAGTGGTCTCTCTCCTTGTAGAACACCATCTCTGGATGCATGTGCTCCAAACTGCTGGCTCATAGTTGGACATACCAGTCCAGCCACTTCACAGCACGTGGAATCTTCCCAGGCCATGGATGGAACCAGTGACCCCTGCACTGCAAGGCAGACTCCTTACCTAATGGACCACCAAGGAAGCCCCAGGCAGATTCATTAATGTCTGAGCCACCATTAATACTATACATACATGATCCATATATAATATATATGTATAATATATTATATAATTATCTAACTATGAAGATAAACTGATCTCCATAGAATCTTCCTTGCCTTGCCCCATTCTATGTTTGTATTTCACTTCTTCCATAGGGAGAATCCTGGTTCTTAACAATGTGAAAGCATTCAAAGCATTTATTCAATTTCATCAATCCAACAATATATCTAAACTAATTTCAGAGTTGTTTCATCCACATTACTATGAAATTGCAGGCTTTTTTTTTTTTTTGGGGTTTCTTCCCATCTCTTCCCTCTTCCCCTCCAACTGAAGAGATATATTTAAATACTATGTTTAAAATTTGTTTGGATTTTTTCTTTTATTTTCATTTTAGTGTTACTGTAATTCATTTGAAACAGTTGTGTACACTGGTTTTAATTTACTTTTAATTATTTTTGTTCCTCCTTTAGTGATTAGTTTTAATTTCTAGACTATATAGAGTATTAACATGCTTTCCAGAAGTCATAATTACAGAAGTGATATACTTAGAGAAATGTCATGCCCTCTTTGTTCCCTTTCATCTTCATCATACTCCCATGCAAGTAACATATTTTACTGTTGCCAGGTTTATATTCCTCTGGTTCTTTTTGTAAACATAAAAATATTAATTAGGTATTTTATTTCTCTTTATTTCCCATGCAAAGGTACCTATCTTTATTTAATAACATTTCCTGGTAATAACTCTATATAAATTCATATGTAGCTTCCTAGGATATAGTATTTATGCTCTATGGTTTATTCGGAGTGGGGTGCCATTTCCTACTCAAGGATTTTTGCAGGAAAAGATTCTTTTTGGCCTCTAAGTCATCGTTTTCTTTCTTTTTTTTTTTTCTTTGGCATGTGTGGGCCTCCCATTGTAGTGGTCTCTCTCCTTGTAGAACACCATCTCTGGATGCATGTGCTCCAAACTGCTGGCTCATAGTTGGACATACCAGTCCAGCCACTTCACAGCACGTGGAATCTTCCCAGGCCATGGATGGAACCAGTGACCCCTGCACTGCAAGGCAGACTCCTTACCTAATGGACCACCAAGGAAGCCCCAGGCAGATTCATTAATGTCTGAGCCACCATTAATACTATACATACATGATCCATATATAATATATATGTATAATATATTATATAATTATCTAACTATGAAGATAAACTGATCTCCATAGAATCTTCCTTGCCTTGCCCCATTCTATGTTTGTATTTCACTTCTTCCATAGGGAGAATCCTGGTTCTTAACAATGTGAAAGCATTCAAAGCATTTATTCAATTTCATCAATCCAACAATATATCTAAACTAATTTCAGAGTTGTTTCATCCACATTACTATGAAATTGCAGGCTTTTTTTTTTTTTTGGTGTTTCTTCCCATCTCTTCCCTCTTCCCCTCCAACTGAAGAGATATATTTAAATACTATGTTTAAAATTTGTTTGGATTTTTTCTTTTATTTTCATTTTAGTGTTACTGTAATTCATTTGAAACAGTTGTGTACACTGGTTTTAATTTACTTTTAATTATTTTTGTTCCTCCTTTAGTGATTAGTTTTAATTTCTAGACTATATAGAGTATTAACATGCTTTCCAGAAGTCATAATTACAGAAGTGATATACTTAGAGAAATGTCATGCCCTCTTTGTTCCCTTTCATCTTCATCATACTCCCATGCAAGTAACATATTTTACTGTTGCCAGGTTTATATTCCTCTGGTTCTTTTTGTAAACATAAAAATATTAATTAGGTATTTTATTTCTCTTTATTTCCCATGCAAAGGTACCTATCTTTATTTAATAACATTTCCTGGTAATAACTCTATATAAATTCATATGTAGCTTCCTAATTAGTATTTATAGCTGCATAGTAGTCCATTGTATGCATATATTCTATGGTTTATTCAAACAATATTGTGTTATTATTTTTTCAAAAGTGTTTGATAGCAATGAGTTTGACTAAAAGTCTCTTTTCCTTCAAGTTAAGCCTTATTTCTGAATTCTTTTGGCCTTTTTTATTCTTCTTTTTTTTAACTCAAGTTCTTCAAGTTCTTGATTCATATTCTTTTGTCACATTCTAGCCTACTGTTTTCTGGCCATTTCTTCCTTGAGTTTTTATGTTTCTGATTTGTGATCTTCCTTCAGAATAGTAATTTCTTATTTCTCTAAGAAGTTTTACCTTACAGTTTTCATCTGATAATGATGTTTTCTGGTATTTTGTTTTATATAGGCAAGTTTCATTGCTCTTTTCACATTTCTACAGTATGGTATTGTTGTGTGCATGTGGTGTCTGTTCCCTTTTTCTTTCTTATATTTGACTAAGGTTTATTGTTTGAGGCCAGCGCTGCTTTTTTAAAAGAAGCACATGTTGGGGAAGAAGAAAGACTGTTTCCTATACTTCTTGAATCTGATTTGTTTCAAGGAAATTTCTTTTGCCTTACCTGAACTTCTGCGGTTCTGCTCTGCTGTTGCCATGAGGGGACAGCACCTGCCTTTTGGGGATTGCTCTAAAATTCAGATTTGTTTTCATTATTTCAAGATCTACTGTTCCTCTGTTGCTTCTGAGCCCTCTCTCTTGGCCTGGTGCTGTGTGCCTCATCCTGCTGATAGGCATTTCAGGCTCACCTGTTCCTTCTGATTTTTCTTTTATTTTCATTTTAGTGTTACTGTAATTCATTTGAAACAGTTGTGTACACTGGTTTTAATTTACTTTTAATTATTTTTGTTCCTCCTTTAGTGATTAGTTTTAATTTCTAGACTATATAGAGTATTAACATGCTTTCCAGAAGTCATAATTACAGAAGTGATATACTTAGAGAAATGTCATGCCCTCTTTGTTCCCTTTCATCTTCATCATACTCCCATGCAAGTAACATATTTTACTGTTGCCAGGTTTATATTCCTCTGGTTCTTTTTGTAAACATAAAAATATTAATTAGGTATTTTATTTCTCTTTATTTCCCATGCAAAGGTACCTATCTTTATTTAATAACATTTCCTGGTAATAACTCTATATAAATTCATATGTAGCTTCCTAATTAGTATTTATAGCTGCATAGTAGTCCATTGTATGCATATATTCTATGGTTTATTCAAACAATATTGTGTTATTATTTTTTCAAAAGTGTTTGATAGCAATGAGTTTGACTAAAAGTCTCTTTTCCTTCAAGTTAAGCCTTATTTCTGAATTCTTTTGGCCTTTTTTATTCTTCTTTTTTTTAACTCAAGTTCTTCAAGTTCTTGATTCATATTCTTTTGTCACATTCTAGCCTACTGTTTTCTGGCCATTTCTTCCTTGAGTTTTTATGTTTCTGATTTGTGATCTTCCTTCAGAATAGTAATTTCTTATTTCTCTAAGAAGTTTTACCTTACAGTTTTCATCTGATAATGATGTTTTCTGGTATTTTGTTTTATATAGGCAAGTTTCATTGCTCTTTTCACATTTCTACAGTATGGTATTGTTGTGTGCATGTGGTGTCTGTTCCCTTTTTCTTTCTTATATTTGACTAAGGTTTATTGTTTGAGGCCAGCGCTGCTTTTTTAAAAGAAGCACATGTTGGGGAAGAAGAAAGACTGTTTCCTATACTTCTTGAATCTGATTTGTTTCAAGGAAATTTCTTTTGCCTTACCTGAACTTCTGCGGTTCTGCTCTGCTGTTGCCATGAGGGGACAGCACCTGCCTTTTGGGGATTGCTCTAAAATTCAGATTTGTTTTCATTATTTCAAGATCTACTGTTCCTCTGTTGCTTCTGAGCCCTCTCTCTTGGCCTGGTGCTGTGTGCCTCATCCTGCTGATAGGCATTCTATTCAGAGTGGTCCTTCGTCAGGTCTGCTAGTTTGTTTTCTCTATTTTTCCCCCTTAACTTGTATTATACACCATCATTTTTTTCTTGAGACTCTGCTATCAGTTCTGAGTTCTACATTTGTACACAAAGTTCGTAGTTTGGATGTGTTTCTTCTGCCTTCTGCCTGTTTTGAAAATCAAGTTGGCATTTTTCTTATTGTCCTGTTTCCTTATGCCCTTTTGGAAAAGTGGAATGATTTATAGCTAAGCTGCTAACAAATTTTTACTGGAAATTGAAACCTGTTATATGAAATTCCCTCTGTTTTACATATCATGTGCCTCTAGACCAGTTTTTAAATTCTTTATACTGCTGCTGTCTTATCTTTGAAGATTAGATAATACTTAGTAAGATTCCTGTAGGAATACATTGAGATACTGAAGTTGTTATCATATCTGGTATGCAGTTTATTAGATTGTAACAGCTTAGTAATAATAATGGATGATGATGACAGTCATCTTGGAACTCCAAGGCTATGAGTACTTACTGAGAGGAGAGTAGAAGACCTGTTTTGAGTTCATATTACATTTTTTGAGGCATATTGTAAACTTTCTATTCTGTAATTATCCTTTTTCCTTTCATTAACTGGATCTGGAAATACTTGGTTTGATTGGGTAAAAATTTTGTTGTTGTTAAGTTGTGTCTGACTTTGTAACTCCATGAACTGCTACACATGAGGTTTTCCTGTCCTTCATTCTCTCCCTAAGTTTGCTCAGATTCATGTCCATTGAATCCATGATGCCATTCAACTATCTTATCCTCTGTCACCCCCTTGTCCTTTTGTCTTCAACTTTTTCCAGCATCAAGGTCTTTTCCAGTGAGTCAACTCTCAGATGGTCAAAGTTTTGGAACTTTAGCTTCAGCATCAATCCTTCCAATGAATATTCAGGTTTGATTTCCTTTAGGATTGACTGATTTGATCTCTTTGTAGTCAAAGGGGCTCTCAAGAGTCTTTTCTATCACCACCATTTGAAAACATCAAATAATACTACAAATATGATTATTTTATAATTGTGGATGCCATGTGAAAATATAAAAATTAGGCATTAATTTGGAGTCTCCAATTACTTTCATTGTTTATTTGACCGTAGTACTCAGTTTATGTCATCTTGCTTGGCTCAATTCCAATTATGATGTATTTTTAGAATTAAGTGCCAAATGAGATGTCTCTGCCTACTTTTTTATGACTTTTAAACCAATCCACAAATAATGATGATTAGGATACCTGAACCAAGAAAATTTTTTTCTTTCCTACTAGGATATCTTCCAGTCTTTTTTTTTTTTTGCCGAAACATTCATCAATCTCATTTCGAAGTCACTTATCTGTTCTCTTATGCTTCACTTTTATTAACTACTTTTCAGGAGCTGTGAAAGTTAGTCTGTATTTGAAACTATTGCATATATTATCTGTATTCGTATGTAATTTTAATATTAGAAACTCTCAGTAATTCCATTGGTGTCTCATCTTAAACAGAAATATTATTCCTTTTACTTAAAAATGAAATCAAATATCACTTCCTCAATGAAGCCTTCTTTGGTCTCCCAGTGCAATTAGAGAAATGTATTGGAGCACTTTCCACTTTGTGCTATGTTTTGTGCATAGTACATGATATTTAGTACAGAATGAGATACATTTGTATCTTAACTAGATTATATGTTTCTTGGGAATGCTTACTGTACACATCAGGTAAAGGTAAATGCTTACCTTTACACATCATCAGAACCTGGTTTTGAGAGACAACTCAGTAAATACTTGTCATATGAATGAGTACATTCCTGGAACATACCCCTAAAGTAATTTTAATTCATTAAAAGTTTTTCCCTGTAAGTATCATGATAATATTAAAAATACAGTTTTCAACTCTAAAACATTATAACATTATAGCTAAATTTGCGACCCTTGCAAAACAGTGCTTTCTCAATGGTCTTCATTTATTCGCTTGTAATAAGTTGTAAAATGAAAGGTTTGAGTAATAATCTCTAGAGATCCTTATATCTCTAAAATTTTTATAGCTTTAAGATACTTAAGAATTGAATGAATGAAAGAGAGGGCTTCAAGAGTCTTTTCTATCACCACCATTTGAAAACATCAAATAATACTACAAATATGATTATTTTATAATTGTGGATGCCATGTGAAAATATAAAAATTAGGCATTAATTTGGAGTCTCCAATTACTTTCATTGTTTATTTGACCGTAGTACTCAGTTTATGTCATCTTGCTTGGCTCAATTCCAATTATGATGTATTTTTAGAATTAAGTGCCAAATGAGATGTCTCTGCCTACTTTTTTATGACTTTTAAACCAATCCACAAATAATGATGATTAGGATACCTGAACCAAGAAAATTTTTTTCTTTCCTACTAGGATATCTTCCAGTCTTTTTTTTTTTTTGCCGAAACATTCATCAATCTCATTTCGAAGTCACTTATCTGTTCTCTTATGCTTCACTTTTATTAACTACTTTTCAGGAGCTGTGAAAGTTAGTCTGTATTTGAAACTATTGCATATATTATCTGTATTCGTATGTAATTTTAATATTAGAAACTCTCAGTAATTCCATTGGTGTCTCATCTTAAACAGAAATATTATTCCTTTTACTTAAAAATGAAATCAAATATCACTTCCTCAATGAAGCCTTCTTTGGTCTCCCAGTGCAATTAGAGAAATGTATTGGAGCACTTTCCACTTTGTGCTATGTTTTGTGCATAGTACATGATATTTAGTACAGAATGAGATACATTTGTATCTTAACTAGATTATATGTTTCTTGGGAATGCTTACTGTACACATCAGGTAAAGGTAAATGCTTACCTTTACACATCATCAGAACCTGGTTTTGAGAGACAACTCAGTAAATACTTGTCATATGAATGAGTACATTCCTGGAACATACCCCTAAAGTAATTTTAATTCATTAAAAAGTTTTTCCCTGTAAGTATCATGATAATATTAAAAATACAGTTTTCAACTCTAAAACATTATAACATTATAGCTAAATTTGCGACCCTTGCAAAACAGTGCTTTCTCAATGGTCTTCATTTATTCGCTTGTAATAAGTTGTAAAATGAAAGGTTTGAGTAATAATCTCTAGAGATCCTTATATCTCTAAAATTTTTATAGCTTTAAGATACTTAAGAATTGAATGAATGAAAGAGAGTGATAGCACATGTTTTCAGCCTCATTTTCTCGATCAATATTTTTTCTGGAATGATAACATTAAATAAGTCCACATGTGTTGACTAGAAAAATCCAGGTGTCTGTAAGTAATGAATTCTAGGGAAAAGAGAGCATATGGGAAGGGAGGGTCAAGAACTCTCCTAAGAATGGTTTGAATTAGATGTGAGACTGGCAAATTGCAGAAAATGCACTGATTAAAAAATTCTATAGAGACTTCAATAAGATATCATTACATATCCATTAGAATGGCTATATTAGAAAGACTAATAATACTAAATTTTTTTAGAATGTGGAACAACTGAAATTCTCATTTATTATTTATAAAAATATAAAATGTAATGTTTTGCCACTTCAGATAAAAATCTGGAATTTGTAAAATAAAGCTAAATATATCCTACCCAATGATCTGGCAGTTTCTCTCAAATATTGTTTAATTAATTTATTAAAATTAGCATGCTGTAAAATTGACTCTTTGCCGTCAGGTTTCTATGAATTTTAACACAGAAGTACATCATGCAGTCAGTCCACAATCAGGGTAAAATTTGTTATCACCCCAGTTCCTAGTGCTTCCCTTTTGTAGTCACTCTTGCTCCCCAACTCAATCCTTGGCAACAACCCATCTGTTCTGTCATACAATTTTTTTTCCATAATATTATATAAATGGAATCGTACAGCATGTAACTTCCTGAGGCAAGCTTCTTTAACTCACCATAATGCCTTGAAAGGGACTTCCCAGGTGTGCTAGTTATAAAGAACCTGCCTGCCAATGTAGAAGACGTAAGAGACACAGGTTGGATCCATAGGTCAGGAAGATCCTCTGGAGGAGGGCATGGCAACCCACTCCAGTAATCATGCTTGGAGAATCCCATGGACAGAGGAGCCGGACAGACTAGAGTTCATGCGGTAGCAAAATAGTCGGACATGACTGAATTAACTTAGCATGCACACATGCACTGCCTTTAAGATTCATCCAAGTTGTTGCATGTATCAGTAATTCTCTTTTTCAAACTTCAGAGTAGTATTTCATTTCATGGATGTCCTACAGTTTTATTATGTATTCACTCATGAAATATATTTGAATTCTTTGCAATTTTGGTAATTATGAATAGAATGCCTGTGAGCATCTGTGTACAGGTGTTATATTTATGTAATGACAAATTTTCTTATAAAATTTTCTCTACGTAAATTCTTAAATGTCTGCACCATTTTGTGTAATCACCAGCGACAGATGAGAGTTTTAGTTGTTCTCCATGTCTGTCTGAACCTGGTGTTGTAAGTGTTTTTCTATTTTAGTTATTCTAATAGTTCTTTAATGGGTTCTAATTCTTGTTTTAGTTTGCATTTCCTAATGCCTAATAATATTGAACATTTAGGAGAGTACTTATTTGTCATTCAGATTCTCTTACTGGAGTATCTCTTTTGTCTTTGGTGACTTTTTAATTTATAAAAATATAAAATGTAATGTTTTGCCACTTCAGATAAAAATCTGGAATTTGTAAAATAAAGCTAAATATATCCTACCCAATGATCTGGCAGTTTCTCTCAAATATTGTTTAATTAATTTATTAAAATTAGCATGCTGTAAAATTGACTCTTTGCCGTCAGGTTTCTATGAATTTTAACACAGAAGTACATCATGCAGTCAGTCCACAATCAGGGTAAAATTTGTTATCACCCCAGTTCCTAGTGCTTCCCTTTTGTAGTCACTCTTGCTCCCCAACTCAATCCTTGGCAACAACCCATCTGTTCTGTCATACAATTTTTTTTCCATAATATTATATAAATGGAATCGTACAGCATGTAACTTCCTGAGGCAAGCTTCTTTAACTCACCATAATGCCTTGAAAGGGACTTCCCAGGTGTGCTAGTTATAAAGAACCTGCCTGCCAATGTAGAAGACGTAAGAGACACAGGTTGGATCCATAGGTCAGGAAGATCCTCTGGAGGAGGGCATGGCAACCCACTCCAGTAATCATGCTTGGAGAATCCCATGGACAGAGGAGCCGGACAGACTAGAGTTCATGCGGTAGCAAAATAGTCGGACATGACTGAATTAACTTAGCATGCACACATGCACTGCCTTTAAGATTCATCCAAGTTGTTGCATGTATCAGTAATTCTCTTTTTCAAACTTCAGAGTAGTGTTTCATTTCATGGATGTCCTACAGTTTTATTATGTATTCACTCATGAAATATATTTGAATTCTTTGCAATTTTGGTAATTATGAATAGAATGCCTGTGAGCATCTGTGTACAGGTGTTATATTTATGTAATGACAAATTTTCTTATAAAATTTTCTCTACGTAAATTCTTAAATGTCTGCACCATTTTGTGTAATCACCAGCGACAGATGAGAGTTTTAGTTGTTCTCCATGTCTGTCTGAACCTGGTGTTGTAAGTGTTTTTCTATTTTAGTTATTCTAATAGTTCTTTAATGGGTTCTAATTCTTGTTTTAGTTTGCATTTCCCTAATGCCTAATAATATTGAACATTTAGGAGAGTACTTATTTGTCATTCAGATTCTCTTACTGGAGTATCTCTTTTGTCTTTGGTATACTTTTTAATTGGATTATTTACTGTTTTTACTGCTGAGTTTTGAGAGCTTCTTATAAATTCTGTTCTCTGTTAGATCTTTGATTTGTGAATAGTTTCTCCCATTATGTCATCTGTCTTTTCATTCTCTTAAAACTATCTCTTTTTTTCTTCTTTTTTTTTTTATTCTTTATTTTAAAGATTTTACAGAGTTTTGTTGTTCACCAACATGTATGTTCCCAGATCATTCATATGCATATCCCTGGACCCTTCCCCCACCGAGTTCCCCCCTCCCACCCCTCCAGACCTTCGCCCCAAGCCATTGTAAGCACTCCTATTCCCTTAGCACAATGACATTAGCTATCTTTTCCACACATGACAGTATAGGTTTCCATGTTACTGTCTCCATGCCTCCCCCTCCCTGTTTCTTCCCCACAATGTCCATATGTCTATGCTCTGTCTGTTCTTCCATGAGTTCACTGCGTGTGTTATCAAGACCGTCCTACTAGATTCCATATATGTGTGTTAGTATGCTGTATTTGTCTTTCTCTTTTTGACTTACTTCACTTTTTATGATAGGTTCTAGAGCCAGCCACCTCATTAGGACTGAGTCTTTTGCATTTCTTTTAACAGCTGAGTAGTATTCCATTGTGTAGATGTACCACAGCTTCTGTATCCATTCATTCGTTGATGGACATCTAGGTTGCTTCCATGTTCTGGCTATTGCATAGAGAGCTACAATGAACATTGGGGTATAGGTGCCTCTTTCATTTTTGATTTCATCAGGATATAGGCCTAATAGTGGGATTGCTGGGTCATAGGGTGCTTCTATTTTTAGTTTTTTAAGAAATCTCCATATTGTCTTCCATAGAGGTTGTATCAGTTTACATTCCCACCAGCAATGCAAGAGGGTTCCCTTTTCTCCACACCCTCTCCAGCATTTATCATCTGTCGATTTGTTGATGATGGCCATTCTGACGGGTGTGAGGTGGTATCTCATTGTGGTTTTAATTTGCACTTCTCTAATGATAAGCGAGGTTGAGCATCATTTCATGTGCTTTTGGGTCATCTGTATGTCCTCTTTGGAGAGGCGTCTCTTTAGATCTTTTTCCCATTTTTTGATTGGGCTGCTCGTTTTTCCTGTGTTGAGTTGTCTGAGTTGCTTGTAGATTTTGGAGATTAATTCTTTGTCTGTTATTTCATTTGCTGTGATTTTCTCCCACTCTGTGGGGTGTCTGTTCAACTTTTCGGTGATTTCTTTAGCTGTACAAAAGCTTTTAAGTTTCATGAGGTCCCACGTGTTCACTTTTCTTTTCAGTTCCACTATTCTAGTAGGTGGGTCAGAGAAGAGCTTGCTTTGATGATGTCCTTGAGGGTTTTACCTATATTCTCCTCTAAGAGTTTGATGGTTTCTGGCCTTACATTTAGGTCTTGAATCCATTTTGAGTTGATCTTAGTGTATGGTGTCAGGGAATGTTCCAACTTCATTTTTTTGCGTGTAGCTGTCCAATTCTCCCAGCACCACTTGTTGAAGAGACTGTCTTTGTCCCATTTTATGCTTTTGCCTCCTTATCTTTTATAGAGAAAACATTTTTATTTTGATGAAGTAAAATTCATTTAAATTTTATTTTATTGATTGAGTCTTTATATCATATCTAAGAAATTTTTAACCTAAAATCACAAACATCTTCTCATGTAATTTTTATAATTTTAAGTTGTACATTTAGAACTATTTATAGTTTTAAATTTATAGGTAGATTTTGCATAAAATATGAGATTTCCATCTAACTTAATTTTGTTGCTTTTATATGTGCAGTTATCTCAATGAGATTTATTGAAAAAGTGTTATTTCTTCTTTAAATTGTCTTTGCCAATTTGTAAGAAAATTCATTGACTGTCTTTGTCTGGGTCTAATTTTGTGCTTTATTCTGTATCATTGATTTATGTATCTATTTCCCTATCAATACCACACTATTTTATAAAGTACTATAAATCTGAATATCAGGTGGTATGATTGCTCCAACTTTTTTTTTTTTTTCTCAAATTATTTTGTCCCTTCTAGGTTCTTTGGCTTTTCATTTAAGTTGTAGAGTCAGCTTATTTGTATGTGTAAAAACCTTGCTTGGGTTTTAACTAGGATTGCATTATATTTGTAAACTAATTTAGGGGAGAATTGTCATCTTTATCATATTGGATATTCTCACCTATAAGCACAGTATGTCTGTCTTGACTTAAATCTTTTTTGATGTATTTCATCCATTGCATAGTTTTCAGAAAGCAGATTATATACATTTTTTTTTTTTTGGTAGAATTTAGACCTGAGTATTTGTTATAACAAGAAGTATTTTCAAAAATTTCATTTCAAATTGTTCATTGCTAATATATATAAAAATATGATTGATTTTTATGTGCTAATCCTGTATCTTATGATATTTCTCAACTTATTTAATGCTTCAAATAGTTTTATATAGATGCCATTATATTTTATAGGTAGATAGTTTTATCCTTTGTAATATCTACTAAAAAAAGATGAACAACTTAAGAGTTGTGGGTTAAGTTTTATTTAGGGCGTAATTGGGACTGCAACCCAGGAGGCAGCATTTCAGATAGCTCTGAGAGACTGCTCCAGAGAGCCAGCAGGAAGAAAATCAGTATATAAGGTTTTGAGGATGGGGAAGTTCAAAATCAATAAAGGGTCATTTTACAAAGGGTTTTCAGTTAGTCAGGAGGATCTGATGTCTCCATGAAGGGATTTAGTGCTTTTCTAAATATGAGGATATGCAAAGATTGAGATAGTAAAATCTGTTCCTAAAAGCATCCACCTATCTAAAGAACTGTTTCACCAGATTCCCTGGAGCAAGGAGTGCCTTGCTCCACCCTGAACTACCTCAGGGGGTGTTGAAGGTCAGCAGCTCCCAGCAGCACAGGGTTCAGTCTCTGCAGAAGTAGGTGGCATATGCCCTTGTTGTCCCGTCATTGGCAGCATAACTGGTAAAAGCCAATTTGTAGTTGACAGTAAATAGGAGCAGTTCTGTTTCTTCTTTACAAATCTGTATTCATTAAGCTCCCTACATACAATGAGTTCCATTCTAATAGTGCAACCATAAGCCCAGTTTGTTCATTAAGTGCAACAAAGTTAGCCTGGGTACCCAAATAACACAATCAGCTGTATGTTATATACTGTGATAAGTTTATAATACTTTTCACACAAGGTTGTATGTATGTGCTCTTCATGATTTTTCTCTGCTGTGGAATATAATTGTGTGATTTTTTTTTTTTGGTGGCAGGCGGGCCGCTTCTATTGGTCTTTCATTTCTCTATTTTCATCCATCTTTGTTCTTTGGCCTGTGTGGGCCTCCCATCACGGCAGCGTCTATTGTCGCAGAGCACTGGCTCTGGGCACATGCGCTCCAGAGCTCCGGCTCCGTAATTGGACACATTGGTCCAGCCGCTCCGCAGCACGTGGGATTTTCCCAGGCCAGGGATCGAACTGGTGCCCCTTGCACTGCAAGGCGGTGTCCTTACCCACTGGACCGCCAGGGAAGCCCTGATCTTTTTTTCTTCTTTAGATTTTTCATATGGTATATGACATCAATTTTGAATATTATATTATCTTTCTTTTCTTGGATAAACCTCATTTTATCATGGTATACTGTTATTCTTATATTATTATATTGCTGAATTTGATATGCTAGTACTTTGTTATAATTTTGGTCTGTAATTTTCTTGTATTGTCCTTCCTTGGTCTCAGGGTAACACTGTAATGAGTTTGGAAATGTTCCCTCTTCCATGTCTTTGGGGAAAATTACAGATTTTGTGTTATTGCTCATATATATGTTTGGGTCTAGAGATTCCTTTTTAAATAATATTTTAAGTATGATATAAATTTCTTAAATAATTATAGTACCACTCATGTTATCTGTTTTCATGTTCGTTGAGTGTTATTAGTGTAAAAGATTCCTGAGGAATTGATTCATCTCATTTAAGCCTTTATGTGGGTGGTTGTTCATACTATTTGAAGTTATCCTTTAATATCTTTTGGATCCATGGTGATAGCCTTAATTTCATTCCTGATATTAGTAGTTAGTATCGCAGACCTCTGTTTCATCTCAGTTTCACTAAAGGTTTACTAAATTAATGGATGTTTTAAGGAATTGACAGTAAATAGGAGCAGTTCTGTTTCTTCTTTACAAATCTGTATTCATTAAGCTCCCTACATACAATGAGTTCCATTCTAATAGTGCAACCATAAGCCCAGTTTGTTCATTAAGTGCAACAAAGTTAGCCTGGGTACCCAAATAACACAATCAGCTGTATGTTATATACTGTGATAAGTTTATAATACTTTTCACACAAGGTTGTATGTATGTGCTCTTCATGATTTTTCTCTGCTGTGGAATATAATTGTGTGATTTTTTTTTTTTGGTGGCAGGCGGGCCGCTTCTATTGGTCTTTCATTTCTCTATTTTCATCCATCTTTGTTCTTTGGCCTGTGTGGGCCTCCCATCACGGCAGCGTCTATTGTCGCAGAGCACTGGCTCTGGGCACATGCGCTCCAGAGCTCCGGCTCCGTAATTGGACACATTGGTCCAGCCGCTCCGCAGCACGTGGGATTTTCCCAGGCCAGGGATCGAACTGGTGCCCCTTGCACTGCAAGGCGGTGTCCTTACCCACTGGACCGCCAGGGAAGCCCTGATCTTTTTTTCTTCTTTAGATTTTTCATATGGTATATGACATCAATTTTGAATATTATATTATCTTTCTTTTCTTGGATAAACCTCATTTTATCATGGTATACTGTTATTCTTATATTATTATATTGCTGAATTTGATATGCTAGTACTTTGTTATAATTTTGGTCTGTAATTTTCTTGTATTGTCCTTCCTTGGTCTCAGGGTAACACTGTAATGAGTTTGGAAATGTTCCCTCTTCCATGTCTTTGGGGAAAATTACAGATTTTGTGTTATTGCTCATATATATGTTTGGGTCTAGAGATTCCTTTTTAAATAATATTTTAAGTATGATATAAATTTCTTAAATAATTATAGTACCACTCATGTTATCTGTTTTCATGTTCGTTGAGTGTTATTAGTGTAAAAGATTCCTGAGGAATTGATTCATCTCATTTAAGCCTTTATGTGGGTGGTTGTTCATACTATTTGAAGTTATCCTTTAATATCTTTTGGATCCATGGTGATAGCCTTAATTTCATTCCTGATATTAGTAGTTAGTATCGCAGACCTCTGTTTCATCTCAGTTTCACTAAAGGTTTACTAAATTAATGGATGTTTTAAGGAATTCGCTTTTGGTTTCAAAGATCTTCTATTTTATATTTCAGTTTTCAGTTTCATTGATTTCTGCTCTTCATTATTTACTTCCTGGTTTGGGGTATTTTATCTTCTTGTATTAGATCCTTAGGGTAGAAGCTTCCATTATTGGTGACTGTCCTTATTTTCTATATAAGCATTTAATGCTATAAATTTCCCCCTAAACAATGTTTCAGCTATATCTTGTAAATTTTAATATGTTCCATTTTCACTTTCTTTAACTTCAAACTATTTTCTAATTTACCTTGAAACTTCTCTTTGACCTGTGGCTATTTTAGAAATATTTTATCTGAATTTCATGTGTTTTACTATTTCCCTGTTATCTTTGTGTTATGATTTCTTGAGTGATTTCACCATTGTTAGACATCATACTTTGTATGATTTTATTTCTTTTAAATTTAAGTAATATGACTCAGGATGTGGTCAAGTGAATGTTCCAGGTACAACTAAAAAGAATACCTATTCTGCTTTGAGATGCATGACTCTGAAACATTTCTGCTGGTTGACATTCTGTTCTTCTGCATCCTTGCAATTTTTCTTTGTACTAATTTATCATTGGAATGTTGAGCTTCAGTTCCAGCTCTCTAACTGTACTATGGACTTGTCTATCCCAGAACTAGAGAAATTCTCCTGGAGATCTCTCTGTACTCTCTGTGTGCATCCTGTCTTCTACTTGTGGTTTCAGGTTGCCTTTCCCAGACTGAGGGATAATGAAAATGGTAAAGTCACCTCCAGTTTGGTGGTGCTTTTTTTTCCTCCTGCTACTGCTTAATTTTTAAAGTCCTCAAATAGATGCTCCAATCATTCTGTCAAGATTTTATCCCTGGAGAAATGAGGGTAAGCCGTGCATGTTCGTTGAGTGTTATTAGTGTAAAAGATTCCTGAGGAATTGATTCATCTCATTTAAGCCTTTATGTGGGTGGTTGTTCATACTATTTGAAGTTATCCTTTAATATCTTTTGGATCCATGGTGATAGCCTTAATTTCATTCCTGATATTAGTAGTTAGTATCGCAGACCTCTGTTTCATCTCAGTTTCACTAAAGGTTTACTAAATTAATGGATGTTTTAAGGAATTCGCTTTTGGTTTCAAAGATCTTCTATTTTATATTTCAGTTTTCAGTTTCATTGATTTCTGCTCTTCATTATTTACTTCCTGGTTTGGGGTATTTTATCTTCTTGTATTAGATCCTTAGGGTAGAAGCTTCCATTATTGGTGACTGTCCTTATTTTCTATATAAGCATTTAATGCTATAAATTTCCCCCTAAACAATGTTTCAGCTATATCTTGTAAATTTTAATATGTTCCATTTTCACTTTCTTTAACTTCAAACTATTTTCTAATTTACCTTGAAACTTCTCTTTGACCTGTGGCTATTTTAGAAATATTTTATCTGAATTTCATGTGTTTTACTATTTCCCTGTTATCTTTGTGTTATGATTTCTTGAGTGATTTCACCATTGTTAGACATCATACTTTGTATGATTTTATTTCTTTTAAATTTAAGTAATATGACTCAGGATGTGGTCAAGTGAATGTTCCAGGTACAACTAAAAAGAATACCTATTCTGCTTTGAGATGCATGACTCTGAAACATTTCTGCTGGTTGACATTCTGTTCTTCTGCATCCTTGCAATTTTTCTTTGTACTAATTTATCATTGGAATGTTGAGCTTCAGTTCCAGCTCTCTAACTGTACTATGGACTTGTCTATCCCAGAACTAGAGAAATTCTCCTGGAGATCTCTCTGTACTCTCTGTGTGCATCCTGTCTTCTACTTGTGGTTTCAGGTTGCCTTTCCCAGACTGAGGGATAATGAAAATGGTAAAGTCACCTCCAGTTTGGTGGTGCTTTTTTTTCCTCCTGCTACTGCTTAATTTTTAAAGTCCTCAAATAGATGCTCCAATCATTCTGTCAAGATTTTATGGCTTCATTCATTGGGAGAAACTGGGTAGAGGATGCTTAGTACACGTTAGTGAAAGTGGCTACTGCTCAGTGTTCACCTGAGATAATGTGTTTAAAAAGGTTTTTTGCAGTTTTGTTCATAGTAGCCTATTTATTCTGGTCAGCAGCTAGGCATTACACATTGCCTGATGGATAACTGCAGCATAATCATTCAAGAAAGTATTACTTAGCAAGCAAAATGGACATATTACTAATCTATATTTTTAGGGTTTAACCTATGTGTATATATATATGTATACATACAAGTAATATAATTTTATATATATATATATATATTATATAATACATATGACCTCTCTAATATATATATTATCTACGTTATCTGTTCATCCATCCATCTTTTCATTCATCTATCCATCCATCTATGTATCTCACAAGACCAAGCACCTAGTAGACATTTACCATCTACTCTGAAGTTAAAAAAAGGAAGATAAACAGACCACTTAAGAATTTTTATTGAAAAGGAGAGAGAGTAGTAAAAACGATAAGATTTTATATTTTTGTAAGAAAAGAGCAACTTAAGATATGTATAGGGTGAGGGAAAGAAGTATGTGGAAATGGTAGAGATTGAAAATAAAAGGAGAAGAAGGAGTAAGATCTTGGAGGATATGGAAAGGAGATAGAGTTAAAACCACAGGTGGAGAGATGACTTTGATCACTCTCTGCTGTGGTACACACACTCCACTCCAGTCATTTCTGTTTTCTTTCTGGGCTTTTAAGGCATTAAGCCATTGAACTAAAAATTTTATACAATATTTTTTTAACTTTGTATACCATGATATAGATTAAATTTGTCAGAAGAGTACTTTCTAGTCAGGGGTTACTAGACACAAGGGTTAATTTAGGACAGTGTGCAAAATAGAGCTTCTCCTTTACTGCTATACTCAACTTCCTAAACATGCATTAAATTCTTTTATTTTTTTGCACAAAGCACAATCTCACTAGACATCTGTTTTCCTGTACTTTCAAATTTTGAAATAAAAGTGAGTTATGGCCAAATAAAGGTAGAAAGAACTGTTTTGTACTAATATCATTCAGCCTAAATTATGTGTCGCTTAGGAAGCATTATTATGAACAAAGCTAGTGGAGATGATGGAATTCTTTCTAAGGTATTTCAAACCCTAAAAATTGATGCTGTTAACGTGCTGTACATGATATGCCAGCAAATTTAGAAAACTCAGCAGGGGCCACAGGACTGGAAAAGGTCAATTCCAATCTCAAAGAAGGGCAATGCCAAAAAATATTCAGACTGTGTCACAGTTGCACTAATTTCACGTACTAGTAAGGTCATGCCCAAGCTAGGCTTTAGCAGTATGTGAACCGAGAACTTCCAAATATACAAGCTAGATTTAGAAAAAGCAGAGGAACCAGAGATCAAATTGCCAACATCTGTTGGATCATAGCAAAAGCAAGGAATTCCAGAAAAAACATCTACTTTTACTTCATTGACTGCACTAAAGCCTTTGACTGTGTGGATCACAGAAAACTGGAAAATTCTGAAACAGATGGAGATATCAGCCCACCTTACCTGCCTCTTGTGAAACTTGTATGCAGCAGAAGAAGCATCAGTTGAAACTGGACATGGGACAATGGACTGGTTCCAGGTTGGAAAAGGAGGCTGAATATTGTCACTCTGCTTATTTAAATTGTATGCAGAGTACATCATGTGAAATGCTGGACTGACTGAAGCACAAGTGGGAATCAAGACTGGGAAAAACTCGGATTTTTTAAAAACAGAAATTTAAGATCTTGGAGGAATGAAAGGAGATAGAGTTAAAACCACAGGTGGAGAGATGACTTTGATCACTCTCTGCTGTGGTACACACACTCCACTCCAGTCATTTCTGTTTTCTTTCTGGGCTTTTAAGGCATTAAGCCATTGAACTAAAAATTTTATACAATATTTTTTTAACTTTGTATACCATGATATAGATTAAATTTGTCAGAAGAGTACTTTCTAGTCAGGGGTTACTAGACACAAGGGTTAATTTAGGACAGTGTGCAAAATAGAGCTTCTCCTTTACTGCTATACTCAACTTCCTAAACATGCATTAAATTCTTTTATTTTTTTGCACAAAGCACAATCTCACTAGACATCTGTTTTCCTGTACTTTCAAATTTTGAAATAAAAGTGAGTTATGGCCAAATAAAGGTAGAAAGAACTGTTTTGTACTAATATCATTCAGCCTAAATTATGTGTCGCTTAGGAAGCATTATTATGAACAAAGCTAGTGGAGATGATGGAATTCTTTCTAAGGTATTTCAAACCCTAAAAATTGATGCTGTTAACGTGCTGTACATGATATGCCAGCAAATTTAGAAAACTCAGCAGGGGCCACAGGACTGGAAAAGGTCAATTCCAATCTCAAAGAAGGGCAATGCCAAAAAATATTCAGACTGTGTCACAGTTGCACTAATTTCACGTACTAGTAAGGTCATGCCCAAGCTAGGCTTTAGCAGTATGTGAACCGAGAACTTCCAAATATACAAGCTAGATTTAGAAAAAGCAGAGGAACCAGAGATCAAATTGCCAACATCTGTTGGATCATAGCAAAAGCAAGGAATTCCAGAAAAAACATCTACTTTTACTTCATTGACTGCACTAAAGCCTTTGACTGTGTGGATCACAGAAAACTGGAAAATTCTGAAACAGATGGAGATATCAGCCCACCTTACCTGCCTCTTGTGAAACTTGTATGCAGCAGAAGAAGCATCAGTTGAAACTGGACATGGGACAATGGACTGGTTCCAGGTTGGAAAAGGAGGCTGAATATTGTCACTCTGCTTATTTAAATTGTATGCAGAGTACATCATGTGAAATGCTGGACTGACTGAAGCACAAGTGGGAATCAAGATTGCTGGGAGAAATATCAATAATCTCAGGTATGTCTATGACACTATACTTACAGCAGAAATTGAAGAGAAATTAAGAAGCCTCTTGATGAAGGTGAAAGAGGAGAGTGAAAACAGCTGACTCAAAACCCAGTACTCTAAGAATGAAAATCACAGTATTCATTCCCATCACTTCATAACATATAGACGGGCAGACAATGGAAACAGTAACAAACTTTATTTTCTTGGGCTGCAAAATCACAGCAAATGCTGACTTCAACCATGAAATTAAAAGACAATTCCTCCTTGGAAGAAAAGCTATGACAAACCTACACAGTATATTAAAAGGCAGAGACATCAGTTTGCTGGGAAAGGACCATATAATTAAAGCTATGGTTTTCCCAGTAGTCATGTATGCATGTGAGAGTTGGACCATAAAGAAGGCTGAGCAGCAAAGAATTGAACTGTGATATTGGAGAAAACTCTTGAGAGTTCTTTGGACTGCAGGGTGATCAAAACAGCCAATCTTAAAGAAAATCTACCATTAATATTCATTGGAAGGACTGATGGTAAAACTGAAACTCCAATACTTTGGCCACCTGATATGAATAATTGACTCACTGGAAAAGACCCAAATGCAAGGAAAGATTGAAGACTGGAGAAGAGGATGACAGAATTCAAGATGGTTGGATGGCATCACTGACTCAATGGACCTGAGTTTGAGCAAGCTCTGGGGGATGGTTAAGGACAGGCAAGCCTGGCATACTGCAGTCTGTGAGGTCACAAAGAATTGAATCTGACTGAGTGACTGAACAACAAAAGCAATGCATGCCTTGTTTTTCACAATTTTAAGACAAACATTGCAGGTATGACATATATGAAGTCTTGTCACCCTTATTTTTACTTTTAGGTAATTTGATATGGTTTTTTTGAATCACTTTCAATGACTGGGGATTGGGGCCCAGTTGAAACTTGTATGCAGCAGAAGAAGCATCAGTTGAAACTGGACATGGGACAATGGACTGGTTCCAGGTTGGAAAAGGAGGCTGAATATTGTCACTCTGCTTATTTAAATTGTATGCAGAGTACATCATGTGAAATGCTGGACTGACTGAAGCACAAGTGGGAATCAAGATTGCTGGGAGAAATATCAATAATCTCAGGTATGTCTATGACACTATACTTACAGCAGAAATTGAAGAGAAATTAAGAAGCCTCTTGATGAAGGTGAAAGAGGAGAGTGAAAACAGCTGACTCAAAACCCAGTACTCTAAGAATGAAAATCACAGTATTCATTCCCATCACTTCATAACATATAGACGGGCAGACAATGGAAACAGTAACAAACTTTATTTTCTTGGGCTGCAAAATCACAGCAAATGCTGACTTCAACCATGAAATTAAAAGACACTTACTCCTTGGAAAAAAATCTATGACAAACCTACAGAGTGTATTAAAAGGCAGAGACATCAGTTTGCTGGGAAAGGACCATATAATTAAAGCTATGGTTTTCCCAGTAGTCATGTATGCATGTGAGAGTTGGACCATAAAGAAGGCTGAGCAGCAAAGAATTGAACTGTGATATTGGAGAAAACTCTTGAGAGTTCTTTGGACTGCAGGGTGATCAAAACAGCCAATCTTAAAGAAAATCTACCATTAATATTCATTGGAAGGACTGATGGTAAAACTGAAACTCCAATACTTTGGCCACCTGATATGAATAATTGACTCACTGGAAAAGACCCAAATGCAAGGAAAGATTGAAGACTGGAGAAGAGGATGACAGAATTCAAGATGGTTGGATGGCATCACTGACTCAATGGACCTGAGTTTGAGCAAGCTCTGGGGGATGGTTAAGGACAGGCAAGCCTGGCATACTGCAGTCTGTGAGGTCACAAAGAATTGAATCTGACTGAGTGACTGAACAACAAAAGCAATGCATGCCTTGTTTTTCACAATTTTAAGACAAACATTGCAGGTATGACATATATGAAGTCTTGTCACCCTTATTTTTACTTTTAGGTAATTTGATATGGTTTTGAATCACTTTCAATATTTTAAAAAAATAGTATATGGTCTGTCTTTATAGCATACTTCTCAGCTAATTCATTGGTCTTGGTAGGTGCATATGTATTTCAGTTTTAAATTTGAATTTTAACCCTACTTTTATGAACTGTTTTATTACCATTTCATAGAAGGTGTCCATGTGAAAAATTGATCTGCGTTCAGAGCTATTTCAGAATTCTTTAAAGATTTTCATCACAAAAATTATTTTTTTTCAGTCCACTAATGTGGACTTTTTATGAATTATACTTCCTGCTATTAGCTTTTCCCCTTACTTCTTCCATTTCTTTATTAAGCTGATTTTCATCTTTATCAGTAAAACTCAAAACTTTGGAGTGAAGGTAAGTACTTGGATGAAATGATAACTGATTGAAAACTCAAAGTGAAACTGTCAGTTGGAGATGCTAATTGACTGAAAGACTAGTGTAAAGAAAACCTGTCTTTAACATGGACCAACAAAAATGCACAGGCCAAATTGAGGAACAAATAGGGAAGGGAAAATAAGAGACCAAGAGAGGAAGGTAGGCTTGTCCTTCATAGCAATAAAGCCCAAATAGCTTGGAGGTCTTTCCTTTTCTGTGACTTTTGTTTCTCTTGTGTGAATTGGTATATATATAGGTGTGTGCATGTGCATGCTAAGTCACTTCAGTCATGTCCGACTCTACAACCTATGGACTGTAGCCTGTCAGCTTCCTCTGCCCATAGGATTCTCCAGGCAGCTATTTGCAATAAGGGATATTCTTTTGTTTCCAATTTTAAAATATTTGCCACATTGGTTAAATTGAGCTTTCATAATAATTGGAGTGATGAGGAGATGATGACTCCATTGAAACTCAGGTAATACAAATTTAAAGAAATGATCTAGTTTTATAAAGAAAGGAAATAAGAGAAGAATATAAAACATCTTTGTAGATAATGAATTGGGCAAGGAATTTAGAAGATTTTGCAGTTAACTTTATTTGAGCAATATGAAATTGTGTTTCTTGTGTTTATCTTGCAAATTGCTGCTAATATGAGGGATTTGATTTGACTTTCAAACAAAATATATGCAGTTTTTCATGGGAAAATCAGAGATATACTTAATTGAGAGTCTTATGCAATAAAGAAAAAGTTCAATCAATATATCAAATATGAAATACATTTCAGAGTTAAGAGAAATTATATAGTTAGTTATTAAGTGGTACCATTTATCTTGGGATTTATTGAGTTCTTTATGTTCACTTCTCCTTTACTTTGGAAAAATGGCAATTTAAAAACAAGTTTTGCCAAATGCTTGGACTACTATTGACTCTTCTTAATTTGCAGCCTTTAATCAATTTAAATAAATTTCAATTAATTCATTTTGCTTGCAAGATTCTTTCTTTGCCTATTTCTAGCAAACTGACACTTGTATATGGCTCATTCTTATTTTTGAGTTACGTTTTTCTTGTGGGATCTTATTCTCTCTTACATTCCTTTGCATGTAAGAGTCCACTGAAGTAGAAATTTGATTGAAAAATTTTAAACAAAGTGAAACTGTCAGTTGGAGATGCTAATTGACTGTTCTTTAACATGGACCAACAAAAATGCACAGGCCAAATTGAGGAACAAATAGGGAAGGGAAAATAAGAGACCAAGAGAGGAAGGTAGGCTTGTCCTTCATAGCAATAAAGCCCAAATAGCTTGGAGGTCTTTCCTTTTCTGTGACTTTTGTTTCTCTTGTGTGAATTGGTATATATATAGGTGTGTGCATGTGCATGCTAAGTCACTTCAGTCATGTCCGACTCTACAACCTATGGACTGTAGCCTGTCAGCTTCCTCTGCCCATAGGATTCTCCAGGCAGCTATTTGCAATAAGGGATATTCTTTTGTTTCCAATTTTAAAATATTTGCCACATTGGTTAAATTGAGCTTTCATAATAATTGGAGTGATGAGGAGATGATGACTCCATTGAAACTCAGGTAATACAAATTTAAAGAAATGATCTAGTTTTATAAAGAAAGGAAATAAGAGAAGAATATAAAACATCTTTGTAGATAATGAATTGGGCAAGGAATTTAGAAGATTTTGCAGTTAACTTTATTTGAGCAATATGAAATTGTGTTTCTTGTGTTTATCTTGCAAATTGCTGCTAATATGGGTACATGATTTGACTTTCAACAATAATATATGCATATTTTCATGGGAAATTCAGAGATATACTTAATTGAGAGTCTTATGCAATAAAGAAAAAGTTCAATCAATATATCAAATATGAAATACATTTCAGAGTTAAGAGAAATTATATAGTTAGTTATTAAGTGGTACCATTTATCTTGGGATTTATTGAGTTCTTTATGTTCACTTCTCCTTTACTTTGGAAAAATGGCAATTTAAAAACAAGTTTTGCCAAATGCTTGGACTACTATTGACTCTTCTTAATTTGCAGCCTTTAATCAATTTAAATAAATTTCAATTAATTCATTTTGCTTGCAAGATTCTTTCTTTGCCTATTTCTAGCAAACTGACACTTGTATATGGCTCATTCTTATTTTTGAGTTACGTTTTTCTTGTGGGATCTTATTCTCTCTTACATTCCTTTGCATGTAAGAGTCCACTGAAGTAGAGAACCTCCTCAGTGTTTATGACCTTCAGGCGAACACTGTCTGTCGCCATAGTCTCAGGTCTCAGTGACTTTCCACAGATTTTAATTTCTCACTCACTGGAAGTCTAATCAAGATGTTTCTGATGTGGACAGTGTTCTTCATTATCGTTCAGGTAAAGATGCTCATTAAAATGTATGATTCTCGGGCTTCCCTGGTGGTCCAGTGGGTAAGGACACTGCCTTGCAGTGCAAGGGGCGCCAGTTGGATTCCTGGCCTGGGGAGATCCCACGTGTAGCGGAGCGGCTGGACCGATGTGTCCAATTACTGAGCCCGAGCTCTGGAGCGCGTGCGCCCAGAGCTGGTGCTCCGCGACAACAGAAGCCACCGCGATGGGAAGCCCACGCGGGCCAAAGAACAAAGATGGATGAAAAATAGACAAATGAAAGACCAATAGAAGTGGCCCGCCTGCTCCCCCCCCTCCCCACCCCACCCCCCAAAAAATAAATAAATGTTTTTTTAAAAAAAGAAAGACCAACAGAAGTGGCCCACCTGCTCCCCTCCCTCCCCACACCACCCCCCTCAAATAAATAAATAAATAAATCTTTAAAATAAAATAAAATGTGTGACTCTCCTCCATTTTCTAAAGTCGATGGATCCTATGTATTTAACCTCTAAATGAGGAAAGATAATGGAGAATTTTGCACTGGGGTTTTTGTGAGCAGATTTGCCTGTAGGTAGTACACACCATTTGTGCACACACTCCACTGTTCAGAACTTAGTGTCATGGCTACACCTAATTGCTGGGCAGGCTGGAAAGGTGATTTGGCTAAATGCCCAGGAAGAAGACGTTATATAGGTTTGGTGAATAGCTTAACCATGCCTTTCCTCTGCTTCTTTTCTTCTCTTAAAAGTTGGGGATCTCACTTTCTTTTTGTTTAATTTAATAACTTATTTATTCAACAGATATTTATTGAGTGCATTGTATGTATTAGACACATACACTAGTCACATGCTGTTGTTCTAGGCACTGAGGATGTATCAGTGAACTGTATCCTTTTTTCAATATTAGGCTCTTTCTTTGCCTATTTCTAGCAAACTGACACTTGTATATGGCTCATTCTTATTTTTGAGTTACGTTTTCTTGTGGGATCTTATTCTCTCTACATTCCTTTGCATGTAAGAGTCCACTGAAGTAGAGAACCTCCTCAGTGTTTATGACCTTCAGGCGAACACTGTCTGTCGCCATAGTCTCAGGTCTCAGTGACTTTCCACAGATTTTAATTTCTCACTCACTGGAAGTCTAATCAAGATGTTTCTGATGTGGACAGTGTTCTTCATTATCGTTCAGGTAAAGATGCTCATTAAAATGTATGATTCTCGGGCTTCCCTGGTGGTCCAGTGGGTAAGGACACTGCCTTGCAGTGCAAGGGGCGCCAGTTGGATTCCTGGCCTGGGGAGATCCCACGTGTAGCGGAGCGGCTGGACCGATGTGTCCAATTACTGAGCCCGAGCTCTGGAGCGCGTGCGCCCAGAGCTGGTGCTCCGCGACAACAGAAGCCACCGCGATGGGAAGCCCACGCGGGCCAAAGAACAAAGATGGATGAAAAATAGACAAATGAAAGACCAATAGAGGTGACCCGCCTGCCCCCCTCCCCACCCCCCCCCCCAAAAAATAAATAAATGTTTTTTTAAAAAAAGAAAGACCAACAGAAGTGGCCCACCTGCTCCCCTCCCTCCCCACACCACCCCCCTCAAATAAATAAATAAATAAATCTTTAAAATAAAATAAAATGTGTGACTCTCCTCCATTTTCTAAAGTCGATGGATCCTATGTATTTAACCTCTAAATGAGGAAAGATAATGGAGAATTTTGCACTGGGGTTTTTGTGAGCAGATTTGCCTGTAGGTAGTACACACCATTTGTGCACACACTCCACTGTTCAGAACTTAGTGTCATGGCTACACCTAATTGCTGGGCAGGCTGGAAAGGTGATTTGGCTAAATGCCCAGGAAGAAGACGTTATATAGGTTTGGTGAATAGCTTAACCATGCCTTTCCTCTGCTTCTTTTCTTCTCTTAAAAGTTGGGGATCTCACTTTCTTTTTGTTTAATTTAATAACTTATTTATTCAACAGATATTTATTGAGTGCATTGTATGTATTAGACACATACACTAGTCACATGCTGTTGTTCTAGGCACTGAGGATGTATCAGTGAACAATGTGGACAAAAACCGCTGCCCTTGTATTCTAATAGAAGAAGATAGTCTTGTATAAATTAGCTTAGAAATCAGTGAATTATATGGAATTTTAGAAAATGACAAGTTTAATGAAAAAAAAAAAAAACTGACTTGGGTATGGAGGGAGCAGGTTGCCGTTTTAAGTACATTAGCCAGAATAAGCTACATTGAATAGATGACATTTGAAAAAAGAGAGGGTTACCTAATCAGGTAAATGGATGAAGACTGTTCCAGGCAGAAACAAAGGCCCTAAGGCAGGAGCATGCTTGGTGACTTAGAGGCACAATTAGGAAGCCAGTGTGAGTGGATTTAGAGTAAGAGAAGGGAGGGAGTATTAGAAGAAGCCAGAAAGGTAACTGAGGAGCAGCTTGTGTAAGACAGGGATTCTCAAACTTTCCTCTTTCATATGTGCCCTTAGTATGTATGCAATTTTGCACGGATCCTCTAGCTGAAAATAAGTAGTTAATCATTCCATTTATTAAGTAGAATAATGACAGTTTAATGACTTGTTTATGTCCTAATAATTTAGTAACTGTTTGAAAACAAACATATGCATTGAAAGAAAGAATAATATTTTTGTTAATAAATAATCATAATTAATTAACAATAGATTACATGCACCTGTTAGGTATTAAACAGCTTCTCAAGTTTTAAAATCACATTGGACACTACCATTGTCATTTTCTGCTCTTGTGGAATTTTATTTGGCATTTGCTTTTATCACAGAACCGCAAAAGCCTAACTTTGCCAAGATCATACAAAATAACTTGAGACTAACATAGCAGATTTGCCTGTAGGTAGTACACACCATTTGTGCACACTCCACTGTTCAGAACTTAGTGTCATGGCTACACCTAATTGCTGGGCAGGCTGGAAAGGTGATTTGGCTAAATGCCCAGGAAGAAGACGTTATATAGGTTTGGTGAATAGCTTAACCATGCCTTTCCTCTGCTTCTTTTCTTCTCTTAAAAGTTGGGGATCTCACTTTCTTTTTGTTTAATTTAATAACTTATTTATTCAACAGATATTTATTGAGTGCATTGTATGTATTAGACACATACACTAGTCACATGCTGTTGTTCTAGGCACTGAGGATGTATCAGTGAACAATGTGGACAAAAACCGCTGCCCTTGTATTCTAATAGAAGAAGATAGTCTTGTATAAATTAGCTTAGAAATCAGTGAATTATATGGAATTTTAGAAAATGACAAGTTTAATGAAAAAAAAAAAAAACTGACTTGGGTATGGAGGGAGCAGGTTGCCGTTTTAAGTACATTAGCCAGAATAAGCTACATTGAATAGATGACATTTGAAAAAAGAGAGGGTTACCTAATCAGGTAAATGGATGAAGACTGTTCCAGGCAGAAACAAAGGCCCTAAGGCAGGAGCATGCTTGGTGACTTAGAGGCACAATTAGGAAGCCAGTGTGAGTGGATTTAGAGTAAGAGAAGGGAGGGAGTATTAGAAGAAGCCAGAAAGGTAACTGAGGAGCAGCTTGTGTAAGACAGGGATTCTCAAACTTTCCTCTTTCATATGTGCCCTTAGTATGTATGCAATTTTGCACGGATCCTCTAGCTGAAAATAAGTAGTTAATCATTCCATTTATTAAGTAGAATAATGACAGTTTAATGACTTGTTTATGTCCTAATAATTTAGTAACTGTTTGAAAAAATACATATAAATTGAAAGAAAGAATAATATTTTTGTTATTAAATAATCATAATTAATTAACAATAGATTACATGCACCTGTTAGGTATTAAACAGCTTCTCAAGTTTTAAAATCACATTGGACACTACCATTGTCATTTTCTGCTCTTGTGGAATTTTATGTGGCATTTGATTTTATCACAGAACCGCAAAAGCCTAACTTTGCCAAGATAAAACATTATCAAAAGAAGTATAGTGTGATCTGTTGATGACACTATGAACTATCCCAAGCAGAGGTTTTCATGTTGTCTCCTAGATGCTGCTGTGTAATCCCTGAAAATATCCTGCAACATCTCAAGCACTTTGAGTTTGCTGTAGTGCCTCAGATCATCTTAGCACACAGTTTGGAAACCATGGTAACTGCATGCCAAAGCACACCTCTATACCAAATTAATACAACTGACATTTACTAAATATAATTAAATGGTTCATTATATTCTAGCACTGTCAGTATACCATACTATATGTTTTAAACTAAAGTGGTATCTCTTGGGCTCATTCCAGTGTATTTGGCAGCTAATAAATGACCTATATAAACAGGTCATATATTTCCTAGTTCCTGTACACTATGAATTCTTGTGGCAATTTTGAATGATTTTCTTGACTTTTATTGTGTCACTTCTTGTCATCGTCTCTGTATCTACCTTTATAATTTTTAATTTTGCACTTCCAGTATACAATGGATTTCAGAACAAGATAATCAAGCTTGCTAGAATGTATTTAAAACACTTTATTAAAAGGAATTTGAAAAGTGCTTCTATGAGTAAAATTTATGAGCTTTGTAAGATCTTATTAGCTTTTTAGAGGCTTTTTATACTTTTTCTTAAAGTAATAGCATAGTTTTGGTAGGTTGTATTTGATTATTAATACTGATTATTATAAATAGTTATTATTGAGCTTAGACACATGAATAACTATACTTATTTAGATAAGTATTTTCTTGTTGTTGTTGGGTGTGTTTAAGTATCTGCAAAAATACATAATTTCGAAACTTTATGGTGAGGGTGAATACTACATTCCTGAAAAAACTACCAGTGCCCCTGTACTGTATATTTGTACTTAGATCCTATGCGTATTAAAAGATTTATCTGATGTATATCTGCTAGTATTTTACCCCACGTGCTTTATCATTTATATTCTATGTTAAAAATTAAAATTCATAATTAATTAACAATAGATTACATGCACCTGTTAGGTATTAAACAGCTTCTCAAGTTTTAAAATCACATTGGACACTACCATTGTCATTTTCTGCTCTTGTGGAATTTTATGTGGCATTTGATTTTATCACAGAACCGCAAAAGCCTAACTTTGCCAAGATAAAACATTATCAAAAGAAGTATAGTGTGATCTGTTGATGACACTATGAACTATCCCAAGCAGAGGTTTTCATGTTGTCTCCTAGATGCTGCTGTGTAATCCCTGAAAATATCCTGCAACATCTCAAGCACTTTGAGTTTGCTGTAGTGCCTCAGATCATCTTAGCACACAGTTTGGAAACCATGGTAACTGCATGCCAAAGCACACCTCTATACCAAATTAATACAACTGACATTTACTAAATATAATTAAATGGTTCATTATATTCTAGCACTGTCAGTATACCATACTATATGTTTTAAACTAAAGTGGTATCTCTTGGGCTCATTCCAGTGTATTTGGCAGCTAATAAATGACCTATATAAACAGGTCATATATTTCCTAGTTCCTGTACACTATGAATTCTTGTGGCAATTTTGAATGATTTTCTTGACTTTTATTGTGTCACTTCTTGTCATCGTCTCTGTATCTACCTTTATAATTTTTAATTTTGCACTTCCAGTATACAATGGATTTCAGAACAAGATAATCAAGCTTGCTAGAATGTATTTAAAACACTTTATTAAAAGGAATTTGAAAAGTGCTTCTATGAGTAAAATTTATGAGCTTTGTAAGATCTTATTAGCTTTTTAGAGGCTTTTTATACTTTTTCTTAAAGTAATAGCATAGTTTTGGTAGGTTGTATTTGATTATTAATACTGATTATTATAAATAGTTATTATTGAGCTTAGACACATGAATAACTATACTTATTTAGATAAGTATTTTCTTGTTGTTGTTGGGTGTGTTTAAGTATCTGCAAAAATACATAATTTCGAAACTTTATGGTGAGGGTGAATACTACATTCCTGAAAAAACTACCAGTGCCCCTGTACTGTATATTTGTACTTAGATCCTATGCGTATTAAAAGATTTATCTGATGTATATCTGCTAGTATTTTACCCCACGTGCTTTATCATTTATATTCTATGTGTTTTCTCTCAAACATTGGAGAGTAACTTGCATACATTTAGACTTTATTCTTAAATGTATCAATGAATATTTCTTTAAAATAACAATATTCTCTTACATTTGAAATGCATGTAATGGTGTCAGCTCATATACCTTGCATATCAGTTTTGCTGGTGGACCCCAAATGTCCTTAGAGCATTTCTCTCTGCCCTTCAGTACCAGATCGTCTGCTCTCAGGTATTTTATTTATTTGTCATGTCTATCTAGCCTTAATTGCACTGACATTTTGAAAAAATGCAGTTCTTTTTTGTTTGTTTTTAATAGAACATTTTTTATTTGAGGTTTGCTGGTTTTTTTCATGATTAGATTCAGATTATGTCTTCTTAGCCAGATTACCACTCTTGGTTCTTTTATGCATTTTTAATTGAGTATATTCTTTCTTTTATGCTCTAAAAAGGACACAAAGCTTGGGAAGGATTAAGGCAATATGAAAAATAAGGTTCCATTACACTTGTGGGGAGTGCATTGTCTAGTATTATGTAGTTAATTTTTATTTTGAATATGTCTAGTAGATTCTATTTTATATGCCCATCTAGAAAATAATATGTGACTATATTATATTTGCAAGTAAATTGTGTATAACACAGTTGCATTGATAATCTTAACAGTTACTGCTAATGATATCATGACTTCATTTGTATAAATACAACTGATTTTCTCCATATGTTAGGAAAGAGATGCTCTCATTAGAAGATACTAGTTTAAATATTATTATTGAGCTTAGACACATTTTATACTTTTTCTTAAAGTAATAGCATAGTTTTGGTAGGTTGTATTTGATTATTAATACTGATTATTATAAATAGTTATTATTGAGCTTAGACACATGAATAACTATACTTATTTAGATAAGTATTTTCTTGTTGTTGTTGGGTGTGTTTAAGTATCTGCAAAAATACATAATTTCGAAACTTTATGGTGAGGGTGAATACTACATTCCTGAAAAAACTACCAGTGCCCCTGTACTGTATATTTGTACTTAGATCCTATGCGTATTAAAAGATTTATCTGATGTATATCTGCTAGTATTTTACCCCACGTGCTTTATCATTTATATTCTATGTGTTTTCTCTCAAACATTGGAGAGTAACTTGCATACATTTAGACTTTATTCTTAAATGTATCAATGAATATTTCTTTAAAATAACAATATTCTCTTACATTTGAAATGCATGTAATGGTGTCAGCTCATATACCTTGCATATCAGTTTTGCTGGTGGACCCCAAATGTCCTTAGAGCATTTCTCTCTGCCCTTCAGTACCAGATCGTCTGCTCTCAGGTATTTTATTTATTTGTCATGTCTATCTAGCCTTAATTGCACTGACATTTTGAAAAAATGCAGTTCTTTTTTGTTTGTTTTTAGTAGAACATTTTTTTTTTGAGGTTTGCTGGTTTTTTTCATGATTAGATTCAGATTATGTCTTCTTAGCCAGATTACCACTCTTGGTTCTTTTATGCATTTTTAATTGAGTATATTCTTTCTTTTATGCTCTAAAAAGGACACAAAGCTTGGGAAGGATTAAGGCAATATGAAAAATAAGGTTCCATTACACTTGTGGGGAGTGCATTGTCTAGTATTATGTAGTTAATTTTTATTTTGAATATGTCTAGTAGATTCTATTTTATATGCCCATCTAGAAAATAATATGTGACTATATTATATTTGCAAGTAAATTGTGTATAACACAGTTGCATTGATAATCTTAACAGTTACTGCTAATGATATCATGACTTCATTTGTATAAATACAACTGATTTTCTCCATATGTTAGGAAAGAGATGCTCTCATTAGAAGATACTAGTTTGTAAAATCTCTCTAGACCTAGGATTCTTAGATTTTAAATGTCTACTGTCAGACTTTGAGTACTTCAAGAGTATAAAGAAGGGCTCTATACATATGTATTCCCAATATTTATTACAGGACTTGAAGAACAGTAATGAAGGTAGTAGCTTTTTTTATAATTTATTATTATGTACCAGATAATGTTCAAACATTTAACATGTACAGCTTTATAAAGTTGATTCTGTTTCTATTACCGTTTTAAAGTGAGGAAGTTTAAGCACAGAGATTAAGTAATGTGCCCAGTGTACCTAACAAATGTACCTAACAAATGGCAAACTCATTACTCATGCTCAGGCAGTCTAATTTCAGAGCCATGCTCCCAGTTTATGCACCACAATAACAAAATGTATTTATCATACAGATGAGTGAAAAAAAGAATGAATGAATGAAGAAAATAGAAAGGATTGACCAGAGGTTCTAACATGTTGTATATAAATAGACAAATAGTGAGGCCGCAGTTCTTACCTCAAGATTTCAATTTGGTTCAGATACAGCACTGTAGAACCCATCAGTTTACAAAAGAGATTGGATTAAAATTGGGGTTCTCAGATGAACCAAGTCAGGCTCACTTGGCTAGAAGGCAAAATCTTAATATTTGTAGAAAAAGCAACTTTTAATTACCTTGGATAAGCAAACTTCTAAATTATGCTTCCCTTTCTAAAATTTGTATTAAAAAGACAGCAGAGATAAAAATTTTTGAGGAGACCAGAGAGATGATTTGCATCTCAAAGATACTGGCAAGTTCTTCATAGGATGCCTCTGTTTCCTCTTTGTTTTTTATAAGCTTCAGAAGATGAACAGGGAAAGTTTTGGGAATGGTGAAAGCACAGGGGAAGGTCTGGCAGCTATCCATGGGGTCTCAGACTGAGTGACTGAACTGAGCACCAACAAGGACTAATATGTGACTATATTATATTTGCAAGTAAATTGTGTATAACACAGTTGCATTGATAATCTTAACAGTTACTGCTAATGATATCATGACTTCATTTGTATAAATACAACTGATTTTCTCCATATGTTAGGAAAGAGATGCTCTCATTAGAAGATACTAGTTTGTAAAATCTCTCTAGACCTAGGATTCTTAGATTTTAAATGTCTACTGTCAGACTTTGAGTACTTCAAGAGTATAAAGAAGGGCTCTATACATATGTATTCCCAATATTTATTACAGGACTTGAAGAACAGTAATGAAGGTAGTAGCTTTTTTTATAATTTATTATTATGTACCAGATAATGTTCAAACATTTAACATGTACAGCTTTATAAAGTTGATTCTGTTTCTATTACCGTTTTAAAGTGAGGAAGTTTAAGCACAGAGATTAAGTAATGTGCCCAGTGTACCTAACAAATGTACCTAACAAATGGCAAACTCATTACTCATGCTCAGGCAGTCTAATTTCAGAGCCATGCTCCCAGTTTATGCACCACAATAACAAAATGTATTTATCATACAGATGAGTGAAAAAAAGAATGAATGAATGAAGAAAATAGAAAGGATTGACCAGAGGTTCTAACATGTTGTATATAAATAGACAAATAGTGAGGCCGCAGTTCTTACCTCAAGATTTCAATTTGGTTCAGATACAGCACTGTAGAACCCATCAGTTTACAAAAGAGATTGGATTAAAATTGGGGTTCTCAGATGAACCAAGTCAGGCTCACTTGGCTAGAAGGCAAAATCTTAATATTTGTAGAAAAAGCAACTTTTAATTACCTTGGATAAGCAAACTTCTAAATTATGCTTCCCTTTCTAAAATTTGTATTAAAAAGACAGCAGAGATAAAAATTTTTGAGGAGACCAGAGAGATGATTTGCATCTCAAAGATACTGGCAAGTTCTTCATAGGATGCCTCTGTTTCCTCTTTGTTTTTTATAAGCTTCAGAAGATGAACAGGGAAAGTTTTGGGAATGGTGAAAGCACAGGGAAGTCTGGCAGGCTGCAGTCCATGGGGTCTCAGACTGAGTGACTGAACTGAGCACCAACAAGGACTACCATAGTTATCCACCCGTATTGGAAAGCTTCACCTTTCTTCCTCAAGCCTAAGGGAGAAAGTCTCTCTGGAAGGCCCAGGGGCAACATCCCACCTCCCACAAAAAAAGAGGCAAAGGCTGCAGGAAAGATCAGGAAGACAAACTGAGGAATTCATCATGTAGCCACATTAGCGTGGTCCCCAGCTTAAGAGAGGAACAGAAAACCTTCACCCACTTAGGTGGTTGCTACTGGGGCACAATGGACTGTGAGCCTTTGGAACACATAGAGAGTAACCCTGGCCAGAATTCCTTAATTGCTTCCACAGCCATTTGCCTGTTTGCAGAGGATTTAAAGAGAAAGAAATGAGAAGACTAGAGAAAGCAGTTAGTAAACCAAAACCTAGCCTGCCAGAAAGTCACATTAACGTGACTTCCCAGTTCCATTAGACCAGTGACCTTGCTCCAAAACACCATATAAGTGGAGTGCCTCTTCACAGGGAGAACAGCCCAAATGGGAGCTGAAGCACCACAGATGGGAGCTGAACCAAAGCCCGTCAGATGGGAGACAGAGCACCCCAGATGAGGTCCAAAACCCCCCAGATTGGACAAGTTGAAAAAAGGCCCGGTGGAACCTGATGTCTAGCTGTTCTGAAAAAGATTATTTGAGCTTTTAATTTACAAAGGAGTAGTAGTATCTATCAGAAGAGCCAGTGAGCTTGTTCCCCACTGTCAAAGTTGCCAGAGGCTCCTGTAGGGAAAATTAGAACTGGTTGCCTCAAGTCCAAGGGAGCCCCTCTAGGCATGTTCTTTAAGAGTGTTTCTTGCCTTTTGTAAAGCATTTCTGACTGCCAGATTATTTAACTATGAGCCATTCAGGAGCTATTGCTCTTCTGATCTTAACATAGCTAATGTGCACCCTAAAGAACTTTCCTTTGGGATATATGAAATACTTCCCATTGTTGTAAGCTTTAGAACACCAAACACAAGACACAGACAAATACCAGCAAAAATAGCATAGATAGACAAGGAAAACAACTATTGGGAAAGCAGCTGATCTTGAAGATGACAGGCTAGTTGTGGGACCCTGAAGGAAAGAGGGCCTTTGCAAGCATAAGGAAGCTTAAGCACATATTTGCAGTTTGGTGCTGAAAGGATGCCTACAGGAAGAGACAGGACATGATCTAAGGTCCATTGTCAAAACTTCTGATTGATCCCCCTGGTTTCCGTGCTCTGGGCAATGCATGCTCACCATGAGTTCCTATTGCAATGTAGATACATAGCTGCTCAACCTTTAGCTTGATTGGTGTAACTATAGGAAGTTCCTTGCAAACCCCCTTTCGTTTGCCGATAAAACTGTTAGTTTACTCTAATAAACCGGAACTGCTCTGACAGAACCCCTGCCGTGTCTGATTGTCCCTGGCATGCACCAGCGGGCTGGAGGGGGCACGGCAGCAAGGCCCATCTCTCTCTGAGATCTCCTGGATCGGCCAGGGGCAATCCTGCTGCCTTCCCTTTCTGCGGAAGGTCCCCGAAACTAGTGCCTTGAAATAAACCATTTATCCGAGTTTGGATACCAAGTTGTTTTATAGATCAGACATGAGGGGCGGGGTGAGGAAGCAAAGTAAAAAGGCCATTAATCTTGTAAACTTCTTCTAGAATGGTAAGACTCAGGCAAGGGATGTGTTAACTTCTCTCTTCCTGCCATCTACAGGTGGACAGGATTCTAGAACAAAGGCATTTTACTTTAAACAACATTCCAGGCAAGCCATTAAGCTTTTACAAAGATTATTTGAGCTTTTAATTTACAAAGGAGTAGTAGTATCTATCAGAAGAGCCAGTGAGCTTGTTCCCCACTGTCAAAGTTGCCAGAGGCTCCTGTAGGGAAAATTAGAACTGGTTGCCTCAAGTCCAAGGGAGCCCCTCTAGGCATGTTCTTTAAGAGTGTTTCTTGCCTTTTGTAAAGCATTTCTGACTGCCAGATTATTTAACTATGAGCCATTCAGGAGCTATTGCTCTTCTGATCTTAACATAGCTAATGTGCACCCTAAAGAACTTTCCTTTGGGATATATGAAATACTTCCCATTGTTGTAAGCTTTAGAACACCAAACACAAGACACAGACAAATACCAGCAAAAATAGCATAGATAGACAAGGAAAACAACTATTGGGAAAGCAGCTGATCTTGAAGATGACAGGCTAGTTGTGGGACCCTGAAGGAAAGAGGGCCTTTGCAAGCATAAGGAAGCTTAAGCACATATTTGCAGTTTGGTGCTGAAAGGATGCCTACAGGAAGAGACAGGACATGATCTAAGGTCCATTGTCAAAACTTCTGATTGATCCCCCTGGTTTCCGTGCTCTGGGCAATGCATGCTCACCATGAGTTCCTATTGCAATGTAGATACATAGCTGCTCAACCTTTAGCTTGATTGGTGTAACTATAGGAAGTTCCTTGCAAACCCCCTTTCGTTTGCCTATAAAAACTGTTAGTTTACTCTAATAAACCGGAACTGCTCTGACAGAACCCCTGCCGTGTCTGATTGTCCCTGGCATGCACCAGCGGGCTGGAGGGGGCACGGCAGCAAGGCCCATCTCTCTCTGAGATCTCCTGGATCGGCCAGGGGCAATCCTGCTGCCTTCCCTTTCTGCGGAAGGTCCCCGAAACTAGTGCCTTGAAATAAACCATTTATCCGAGTTTGGATACCAAGTTGTTTTATAGATCAGACATGAGGGGCGGGGTGAGGAAGCAAAGTAAAAAGGCCATTAATCTTGTAAACTTCTTCTAGAATGGTAAGACTCAGGCAAGGGATGTGTTAACTTCTCTCTTCCTGCCATCTACAGGTGGACAGGATTCTAGAACAAAGGCATTTTACTTTAACAATCAGGCAGAAGGGCAGGGTCCTCCAGGCAAGCCATTAAGCATGATTATAATAATAAAAGCAACAGAAAGCAAGTCAAAGAAACAGTTTGCAACTTGGAGCCAGAATTGGTTTTCTCACTGCAAAATCTTCTGAATCAAGGATTTTTTGATTCTGTCATAGGATCACCTGTAATTTTGGATTTTATTCCTGTTGGATTACAGTAGATTTTATTTTAATTGGTAAAAAATTTTGTACTTTATGATGCTAATCACATTTTTACTTTCTTTTTAACTATAAGTACAAAGGTGTGTAATGACTCATTCCTTATGTAATTATTTCAGTTCAGTTTAATTCAGTTGCTCAGTCGTGTCTGACTTTTGCAACCCCATGGACTGCCGTAAGCCAATGTCAGATTCTTTTCCAATGAGTCATCTCTGCATCAGAGTTTTAAAGCTTCAGCTTCAGCATCATTTCTTCCAATGAATATTCAGGGTGATTTCTGTTGGGATTGACTAGTTTGATCTCCTTACAGTCCAAGAGATACTCAACAGTCTTCTCCAACACCACAGTTCAAAGGCATCAATTCTTCATTTTTCAGCCTTCTTTATGGTGCAGCTCTTTCACATCCATGCATGACTTCTTGGAAAACCATAGCTTAGACTAAAAGGACTTTTATCAACAACGTGATGTCTCAGACCATGCTAAGTTTGTCATAACTTTTCTTCCAAGGAGCAAAGATCTTTCATGGCTGCAATCACCATCCACAGTGATTTGGGGACCCAAGAAAATAAGGTCTTATCATTGTTTCCATTGTTTGTTCATCTATTTGCCATGAAGTGATGGGAATGGATGCCATTATCTTCCTTTTTTTTGAATGTTGAGTTTTAGGCCAGCTTTTCCACTGTCTTTCTTTTAATACCTTCATCAAGAGGCTCTTTAATTCTTCTTCACTTTCTGCCATAAGCGTGATGTCATCTGCATACCTGAGGTTATTGATATTTCTCCTGGAAATCTTGAATCCAGCTTCTGCTTCATCCAGACCAGCATTTCACATGATGTACTCTGCATATAAGCTAAATAAACAGGGTGACAATATACAGCCTTGATGTACGCCTTTACCAGTTTAGAACCAGTCCATTGGTTCTAAGTCCAGTTCTAGCTGTAGCTTCTTTTCCCGCATACAGGTTTCACAGGAGGCAGGTAACATGGTCTGGTAGTCCCATCTCTTTTTTTAAATTTTATTTATTTATCTTTTAGGGGGTGGGGTGGGGAGGGAGGAGGATGGGTGGGCTACTTCTATTGGTCTTTCATTTGTCTATTTTCATCCATCTTTGTTCTTTGGCTCCTGTGGGCCTCCCATCACGGTGGCATCTGTTGTCGCAGAGCACCGGCTCTGGGCGCATGCGCTCCAGAGCTCCAGCTCGGTAATTGGACACGTGGGTCCAGCCGCTCTGTGGCATGTGGGATCTTCCCAGGCCAGGGATCAAACCAGCGCCCCTTGCACTGCAAGGCGGTTTCCTTACCCACTGGACCACCAGGGGAAGCCTGGTGGAATTTTCCACAGTTTGTTGTGATCCACACAGTCGGAGGCTTTAGCTTAGTCAATGAAGCAGAAGTAGCTGTTTTTCTGAAATTCCCTTGCTCTTTCTGTGATCCAACGGATGTCAGCAATTTGATGCTGTTCATCACTAAAATTATAGCAGCAAAATCTAGACTCTGGGAGTAGGGTTTCGAGTGTTGAGAGTAGAGTTAAAATTGACATAAATGAAAAATAAAGATTTCTATTAAAGGTTATTATGGAAGTGTCAACTAAAAAAGAAGTACAACTTGAGAGGTGGGTCAGATTTTGTTTCTATTTGCCATGAAGTGATTTGGCAAAAGCCTAAGGTCTTATCATTGTTTCCATTGTTTGTTCATCTATTTGCCATGAAGTGATGGGAATGGATGCCATTATCTTCCGTTTTTTTGAATGTTGAGTTTTAGGCCAGCTTTTCCACTGTCTTTCTTTTAATACCTTCATCAAGAGGCTCTTTAATTCTTCTTCACTTTCTGCCATAAGCGTGATGTCATCTGCATACCTGAGGTTATTGATATTTCTCCTGGAAATCTTGAATCCAGCTTCTGCTTCATCCAGACCAGCATTTCACATGATGTACTCTGCATATAAGCTAAATAAACAGGGTGACAATATACAGCCTTGATGTACGCCTTTACCAGTTTAGAACCAGTCCATTGGTTCTAAGTCCAGTTCTAGCTGTAGCTTCTTTTCCCGCATACAGGTTTCACAGGAGGCAGGTAACATGGTCTGGTAGTCCCATCTCTTTTTTTAAATTTTATTTATTTATCTTTTAGGGGGTGGGGTGGGGAGGGAGGAGGATGGGTGGGCTACTTCTATTGGTCTTTCATTTGTCTATTTTCATCCATCTTTGTTCTTTGGCTCCTGTGGGCCTCCCATCACGGTGGCATCTGTTGTCGCAGAGCACCGGCTCTGGGCGCATGCGCTCCAGAGCTCCAGCTCGGTAATTGGACACGTGGGTCCAGCCGCTCTGTGGCATGTGGGATCTTCCCAGGCCAGGGATCAAACCAGCGCCCCTTGCACTGCAAGGCGGTTTCCTTACCCACTGGACCACCAGGGGAAGCCTGGTGGAATTTTCCACAGTTTGTTGTGATCCACACAGTCGGAGGCTTTAGCTTAGTCAATGAAGCAGAAGTAGCTGTTTTTCTGAAATTCCCTTGCTCTTTCTGTGATCCAACGGATGTCAGCAATTTGATGCTGTTCATCACTAAAATTATAGCAGCAAAATCTAGACTCTGGGAGTAGGGTTTCGAGTGTTGAGAGTAGAGTTAAAATTGACATAAATGAAAAATAAAGATTTCTATTAAAGGTTATTATGGAAGTGTCAACTAAAAAAGAAGTACAACTTGAGAGTTGTGGGTCAAGTTTTATTTGGGGTATAATTAGGACTGCAGCCTGGGAGGCAGCACCCCAGATAGCTCTGAGAGACTGCTCCAAAGAGATAGGGGAGGAAAGCCAATATAAGAGTTTCAGTGTGGGAGAAATTCAAATGCCATCAAATAAAGGTTTTTTTCAAAGGCTTTTGTTTTACAAATGACTTGTGTCTGACATGAGGATGTGATATCTTCCTGAAGGATTTTGGCACTTTTCTAGTTGTGAGGAGATGCAAGGATTGAGATAATAAAAGCTGTTCCTAAAAGTCATTTACCTATCTAAAGACCTGCTCCACTGGATTCCCCTGAGCACAGAGTGCCTTGCCCCACCCAGCTCCTAAGGCACAGTGTTCCATCTCTGCAGAGGCAGATGGAAAATGCCCTTGTTGTCCATTCATTGCAGTTGACAGAAGGACACAGCCTAATTTAGATAGTCAGGAAATGTTCCCTGAATAAGATGTTAAAGTTGAAAGCATGTAGCATTTAACCAGGGAGTGAAGTGGGTAAGAGTGTTCTAGACAGAGGTCCTGAGGACTATTGCTGAGGCGTGATAGGGTGTGATGCATGGATTCTTTAATTTTATTCAATGAGTATTGAGTTAGCAGGCCCTGTACTAAGTGATGGGAACGTAACAGTGGGCAAGACTGCTTAGTTCATCTAAGAAGAGACTGGTTTGAAATAAGGCTCCATGGTATGCAGAGCGAAGATCATGCAGGGCCTTGAAGGTTGTGTTATGGTTTTAGACTTTATATTAAGGGCATTGGGAAGTGAGAGTTGAGTCTTTAGAGCCAAAGAAAGCAGATATTTTAAAGAGAACAGTATAATATGTCTTGTATTTTTTTTAATTTTATTTTGGTAGGAACATTTAATATAAGATCTACTCTCTTAACAAAGTGTTTTCAATGCATATCAGCACACATTGTTCATACTTATGTTCATTGCAGCATCATTCACAGTAGACAAGATGTGGAAACAAAGTAAAATGTTCATTTTCATATAAATGCCTAAAAAATGTAGCATGTACATACAGTGAGACACTATTGAGCCTTAAAAGGGAAGGAAATTTTACAGTATGTGATAATAAGAGTGAATCTTTAGGACATTATGCTAAGTGAAGTAAGCTGTCACAGGAAGAGAAATAGTGCCTAATCCCACTTATATGAGGTACGCATAATATGTTTTAATGGTGCTGTGAGGTCAGGTAAAATGGAAACTGAAAGGAGTTCATTGGATGCAGAAACCTGGAGGCTGTTGGTGACCTTCATGAAAGCAGTCCTTGTATTGATAGGGGTGGAAGAAGATAAAGAAGTGGAGGCAATATTGTTTGGTTATTGATTAAAATCCTGCCTGCTAATGCAGAAGGCATAAGAGATGAGGATTTGATGCCTGGATGAAAAATGGACCCTGGAAGAGGTCATAGCAACCTATTCCAGTATTTTTTGCCTGGAGAATGCTAAGGACAGAGGAGCCAGATGGGCTATAGTCCATAGGATCACAAAGAGTCATACACCACTCAAGTGACTTAGCATTTGTGAAAAGTCATTTTATGTGTTGTTCTTCCTCTGGCTGGGGACTCCTTACTTGCCATCCTCCATAGTCAGGCTTGTTCTGACTTTCCAGTGGCTAATGGAGTTGCCTCATTGCTCATTGTATTCCACCACTTGACTTTAATTCTGCTTTATAGCACATTGGGTACTGGCTTAGACTTTGGAATCAGAGTGAACTGAGTTTGACTTCACAATTTGCAGACTGATTGACCATGAGCACGGTAAACCCATTTTTTCAGAAATCAAATGGTACTATTAATGGTATTTCCCTTATAGGATTTTTACATCATTAGTCATGTAACTGTTTCAAACAGTACTGACCTTAGACACATATAATTTTAAAATTTGTAATAGCCACATTAAAGGAAAAGTACAAAGGAGTGGATAAAATCAACCTCAATCCAATGTCTTATTTGTTTTATATTATCTACTTAAGTTATCCATAGACTAAATGTTTGTGCCCCTACCTAAAATTCGTGTTGAACCCTTAACCCCCAAAGTGATGAGCAAGGCCTTCAAGTGGATGACTAGGCCATGAGGGCAGAGTCCTCTTGAATGGGATTGGTGCCCTTGTAAAGAGATCTCAGTGAACTCACTTTTACCTTTCCTCCATGTGAGGATACAGGGAGAAAGTGGCTGTCTACATACCAGGATGTGGGCTTTCAGCAGATATCAAATTGGTCAACACCAGTGTCTTGGACTTTCCAGCCTCTAGAACCACTGAAATAAATTTCTGTTGTTTAAAACCAACAACTCTGAAAATTTTTACAGAAGTCCAAACAAATGAAATGTAAGTTGAGGTCAGGTAAAATGGAAACTGAAAGGAGTTCATTGGATGCAGAAACCTGGAGGCTGTTGGTGACCTTCATGAAAGCAGTCCTTGTATTGATAGGGGTGGAAGAAGATAAAGAAGTGGAGGCAATATTGTTTGGTTATTGATTAAAATCCTGCCTGCTAATGCAGAAGGCATAAGAGATGAGGATTTGATGCCTGGATGAAAAATGGACCCTGGAAGAGGTCATAGCAACCTATTCCAGTATTTTTTGCCTGGAGAATGCTAAGGACAGAGGAGCCAGATGGGCTATAGTCCATAGGATCACAAAGAGTCATACACCACTCAAGTGACTTAGCATTTGTGAAAAGTCATTTTATGTGTTGTTCTTCCTCTGGCTGGGGACTCCTTACTTGCCATCCTCCATAGTCAGGCTTGTTCTGACTTTCCAGTGGCTAATGGAGTTGCCTCATTGCTCATTGTATTCCACCACTTGACTTTAATTCTGCTTTATAGCACATTGGGTACTGGCTTAGACTTTGGAATCAGAGTGAACTGAGTTTGACTTCACAATTTGCAGACTGATTGACCATGAGCACGGTAAACCCATTTTTTCAGAAATCAAATGGTACTATTAATGGTATTTCCTTATAGGATTTTTACATCATTAGTCATGTAACTGTTTCAAACAGTACTGACCTTAGACACATATAATTTTAAAATTTGTAATAGCCACATTAAAGGAAAAGTACAAAGGAGTGGATAAAATCAACCTCAATCCAATGTCTTATTTGTTTTATATTATCTACTTAAGTTATCCATAGACTAAATGTTTGTGCCCCTACCTAAAATTCGTGTTGAACCCTTAACCCCCAAAGTGATGAGCAAGGCCTTCAAGTGGATGACTAGGCCATGAGGGCAGAGTCCTCTTGAATGGGATTGGTGCCCTTGTAAAGAGATCTCAGTGAACTCACTTTTACCTTTCCTCCATGTGAGGATACAGGGAGAAAGTGGCTGTCTACATACCAGGATGTGGGCTTTCAGCAGATATCAAATTGGTCAACACCAGTGTCTTGGACTTTCCAGCCTCTAGAACCACTGGAAATAAATTTCTGTTGTTTAAAAACCAACAACTCTATGAAAATTGTTACAGAAGTCCAAACAAATCAAGACAATCTAGTAACATAAAAAAAATCACTATTTCAGTATATAATCAATATACAAATATATAGTAATATATTTTCCTTTTATTCATACTAAGATTTTGACATCTGGTATGTATTTTGCACTTATATCATATTTCAATTCAGACTAGCTGAATTTCAAGTGTTCCATGCATAATGGCTTCAGTACAGTATTGAACAGTAAAGTTCTAGAGATGGATGGAAGCATCTGTCTTTTATAGGCTAAGGAGACAGAAAGCATCATCTGTAAATGCACTGAATTTTAGCTTAGAGGAAACCTTATCCTGACATACTCTTCATGAATTTCTTGCATTATTCATGACTCTGATACATTCCTGGTCATTTCAGTTCTTGTCCATTTTGTGTTTGATACTATAATGTATTCGTTCATTTGCCAATACAATGCTTATAGAAAATATTGTATATTACTGGCACTGTTTTCTGTCAATTCAGTTGCTCAGTCATGTCTGACTCTTTCTGACCCCATAGACTGCAGCACACAAGGCTTCCCTGTCCTGCACTGTTTTAGGTTCTTGGAATACAACAGTGAGCAAAACAGTTTGTCCTTAGGGAGTTTATGCTGTTCTAGGAAGAGCCAGACAATACACTCTAAAAATAAATGAATGTATGCCATGGATGTCAGATGGTCACAGTGCTTTGTCAAAAGGGAAAATTGGAGAAGCCTAAAGAGGTTGGTAGAATGGGATGTGAAAGTGGACTGCAGATTTAAATAGGGCAGACAAAATAGTATTCTGAGAAGGTAAAGAGGTAAGTGATAATACCATAAAAGTACAGGACCAAGTGGGGCTTCCCTGGTGGCTCAGATGGTAAATAATCTGCCTGCAATGTGGGGGACATGGGTTTGATCCCTGGGTTGGGAAGATGCTCTGGAGAAGGGATAGGCTACCCACTCTATTATTCTTGCCTCGAGAATTCTATGGACAGAGGAGATTGGAGGGTTACAGTGCATGGGTTGCAAAGAGTCAGACTTGACTGAGTGACTGACACACACACACGGGACCAAATAAACAGTCCTATGCTAGTTGCTACTTGAGCTCCAAAGATACATCAACGATAGCCCCATGCTTTATGGAGGTCATTGGGGAAATTTTAATAAATAAACTGGCATAATGCTAGATATAACACTTGTTATAAAAGAATTTTCTAAAAATACCACAGGAATAAAAAACAATTCTTAGAGGAGGCAATGTGGTAGTAGAACTGGGCTTTGAAGTTAAATAGATGGGCTTGCATCCTAGCCATCATTATCAAATATCAGTAGATTAAATGATGATCTTGGATTGTCCAGGACTGTCCCAGTTGTTACACTGAAAATTTTGTATTCAGAGAAACTACTGGTCTCAGTTTTATCACTGAGAGTTCGATATCTGGAGATATTTCTCAGTTCAGTTTTACCTCAGTCCCTGAAATCTCAGCCAGGGTAGTTTATCATTCTACAACTGTATGACTTCAAGCAAAGTAAATGAGGACAATATTTCCCTTAATAAATTGAGAATAAAACCAGTTTTGTGAGGTTGATCTAAGGATTATACATAAAATACTTGGCACATTTGAGACAGTGAATGGATTTTGTACTTGTGATTTGATTAATCGAGTCAAGGAGAGACTTCATGCAATATGTGGATAGGTTTTAACAAGTAAATGAGTTTCAGTTGATAAAGGACAGAATATGTATAATGGCAAATGGGTAGAGATAGAAAGTAAAGCAAAGAGGATCATTAAAAACACAAAGAAAAACAGGAAATTTGTGAATTTCTTCAGGGAATCGGTGAATATGGCTCACATTGGGCCCAGCATGGAGTGTGAGAAGAGAAACATTATAAAAAACGATAAAGGTTTTAAAAGTTAATTTAAGACATCTTCTTGTGGACTATAAATGACAGAAAGAGGAGTTAAAATTCAAATTACAGATATTACTTTATATGTCATGTGTTGTCATTGTAAATATACTTAATGAATGCCTGCTTATGTTGCTACTAAGTCAGATAAGACATATTCAGAAACCAATTTTCTTTTTTTTACAGTGTTGTAGAATCATATTGTTTATGACTTAGAAATTAGGCTGAGTTGTGCTTATTTTTAGTTTAGAGTGTTTTAGGAGCAACGCGTATCACTTTTTAACCATTATTTTTGTTTAAATTATCTAACATTTGGCATTAGAACTAAGTGACTGATTACATAAAAATCCAGAGATTTTCGCTGAAAATTATGAAAGTGACTCCATGAACACAATTTCAAAATTTCACAGTAGGATAAATAATATCTGGATGATATAAAAAGAAATCAAATGAGTCATAAACTTTTAGTTTTTTAGAAAATTAAGGTTCAATTTCAGACTGTATTAGGTAAGTAGCATGATTCTGTTGTGCCTAAATTTTCTTGTATGCCCAAGTGGCAGAAGTGTCTAGCGACTTATATAGAGAGAGTATGGCACAGAGATTAAGAGTAAAAACTCTTTGATCAGATTGTGTAGATTTGGTCTCAGTTTTATCACTGAGAGTTCGATATCTGGAGATATTTCTCAGTTCAGTTTTACCTCAGTCCCTGAAATCTCAGCCAGGGTAGTTTATCATTCTACAACTGTATGACTTCAAGCAAAGTAAATGAGGACAATATTTCCCTTAATAAATTGAGAATAAAACCAGTTTTGTGAGGTTGATCTAAGGATTATACATAAAATACTTGGCACATTTGAGACAGTGAATGGATTTTGTACTTGTGATTTGATTAATCGAGTCAAGGAGAGACTTCATGCAATATGTGGATAGGTTTTAACAAGTAAATGAGTTTCAGTTGATAAAGGACAGAATATGTATAATGGCAAATGGGTAGAGATAGAAAGTAAAGCAAAGAGGATCATTAAAAACACAAAGAAAAACAGGAAATTTGTGAATTTCTTCAGGGAATCGGTGAATATGGCTCACATTGGGCCCAGCATGGAGTGTGAGAAGAGAAACATTATAAAAAACGATAAAGGTTTTAAAAGTTAATTTAAGACATCTTCTTGTGGACTATAAATGACAGAAAGAGGAGTTAAAATTCAAATTACAGATATTACTTTATATGTCATGTGTTGTCATTGTAAATATACTTAATGAATGCCTGCTTATGTTGCTACTAAGTCAGATAAGACATATTCAGAAACCAATTTTCTTTTTTTTACAGTGTTGTAGAATCATATTGTTTATGACTTAGAAATTAGGCTGAGTTGTGCTTATTTTTAGTTTAGAGTGTTTTAGGAGCAACGCGTATCACTTTTTAACCATTATTTTTGTTTAAATTATCTAACATTTGGCATTAGAACTAAGTGACTGATTACATAAAAATCCAGAGATTTTCGCTGAAAATTATGAAAGTGACTCCATGAACACAATTTCAAAATTTCACAGTAGGATAAATAATATCTGGATGATATAAAAAGAAATCAAATGAGTCATAAACTTTTAGTTTTTTAGAAAATTAAGGTTCAATTTCAGACTGTATTAGGTAAGTAGCATGATTCTGTTGTGCCTAAATTTTCTTGTATGCCCAAGTGGCAGAAGTGTCTAGCGACTTATATAGAGAGAGTATGGCATAGAGATTAAGAGTAAAAACTCTTTGATCAGATTGTGTAGATTTGAAAGCTTGCTCTCCTTTGTGGTAGAATCCTTGGCATGCTCCCACATCTCCATGGATAGCTGGTGAGAAGTCACTATATAACGCAGGGAGCCAAACCTGGTGCTCTGTGATGACCTGGGGAGAGGGGGAGAGGGGAGGGGAGGGAGGCTTCAGAGGGAGGATATATATGAGCAATTTGTGTTGTACAGCAGAAACAAACACAGCATTGTAAAGTGGTTTTCCTCCAATTAAAAAGTAAACTAAAAAAAAAAAGAGAGTACCTATTGCTTTAACTGCTGGGAGTACTAATTGCATATAGCACTAAGCCACCAGCCTCTCTTGATTGGCAAAGTTGGAGTGAGCCCCCCTTGCTCAAGTTCACACTGTTTCCATGTTGGCCCACATCTACTTACTGATTAAGGCAGTGGCATAAAGGCCTGACCATTTTTGTGTGATGTGGGGTAACTCTCATTGGCCATTCTTGTTCCAAATATTTTTTGTAGTCTGTTGTTGAACTTGCATCACAGACGAACTTCTCCCTGTGTTCACTTCTGATTCCCCTCACTCTACTGCCATAGATATTAATAATAAGATATTCACTAATAAACATTCTTCATAATAAACCTCATATCAGATTCTAATTCCCAGAGAACTCATTCCACAACAGCTAGTCCCTGAAGTGGTCTGGGAAAGCAGGTGATTGGGTTTTGGAGTAAAATCAATTGATAGCTCGTTGGCAGTGTCAACTCCATTACTGAAAGTAGGTAGAGCACAGAGTCCTAGGCATATGGTGGTGGTCCAAGAGTTACAACTTTTAAGGGCATTAAATTAGGTTGGTAAATTGGAAAGAAGTGAGCTATGATCTTTGCTAATGTGTGAAATGAGTGCAGTGGTGCAGTAGTTTAAACATTCTTTGGAATGAAAACTCCATGACACATTTCAAACAGTAGGATAAATAATATCTGGATGATATAAAAAGAAATCAAATGAGTCATAAACTTTTAGTTTTTTAGAAAATTAAGGTTCAATTTCAGACTGTATTAGGTAAGTAGCATGATTCTGTTGTGCCTAAATTTTCTTGTATGCCCAAGTGGCAGAAGTGTCTAGCGACTTATATAGAGAGAGTATGGCATAGAGATTAAGAGTAAAAACTCTTTGATCAGATTGTGTAGATTTGAAAGCTTGCTCTCCTTTGTGGTAGAATCCTTGGCATGCTCCCACATCTCCATGGATAGCTGGTGAGAAGTCACTATATAACGCAGGGAGCCAAACCTGGTGCTCTGTGATGACCTGGGGAGAGGGGGAGAGGGGAGGGGAGGGAGGCTTCAGAGGGAGGATATATATGAGCAATTTGTGTTGTACAGCAGAAACAAACACAGCATTGTAAAGTGGTTTTCCTCCAATTAAAAAGTAAACTAAAAAAAAAAAGAGAGTACCTATTGCTTTAACTGCTGGGAGTACTAATTGCATATAGCACTAAGCCACCAGCCTCTCTTGATTGGCAAAGTTGGAGTGAGCCCCCCTTGCTCAAGTTCACACTGTTTCCATGTTGGCCCACATCTACTTACTGATTAAGGCAGTGGCATAAAGGCCTGACCATTTTTGTGTGATGTGGGGTAACTCTCATTGGCCATTCTTGTTCCAAATATTTTTTGTAGTCTGTTGTTGAACTTGCATCACAGACGAACTTCTCCCTGTGTTCACTTCTGATTCCCCTCACTCTACTGCCATAGATATTAATAATAAGATATTCACTAATAAACATTCTTCATAATAAACCTCATATCAGATTCTAATTCCCAGAGAACTCATTCCACAACAGCTAGTCCCTGAAGTGGTCTGGGAAAGCAGGTGATTGGGTTTTGGAGTAAAATCAATTGATAGCTCGTTGGCAGTGTCAACTCCATTACTGAAAGTAGGTAGAGCACAGAGTCCTAGGCATATGGTGGTGGTCCAAGAGTTACAACTTTTAAGGGCATTAAATTAGGTTGGTAAATTGGAAAGAAGTGAGCTATGATCTTTGCTAATGTGTGAAATGAGTGCAGTGGTGCAGTAGTTTAAACATTCTTTGGAATTGGAATGAAAACTGACCTTTTCCAGTCCTGAGGCCACTGCTGAGTGTTCCAAATTTGCTGGCATATTGAGTACAGCACTTTAACAGCATTGTCTTTTAATATTTGAAATCACTCGGAATTCCATCACCTCCACTAGCTTTGTTTGTAGAAATGCTTCATAGCTTGCAGTTGACTTCGCACTTTAGGATGACTGACTCTAAGTGAGTGATCACACTATTGTGGTCATCTGGCTCATTAAGATCTTTTCTGCATACTTCTGTGTATTTTTTCCGTCTCTTCTTAATACCTTCTACTTCTGTTAGGTCCATACTGCTAACAAAGTAATGCTCAAAATCCTCCAAGCTAGACTTCAACAGAACGTGAACAACAAACGTCCAGATATACAAGCAGGATTTAGAAAAGGCAGAGAAACCAGAGATCAAATTGCCAACATCTGTTGGATCACAGAAAGAGCAAAGGAATTCCAGAAAAACAGCTACTTCTGCTTTGTTGACTAAGCTAAAACCTTTGACTGTGTAGATCACAACAAACTGGAAAATTCTGAAAGAGATGGGACTACCAGACCACTTTACCTGCCTCCTGTGAAACCTGTATGCGGGAAAAGAAGCTACAGTTAGAACTGGACTTGGAACAATGGACTGGTTCCACACTGGTAAAGGAGTACATAAAGACTGTATACTGTCATCCTGCTTATTTAATTTATATGTAGAGTACATCATGTGAAATGCTGGTCTGAATGAAGCAGAAGCTGGATTCAAGATTTCCAGGAGAAATATCAATAACCTCAGGTATGCAGATGACATCACGCTTATGGCAGAAAGTGTAGAGGAATTAAAGAGTCTCTTGATGAAAGTGGGAAAAAAAAGAGTGGAAAATCTGGCTTAAAACTCAGTGTTCAGAAAACAGATCATGAAGATAATGGCATCTGGTCCCATCACTTCATGGCAAGTAGATGGGCGAACAATGGAAACCACGACAGACTTTATTTTCTTGGGGCCCCAAATCACTGTGGGTGGTGACTGCAGCCATGAAATTAAAAGATGCTTTCTCCCTGGAAGAAAAGTTATGACAAACCTAGATAGCATATTCAAAAACTGAGACATCACTTTGCTGATAAAAGTCCTTTTAGTCAAAGCTATGGTTTTCCCAGTAGTCATGTATGAATTGGACTATAAAGAAGGCTGAGCACCAAAGAATTAAGGCCTTTAAACTGTAGTGTTGGGAAAGGCTCTTGAGAGTCCCTTGGATTCAAACCAGCCAGTCCTAAATGAAATCAACCCTAATATTTATTGGAAGGATTGATGCTGAAGCTGTAATACTTAGGCCACCTCATACAAAGAGACAACTCATTGAAAAAGAGCCCGATGACGGGAAAGATAGAAGGCAAAAGGAGAAAGGGATAACAGAGGACGACATGGTTGGATGTCATCACTGAGTCAATGGATATGAGTTTGAGCAAGCTCCAGGTGTTGGTGAAGGACAGGGAAGCCTGGTGTGTTGCAGTACATGGGGTCACAAAGTTGGACACAGTTGAGTGACTGATATGAACTTAACTGAACTATGATCTATATCGCAAGGATTCAAAAATTATAAGGAAAAAGAAATTATAAGGACAGTGAAGTTGGTTGGCTTTTACTAAGCTCACTTGACAATCTAAAAAACGATGACAAAATACCAGTTAATAGCCAGTTGAAAGCCCGCATGTAAACCATTAGGCCTCTCTTTTAATATACGACATGGCCTTTATCTCCTGCAGAAGGAGGTCAGGCATAGTATGTATGGTACATTAGAGTGGCTTAATTTCAAGAAGGTTACTCTCCTACTCCATTCAAGTCTGCTGTGGAAAAATAGGATCCTAACATATGCAGTGGGAACATCTGGCTTGTTTCCCTATGCTGCTCATACCATGCTCCTGCTATTTATTAAGGCTATGAGGAATAGGTTTATGGAAGGAGCACCAACATTAATAAATGTGAGAAGTTTTCCTCTGTTAGTAAGGAAAATTTGTAGAACTAGGTTCATCAACAACAATGGAGATGATAGGAACCAAAAAAATTGAGGTCAAATGTTTGCATTCAACTTCAAGAAGAAGACAGTTGAATATAATTGGGGGCTCCCCTGACGGCTCAACAGGAAAGAATAAAACTTCTGCCTGCAATGCAGAAGACACAGCAGATACAGGGGTTCCATTGCTGGATTGGGAAGATCCTCCTAGAGGAGCAAATGGCAGCCCACTCCAGTATTCTTGCCTGAACAACCCCTTGGACAGAAGAGCATGGCAGGCTATAGTCTATGGGGTCAAAAAGAACCCGGCATGACTCAGCAAGTGAACATGAGCTTGAATGTAGTTGTTGTTCAGTTGTTATTGTTCTCAAAGAGTTGTGTCAAATTCTTTGGGCATAACGGACCCCATGGACTGCAGCATGCTAGACCTGTTTGTCCTACACTGTCTCCTGGAGTTTGTGTCAGATTCATGTCCAACAAATCAGTGATGCTATGTGTCTCATCCTCTGCCACCCTCTTCTTTTGCCCTCATTTTTCCCAGCATCAAGGTTTTTTTCCAGTGAGTTGACTCTTTACATCAGGCTGCCCAACTAGTGGAACTTCAGCTTCAACAACAGTCCTTCCAATGAATATTCAGGGTTGATTTCCTTCATGATGGACTTGTTTGATCTCCTTTCTGTCCAAGGAATTCTCTAGAGTCTTTTCCATCACCACCACAATTTAAAGCATTGTTCTTTAGCACTCAGCCGTCTTCATGGTCCAACTCTCACATCTGTATATGACTAATGGGAAGACCATAACTTTGACTATACAGACCTTTGTTGGCAAAGTGATGTCTGTTCTTTTTAATATGCTGTCAAAGTTTGTCATAGCTTTATTCCAGGGAGCAAGCATTTTGGTTTTTTGTTTGTTTGTTTTTCTTATTTTTTTTTTAAATTTCATGGCTGCAGTCACTGTCCACAGTGATTTTGGAAACCAAGGAAAAAAAGTCTGTTAACTGCTTCCACTTTTTCCCCTTCTGTTTCCTATGAAGTGATGGAACAGGATGCCATGATCTTAGTTTTTTGAATATGATGTTTCAAGCCAGCTTTTTCACTTTCTTTTTTTACTCTGATCAAGAGATTCTTGTTCCTCTTCATTTTCTGCTATTAGAGTAGCATCATTGTAATTGTCATAAAGACCAGAAAAGTTAGAGTGGGAGCCAAGGGGGTATAATTCGCAGAGCATTATGGAGATTTGAAGTAGAGTAAACTAGAGTAAATGTTAGTAGGGAGGCACTAAGGGTACTGCTCAATTTATCTCATCAGAATAAGCCAAGGATGGATGGTCATAGAGACTGCAATTTCCCTGACAAAAGTCACTGCATAATAATAGGTCAGCTTTTTGGATCACAGCCAGTGTTTGTACCTAGAGCCCAGTGATTGAAGGAGATCATGGATCCTGAAGATGAAGGACTTAGTAATTGTATCCTCCTCCAATAAGAAGATTATTCTACAGAGAGAGGAACAGTAATGTTCTAGGTTAACTGTATATAGGGAACGAGTAATACATAAATATCTTGAAGCTTGTTAGACATAAGGTCTGAGTTGAAATGAATATCCAGAGACTCACAATATCAAGTTTAATCCTTAATCACAGGTAGAAGCTTATGAGATCCAGGCAATAAATGGAATCCTGACCAAGGTCCAACTCAAAGTATGTCATTTGAGATCCTCTAACTCACTTGTTTGTTATTTCCTTGGTCAATGAAGTTATAATTTGAATAGGCATATTTGATAGTTGGAGTAAACATTGCACTGAATGTTTAAAGCTCTCAGGTAGAGCTTTCATGGGGGAAGGCCAAATGCAACATTTTGCGGTGGTCCTTCTTTCACCCCTGGCCAACTGAAATTCTAATACAAAACACGAAATAGTATTTTTTAAAAAGAAAAAATTGTAGAAGTATGGGATGGAGAGGGAAATGGGAGAGCGGTTCAAGAGGGAGGAAACATGTATACCTATGGCTGATTCATGTTGATGTTTGGCAGTCAACAAAAAAAAAACTGTAAAAAAAAGACTACATTAATATCTTTTAAAAAGCAGAAATTGAGTCTTTGAAATGGTAGGTGTTTTCCTCAAGGACATATAATTATTAAATGGTGAAACTAAGATTGAGATCTTGATATTGTATCTTTCATTTCACATATTTTCAAAAGAATAGAAAAGACAAAAATGGCATTAACATATTATGGGGACTATTTCATTATGAAGATGGATGTGTTTTCATTTAGGAAATGCACTTGAATAATGGTTAAATCATTTGTATCTTTAAACTTTTGAATATTTAGTAACTATTTTAATAAATGTCTTTGAAACTAAGCTTTCTTTTTACTATTCTTCTCCTCAAACTTGCTATTATATTACCTTTATCTATTTTCTCTAAATTCTTTTCTCTGTCTTATAAGCATTGACTGCAGCATCACTTCTTCCGGAAAGTTATTCTGAGCATCCTTCTTGATATAAATGTTTCTTTCATGAGCTCCCTGTCATCTTACATGTACCTATTTTAAATGAATTACCACAAATTCCCTAATCGTTGGTTTACTTTTAGTTTCGTATTCCTGCTATGTGCTAAGTTACTTCAGTCATGTGCGATTCTTTGCAACATTGTGAACCACGGACCATCAGGCTCCTCTGCCATGGGATTCTTTTTTTTTTTTTTAAACATTTATTTTATTTATTTATCCTTTGGGGGGGAAGGTGGGGAGGGAGGGGGATGGGCGGGCCACTTCTATTGGTCTTTCATTTCTCTATTTTCATCCGTCTTTGTTCTTTGGCTCCTGTGGGCCTCCCATCGCGGTGGCCTCTGTTGTCGCAGAGCGCCAGAGCTCCGGCTGGGTAATTGGACACATCGGTCCAGCTGCTCCGCAGCACGTGGGATCTTCCCAGACCAGGGATGGAACCGGCGCCCCTTGCCCTGCAAGGCGGTGTCCTTACCCACTGGACCACCAGGGGAAGCCCCTGCCATGGGATTCTTCAGGCAAAAATATTGGAGTGGGTTGCCATGCCCTTCTCCAGGGGATCTTCGTGACCCAGTGTCTCTTTTGTCTCCTGAATTGGTAGCAGGTTCTTTACCACTAGAGCCACCTGGGAAGTCCCTTTTGTTTTCCTTACTACCTGACAAATAGCCACTATTCAGGGAATAATGTTTGATACACTATCCTGTGAGCAAAGACCCACCTCTTCTAATAAACCTTTTTTGATTTACTCAGTCAATTTTCTATTCATGTGACTCACAAGGAACACAAAAATAAAGTGAATTTTTAAAATGACATATTTCCATGCTCCTCTTCAGATGTATTGAATCCAGGACAGGGCCAAGAAATTTACACTTTTAAAATGTCCACATAAATACGCGGTCAGCCCAGCCTTGGCATTTGGGAGCCACTGCTCTAGTCTACCAGCATCATTTGATCCAACACCTCTACCAATGTGTGCTTGTAGTTATTGTATTTTACATTGTACTTAGTTAATGTATTTTTATATCTTCATTAAACAACCTTAAGTATCTGTATCAGAACTTCTTGACATAATGTCAGACACCCAGTATGGTGATTATTACATATTTCGTCATAGTGATGGGAGAGTGTTTGTCTACATTTCTTTTCATGAGCTCCTGTCACATGTACCTATTTTAAATGAATTACCACAAATTCCCTAATCGTTGGTTTACTTTTAGTTTCGTATTCCTGCTATGTGCTAAGTTCTTCAGTCATGTGCGATTCTTTGCAACATTGTGAACCACGGACCATCAGGCTCCTCTGCCATGGGATTCTTTTTTTTTTTAAACATTTATTTTATTTATTTATCCTTTGGGGGAAGGTGGGGAGGGAGGGATGGGCAGGCCACTTCTATTGGTCTTTCATTTCTCTATTTTCATCCGTCTTTGTTCTTTGGCTCCTGTGGGCCTCCCATCGCGGTGGCCTCTGTTGTCGCAGAGCGCCAGAGCTCCGGCTGGGTAATTGGACACATCGGTCCAGCTGCTCCGCAGCACGTGGGATCTTCCCAGACCAGGGATGGAACCGGCGCCCCTTGCCCTGCAAGGCGGTGTCCTTACCCACTGGACCACCAGGGGAAGCCCCTGCCATGGGATTCTTCAGGCAAAAATATTGGAGTGGGTTGCCATGCCCTTCTCCAGGGGATCTTCGTGACCCAGTGTCTCTTTTGTCTCCTGAATTGGTAGCAGGTTCTTTACCACTAGAGCCACCTGGGAAGTCCCTTTTGTTTTCCTTACTACCTGACAAATAGCCACTATTCAGGGAATAATGTTTGATACACTATCCTGTGAGCAAAGACCCACCTCTTCTAATAAACCTTTTTTGATTTACTCAGTCAATTTTCTATTCATGTGACTCACAAGGAACACAAAAATAAAGTGAATTTTTAAAATGACATATTTCCATGCTCCTCTTCAGATGTATTGAATCCAGGACAGGGCCAAGAAATTTACACTTTTAAAATGTCCACATAAATACGCGGTCAGCCCAGCCTTGGCATTTGGGAGCCACTGCTCTAGTCTACCAGCATCATTTGATCCAACACCTCTACCAATGTGTGCTTGTAGTTATTGTATTTTACATTGTACTTAGTTAATGTATTTTTATATCTTCATTAAACAACCTTAAGTATCTGTATCAGAACTTCTTGACATAATGTCAGACACCCAGTATGGTGATTATTACATATTTCGTCATAGTGATGGGAGAGTGTTTGTCTACCTTATATCTTGAATTTATTAATTTACATGGAATCCTTTCATTTTAAAAAGGCATGCTATATTTTGGATACTAAGTTAAATCTCCATAAACACACACATGAAGTAGGTATTTTTCTGCTTATTGCAACGTACATTTTTATAATTGTATTACTGTTTTGGAAAATACAAAAAGTATTTTTATCTTGCCATCTGATGTATAGTTTATAAATTTGGCTGACAAAGAATCTGTCTGGGCTGAAGCCAACAGAACTGTTTTACTTCTGTCTTGTTTGTATTATTAACAACACAGATCATGTCAACATGGCTTTATTTGCTCTTGTTCTGAAAGCTCTAACCAGAATCCATGGAGATGCCTCGTAAATCATCTATACTTTCTTCTGTGCCATTAAGGAAGTACTGACATTTTTAAAAGGAAATTTTTCAGACTACAGTAATTTTAACCTTGAGTACCTACATCATTTTTAATTTGGCTTTATACATATTTTTTAATATATTTGTTCCAGAATATCATTTATTTTTCAACAACCATAATTGAATTAAATGAGAAACTTGCCTTGACTTAACCTCATAAACTTCAGTGTCTTGACATTTTGCCATTGAGGCATATCATCATTTATAGGACATGTTTGTGCTTTTGTTACCACTTCCTTTGTTAGTAATCTGAAAAACCTAACACTTCTTGATGCAATCAATGACTGAGTCATTAATGTAATCACAGTTTTCTTATGATTCCCCGACACTTATGCAGCTAACATGGCATCATTCCAGCTGTTCTTATTAAGTCTTTTATACTCCCAGTACTTGGAGATCTAAGGTTTATCACTTGTTTCTCCTTCTAAAAGTGTGCTACGTCCTAGGGCTGAGATCCCCAAAGCTGTTCATGTTAACTGCAGCATTCCAAAGTTTTGCTGTGCATCACTGAAGTGTGACATTTCTCAAATCACCTCACAGGAACCTTTATTTAAAATGAAAGCACTCTTCTAGAAAATGTTGCACCTTTATTTTTTCTGACTGATAGTCCCTGCCTGGGACGAGTCACTGAACCTGTCTGTTATACTGTCCTGTCATTTGATTGCTCACATCACAGCTTTGGTGTCCCTGTCTTCACTTTTCCTAATTCTACTCTATTCTCCATAAAATTGCCATGATAATTTTTTGAAACCTTGTGTTTAGGGCTTCCCTAGTGGTCCAGTGGGTAAGGACACCGCCTTGCAGTGCAAGGGGCACCGGTTCAATCCCTGACCTGGGAAGATCCCACATGCCGCAGAGCTGCTGGACCAATGTGTCCAACTACCAAGCCAGAGGTCTGGAGTACATGCACCCACAGCCGGTGCTCTACAGCAAGAGACCACTGCAATAGGAAGCCCACACAGGCCAAAAGAACAAAGACAGATGAAAATAGATAAATGAAAGACCAAAAGAAGTGGCCAAAAAAACAAAAACCAACCCTCCAAAAACCTTTTATTTAGGTTGTTGATTTGATAACCCCACTATATGAGAAATGCCTCCTTTCATAGTAAGCCAAATCTGAAATTCTCAGCTTACACTTGAGAGCCTACCACCAACAGGCCACCTCAGATCATTCTCTTTTATTGTTTCTTGTTGCCCATGTGCTCTGTCTCCTAGCCAATCCATTTTCATTTAGACTTCTGAACTTGTTCCCACTTTCCATACTCAGTCATGTTCATAGCATTTCACCTTAATCATTTCTTTGTTTTGTGCTCTCTCTATATTCAGCAGCAGCTTTTTTCAAATATTTTCCCCAGTAATCTGCTGTTCATGTTAACTTGTAATCACAGTTTTCTTATGATTCCCGACACTTATGCAGCTAACATGGCATCATTCCAGCTGTTCTTATTAAGTCTTTTATACTCCCAGTACTTGGAGATCTAAGGTTTATCACTTGTTTCTCCTTCTAAAAGTGTGCTACGTCCTAGGGCTGAGATCCCCAAAGCTGTTCATGTTAACTGCAGCATTCCAAAGTTTTGCTGTGCATCACTGAAGTGTGACATTTCTCAAATCACCTCACAGGAACCTTTATTTAAAATGAAAGCACTCTTCTAGAAAATGTTGCACCTTTATTTTTTCTGACTGATAGTCCCTGCCTGGGACGAGTCACTGAACCTGTCTGTTATACTGTCCTGTCATTTGATTGCTCACATCACAGCTTTGGTGTCCCTGTCTTCACTTTTCCTAATTCTACTCTATTCTCCATAAAATTGCCATGATAATTTTTTGAAACCTTGTGTTTAGGGCTTCCCTAGTGGTCCAGTGGGTAAGGACACCGCCTTGCAGTGCAAGGGGCACCGGTTCAATCCCTGACCTGGGAAGATCCCACATGCCGCAGAGCTGCTGGACCAATGTGTCCAACTACCAAGCCAGAGGTCTGGAGTACATGCACCCACAGCCGGTGCTCTACAGCAAGAGACCACTGCAATAGGAAGCCCACACAGGCCAAAAGAACAAAGACAGATGAAAATAGATAAATGAAAGACCAAAAGAAGTGGCCAAAAAAACAAAAACCAACCCTCCAAAAACCTTTTATTTAGGTTGTTGATTTGATAACCCCACTATATGAGAAATGCCTCCTTTCATAGTAAGCCAAATCTGAAATTCTCAGCTTACACTTGAGAGCCTACCACCAACAGGCCACCTCAGATCATTCTCTTTTATTGTTTCTTGTTGCCCATGTGCTCTGTCTCCTAGCCAATCCATTTTCATTTAGACTTCTGAACTTGTTCCCACTTTCCATACTCAGTCATGTTCATAGCATTTCACCTTAATCATTTCTTTGTTTTGTGCTCTCTCAATATTCAGCAGCAGCTAAAAGAAAGTTTAATTTCTGAAAATATTTGCAAAGCTCTAAAATTGGCAAGGTGGATCATGATTTGAATTTACTAGAGGGAGCTCTGTATTTAAAATTAACTTTGCTAGAAATTATTCCATTTAAGAAAGTGAGTCCTTTTAAAAATAAAAAATTATATTTGTAGTTACATATTTTCAAATCTGGTAGATTTATTGCCTGAAGTATACGCCAGATTCTTCATGAGTCTCACTTTAGTTAGGTTATTGTACATGGCTGTATGAGCTTTCAGTTATTTACTCTTCTAATAATTATTCATTTAGTTCTTTTTATGTGTCAAGCACTGTTACACAGTAGAAGCATCAGGTCAGTTCAGTTCAGATGCTGTTGTGTCCAACTCTTTGCGATGCCATGGACTGCAGCATGCCAGGCTTCCCTGTCCTTCATCATCTCCTGGAGCTTGCTCAAACCCATGTCCATTGACTCAGTGATACCATCCAACCACCTTGTCTCTGTCGTCCCCTACTCCTTTTGCCTTCTATTTTCTCCCAACATCAGGGTATTTTCCAATGACTCTGTCTCTTTGCATCAGATGACCAAAGTATTGCAGCTTTAGCATCATTGCTTCCAATGAATATTCAGGGCTGATTTCCTTTAGGATTGACCGATTTGATCTCTTAGGTGAGCAAATGAGGTATGCACCTTGATCTCATGGACTAGAGACACAGTTATGACTCTGTTACTCTTCAAAGCCTAAGACCTGAGACCTAAAAACTGGACTGAGAGGTAAAACCAGAAATTCCAAATATGAATCTTTAGCCTCATATCTGTGTGGTGTGCTAGATCAGTAAGAAATGGATAATAAGTCACGTCCTCACCAAATGTGGTAAGAAATAACAGATACTTTAAACTCTTTGTCAGTGTTACTGTCATATAGATGAAGCACATTAAATCAGATTGGGAGTCACTGTAATAATGGCTAATGGACAGTTTTGCCTTCAAGCTTGAAATCTGTCTAAAAGTTTTAAAAGCTTTAAGTAATTCTGAACTTGTTCCCACTTTCCATACTCAGTCATGTTCATAGCATTTCACCTTAATCATTTCTTTGTTTTGTGCTCTCTCAATATTCAGCAGCAGCTAAAAGAAAGTTTAATTTCTGAAAATATTTGCAAAGCTCTAAAATTGGCAAGGTGGATCATGATTTGAATTTACTAGAGGGAGCTCTGTATTTAAAATTAACTTTGCTAGAAATTATTCCATTTAAGAAAGTGAGTCCTTTTAAAAATAAAAAATTATATTTGTAGTTACATATTTTCAAATCTGGTAGATTTATTGCCTGAAGTATACGCCAGATTCTTCATGAGTCTCACTTTAGTTAGGTTATTGTACATGGCTGTATGAGCTTTCAGTTATTTACTCTTCTAATAATTATTCATTTAGTTCTTTTTATGTGTCAAGCACTGTTACACAGTAGAAGCATCAGGTCAGTTCAGTTCAGATGCTGTTGTGTCCAACTCTTTGCGATGCCATGGACTGCAGCATGCCAGGCTTCCCTGTCCTTCATCATCTCCTGGAGCTTGCTCAAACCCATGTCCATTGACTCAGTGATACCATCCAACCACCTTGTCTCTGTCGTCCCCTACTCCTTTTGCCTTCTATTTTCTCCCAACATCAGGGTATTTTCCAATGACTCTGTCTCTTTGCATCAGATGACCAAAGTATTGCAGCTTTAGCATCATTGCTTCCAATGAATATTCAGGGCTGATTTCCTTTAGGATTGACCGATTTGATCTCTTAGGTGAGCAAATGAGGTATGCACCTTGATCTCATGGACTAGAGACACAGTTATGACTCTGTTACTCTTCAAAGCCTAAGACCTGAGACCTAAAAACTGGACTGAGAGGTAAAACCAGAAATTCCAAATATGAATCTTTAGCCTCATATCTGTGTGGTGTGCTAGATCAGTAAGAAATGGATAATAAGTCACGTCCTCACCAAATGTGGTAAGAAATAACAGATACTTTAAACTCTTTGTCAGTGTTACTGTCATATAGATGAAGCACATTAAATCAGATTGGGAGTCACTGTAATAATGGCTAATGGACAGTTTTGCCTTCAAGCTTGAAATCTGTCTAAAAAAGTTTTAAAAGCTTTTAAGTACATATCAGTATCATCACAGGAGTCCTTCTTTGGCTGGAATTGGTGTTTTATATGTCCTTAAAGCAATACAGCACTGTAAGAGGCTTAACATATCCTTAACAACCTCTCTTACCTTCTTAGAAACTCTGCTGGATACATGTGTTCAGGGTGATGTGGTTTCAATGCCAAAAGGTTCTTTAAGGTAGACTGAGACACAAAAGCTAGTCCTGAAAATTCCTGGTTTTGATTTGTCAAGGAGATAAAGTTTAAAGCTCTCCTACATATCTAAACTCATTCAATATCGATTTTATATTGACTGGGTATTCTATGAATAGCAAGAACACATCCAAACAATATATTTGTTGCCCATCTGGAAGTATTTTATTTCAGATCTGATATGATCAATTTACCATATTTTCCCAAATCCATATTTACAGTATCAAAAAGAATTCTTTAGTATCAAAATGATACTAAAATATTTCTGTATTTTAATCCCTGTTCAGTACTAGCTGAATTATAATTTTGTTTCAATATGTTTATGTTTTTAATCTATTCAGCTAGGAAATATGCCCAATCTTTTAAAACTTTGTGTCCATTTTTTTTTTAATTTATCTTTGAAATTTCTTTTCTAAGTCATCATTTATTTTTCATCCATCATTATTATTCTTTGACATGTGTGGGCCTCCCATCACAGTGGCCCCTCTTGCTGAGAACCAGCTCTGGGCACATGCGTTTCAGAGTACTGGCTCACGGTTGCTTCCAATAAAAGGCTGATTTCCTTTAGGATTGACCGATTTGATCTCTTAGGTGAGCAAATGAGGTATGCACCTTGATCTCATGGACTAGAGACACAGTTATGACTCTGTTACTCTTCAAAGCCTAAGACCTGAGACCTAAAAACTGGACTGAGAGGTAAAACCAGAAATTCCAAATATGAATCTTTAGCCTCATATCTGTGTGGTGTGCTAGATCAGTAAGAAATGGATAATAAGTCACGTCCTCACCAAATGTGGTAAGAAATAACAGATACTTTAAACTCTTTGTCAGTGTTACTGTCATATAGATGAAGCACATTAAATCAGATTGGGAGTCACTGTAATAATGGCTAATGGACAGTTTTGCCTTCAAGCTTGAAATCTGTCTAAAAAAGTTTTAAAAGCTTTTAAGTACATATCAGTATCATCACAGGAGTCCTTCTTTGGCTGGAATTGGTGTTTTATATGTCCTTAAAGCAATACAGCACTGTAAGAGGCTTAACATATCCTTAACAACCTCTCTTACCTTCTTAGAAACTCTGCTGGATACATGTGTTCAGGGTGATGTGGTTTCAATGCCAAAAGGTTCTTTAAGGTAGACTGAGACACAAAAGCTAGTCCTGAAAATTCCTGGTTTTGATTTGTCAAGGAGATAAAGTTTAAAGCTCTCCTACATATCTAAACTCATTCAATATCGATTTTATATTGACTGGGTATTCTATGAATAGCAAGAACACATCCAAACAATATATTTGTTGCCCATCTGGAAGTATTTTATTTCAGATCTGATATGATCAATTTACCATATTTTCCCAAATCCATATTTACAGTATCAAAGAATTCTTTAGTATCAAAATGATACTAAAATATTTCTGTATTTTAATCCCTGTTCAGTACTAGCTGAATTATAATTTTGTTTCAATATGTTTATGTTTTTAATCTATTCAGCTAGGAAATATGCCCAATCTTTTAAAACTTTGTGTCCATTTTTTTTTTAATTTATCTTTGAAATTTCTTTTCTAAGTCATCATTTATTTTTCATCCATCATTATTATTCTTTGACATGTGTGGGCCTCCCATCACAGTGGCCCCTCTTGCTGAGAACCAGCTCTGGGCACATGCGTTTCAGAGTACTGGCTCACGGTTGGACATACCAGCCCAGCCGCCCTTCAGCACATGGAATCCTCCCTGGGATCGAACTGGTGCCCCTTGCACTGCAAGTGGGTCTTCACCCACTGGACCACCAAGGAAACCCTGTGTCCATTTTCTTCATGATGAAATTGTATACATATAATCACATCACTTCGTAAATAAAACTTTAAAAATCTGTTATCTGTGTTTTCTTAGGGAGAAACCAACAGTAAGTAAGAAACCAACCATGAGGGAGAAAGATAAAATAGAACCCTCAGGTAGGGATCAGAAGCCAAATGTAGAGACAAAGTAATTGAATCAAGTGTGTAGCCATGGTTACTAAGGTTACCAAATATTACCTTAACCAAGAGAAAGATTAAAATATTCAGTTACAACTAGGACTAGATAGTATAAAAGAAATCAGTGCAAAATTGTGCCTGGTTAGAAAGTAATAGGATTATGCCTTTGAAAATGAGAGAAAACTAAAATTTTAGAAAATCACTATAACCCTTTTGATGATGTAGTTCACAGGAATATACACATTGCAATGACTAGATTTTGATAAAAATGTGTTGTTTACTTGCTTTACACGTCTAAAGCACCATCAGACCCAGTTACCTGACACTATAAACTGACAAAACTCTTAGTATTTTCTTTGTATTCAATCCTTTGAAGTAGTATTCTTCTCATTCTTTTATAGTTAGTTAGAGTGAAGTAAAATCTACTGGATCCAGACAAGTTTCAACATTATCACACTGAAATACAAAGAAGAGTAGATGATTTTTTAAAAATTCAGTTTGTTGGAAAAGTTCATGATATTTGTAGTTGGATTTAGCTGAGAGTTATCCAGTCCAGTGAAATCCAGTAAGAATTATAAGATTTTCATTGATACCAATGAACTATTATGTTTATAGATGCTTTTAATGTCTTAGAGCATAGATCTGTTTCATATGTTCATGCTGAGGCTCTAGAAAGAATAATCTGTCATCATTTATTTTTCATCCATCATTATTATTCTTTGACATGTGTGGCCTCCCATCACAGTGGCCCCTCTTGCTGAGAACCAGCTCTGGGCACATGCGTTTCAGAGTACTGGCTCACGGTTGGACATACCAGCCCAGCCGCCCTTCAGCACATGGAATCCTCCCTGGGATCGAACTGGTGCCCCTTGCACTGCAAGTGGGTCTTCACCCACTGGACCACCAAGGAAACCCTGTGTCCATTTTCTTCATGATGAAATTGTATACATATAATCACATCACTTCGTAAATAAAACTTTAAAAATCTGTTATCTGTGTTTTCTTAGGGAGAAACCAACAGTAAGTAAGAAACCAACCATGAGGGAGAAAGATAAAATAGAACCCTCAGGTAGGGATCAGAAGCCAAATGTAGAGACAAAGTAATTGAATCAAGTGTGTAGCCATGGTTACTAAGGTTACCAAATATTACCTTAACCAAGAGAAAGATTAAAATATTCAGTTACAACTAGGACTAGATAGTATAAAAGAAATCAGTGCAAAATTGTGCCTGGTTAGAAAGTAATAGGATTATGCCTTTGAAAATGAGAGAAAACTAAAATTTTAGAAAATCACTATAACCCTTTTGATGATGTAGTTCACAGGAATATACACATTGCAATGACTAGATTTTGATAAAAATGTGTTGTTTACTTGCTTTACACGTCTAAAGCACCATCAGACCCAGTTACCTGACACTATAAACTGACAAAACTCTTAGTATTTTCTTTGTATTCAATCCTTTGAAGTAGTATTCTTCTCATTCTTTTATAGTTAGTTAGAGTGAAGTAAAATCTACTGGATCCAGACAAGTTTCAACATTATCACACTGAAATACAAAGAAGAGTAGATGATTTTTTAAAAATTCAGTTTGTTGGAAAAGTTCATGATATTTGTAGTTGGATTTAGCTGAGAGTTATCCAGTCCAGTGAAATCCAGTAAGAATTATAAGATTTTCATTGATACCAATGAACTATTATGTTTATAGATGCTTTTAATGTCTTAGAGCATAGATCTGTTTCATATGTTCATGCTGAGGCTCTAGAAAGAATAATATGAGGAAGACTCAAAGAAATAAAACCAGGAGAGTGGTTTCAAAAGAATTTCTTGTGTACTGTGTACATAATCATTTCACACACTTGCAAGGTAATGCTCAAAATTCTTCAAGCTAGGCTTCAACAGTATGTGAACAGGGAGCTCCCAGAGGTATAAGCTGGGTTTAGAAAAGACAGAGAAACCAGAGATCATTACCAACATCCACTGGATCATAGAAAAATCAAGGGAATTCCAGGAAAAAACCTACTTCAGCTTCCTTGACTATGCTGAAGCCTTTGATTGTGTGGACAACAAACTGAAAAATTCTTCAAGAGATGGGAATACCAGTCGACCTTACCTGCTTCCTGGGAAACCTGTATGCAATTCAAGAAGCAACGGTTAGAACTGGATATAGAACAATGGACTGGTTCAAAATTGGGAAAGGAGTGCATTAAAGTTGAATACTGTCACCCTGCCTATTTAACTTATATGCAGCATACTTCATGTGAAATGCTGGGCTGGATGAAGTACAAGGTGGAGTCACGATTGCTGGGAGAAATATCAATTATCTCAGATATGCAGATGATACCACCCTAATGGCAGAAAGCAAAGAGGAACTAAAGAGCTTCTTGATGAAGGTGAAAAAGGAGAGTAAAAAAACTGGCTTAAAATTCAACATTCAAAAAACTAAGGTTGTCCCATTTCTTCATGGCAAACAAATGGGAAAACAGTGGAAACAGTGACAGATTTCATTTCCTTAGGCTCCAAAATCACTGCAGACAGTGACAGCAGCCACTAAATTAAAAAACAGTTGCTCCCTGGAAGAAAAACTATGACAAACCTTGACAGAATATTAAAATCAGAGACATCACTTTGCCGACCAAGGTCTGTACAGTCAAAGCTATGGTTTTCCCAGTAGTCATGTATTTATGTCAGAATGGACCATAAAGAAGGCTGAGCACTGATGAATTGATGCCTTTGAACTGAAGGGGGGATATACATATGACTAATCTGGGAACATACATATCTGTAAACAACAAAACTCTGTAAAAGTTAAAAGCAAAATAAAGGTTTAAAAAAAAAAAAAAAGAAGGCTCTTGAAAGTTCCTTGGTCTGCAAGGTCAAACCAATCAATCCTAAAGGAAATCAACCTTGAATATTCATTGAGAAGACTGATGCTCCAATTCTTTGGCCACCTGATGTGAAGAGGTGACTCACTGGAAAAGATTCCGATGCTGGGAAAGATTGAAGGCAGAAGGAGAAGTGGGTGACAGGACAAGATGAGCATCATTGGCTCAATGGAAATGAATCTGAGCAAACTCCAGGAAATAGTGAAGGACAGAGAAGCCTGGTGTACTGAAGTCCATGGACTTGTAAAGAGTCAAACACAGCTTAATGACTGAACAACCACTGTGAGTTAAGTCAACCAAATGTGCTATCCAGTAAGAATTTTTATAAATGAAAAGAAATAAGCCAGGAACATAGATTTAGAAAAGCAAAAGATTAAATATAAAAATAATAAGCCAAGATAGCTTTAAGTTTCTTATACACAGATAAGAGACCCCTAATTTTGCAAGGGATTCCCTTGTGGCTCAACTGGTAAAGAATCTGCATGCAATGCAGGAGATCCTGGTTCAAGTCCTGAGTCGAAAACTTCCTCTAGAGAAGGAATAGGCTGCCCACACCAGTATTCTTGGGCTTCCCTTGTGGCTCAGATGGTAAAAATGCCTGCAATGAGGGAGACCTGGGTTTGATCTCTGGGTTGGGAACATCCCCTGGAGAAGGGGAAGGCTACCTAATCCAGTATTCTTGCCTAGAGAATTCCATGGTTTGTCCATGAGTCACAAAGAGTCAGACACATCTGACTTTCACTTTTTTTTCCCATTTCCCTCTGCAAAGTTGAACTAGCACAGAGTATGAAAACGTAAGGTATATATGTGCACGCGTGTGTGTGTGTGTGTGTGTGTGTGTGTGTGTGTGTATAGTGGTGATTTAGTCACTAAGTTGGGTCTGACTCTTGTGATCCCATGGACTCCCATGGACTCCCACCAGACTCTTCTATCCATGGGATTTCTCAGGCAAGAATATTTGAGCAGGTTATCATTTCCTTCTCCAGGGGATCTTCCTGACCTAGGGATCAAACCTGCATCTCCTGCATTGCAGGAGGATTCTTTACCCATGTGTGTGTGCTCAGTTGCTTCAGCTCATTGTGACTCTATGGACTGCCAAACCTGCCATGCTCCTCTGTCCGTGGGAATTCTCCAGGCAAGAATAGGGGAGTGAGTTGCTGCTCCAGACAAGAATACTGAACTGGGCTTCCATGCCTTTCCTCCAGGAGATCTTCCTGACCCAGAGATGGAACCCTCATGTCCTATATCTCCTGCATTGGCAAATGGGTTCTTTATCATTAGTACAACTTGGGAAGCCCTCTTTACCAATATATACTGCAATATTATATATATACATTTACTGTAATACTCTGTGTAATGTATATAAACATTCTAAACAATTAGTTACTCTTAATCCTTCCCATTCTTTTATTTTTACTATATCTTCCAGAAAGATTGAAAATACTTAAACTTTGTCATCTAGTTTCCATATTATTCTGTTCACCCAGTTGTTTGGCTTGTTTACCATTTTAACACAAATAAACAAGTTGGAAAGATAGTCTAATACTGTCTTTAAAAATACGTTATTTCTGGGCTTCCCCTGGTGGTCTAGTGGGTAAGAACACCGCCTTGCAGTGCAGGGGGCACCAGTTCGATCCCTGGCCTGGGAAGATCCCATGTGCGGCGGAGCGGCTGGACTGATGTGTCCAATTGCTGAGCCAGAGCTCTGGAGCGCATGTGCCCAGAGCCGGAGCTCTGCAACAACAGACGCCACCGTGATGGGAGACCCACAGGAGCCAAAGAACAAAGACGGATGAAAATAGAGAAATGAAAAACCAATAGAAGTGGCCCGGTGCTCCCCTCCCTCCCCAACCCGACCCCCGCCCAAAAATAAATAAATAAATCTTAAAAAAAAAAAAAAACAACGTTATTTCTATTGATTTGTTTGACTACTTTCACTATGTTCTTTTATTTGATCTATGATTTTGAAGGAACATTCATTATATACTTGAGTTAAAGTTTGATTAAGATTTTTGGACTATAAATGGAAACTTGATTAGGATCTAATTTTTAAAATAATGTTTCAAATTTTTCCATGGAACTTAATATTTAAAATCATAGGTCAGTCAGTGAAGACTTTGCCTAGGGAAGTGGCAATTAAATGGAGAGGAAATGATGCACTGGAGTGGTAACTTTGATGATGCTTGTGGACTAAGTGGATTTTAGAAATACGGGAAAGCAATGGTTACCTTATAACATGAAGTGTTAGGAGAATGGTTTTAACTTTGTGAAGAGGAAGGATTGGAATAATACAGAATTTCATAGAATTATTTTATATTTCTAATAAATGGAATTTGGATGGGCAGTGGACTGGCAATATCCAGGCAAAAGTCCCTTGAGCTCAGCGTGGGGATTAATGGCCATGGTGACCAGACAGTTATTTATATAGAAGCTAGCAATTTTCTGAGGGTAAAGAGAGTTAAAAGAAGACATAAACTGAAGAAAACGCTCCATACCATTTCAAAAATCATAGCAGAATTATTTCCTTGAATTGCACACAGAGTCATTCTGATAATGGTAGGATTTGTGTATTATTTTTTCATGTGAAAGCTGACACTAAGATAAGTAGTTGCATGCATCATAGCAGTTCTACTGACACATATCTGTCCAGAAAAACCAGGATTTGGAAACAATAATGAAATTGCTCCATGTGCGTGATACGCTTCCATGGCTGTTTTGTTTTTTTAATATAAAAGTGAGGTCAAAATAAGTGTAATTAGATAAACTCACTCCAATATGCCTATCTCACTATAACACAAAATACAGATTCATGAATATCAGCTACTCTTACTCATTGCACATCAAATCTAGTTGTGTAATTTTTATAGTTTCCTTCAAAGTAATTTAGGAAACAATAGGCAACAGACGCCACCGTGATGGGAGACCCACAGGAGCCAAAGAACAAAGACGGATGAAAATAGAGAAATGAAAAACCAATAGAAGTGGCCCGGTGCTCCCCTCCCTCCCCAACCCGACCCCCGCCCAAAAATAAATAAATAAATCTTAAAAAAAAAAAAAAACAACGTTATTTCTATTGATTTGTTTGACTACTTTCACTATGTTCTTTTATTTGATCTATGATTTTGAAGGAACATTCATTATATACTTGAGTTAAAGTTTGATTAAGATTTTTGGACTATAAATGGAAACTTGATTAGGATCTAATTTTTAAAATAATGTTTCAAATTTTTCCATGGAACTTAATATTTAAAATCATAGGTCAGTCAGTGAAGACTTTGCCTAGGGAAGTGGCAATTAAATGGAGAGGAAATGATGCACTGGAGTGGTAACTTTGATGATGCTTGTGGACTAAGTGGATTTTAGAAATACGGGAAAGCAATGGTTACCTTATAACATGAAGTGTTAGGAGAATGGTTTTAACTTTGTGAAGAGGAAGGATTGGAATAATACAGAATTTCATAGAATTATTTTATATTTCTAATAAATGGAATTTGGATGGGCAGTGGACTGGCAATATCCAGGCAAAAGTCCCTTGAGCTCAGCGTGGGGATTAATGGCCATGGTGACCAGACAGTTATTTATATAGAAGCTAGCCAATTTTCTGAGGGTAAAGAGAGTTAAAAGAAGACATAAACTGAAGAAAACGCTCCATACCATTTCAAAAATCATAGCAGAATTATTTCCTTGAATTGCACACAGAGTCATTCTGATAATGGTAGGATTTGTGTATTATTTTTTCATGTGAAAGCTGACACTAAGATAAGTAGTTGCATGCATCATAGCAGTTCTACTGACACATATCTGTCCAGAAAAACCAGGATTTGGAAACAATAATGAAATTGCTCCATGTGCGTGATACGCTTCCATGGCTGTTTTGTTTTTTTTTTTTTAATATAAAAGTGAGGTCAAAATAAGTGTAATTAGATAAACTCACTCCAATATGCCTATCTCACTATAACACAAAATACAGATTCATGAATATCAGCTACTCTTACTCATTGCACATCAAATCTAGTTGTGTAATTTTTATAGTTTCCTTCAAAGTAATTTAGGAAACAATAGGCAAAACTGTTTTTTAATGTGCACCAAACCAGATTATAAAAGAACCTAGATTCACTATAACACAGTTTCCAAATTGACTTGCTTGACATATTTTTTGTACTTAAGTATAAACTAAATCTAAGGATATATTCTCATTATACTCTATGATTGTCCTTTAAATATTTAACAATTAAAGTACATTTTGCTGTTATTATTATGTACTTACTTAAATATTTTGAGATATGAGAGCTTTAATGTGAGAGTATATCCTTCAGCACAATTATGGCTTGGCTACTTTTAAGAGAAAAATTTGGAAATTTTCACATGAGGCCTATATTTACATACATGACTGAAATGTATTATAAACCATTTTTTCCTATTTTAGTAAGTGAATTATTATGTAGCTACAGTTAAGTATAACTAAAAGTTATCACATTATCAATATATATAGATTAGAAAGTTGAACACAGTAGTAGGGATAAAGATCCACTTTGTTAACATTTGGGAAAACTAGATAATATGTCATAAAAAATAACACTAACCCAAATTTTAACAGTACATATGATTTCATAGTACTCTATCTTGTACTAGAGAAGTCTTCTTGTCTAACCTTGATATAATTGTACCCTGTGCATAAGCAGTAACCTCATTTAGGTCATGAACATGAATCAGTAGAGTAAAACATACCACATTTGACCTTGCCATAATGGCAAAACTTTAGATATTTAATATTGTATTGTTTATTGAATGTACTAATTTCATTTAGAGATAACCTGACTGTCTCCATCTTTAAAAACATAAATGAATAATGAATTATACCAAAACAAACATTTGAGTCGTCTTTTATATTTAATTGCCTTAACTGAATTAAATAGAGGCTATGTGAGTAAATTACACTGACATAAAAAGTAAATTTATGGTGCAGATTTAACTACATTCTGTTACAGATTGTGCCTGGAGAGTTTTATAGTTTTGTTTTCAAGGAGGTGGAATTAAAAGGAATTGCATCAGGAATACCAAGCATTATGAGGCTGAGGAAACTCAAATCACTGTTATGACTCTCTTCTCTGCTACCTAGCAATGATCAGCTATTCAAGTAAAGACCCTATTAAGTAGGAGCTAAGAATTGTGGTTAATAGAAATTAACATGGACCTGTAGTCTCTCAAAATGTTATTGCCATCTTTGCTTTCATAGGAAATTTTAAAAGTAATAGGCTTGCAAGAAAGGAGAGGACTAATAATTTTCTTCAATTGTAATGTGACACAACTCATGTGACTTTTGTGTTTAGTCCTGGAAGCTAGGTTCAGAGCATAACTGATGAGCTTGAACAGCTCTGCTGGAAGGCAAATGGCAAAGTGACGCATCAGAAATGACATCGGCTATTAACCAAAGCAGATGAAAAGTCATGGGACCAATAGAAAGCCATCCAGAAGCAGATGTGCTTACCTCATGGTTGTCCCTGCTTTGAAAACAGATGCAACATTTTGAGGTTTGTCATTGGAAAGTTCAAGTGAAGTCAAATTCATTTAACTTAGAAACTTCACCTGAGTTAACTACTGATCCTCCCAATAATCCTGTGAACTATATATGATTCGATTTTACAAATTAAAGCCTCAGAAATTATAGGCAAGGGCCCATAGCTACTAATTGACAAATGTGGGACTTAAAGCCTACCTATGTCATTACAAAGGCTGCTTTGTTTCCATTTCACCTCTTATAATCTTCTTGTCTAACCTTGATATAATTGTACCCTGTGCATAAGCAGTAACCTCATTTAGGTCATGAACATGAATCAGTAGAGTAAAACATACCACATTTGACCTTGCCATAATGGCAAAACTTTAGATATTTAATATTGTATTGTTTATTGAATGTACTAATTTCATTTAGAGATAACCTGACTGTCTCCATCTTTAAAAACATAAATGAATAATGAATTATACCAAAACAAACATTTGAGTCGTCTTTTATATTTAATTGCCTTAACTGAATTAAATAGAGGCTATGTGAGTAAATTACACTGACATAAAAAGTAAATTTATGGTGCAGATTTAACTACATTCTGTTACAGATTGTGCCTGGAGAGTTTTATAGTTTTGTTTTCAAGGAGGTGGAATTAAAAGGAATTGCATCAGGAATACCAAGCATTATGAGGCTGAGGAAACTCAAATCACTGTTATGACTCTCTTCTCTGCTACCTAGCAATGATCAGCTATTCAAGTAAAGACCCTATTAAGTAGGAGCTAAGAATTGTGGTTAATAGAAATTAACATGGACCTGTAGTCTCTCAAAATGTTATTGCCATCTTTGCTTTCATAGGAAATTTTAAAAGTAATAGGCTTGCAAGAAAGGAGAGGACTAATAATTTTCTTCAATTGTAATGTGACACAACTCATGTGACTTTTGTGTTTAGTCCTGGAAGCTAGGTTCAGAGCATAACTGATGAGCTTGAACAGCTCTGCTGGAAGGCAAATGGCAAAGTGACGCATCAGAAATGACATCGGCTATTAACCAAAGCAGATGAAAAGTCATGGGACCAATAGAAAGCCATCCAGAAGCAGATGTGCTTACCTCATGGTTGTCCCTGCTTTGAAAACAGATGCAACATTTTGAGGTTTGTCATTGGAAAGTTCAAGTGAAGTCAAATTCATTTAACTTAGAAACTTCACCTGAGTTAACTACTGATCCTCCCAATAATCCTGTGAACTATATATGATTCGATTTTACAAATTAAAGCCTCAGAAATTATAGGCAAGGGCCCATAGCTACTAATTGACAAATGTGGGACTTAAAGCCTACCTATGTCATTACAAAGGCTGCTTTGTTTCCATTTCACCTCTTATTTCCCTTATAGTGTGTGTATGAGAATAGCAAGGCAATTTGATTTTTTTCTTTCTGAATTTTTTTGGCATTATAGAATTGTAGTTCTGCTTAAATCCAACATACCTAATTTTATAGTACCTAGAGTTATGATGACGTCAGAATCTTGCTGTAACATAGAACTATCACATAAAGGTTGATCTAACACTGTCATATACATTGAATGAGGGTTTATAAAGCTTCCTGAGTTGAGGAGGTTTGACTGTGATTTAGTAGCACGGTTAATAACCATACCAACACAGTTTTTCTGGTGTTCCATTTTCAAGATCAGCTCCAAATCTCGTATCAATTTCCATTCTCTATTGTTATACCAGAGGGAAGAATTATGAATTTGCTTTCATGATTACCAGAAATGTGTGTGTCTAATGAACAAGAATCTATGGAGCTGTCTCAAAGACAGCTTTCACCTCCAAAACACCATTGTTAATTTATTTTTTTATTTTTTTTTAAAAGATTTATTTATTTATTTATTTTGGTGGGGGTGGGGTGGGGAGGGAGGGGAGCAGGCGGGCCACTTCTATTGGTTTTTCATTTCTCTATTTTCATCTGTCTTTGTTCTTTGGCTCCTGTGGGCCTCCCATCGCGGTGGCCTCTGTCGTTGCAGAGCGCCGTCTCTGGGCGCATGTGCTCCAGAGCTCCAACTTGGCTATTGGACACATCAGTCCAGCCGCTCTGCTGCACATGGGATCTTCCCAGGCCAGGGATCGAACCGGCGCTCCTTGCACTGCAAGGCGGTGTCCTTACCCACTGGACCACCAGGGAAGCCCAATTGTTAATTTAAATACAAGCATCTACTTCTGAAAAAGAGAGCTTAGTTAATTTTTAAAATAAGGGCCATTCAGTGAGATCTCACTCAATGTGAACAATCACATTACAGTTTTTCCCAGTTTACTCTCCTTTCAAAGAATGGAAATAGAAGGGGAGACCACTGCTTTGCTTTTCTCACGGTTGTATCAGGATAGTAGGGCTTGGACAAAAAAGCATTAGAAAGTCGTAGTCCTAAAATAGGATCTCATCTGTCCCAGTCATAAAGTCACCCTGAATGTGTATTTACAACAAATCATAACTTTTGATTTCCTGGACTACATGGGTTCTTGTGACATCAGAGAGAAGCTCTTTTATGGTATGTGAAATGTAACAAATCACTTGCAAAAGTTGTATCCCACTATGATCCCAGATGTAAGTTGCATATTTACTTCCTCATTTTGAAAATGTATTACAAAGTATTAAATTAAATTAATATTAATAATCAAATTTAATATAAACCTAAGACATATGCAGTTGTAGAAGCAAAATATCATACTAGGGGCTTCCCCTGGTGGTCCAGTGGGTAAGGACACCACCTTGCAGGGCAAGGGGCGCCGGTTCGATCCCTGGCCTGGGAAGATCCCACGTGCCACGGAGCAGCTGGACCAATGTGTCTAATTACCGAGCCGGAGCTCTGGGGCGCATGCGCGCAGAGCCGGCGCTCTGCGACGACAGAGGCCACCGCGATGGGAGGCCCACAGGAGCCAAAGAACAAAGACAGATGAAAATAGAGAAATGAAAGACCAATAGAAGTGGCCCGCCTGTCCCCCTCCCTCCCCACCCCACCCCCAAAAGATAAATAAATAAAATAAATGTTTTAAAAAAAAATCAAAAAGAATTATCACAGGTATAGCTACAATTTAAGTCCAGGTCTATTTGATTCCATACCGGTGCTGTTTGAATACAGCTCCTAGCTCTTCTAATAAATTGATCCCCAAAATAAAAAAATAAAAAAAAAAAATCATACTAATTCCCTTCAAGCAGTATACCACATTTGAAATAATAAATGACAATTATGGAACAAACCAATATTTTTAATAGATATCTCTAAAGATAATATGAGCCTTTTGAATATTTCCTCATGCCTAATGATAATTATGATAATTATATATGAGTTGTATCCCTCTGACATTTTATCTCTCTATTATGTATCTATGTGCTTAACTGTTTATGAGTATCTATCTGTCTCTCTATGGAGATGATCTATAGGTATCTATATAGATATATGATAAACATATAAAGAGATGTACATGTGCCTATGGACATATATAGAGCATTATGAGAGAGAAATCAAAAAATTTTTTTTTCCTAGTGATAAGAGCTCTTGGGATTTACTCTGTTTTTAATTTACTTTTGTATGTGATTATTTTTATTTTTAAAATTTATTTATTGGAGGATAATTGCTTTTCAGTGTTGTGTTGGTCGCTGCCAAATATCAACATGAATCATTAAATAGCCTAGATTGTAAACTTAAATTTCATATTCACCAACATTAGGGATTGGAAGATTTTTTTTTTTTTTGCCACTTCTATTAATCTTTTATTTATCTTTGTTCTTTGGCCTATGTGGGCCTCCCATCACAGTGGCCTCTCCCGTCGCAGAGCACCAGCCCTGGGCGCATGCACTGCAGAGATCTGGCTGAGTAGACAGACACATCAGTGCAGCTGCTCCGCGGGCACGTGGGATCCTCCCAGGCCAGGGATCAAACTGGCGCCCCTTACACTGCAAGGCGGTGTCCTTACCCACTGGACAACCAGGGAAGCCCAGTCCAAGGGGCTTTCAAGAGTCTTCTCCAACACCACAGTTCAAAGGCATCAATTCTTCAGCACTCAGCCTTCTTTATGGTCCGTATCTCACATCCATACATGACTACTGGAAAAACCATAGCTTTGACTATATGGACTTTGGTCAGCAAAGTGATGTCTCTGCTTTTAAATATGCCATTTAGGTTTGTCATAGCTTTTCTTTCAAGCAGCAAGTGTCTTTTAATATCATGGCTACAGTCACCATCCACTGTAATTTTGGAGCCCAAGAAAATAAAGTCTGTCACTGTTTCCATTGTTTCCCCATCTATGTGCCATGAATGATGGGACTGGAGACCATTATCTTCATTTTTAATAGATATCTCTAAAGATAATATGAGCCTTTTGAATATTTCCTCATGCCTAATGATAATTATGATAATTATATATGAGTTGTATCCCTCTGACATTTTATCTCTCTATTATGTATCTATGTGCTTAACTGTTTATGAGTATCTATCTGTCTCTCTATGGAGATGATCTATAGGTATCTATATAGATATATGATAAACATATAAAGAGATGTACATGTGCCTATGGACATATATAGAGCATTATGAGAGAGAAATCAAAAAATTTTTTTTTCCTAGTGATAAGAGCTCTTGGGATTTACTCTGTTTTTAATTTACTTTTGTATGTGATTATTTTTATTTTTAAAATTTATTTATTGGAGGATAATTGCTTTTCAGTGTTGTGTTGGTCGCTGCCAAATATCAACATGAATCATTAAATAGCCTAGATTGTAAACTTAGATTTCATATTCACCAACATTAGGGATTGGAAGATTTTTTTTTTTTTTGCCACTTCTATTAATCTTTTATTTATCTTTGTTCTTTGGCCTATGTGGGCCTCCCATCACAGTGGCCTCTCCCGTCGCAGAGCACCAGCCCTGGGCGCATGCACTGCAGAGATCTGGCTGAGTAGACAGACACATCAGTGCAGCTGCTCCGCGGGCACGTGGGATCCTCCCAGGCCAGGGATCAAACTGGCGCCCCTTACACTGCAAGGCGGTGTCCTTACCCACTGGACAACCAGGGAAGCCCAGTCCAAGGGGCTTTCAAGAGTCTTCTCCAACACCACAGTTCAAAGGCATCAATTCTTCAGCACTCAGCCTTCTTTATGGTCCGTATCTCACATCCATACATGACTACTGGAAAAACCATAGCTTTGACTATATGGACTTTGGTCAGCAAAGTGATGTCTCTGCTTTTAAATATGCCATTTAGGTTTGTCATAGCTTTTCTTTCAAGCAGCAAGTGTCTTTTAATATCATGGCTACAGTCACCATCCACTGTAATTTTGGAGCCCAAGAAAATAAAGTCTGTCACTGTTTCCATTGTTTCCCCATCTATGTGCCATGAATGATGGGACTGGAGACCATTATCTTCATTTTTTCAGTGCTGAGTTTTAGGTCAGCTTTTTCACTCTCCTTTTTCACCTTCATCAAGAGGCTGTTTAATTCCTCTTTGCTTTCTGCCATAAGGGTGGTGTCATCTGCATCCCTGAGGTTATTGATATTTCTCCCGGCAATCTTGACTCCAGCGTGTGCTTCATCCAGCCGGACATTTTGCATGATGTAGTCTGCATATAAGTGAAATAAGCAGGGTGACAATATACAGCCTGTAAATGTTCCTTTCCCAATTTGGAGCCAGTCTATTGTTCCATGTCTGGTTCTAACTGTTGCTTCTTCTTGTCCTGCATACAGATTTTGTAAGATGCAGGTAAGGTGATATGGTATTTCCATCTCTTTCAGAATTTATCACAGATTTTTTGTGATCCACACAATCAAAGGCTTGGTGTATTCAATGAAGCAGAAGTAGATTTTTTTTTCTGGTATTCACTTGCTTTTTCCAACGGATGTTGGCAACTTCATCTCTGGTTCCTCTGACTTTTTAAAATCCAACGTGTACATCTGGAAGTTCTCGGTTCACATACTGTTGAAGTCTAACTTAGAGGATTTTGAGCATTACTTTACTAGCCTGTGGAATTATTGCAGTGGTATGGTAGTTTGAGCATTCTTTGGCGTTGCCCTTCTTTGGGATTGGAATGAAAGCTGGTATTTTCCAGTCCCGAAGTCACTGCTGAATTTTTCAAATTTGCTGGTGTATTGAGTGTAGCACTTTAACTGCATCATCTTTTAGGATTTGAAATAGTTCAGTTGGAATTCCATCACCTCCACTAGCATTGTTTATCGTAATATTTCCTAGAGCCCAGTTGCCTTCTTATTCTAAGATGGCTCTTAGTAAGTGCCCACACCATCATGGTCATCTGGCTCATAAAGATCTCTTTTGTATACTTCTTGCCACCTCTTCTTAATATATTCTGCTCCTGTTAGGCCCATACCTTTTATGTCCTTTATTGTGCCTATCTTTGCATGAAACATTCCCTTTGGTATCTCTGATTTTCTTGTAGCAGTGTCTAGTCCTTCCCATACTATCCCTCAACATAATAGGAATACTTTCAGTATCTACTTGAAAGGTTATTGTATGGTCTAGAAACAGTGTATGTAAGCTGCTTTGTTCTATATTTGAACATTTTTGGTAATTTCATGTAAAATTAGAACCAGTAACTTTAAAAATCATATTTTACATACATATAACAGCAAACAGATGTTTTCACTGAAGTCATTAATTCTTTTGAGATTCCTAGATAAACAAAGAGTAAAAATTTTAAAGCTTACTTCAAAATGTTTATGGAAATCTATTCAACCCATAATTTCCTGCATGCTAATTTACAGTCCCTTGAGCCTAGCTTTAAAATCCATTGCTTTTGTGATTTTATTGTAATTTATAAAAAGATGTTAACATATCTTTTTGACCAGTAGTTATGGTGAAATCTTAGTATATTATCATATAATGGAATATTGTTATTTTATATTACTAAAGCTACCTTCAAAATGTGTACATACAGATTTTGTAAGATGCAGGTAAGGTGATATGGTATTTCCATCTCTTTCAGAATTTATCACAGATTTTTTGTGATCCACACAATCAAAGGCTTGGTGTATTCAATGAAGCAGAAGTAGATTTTTTTTTCTGGTATTCACTTGCTTTTTCCAACGGATGTTGGCAACTTCATCTCTGGTTCCTCTGACTTTTTAAAATCCAACGTGTACATCTGGAAGTTCTCGGTTCACATACTGTTGAAGTCTAACTTAGAGGATTTTGAGCATTACTTTACTAGCCTGTGGAATTATTGCAGTGGTATGGTAGTTTGAGCATTCTTTGGCGTTGCCCTTCTTTGGGATTGGAATGAAAGCTGGTATTTTCCAGTCCCGAAGTCACTGCTGAATTTTTCAAATTTGCTGGTGTATTGAGTGTAGCACTTTAACTGCATCATCTTTTAGGATTTGAAATAGTTCAGTTGGAATTCCATCACCTCCACTAGCATTGTTTATCGTAATATTTCCTAGAGCCCAGTTGCCTTCTTATTCTAAGATGGCTCTTAGTAAGTGCCCACACCATCATGGTCATCTGGCTCATAAAGATCTCTTTTGTATACTTCTTGCCACCTCTTCTTAATATATTCTGCTCCTGTTAGGCCCATACCTTTTATGTCCTTTATTGTGCCTATCTTTGCATGAAACATTCCCTTTGGTATCTCTGATTTTCTTGTAGCAGTGTCTAGTCCTTCCCATACTATCCCTCAACATAATAGGAATACTTTCAGTATCTACTTGAAAGGTTATTGTATGGTCTAGAAACAGTGTATGTAAGCTGCTTTGTTCTATATTTGAACATTTTTGGTAATTTCATGTAAAATTAGAACCAGTAACTTTAAAAATCATATTTTACATACATATAACAGCAAACAGATGTTTTCACTGAAGTCATTAATTCTTTTGAGATTCCTAGATAAACAAAGAGTAAAAATTTTAAAGCTTACTTCAAAATGTTTATGGAAATCTATTCAACCCATAATTTCCTGCATGCTAATTTACAGTCCCTTGAGCCTAGCTTTAAAATCCATTGCTTTTGTGATTTTATTGTAATTTATAAAAAGATGTTAACATATCTTTTTGACCAGTAGTTATGGTGAAATCTTAGTATATTATCATATAATGGAATATTGTTATTTTATATTACTAGGAAAAGGCCTTGTATTTCCCATAAATAACAAGTAATTTATGATAGAATCTGTAGTTTTTATATATTTTATGGATATTTTGGATAACTTCACAACTTTGATTATTTTCAAAAATTATCTAAGTTGAATTCCTTTTATAGTTCTTCAGATAGAATACTTTGGTGATAAAAATTCTTCCTCCTTTTCCCTGAAGATTCACTATTTTTATTGATGTTGAGTAAAATACATAATTCTTCCCTTTCTCCTATATTTGTCATCGTTGCCTGTAATATCATTTCCTTGTGCATTTTCATGCTTAGTTTTTCACCTTGTTCTCTTTCTATACAAAAACAGACTTTTCATAAATTGTTTTGTGTTAAATTTATCCACACTGCACTATTTTTCTTATTATTAAATATTTCATTTCAATTTAAAAAGCATGTCTCACAAATTTGCTGTAATTATTCAGACTGTCCTTCTAGGCTGAAATCAAAAACAATCAGGTGTTTCCATTTTCACAATTTGCTTGTACCTCCATCTGTAGCCTATGGGCTATAATTTCTCACTTGGGCTATTTGCTCCACTCTTCCCCACACCAACCACTGCAACTAAACTAAGGACCAATTTGGTGTTCATATTTATCCTGCTAATTCCTCCTTAAGATTCTCTCCACCTCTTTCTACACAGCCCAAAGATCATGCTTTTCAATAATTTTAGGGTAAATCAGCTCTTCTTCAAAAATGGAAGTGTAAAATTTGGTCTGTATTTTGCATTCTATATACTTTTATAAGCCAGTGATTATCAGTTTATGAGAACCACCATATCTTACTGCATGCTAATTTACAGTCCCTTGAGCCTAGCTTTAAAATCCATTGCTTTTGTGATTTTATTGTAATTTATAAAAAGATGTTAACATATCTTTTTGACCAGTAGTTATGGTGAAATCTTAGTATATTATCATATAATGGAATATTGTTATTTTATATTACTAGGAAAAGGCCTTGTATTTCCCATAAATAACAAGTAATTTATGATAGAATCTGTAGTTTTTATATATTTTATGGATATTTTGGATAACTTCACAACTTTGATTATTTTCAAAAATTATCTAAGTTGAATTCCTTTTATAGTTCTTCAGATAGAATACTTTGGTGATAAAAATTCTTCCTCCTTTTCCCTGAAGATTCACTATTTTTATTGATGTTGAGTAAAATACATAATTCTTCCCTTTCTCCTATATTTGTCATCGTTGCCTGTAATATCATTTCCTTGTGCATTTTCATGCTTAGTTTTTCACCTTGTTCTCTTTCTATACAAAAACAGACTTTTCATAAATTGTTTTGTGTTAAATTTATCCACACTGCACTATTTTTCTTATTATTAAATATTTCATTTCAATTTAAAAAGCATGTCTCACAAATTTGCTGTAATTATTCAGACTGTCCTTCTAGGCTGAAATCAAAAACAATCAGGTGTTTCCATTTTCACAATTTGCTTGTACCTCCATCTGTAGCCTATGGGCTATAATTTCTCACTTGGGCTATTTGCTCCACTCTTCCCCACACCAACCACTGCAACTAAACTAAGGACCAATTTGGTGTTCATATTTATCCTGCTAATTCCTCCTTAAGATTCTCTCCACCTCTTTCTACACAGCCCAAAGATCATGCTTTTCAATAATTTTAGGGTAAATCAGCTCTTCTTCAAAAATGGAAGTGTAAAATTTGGTCTGTATTTTGCATTCTATATACTTTTATAAGCCAGTGATTATCAGTTTATGAGAACCACCATATCTTACTGCATCCTTTTCCCACCTCAGTCTATGAATTTATTTCTTCAGCCTGACCCTTGACTTCTGTCTCCATCTAAAGCTAATCTACATGTGCATCTAGATCTTGAGGTGGTTTTGAAACATATCTCCAAATGTGTGGACACTGCTCCCACAAAAGCCAGAGTCTGTTTCCCCTCCTCTTAAGTTTTGGCAGCCCTCATTAACTTCTGATGTGTTGGATCACAGAATGACTTTGTTTTTTTGTTCCCAGTCTTTTATTTTATTGCTGTTTGTTTGTTTCTTTAATTATTGTTTTTATTTTCAAATTTGCATACAATTTTAAAATATTACACCCCATGTACAGTTATTACAGACTATTGGCCTTATTTCCTGTGCTGTATCATACATTCCTATAGCCTGTATTACAGAATTTATACCTCCCACTCTCCCACCCTCATTTTCTCCCTTATCTGCTCCCCACTGGTGACCTTAACTTGCTCTGTATATTAGTGAGTCTGCCTCTCTTCTGGTTTACTCACTAGTTTGTTGTCTATGTTAGATTCCACTTATAAGTGATATCATACAGTATTTGTCTTTCTCTCTCTGAGATTTCATTTAGCCTAATCATTCCATGTCCATCCATATTGTTGTTGCAAATACCCAAACTTCATAATTTTTATGGCTGAGTAGTATTATATTGTGTTGTGTGTGCACACACATGCCAAATCTTCTATATCCATTCATCTGTTGATGGACACTTAAGTTGCTTCCATGTCTTGAAAATGGTAAATAATGCAGTGAACCTTTAGGTGCATGTAGTTTTGAATTAGGTTTTTCACATTGTTTACCTCCATCTGTAGCCTATGGGCTATAATTTCTCACTTGGGCTATTTGCTCCACTCTTCCCCACACCAACCACTGCAACTAAACTAAGGACCAATTTGGTGTTCATATTTATCCTGCTAATTCCTCCTTAAGATTCTCTCCACCTCTTTCTACACAGCCCAAAGATCATGCTTTTCAATAATTTTAGGGTAAATCAGCTCTTCTTCAAAAATGGAAGTGTAAAATTTGGTCTGTATTTTGCATTCTATATACTTTTATAAGCCAGTGATTATCAGTTTATGAGAACCACCATATCTTACTGCATCCTTTTCCCACCTCAGTCTATGAATTTATTTCTTCAGCCTGACCCTTGACTTCTGTCTCCATCTAAAGCTAATCTACATGTGCATCTAGATCTTGAGGTGGTTTTGAAACATATCTCCAAATGTGTGGACACTGCTCCCACAAAAGCCAGAGTCTGTTTCCCCTCCTCTTAAGTTTTGGCAGCCCTCATTAACTTCTGATGTGTTGGATCACAGAATGACTTTGTTTTTTTGTTCCCAGTCTTTTATTTTATTGCTGTTTGTTTGTTTCTTTAATTATTGTTTTTATTTTCAAATTTGCATACAATTTTAAAATATTACACCCCATGTACAGTTATTACAGACTATTGGCCTTATTTCCTGTGCTGTATCATACATTCCTATAGCCTGTATTACAGAATTTATACCTCCCACTCTCCCACCCTCATTTTCTCCCTTATCTGCTCCCCACTGGTGACCTTAACTTGCTCTGTATATTAGTGAGTCTGCCTCTCTTCTGGTTTACTCACTAGTTTGTTGTCTATGTTAGATTCCACTTATAAGTGATATCATACAGTATTTGTCTTTCTCTCTCTGAGATTTCATTTAGCCTAATCATTCCATGTCCATCCATATTGTTGTTGCAAATACCCAAACTTCATAATTTTTATGGCTGAGTAGTATTATATTGTGTTGTGTGTGCACACACATGCCAAATCTTCTATATCCATTCATCTGTTGATGGACACTTAAGTTGCTTCCATGTCTTGAAAATGGTAAATAATGCAGTGAACCTTTAGGTGCATGTAGTTTTTTGAATTAGTTTTTGTGTTTTGGGGATATGTACCTACAAATGGATAGTTTTATTTTTAGTTTTTCAAGAAACCTCCATATAGTTTTTCACAGAGGCTGCAAAAATTTGCATTTCCAAGAACAGTGTACAACGGTTCCCATTTTTCCATATTCTTGCCAACAATTTTTGTTTGTGTTCTTTTTGATCTGAGGTATGGAATGGTATCTCATTGTGAATTTTATTTGAATTTTCATGATGATTAGTGATGTTGAGCATCTTTTCATGTGCTTGTTGGGCATCTATCTGCATTTCCTCTTTTAAAAATTTTCTTCTGCCCAGTTTTTAATCAGTTTATTTTTTGGATATTGATCTGTACGATCTGCTTATATATATATTGTTAATTAATCCTTTATCTGTCCTATCATTTGCAAATATTTTCTCCCATTCAGTATGTTGTCTTTTCTTTTTGTCAGTGATTTCTTTCGCTGTGCAAAAGATTTTAAGTTTAATTTTGTCTCATTTGTTGATTTTTGCTTTTATTTCCCTTAGTTTAGGAGAGGGTTCCAAAAAAGGTATTGCTTTCGTTTATGTTCTAGAGTATTTTGCCTATGTTTTCCTCTAATATTGTACTCAATACTATATTCAGGTCTCATCCATTTTGAGTTATTTTTGTATATGATGTTAGAGAATATTCTAATTTCATTCTTTTACACATCATTTTCCAGTTTTCCCAGGACAGCTTATGAAGAGACTATCTGTTTTCCATTGTATATTCTTGCCTCCCTTGCTGTAGATTAACTACCCATCAGTGTGTGGGCTTATTTCTTGAATTTATGTCCTGTTCCACTGATCTATATGTCTGTTTTGGTGCAAGTACCATCCTGCTTTGATTACTGTAGCTTTGTATTATATTCTAAAGTCTGAATGTGTTGTTCCTCTAGCTTAATTTTTGTTTCTCAAGCTTATTTTTAAATCAAAACTACAGTGAGGTATTACTTCACACCAATCAGAATGGCCAGCATCAAAAAATATATAAACAATAAATGCTGAAGAGGATGCAAAGAAACGAGAATGCTCCTATACTGTTGTGGGAATGTAAACTGATACAGTCATTATGGAGAACAGTATGGAGATTCTGTAAAAATAACTAGGAATAGATCTACCATATAATGCAACAGTCCCACTGCTGAGCATGTACCTTGAGAAAGCCACGATTCTAAAAGATACATATACTCCAGTGTTCATTGCAGCACTATTTACAATAACTAGGACATGGAAGCCATGTAGATGTCCATTGAAAAGATGAATGGATAAAGGAGATGTTGTACATATATACAATGGAATATTACTCAGCCATAAAAAGAACAGATTTTAGTCAGTTCTAGTGAGGTAAGTGAACCTTGAGCCTGTTATACAAAGTGAAGTAAGTCAGAAAGAGAAAAATAGATATTGTATATTAACACACATATATGGAATCTAGAGAAATGGTATCAATGAACCTATTTGCAAGGAAGGAATGGAGACACAACTGTATAGGATGGATGTGTGGACACAGTGTGGGAAGGAGAGAGTGGGATGAATGGAAGAAGTAGCATCAACATATATACATTATGATGTGGAATATAGATAGCTGGTGAGAAGTTGCTATACATATACAACACAGAGATCTCAGCCTGATACTCTTTGATGACCTAAAGGAGTGGGATGGAGGAAGGGAGGGAAGCTCAAGAGGAGGGGGATATATGTATAATTATGACTGATTTGCATTGTCGTACAGCAGAAACCAGTACAACATTATAAAGAAATTTTCCTCCAATTAAAAACCAATTTTGAAAAATCAGACTGTTTGGCGTCTTTTGTGTTTCCATTAAAATTTTAAAAATTTATTCTAGTTCTGTGAAAATTACCATTTTGATAATTTGATGGACATTGTGTTGAAACCGTAGGTTGCCTTGTGTAGGATTCTCATTTTGGCAATATTGATTCTTCCAATCCAAGAACATGGTGTATCTTTCCATCTGTTTGTGTAATCTTCAGTTTCTTTCATAAACATTTTATAGTTTTCAGAGTACAGGTCCTTTGCCTCCTTAACTAGGTTTATTCCTAGATATCTTATTCTTTTCTGATCTGTTGATAAGTGAGTTTGTTTTCTTAATTTTCTGATACTTTTTTGTTAGTGTATAGAAATACAAAATATTTCTGTATAACTTTGTATCCTACAACTTTACTGAGTTTATTTATTAGTTTGAATAGTTTTGGGTAGCATCTTTAGGGCTGCCTATGTATATACCATGTCCTCTGAAAGCAGTGATAATTTTGCTTCTTCCTTTCGAATTCAGATCCTTTTACTTCTTTTTTTCTCTTATGGACTATGGCTGTAAATTCCAAAATTGTGTTGAATTAAAGTGATAAGAATGGCTATCCTTGTCTTCTTCCTGATCTGAGAGGAAATGCTTTCAGCCTTTCATCATTGAGTATGATGACACATTAGACTAAATGGAATTAACTGATTATATATATATATATATATATATATATATATATATATATATAATTCTGGGTATATCACATTCTAGGTTACAAAGCAAACCATCCATAAATTTAAGAATAGTGAAATCATATCAAGCATCTTTCCAACCACAATTCTATGAGACTAGATATCAGTTATAAGAAAAAAAACTGTAAGAAACAGACACATGAAGATTAAACCATATGCTACTAAACTACATATGCACCACTGAAGAAATCAAACAGGAAATTTAAAAATGTCTAGAGACAAATTACAATGAAAACATGATGATCCAAAATCTCTGGGACTCAGCAAAAGCAGTTCTAAAAGGGAAGTTTATAGTGATATGGGCTTAACTCAAGAATTAAGACAAATCTCAAATAAGCAATGTAACCTTACACCTAAAGGAAATATAGAAGAACAAATAGAGGAAGAACAATGCAAAGTTAGTAGAAGGAAAGAAATGATGAAGATGAGAGTAAAAATAAAATAGACACTAAACTACTAGAAAAGATCAAGGAAACTAAAACCTAGTTCTTTGAAAAGATTAGCAAAATTGATAAAACTTTAGCTACACTCATTAAGAAGAAAAGGAAGAGAGGCATTGCCTTTGCCTTTAATTCTCATTTTGGCAATATTGATTCCAATCCAAGAACATGGTGTATCTTTCCATCTGTTTGTGTAATCTTCAGTTTCTTTCATAAACATTTTATAGTTTTCAGAGTACAGGTCCTTTGCCTCCTTAACTAGGTTTATTCCTAGATATCTTATTCTTTTCTGATCTGTTGATAAGTGAGTTTGTTTTCTTAATTTTCTGATACTTTTTTGTTAGTGTATAGAAATACAAAATATTTCTGTATAACTTTGTATCCTACAACTTTACTGAGTTTATTTATTAGTTTGAATAGTTTTGGGTAGCATCTTTAGGGCTGCCTATGTATATACCATGTCCTCTGAAAGCAGTGATAATTTTGCTTCTTCCTTTCGAATTCAGATCCTTTTACTTCTTTTTTTCTCTTATGGACTATGGCTGTAAATTCCAAAATTGTGTTGAATTAAAGTGATAAGAATGGCTATCCTTGTCTTCTTCCTGATCTGAGAGGAAATGCTTTCAGCCTTTCATCATTGAGTATGATGACACATTAGACTAAATGGAATTAACTGATTATATATATATATATATATATATATATATATATATATATATATAATTCTGGGTATATCACATTCTAGGTTACAAAGCAAACCATCCATAAATTTAAGAATAGTGAAATCATATCAAGCATCTTTCCAACCACAATTCTATGAGACTAGATATCAGTTATAAGAAAAAAAACTGTAAGAAACAGACACATGAAGATTAAACCATATGCTACTAAACTACATATGCACCACTGAAGAAATCAAACAGGAAATTTAAAAATGTCTAGAGACAAATTACAATGAAAACATGATGATCCAAAATCTCTGGGACTCAGCAAAAGCAGTTCTAAAAGGGAAGTTTATAGTGATATGGGCTTAACTCAAGAATTAAGACAAATCTCAAATAAGCAATGTAACCTTACACCTAAAGGAAATATAGAAGAACAAATAGAGGAAGAACAATGCAAAGTTAGTAGAAGGAAAGAAATGATGAAGATGAGAGTAAAAATAAAATAGACACTAAACTACTAGAAAAGATCAAGGAAACTAAAACCTAGTTCTTTGAAAAGATTAGCAAAATTGATAAAACTTTAAGCTACACTCATTAAGAAGAAAAGGAAGAGAGTCTTAATTAATAAAATAAGAATAAATTATAAGGCCAAATTAGAAAAGACAATTCAGCTTCTGTCCATTTTCCTTTTGATATATACCCTGGAAGCCCTCAGTGGACAAATGAGAAATCTGGGTACCATAAAATTTCTGGCTACATAGAACAAACAGAAACTTCTAAGAGATGGAGATATCCAAGGAACTGCAGCTATTCCAGCCTTCAACAATTTGAGTCTTTCCAATGTCAAGCACCCGACATGTGAATGAACAAAAAACTTCAGATGATTCCATCACATAGCTCTCCCATATGGTTGAGTAGACAGAAAACAGGTGTTCTTACTAAGTCCTGCCAACATTGCAGATTCATGATCAAAGTGATATGCCCTGTAAATTCCAGCTGCTTCTTTACTATGAGTCTAGTCTCTTACTCCTCAGCTCAGCTCACTCCTGAAAAGTAGCAATAAATAACAGTAAAAATTAATTTTTCCTCCTAAGAGATATGAAAAACTATTATTTGGAGATTTTGCTAAATTATGAAGCTCAACTTTGCATTTTTGTGAGTTGTTTAGCAGTTTAAAATCTCTCCATGTAGAATTTTCGTGTAAAATTTTTATCTCTGTAATTAAAAAGTAATGAAACAAGATAATCATAGGTAGAATGTCACTTTTCTACAAGATGTTTAGAAACATCATGTTAAAGTTTTTCATTTTGCATACAACTCAATTAAAGTTACTTAGATTTCTTTGGATTGACTCTGAGTTTAATTAATTGCTACTAAACTAATTTGCTTTCTAAACTCTTTTTGCTGTTATAATTGTAGCCTATTAGTTATATTCTAAACAACCAAGGTAGCACACAGCTATTCACATTCTGTACACAATTATACCAGTTGGAAACTTAAGGTAAGGAAAAATGAGTTGTCAAGTGAAAATTTAGTAATTACTAAAATCTGAGTAAAAACTAACCTTTTTATTCAAGGTATAAATCAAATACCCAAATTGATAAGAATAAGTAAGGAGTTCTAAATGATTTTAGTGTATCAGAATGAGAATGCAAGCAACTTGGGAAGAGTGTCTGTTTAGTAATTACTACCAATATACTGAGGCATTTTGAAAACTAATATTAAATGACCTAAAAATCAAAAAAAAAAAAATATATAGCAACCAAAAAGTTAATCAACCACATAAAAAAACAACATTTTTAATTGAAATATAATTCTAGACAATGAGAAGAATGAAATTTGGAAGACCTACATAATAATGAGTCTTCTGTGCATGCATTCTCAGTCACTTCTGTCCTGTCTGACTTTTTTTGGCCCCATGGATCATAGCCCACCAGGCTCTTCTGTTGGTGGGATTTTTCTGGCAAGAATATTGGAGTGGGTTGCCATGCCCTCCTTCAGTGGATCTTCCCAACCCAAGGATCGAACCCAAGTCTCCTGTGTCTCCTGCTTTGCAGGTAGATTCTTTACAGCTGAACCACCAGGGAAGCCCAGTGAGTCTCTTATTTCTGCTTAAATGTCACAGAAGTCTTGTCCTTATGATGGCAGGTTGAAGAAACTCTGGGCTGTGGGTTAAAAGGCACATTTAACCTTTGTGTCTAAATATCTCTGCAGTGTGAAGGGTTCATAGTTTCATCATTAAATATCTGTTTCTAGAAGTAAGATGAAAGTCCTTCTTGTACAAATAAGCTAGATCCATAATAAAGCATTGTTTTAAAATGCATTGCTAGATCCAGGGAAGATAAGGAAAATCTACAAGAATAATTTCCTAAATAAATAAACAAATAATGAAATAAACTTACAACTTTAGGATGAGTAGATCAGTGAGCAGTAACTGAAAAACAAACAGGAAAAGTGAAGTTGTCCCAAAAGAAAATGCAAATATTAGCGGAGCATTAGAAAGCTATTCTCTGTCACTTGCAAGTTGGGAAATGTGATATTTACTCATTAGTATCTTGATGTGAGCCTAAGTGATTCCACATCACTGTCTCTTTTCAGAATCCAATATAAATCCTCTCTAGAAGATGGAAAATTCTATTTAGACTGCAGGATTTTCACAAATTAATTTCTAGCAAATATATCTCACAATAAAGATCAAAAGAATTCCTAAAAATGAAGGCTTTATACTCATATTTAACAAAAATAACAAATTTACTCAAGAATTTTAAATACTTACATTATCAGAATATACAAAGCAACTATGAGTGAAATAGTTAAAGAATATTAAAAATGCAATACTAAAGATTTTTAAAAAATAAATATATATATATATATATATATTTAATTTTATTTATTTTATCTTTTGGGGGGTGGAGTGGGGAGGGAGGGGGATGGGCGGGTCACTTCTATTGGTCTTTCATTTCTCTATTTTCATCTGTCTTTGTTCTTTGGCTCCTGTGGGCCTCCCATAGCAGTGGCCTCTGTCGTCGCAGAGCGCTGGCTCTGGGCGCAAGCGCGCCAGAGCTCCGGCTCAGTAATTGGACACATGGGTCCAGCCGCTCCGTGGCACGTGGGATCTTCCCAGGCCAGGGATGGAACCGGCGCCCCTTGCCCTGCAAGGCGGTGTTCTTACCCACTGGACCACCAGGGGAAGCCCCAAATATATATTTTAAATAGGTAAATACAATTGTTAAAATAAATAAATAGGTACGTTAAACAGAAGATCAGACTTAGCTGAAGGAAGTATTGGTGTACTTAAATAAGTCATTCAGAATATAGTTCAGAGAAAGACAGAAGTACAGAAATATAAAATAAATTTTTAGTAATATGGAGGAAACAGTAAGTGTAATATAAGTTGAAAGCTTTGAAGGAATTGCCAGAAAAAGAGAATAGAGAAAATGAAAAAGAGGCAGTATTTGTAGAGATAAGTGGGTGAAAATAATTTCATGAGAAGCATCAGTGTTCGCATAAGGAGTGCAAAGAAAGACATTTAAAACATTTACTCTTTGTGATGATACGACACAAAACCAAAGAGGAACTTTTTAAATTTATTTTTTGAATCGGAGTGTAGGTAAAGCTACTTTACAACGTTCATTTCTGCTGTACTACAATGTGAATCAGCTGTAGGTATATCCCCTCTTGGTTGTGCCTCCCCTCCTCCACCTCACCCTTCTAGGTCATCACAGAACACCAAGCTGAGCTCCCTGTCCTACAGAGCAGCTTTCGACCAGGGAAGCTGGTAGTGTAAAATAGCCAGGTATATATATCAGTGCTACTGTCTCAACTAGCCTCACCCTCTCCTTCCCTGGCCCCATGTCCACAAGTCCATTGTTTATGTTTGTGTCTCTATTCTTGCCCTGAAAATAGGTTTATTAGTACCATATTTTCCAGAGTCCATATATATATGCATTAGTATACAGTATTGGTTTTTCTCTTTCTGACATTCTGCATTCTGTATGACAGACTCTAGGTTCATCCAAAGAGGAGCTCTTAAAGCAGCCAAGAAGGCAAGGTGGATCATCTACAAAGAATGACACAATGGGAGCTGTAAGATAAAAGACTTCTAAAAGATAGAAAGAAAGATGATCTCAGATAGGAGGTAGGAGATTAAAAAAGAAATGATACTCAAGTTGGTCTGCTACTGCTGCTATGTGGTCTCAGTCATGTCTGACTCTGTGAGACCCTATGGACTGTAGCCTGCCAGGGCTGTCTGTCCATGGGGTTCTCCAGGCAAGAGTACTGGAGTGAATTGCCGTCCCTCCTTCAGGGATGATTTACCAACCCAGGGACTGAATCTGCGTCTCTTACATCTTCTGTATTGGCAAGCAGGTTCTTTACCACTAGCACCACCTGGGAACCCAGTAAGTTGGTCAACATTGCATAAACATTGTGTGAAATAATGAAAACAGCACTATTTTATTTATAGATTAAAAAAGAAAAGGATCTAAAGAACAAGATGTTAGTTGGGAGGAGAGAGTGATATTAAAGTATTCTAGAGAAATGCTTAATATTTTATTTACTTAGAAAGAGGTTTTTTTCTAAGTTTATTTTCATTTAGCAGATGTTGTAGCCACGCTGAAGAAACAGGAAGTATGTTCATGAAAAATATGGTTCAGATGTCGAGATTAATGATGAAAGATATACACGTACACATCCCAAGAGGAGCTAAAAGTTTATTACTTTGAATCGGAGTTTTAATTAGGGTAAAGCTACTTTACAACGTTCATTTCTGCTGTACTACAATGTGAATCAGCTGTAGGTATATCCCCTCTTGGTTGTGCCTCCCCTCCTCCACCTCACCCTTCTGGGAAAAACCAAGCTGAGCTCCCTGTCCACAGAGCAGCTTTCGACCAGGGAAGCTGGTAGTGTAAAATAGCCAGGTATATATATCAGTGCTACTGTCTCAACTAGCCTCACCCTCTCCTTCCCTGGCCCCATGTCCACAAGTCCATTGTTTATGTTTGTGTCTCTATTCTTGCCCTGAAAATAGGTTTATTAGTACCATATTTTCCAGAGTCCATATATATATGCATTAGTATACAGTATTGGTTTTTCTCTTTCTGACATTCTGCATTCTGTATGACAGACTCTAGGTTCATCCAAAGAGGAGCTCTTAAAGCAGCCAAGAAGGCAAGGTGGATCATCTACAAAGAATGACACAATGGGAGCTGTAAGATAAAAGACTTCTAAAAGATAGAAAGAAAGATGATCTCAGATAGGAGGTAGGAGATTAAAAAAGAAATGATACTCAAGTTGGTCTGCTACTGCTGCTATGTGGTCTCAGTCATGTCTGACTCTGTGAGACCCTATGGACTGTAGCCTGCCAGGGCTGTCTGTCCATGGGGTTCTCCAGGCAAGAGTACTGGAGTGAATTGCCGTCCCTCCTTCAGGGATGATTTACCAACCCAGGGACTGAATCTGCGTCTCTTACATCTTCTGTATTGGCAAGCAGGTTCTTTACCACTAGCACCACCTGGGAACCCAGTAAGTTGGTCAACATTGCATAAACATTGTGTGAAATAATGAAAACAGCACTATTTTATTTATAGATTAAAAAAAAGAAAAGGATCTAAAGAACAAGATGTTAGTTGGGAGGAGAGAGTGATATTAAAGTATTCTAGAGAAATGCTTAATATTTTATTTACTTAGAAAGAGGTTTTTTTCTAAGTTTATTTTCATTTAGCAGATGTTGTAGCCACGCTGAAGAAACAGGAAGTATGTTCATGAAAAATATGGTTCAGATGTCGAGATTAATGATGACACATATACACGCACACACACATCCCAAGAGGAGCTATAAAGGTTTATTACTCATATTATGAGACTTGCTGGAAAGAACAGGGTAGCTGCCAAGCATTCCAAAATTGGCTTGACAGAGCTAGAAAAGGAAACTAGCTTGGAGATTTTATGGTGATTAGTGGTGGGCTGGATGAGAATTCTTGAGTGTGGCTTTGAACTTCTCACAGGTGGCAAAGGGTAAGGCACCTGGGCTTTCTTATTCAGCTTGTTCAGATGTGTGGCACAAGGGGAAGGCTTAAAAGTTGTCAGGAGCTTTATACAAGAAAACCTGGAGTCAGACCCTGTTAGAGTTTACCCTAGTCATTATGTGACTGATGACTGACTATGCTGTTTCATTTAATGGATTTTGAACTTAAGTAAGCCATTATAGTGCTCCATGAAGCCAGTATGGAAGATGAAATTTCCATTAAAAGTCTTATTCAAGAGCCTAGGAATTGTTCATTTTGAAAAGTAAAATGACTTTCTTGGTCACCATTAATGAAATCTAGAACTCTGAAGTTAATCACAAGTGACTTGCTTTAGTATGTGCAGAGATACAAATAACTTACAATATGATTTATATTTTGTGCACTTATGAGGCAAGAGAGTCCAAGGATTCTTTACCCAAAACGATGCAGCCTTGTACAGAGATTTGTTGTTTCTGCCATTGGTTTGTCCACACATCCAGACCATTGGCAGTGACACAAGAGTCTATAAAATATACAGCTAGAGCTGACTTTTCACAAGGTTATCTGTAAACAAGATCAGTCTCTGGAGTATGGCGAATTGTGCTGATATCCTGGTTAAAGTATAAGAAGCAGTAACTCTCCATTAAATTCCTATGTATTATGTATGCAGTCGTTGGACTCTGCTCATTGCTTTATACTAAGATGTTAGTTGGGAGGAGAGAGTGATATTAAAGTATTCTAGAGAAATGCTTAATATTTTATTTACTTAGAAAGAGGTTTTTTTCTAAGTTTATTTTCATTTAGCAGATGTTGTAGCCACGCTGAAGAAACAGGAAGTATGTTCATGAAAAATATGGTTCAGATGTCGAGATTAATGATGACACATATACACGGCACACACACATCCCAAGAGGAGCTATAAAGGTTTATTACTCATATTATGAGACTTGCTGGAAAGAACAGGGTAGCTGCCAAGCATTCCAAAATTGGCTTGACAGAGCTAGAAAAGGAAACTAGCTTGGAGATTTTATGGTGATTAGTGGTGGGCTGGATGAGAATTCTTGAGTGTGGCTTTGAACTTCTCACAGGTGGCAAAGGGTAAGGCACCTGGGCTTTCTTATTCAGCTTGTTCAGATGTGTGGCACAAGGGGAAGGCTTAAAAGTTGTCAGGAGCTTTATACAAGAAAACCTGGAGTCAGACCCTGTTAGAGTTTACCCTAGTCATTATGTGACTGATGACTGACTATGCTGTTTCATTTAATGGATTTTGAACTTAAGTAAGCCATTATAGTGCTCCATGAAGCCAGTATGGAAGATGAAATTTCCATTAAAAGTCTTATTCAAGAGCCTAGGAATTGTTCATTTTGAAAAGTAAAATGACTTTCTTGGTCACCATTAATGAAATCTAGAACTCTGAAGTTAATCACAAGTGACTTGCTTTAGTATGTGCAGAGATACAAATAACTTACAATATGATTTATATTTTGTGCACTTATGAGGCAAGAGAGTCCAAGGATTCTTTACCCAAAACGATGCAGCCTTGTACAGAGATTTGTTGTTTCTGCCATTGGTTTGTCCACACATCCAGACCATTGGCAGTGACACAAGAGTCTATAAAATATACAGCTAGAGCTGACTTTTCACAAGGTTATCTGTAAACAAGATCAGTCTCTGGAGTATGGCGAATTGTGCTGATATCCTGGTTAAAGTATAAGAAGCAGTAACTCTCCATTAAATTCCCTATGTATTATGTATGCAGTCGTTGGACTCTGCTCATTGCTTTATATCAAGGTGCTCCCTAGGTATCCAAGAATTGGCTGCCTCTTGACAAGAGACTAAAGGTAGGGGTGGGTACCCCTTCCTGCAGGTAGATATGCTGGGGGACACAGGTTTGACTCCATCTTGTGGTGACAAAATAGCATTTGCAGGGTATTGCTTTCATAACCTGGGAAAGTGGGTATGGGCGGGGTGAGTGATGGGTTAGGGCCTGTGAGAGCCTCTATTTCAAAGAAAGCCCAGTTTGTGGCCATTAGTCATCACTCTACTAATATTGGTATATAGGATGGAATTGAGAACAGTTTCTTGTATCAGAAGCCTGTGGCCAAATTAAGGCCATCATGAATGTCCAGGGTCTCCAGGAGGCATGAGAGAAGGTTGTTAAAGTCTCTACATGAAGGAGTTTCTAGGGAGCACTACTGAGAATATCTGTCGTACTGCAGTCTGAACAAATCTAGAGCCTTTTGCTAGACGAGGTCCCATTCAAAGTGGGTAAATTTACAGCTTAAGTAGAAGTTTATAAATAAAGAATGTGTTGCCTTTAAAGTCCCCAAAGGCCTAAGAGATGTTGGGCTAGTTTAATGTGGTTACTGAGAGGGACTAGTAGCTATTTCTTAACATTGTCATTGATGGAGCTGCTCTCTGTTTACCAAATAATTTTCAGGGATTTAAGTGAGATGGCAAGACCTTGAACTATGTGTGAGACAATGGCCATCCTTCTTTTTTTGTGAGTTCCTTTGTAAGAATTCCTATGTCCTTAATGTTTCCAGTATCTTCAGAGGAGGATGTAATTAGCATGATTCATATCTGTGCCCCAAAAGAAAACTGGATGTTGTAAAGATCCCACCTGTATAGATCATGTGTGATGGCAAGACTGTTGAATTGTTGAGTACAGGTGTTGCATTAATCTGCTAGGGCTATCACAACAAAATACCACAGACTAGGTGGCTTAGACAACACAATTGTATTTTCTTACAGGTCTGGACAGTAGAAATCCAAAGTCATAGTGTCAGCAGGTTTGGTTTCTTCTGACACCTCTCTCCTTGGTTTTCATATGCCCACCTTCTTTCTCACTATGTCCTCACATGGTAGCTCTACCATCTGTGTGTTTTCTGGACCTTAACCTCCTCTTTTTGTAAGGGTACCATTTATATTGGATTAGGACTATCCTTATGACCACATTTCATGTTAATTATCTCTTTGAAGGCTCAATTTTTAAATACAGTCAAATCCTAAGTACTTGGGGTTAGGATTTTACTATATACACCTGGAGGGGTAAACAGTTCAGCGCTTAAGTGTATTGTTTCTTCGAAGGTGAAGGCAAACTGTGGTGAGAAGCTGTTGAAACAGGCAATAAACAACATATTATTCAAATCTCTATTAGCAAAATATTTCCCAATTGCTGATTAGACGGAGTCAGTAACTTCAATAATATTGGTTATAAGGACCTAAATGGTGAGACCACAGCATTATGGTTGTGTTAAAACACTGAAGTACCATTAATTTTTTTCCAAGTTTAAGAAAAAGTCAGATATAGCTGTTAAATAGAGAAGTAAATGGAGTAATCATTCCTTCTCCAAATAGATCTTATAAAATGGATTTTAATTCTTGAGGGTCTTGAGTTAATTTAATTAGACATTATTAATTATTTTAATTAGAGAGGGATGGTGCATGAGGTCCCATATTTTTCAATCCAATTTTAAGAGAGAAATATTTAATTTTAATTTATTACTCATTAGGTTAAAGAATTCAATACTGCTAGGGTATATTTTAAATCAACAACTGATATGAGTATTGGAAATTTAGAAACAGCAATAGATTCAATGATTAAGATGCTTGTCCTCTATTTTATGTTCAGTAACTCTCCTAAGATTACAGGTAGATTTCCTGTTTAAATTTAGTGAGACCCACAGATATAAAGATAACTTGGGCCACAGTATTAAGACCATGAAAGGTAGCCAGTTGTTGCATATCAAAGATAATAAAATAAATTCAGGGCCTATGTTGTAGAAATGCAAGAGCCAACCAGTTCTGTTTTACCTTTTAGTTGTGTAAATTCTTTTAGTAAATCGAGTTAAATTGTGGATCTATTTCAGTTTTTTGTTGTTGTTTCCTTTTCCATATCCAGGTTTCTTTCTTTTTTCTTCCTATTTTTTTCTTCTTTTCTTTCTCTTTCCCAAGCTATCCCATCCCCTTTTCCCTCCCTTCTTTTTTTTCCTTCCCTCCCTCCCTTTATTTCTCTTTCTTTTGTCTTTTCCTTTTCTTTACTTGTTTCTGGGTGGTTTTTGGATTATTTTAGAGATTGAAGTTCCCCTACCCTGCTCATATTTACCCATTTTTTTCCATCAAAGTTATGGGGCTTTCTCATGGCAGTGGTTAAATTAACCCTGACTGTGTACTAGCAGTGCCATCACATGGGTCTTTTTAGGTAACAGAAGGATAGGCAAACACAGTTTTGTAGAGTCCTAGTGCACTTGCACAGCCCTCAGTTAATGGGGGTTATAGGAAACCTAAATTGGTTATAAGGACCTAAATGGTGAGACCACAGCATTATGGTTGTGTTAAAACACTGAAGTACCATTAATTTTTTTCCAAGTTTAAGAAAAAGTCAGATATAGCTGTTAAATAGAGAAGTAAATGGAGTAATCATTCCTTCTCCAAATAGATCTTATAAAATGGATTTTAATTCTTGAGGGTCTTGAGTTAATTTAATTAGACATTATTAATTATTTTAATTAGAGAGGGATGGTGCATGAGGTCCCATATTTTTCAATCCAATTTTAAGAGAGAAATATTTAATTTTAATTTATTACTCATTAGGTTAAAGAATTCAATACTGCTAGGGTATATTTTAAATCAACAACTGATATGAGTATTGGAAATTTAGAAACAGCAATAGATTCAATGATTAAGATGCTTGTCCTCTATTTTATGTTCAGTAACTCTCCTAAGATTACAGGTAGATTTCCTGTTTAAATTTAGTGAGACCCACAGATATAAAGATAACTTGGGCCACAGTATTAAGACCATGAAAGGTAGCCAGTTGTTGCATATCAAAGATAATAAAATAAATTCAGGGCCTATGTTGTAGAAATGCAAGAGCCAACCAGTTCTGTTTTACCTTTTAGTTGTGTAAATTCTTTTAGTAAATCGAGTTAAATTGTGGATCTATTTCAGTTTTTTGTTGTTGTTTCCTTTTCCATATCCAGGTTTCTTTCTTTTTTCTTCCTATTTTTTTCTTCTTTTCTTTCTCTTTCCCAAGCTATCCCATCCCCTTTTCCCTCCCTTCTTTTTTTTTTCCTTCCCTCCCTCCCTTTATTTCTCTTTCTTTTGTCTTTTCCTTTTCTTTACTTGTTTCTGGGTGGTTTTTGGATTATTTTAGAGATTGAAGTTCCCCTACCCTGCTCATATTTACCCATTTTTTTCCATCAAAGTTATGGGGCTTTCTCATGGCAGTGGTTAAATTAACCCTGACTGTGTACTAGCAGTGCCATCACATGGGTCTTTTTAGGTAACAGAAGGATAGGCAAACACAGTTTTGTAGAGTCCTAGTGACTGCAGCATGCCACATTGTAGTTGCCCTTCTACACATGCAGCCACATGATGAGCCACTAGGTATCAGTGTGTCCCCTGAGTGCTCTACATCAGCACTCCCCAACCTTACTGGCTCCAGGGACCAGTTCCAAGAAAGAGAATTTTTCCATGGGTAGGATGGAGGGTGGCAGGGGATGGTTCAGGCTGTAACGGGAGCCTTGGGGAACAGTGGCAAGCTGCAGATGAAGCTTGGTTCACATGCCCTCTGCTCACCCTCTGGTTTCTAACTGGTCAAGAAGCAATATTGGTCCATAGTCCCGGTGTTATGGACCCCTGTTGTATAGAACGGAGCTATCACCTGATTGAGACATAGTGCCAATGGTCTCAGGGTAAGCATCATTCATCTGAGCCTCAGGTAGACACCGCTAATGGTGGCATCAATACATGTGATGCAATTTGAGAGACATGGATAGGTCTGAATCATGAAACAGGGTCTATGGCCACTTTAATGAAGGCCCTGATACATATGCCTGACACTAAATCCCAAATATAACTTAATTTTTTTCTTTCCATATTATTAAGATATAATTGACTGACAATAATACATAATTTTAAGGTGTAGAGCATTATTTAACTTACGTATTTCATGAAATGATTTTCATGATAAGTTTAATGGGTATCTACTATCTAATATGGCACAAAATTAAAGAAATAGATTAAAATTTCCTTGTGATAAGGATTCTCACTTGCTCCTTTAACAACTTTCGTATATAACATGCATCAGTGTTAATTACAGTAAGTCGTGATATGTCACCATATAAAGATACTATATAGTGACTCACTATATTCTCCTACTATACATTTCATATGCATGACTTACTTATTTTGCCGCTAGAAGTTTGTATATCATAATCTCCCTCACCTATGTCTTTCTCCATGCCACCCCTAGTAACTTTCTGTTTGTTCTCTGTACCTTTGACTCTAGTTTTCTTTAGCTGTGTTTGTTCATTTTTTTTCTTTTATAGATTCCACATATAAAGGAGATCATAAGGTAATTTTCTCATATATACATGCATTTGACTATATATATATATATATATATATATCAGACATATATGCATATACATATTTGTCTCTATATATTAGCTATAAAAAGATAGAAATCTTTAGAGATTTCACACACACACACACATACACATATATAGTTCTTTATTCACCTGTCAGTCGGCTAGGTACTTAAGTTGCTTCCATATCTTGGCTGCTATAAAAATTCTGCATTGAACACAAGATGCAAATATCTTTTCAAATAAGTATTTTCACTTTCTTCAGATAAATACCCAGAATAAGGATTGGTATATATGGTAGTTACTTTTTTCATTTTTTCAGGAACCTTTATATTGTTTTCCAGAGTGGCTGCATGCACTTACATTCCCAACAGTACACAGGGTCCCTTTCCTTCTCATCCTCACCAACATTTGTTATTTGTCTTCCTTTTGACAATAGCTATTCTGACAGGTGTGAGGTGATATCTTATTGTTTTAATTTATATTTTCCTGATAATTAGTGATATTGAGCAACTTTTCATGTCCTTGTTGGCTATCTGTATATTTTCTTTGGAAACATGTCTATTCACTTCCTCTGCTATTTTTTTTTTTAATTTTGCTATTTTTTTTATGTTGAGTTGTATGAGTTTCTTGTATATATTGGATATAACAATTTATTGGATATATTATTTATCAGTGTCTTCTCCCATTCATTATGTGGAATTTTTGTTTAGTTAATAGCTTATTTCACAGTGCAAATGTGTTTAAATTTGTATATTGTTGCTTCTGTTTCCCTTTTCTGAAAAGACATATTCAAATAGCTATTACTAGCACTGGTGTTAAAGAACTTATTGCTTCTGTTTTCCTCTAGAAATTTTATGGTTTCAGGTCTTTAATACATTTTGAATTTAGTTCCATGCATGATATAAGAAAGTAGTTCATCTTGATTCTTTTGCAACTAACTACCCTGATTTCCCAGTACCATTTACTGATAAAGTTGTCTTTTCCCTATTGTATGTTCTTTGTGTATCTTTTCTTATAGATTGATTGCCCCTGTAAGTGTGCATTCATTTCTGGACTTTATATTTTGTTCCATTGATTTATGTGTCTGATTTTATGCCAGTAACACTCATTTTGATTACTGTAGCCTTGTAGTGTAGTTTGAAATCAGGGTATGGGATACCTCCAACTTTGTTCTTTTTTTCATGAGATTTTTTTTTTGACTATCTGAGAGTATTTTCTGTTTCCATACAGATATCAGAATTGTTTCTTCTAGTACAATAAAAAATACCATTGATATTTTGATAGGAATTACACTGGATTCATAGATTGCCTTAAAAGTATGCTTGTTTTAGCAATATTAATTCTTCCAGTTCATGAACACAATATATCTCTCCATCCATTTGTGTCACATTGAATTTATTTAATTAGTTTTTTATAGTTTTATAAGCATAGGCCCTTTACTTCCTTAGTTAGATTTATTCCTAAGTATTTATTATTTCTGGTGATATTCTTTCTTTCTTTTTTGTATAATTTGTTGTTAGTGTATAGAAGTACAAGAGATTTCACTAAAGAATTTGTGAACTTTATCAAATATATCAGTGAGTCCTATTGGTTTTTTGGTGACATCTTTAGGATGTCCTATATAGGTGTCATCTGCAATAGCAGTTTTGCTTCTTTATTTCCAATTTGAATTCCTTTATTTTATTTTTCTTTCTGTTTGCTATGACATGCAATATAATACTGTGTTGAACAACAATACTGTGCTGAACAAAAGTAGGGAGAGTAGGCCTCACTGTCTTATTCCTGAACTTAAAGGAACTGCTTTGAACCTTTTTTTTTTAAGATTTTTTTGGCCACTTCTATTGGTCTTTCATTTATCTGTTTTCATCCATGTTTGTTCCTTTGGCCTGTGAGGGCCTCCTATTGCAGTGGCCTCTGTCGCTGCAGAGCACCAGCTCTGGGCACATGCGCTCCAGAGCTCCGACTCAGTAATTGGACACATTGGTCCAGCCGCTCCGCGGCACGTGGGATCTTCCCAGGCCAGGGATCGAACCGGCACCCCTTGCACTACAAGGCGGTGTCCTTACCTACTGGACCACCAGGGAAGCCCTGCTTTGAACTTTTTATCATTGACTATGATGTTAGCTGTGAGCTTGTCATATATGGGCTTTACTATGTTGAGCTATGTTCTCTCTATACCTATTTTTTTAAGGGTTTTTATTATAAATGAATGTTGAAGTTGATCAAAAGCTTTTCTTGCATCAATTACATGATCATATGATTTTTATTATTCAGTTTGCTAGTGTGATGTATCACAATACTTGATTTGTGAATATTGAACCATCCTTGCCTCCTTGAGTAAATCCCACTTGATTATAGGATATGATTCTTTAAATGTATTATTGAATTTTGTTTGGTAATAGTTTGTGGGGTTTTTGCATCTGTATGTATCAGATATATTTGCCTATAATTTTCTTTTAATATGATGTCTTTATCTGCTTTTGGTATGTGGGTGATTCTGGCATCAGAGAATGAGTTCCTTCTTCCACAGTGTTTGGAATTGTTTGAGTAAGTTAGGCGTTAACTCTTCTTTATATATTTGGTGTAATTTACCAGATTTTGTTTGAATTACTAATTCTGTCGTTTTACTGTTAATTAGTTTGTTCATATTTTCTATTTCTTTCTGGTTCAGTCTTAAAAACTTGTCTATATTTTTCTAGTTTGTTCATTTTATTGGTATCTAATTGTTTGTAGTAATCTCTCACGGACCTTGGTATTTCAGTGGTGTCCATTGTAATGTGTCCTTTTTCTTTTCCATTTTTATTGATTTATGCCCTCTTTTTTCTTGATGAGTCTAGCTAAAGTTTTATAAGTTTTGGTTATCTTTACAAAGAACAGGCTTCTAGGTTCATTGATCTTTTCTTTTTTGTTATTTTTAAAGTATCTATTTCATTTATTTCAGATCTGGTTTTTATGATTTATCTTCTTCTATAATCTTTGGGTTTTATTTGTTCATATTTTTCTAGTTTCTTTAGATGTAAGGTTAGGTTGTTTGAGATTTTTTGTTGTTTTCTGAGATAGGGTTGTACCACTATAAACTTTTCTTTTGTAGGTGCTTCTGCTTCATCCTGTAGATTTTGAATTGTTGTGTTTTTATCTTCATTTGTTTCCAAGATTTTTAAATTTCTTCTTCAGTGTCTTCAGTGATCCACTGGTTCTTTAGTTATACACTGTTTAGCCTCCACATGTTCATTTTTTTCCAGTTTTCTCCTTGTAGTTGATTGTAGTGTCATTCAATTGTGGGTTAAAAAGAGAGTTGGTATGGTCTTTCATTTCAGGATGGCAGAGTAGAAGGACCTGCACTTTATCTCCTCCTATAAGCACAACCATTGACAGAAGAATTCTAGAACCCACCAAAAACAGATTTCCCACATCCAATGACAAAGAAGTAGCAGCATTGATATGGTAGGAGGGGCATACTCACAATGAAATAAAACCCCATACTCGCTCGGTGGGTGACCCACAACTGTAGAACAATAATGCCAGAGAAGTTCTCCCCCTGTTGTGAAGGTTCTGAGCCCTACATCAGGTTCCCAGTCTGGGGATCCTACAAAGGGACTGTAAATCTCCAGGGAATCTGACCTTGAAGCTCAGTAGGATTTCATCACAAGACTTCTACAGGACTGGGGAAAATAGATGAAGACCCAGAAGAAAGGAGCAGTGACCCTAAAGGAGACTGAACTAAAACTATCTGCTATTGTTGGAGGGTCTCCTGTTGAGATGAGGGTTGGCAGGCGTTCACTATAGGTACAGCAGCACAGGCAACAGCAATCATGGAAGGGCTCCCTTGGTATAAACCCTCTTGGAGGTCATCATTAACCCTACCAGAGAGCCTGTAGACCACAGGGCTGGGTCACTCAGGCCAAATTACTAACAGAGAGGGAGTCAACCCTGCACATCTGCAGATAGTTGGATTAAAGCTGTCCATCAGAGCATTCCATTAAAGCTGTCCATTAATTTCTGTCCATCAGAGCAAGAAACTAGTTTTCCCCAGTGCCAATTCCTTCTATCAGGAAGCTTACACAAGTGTCTTACACTTCTCCATCAGAGGGAAGACAGAAGAAGCAAGAAGAACCACAGTCTCACTGTAGCTAGAACAAAAACCACATTACAGAAAGCAATTCAGGGTGAAAAAGCCAAAAGTTATGTCCCAGATGAAGGGACAAGATAAAGCCCCAGGAAAACAACTATATGAACTGTATGAAGTGAAGTCAGGCAACATTCCAGAAAAAGGATTCAGAATAATGAAAATGAAGATGAATCAGGATCTCAGGAAAATAATGTAGAAGATGCAAGAAATGTTACCAAAGACCTAGAAGAACTAAAAAGCGAACAGAGATGAATAATACACTATAAGGAATTAATAGCAGAATTACTGAGGCAGAAGAATGAATAAATGACCTAGAGAATAGAATGACAGAAATCACTGCTGCGGGGCCTCCCTGGTGGTCCAGTGGGTAAGGTCACCACCTTGCAGTGCAAGGGGTGCCGGTTCGATCCCTGGCTTGGGAAGATCCCACGTGCCACGGAGCAGCTGGACCAATGTGTCCAATTACCAAGCCGGAGCTCTGGAGTGCATGTGCCCAGAGCTGGTGCTCTGCACAACAGAGGCCACCGCGATGGGAGGCCCACATGGGCCAAAGAACAACGACGGATGAAAATAGACAAATGAAAGACCAATAGAAGTAGCCCACCTGCTCCTCTCCCTCCCTACCCCACCCCACCAAAGTAAATAAATAAATAAATCTTTAAAAAAAAAAAAAAAAGAAATCACTGCTGCATAAGAAAATATAGAAAAAATAATGAAAAAAAAAGGAAGACAGCCTAAGAGACCTCTTAGAGAACATTAAATTCACCAGCATTTGGATCATAAGAGTCCAGGAAGGAAAAAGAAAGAGAGAAAGGACCTGAGAAAATATTTGAAGAGATAATAGCTGAAGATTCCTTAACATGGGAAAAGAAATAATCAACCAAGTTCAGGAAGCACAGAGTTCCAGGCAGGATAAACCCAAGGAGGAACACACCAAGGTATATAGTAATCAAACTGACAAAAGTTAAAGACAAAGATATAATATTAAAACCAACAAGGGAAAAATGACAAATAAAATACAAGGGAATTCCAGCTGTCAGCTGGTTTCTCAACAGAAACTATAAGCCAGAAGGGAATGGCATTATTTTAAAGTGTTGGAAAAGAAGGGCCTACAACCAAGAATATTCTATTCTATGGAACAAGACTCTCTTTCAGATTTGATGTAGAAATCAAAAGCTTTCCAGACAAGCAAAAGTTAAGAGAATTCAGCATCACTAAACCAACTTTACAACAAATGCTAATAAAGAAACTTCTCTAAGCAGAAAACGCAAGACAAGAGTGACAGAAAATAGACCTCAAATAATTAAGAAACTGGTGAGAAGATCATACATATTGATAATCACCTTAAATTTAAATAGATTAAATGCACCAACCAAAACACTTAGACTGGCAAGGTAGATGAAAACTTACCACATATGCACTTCAACATACCACAGCACTCTGCTTGACCCCTCCCCCAAATTGTATATAATTATTTTATATTTTTAGGTTAATCATTTCCCACTGTGGCTTGCAATTTTAATTATCTTTTATTTCTTGTTTGACTATTGATTGACTTGAATAAAATTCTCACATTGTTGTTTTGTAATTTAGCATGTGATCTGCCCTGGACTATGTCTCATGTGGACTTGAAAAAAATGTGTATTCTGCTGCTTTTGAATGGAATGTCCTGTATATACCTATTAAGTTCTCCTAATCTAACATGACTTTTAAGGCCAGAGATTTTATTGTGTTTGAATTGCCTGTCCATTGATGTATGTGGAGTTTTAAATGTCCCTAATTTTATTGTGTTACTGTTTTTTCATTTAAGTCTTTTAATATTTGCTTTGTGTATTAGGTGTTCCTGTGTTCACTGTGTGTGTGTGTGTGTGTATGTGTGTGTGTGTGTTTGTACACGCAATTGTATCTTTCTCTTGGATTGTTTCCTTGATCATTATGCAGTGTCTTTATATGTTTCTTTTCAGTCTTTGTGTTAAAGTCTGTTGTGTCTGATACAAATGTTGCTACAAAACAACAATGTAAGGAAACTGAAATAATGTCAACTATCTTTTTTTTTTCCCCTTAAAATATGTATTTTATTGAAGTGATGTAGAGCTTGGTGATTCAGTTTTACATATTCTCATATATCATTTTCAGATTATTTTCCATTATAGATTATTATAAGATATTAACTATAGTTCCCTGTGATACACATAAACCTTTGTGGCTTTTTGTGTATCTATTTTTTAATTAAAATTGAACATTTTATTTAGCTCCTTTTGTCTTTTAATCTTTCTAATTGTTTTTGCATGGTTTATTTATTGCCTTTATTGTATATTTTTCTGTACAAATGCAGTTTTTCCTTTCATAATTTTCAAATTCTAATTGTGGCCTTTTCTTTTGCATATAGAGAACTTCTTTTAACATGTCTTGTAAAACTGACTCTATATTACTGAACTCTTTCAACTTTTGCTTGCCTGTAAAACTTTTTATCTCTTCGTTCAATTGAAATAAAAGCCTTTCTGGGTAGAGTATTCTTGGCTGTAGGATTTTCCTTTCATCACTTTAAGTACAATGTACTGTGTCACTCTTTTCTGGCCTGTAGGATTTCTGCTGAAAATTCAGCTGATAGCCTTATGGAAGTTCCCTTATAAATGACTTACTGCTTTTCTCTCATTGTTTTTGATAGTCTTTATTTTTAATTTTCTCCATTTAATCACAATGTATCTTAGTGTATTTCTCTTTGGGTTGATCCTTCTTGGGTTTTTGTATGATGAGTGGACCTGGATGTATTTTTCTTTTTTTTAATTTTGAGGAGTTTTCTGCTATTATGTTTTCCAGTATATTTGCCTGTTTCTCTCCCTCTTTTCCATCTAGGACTCATATAATGCAAATGTTAGTGCACTTGATGTCCCAGAGGTCTAGAAACCTGTCCTTATTTCTTTTTATTCTTGTTTTTTTGTTCAGCTTCAGTGATGCCTTGCCACAGCTCATCAGCTGGGTGCGTAGAGAATAGTGGGTGTGACGAGACTTTAAGAAATATACACATAGACATAAAGACAGAGAGAAAGAATAGGAATGGAGGGGCTCAAGACCTCTTGGGTCAAGACCCCAAACACATTCACCAGTCCACTTTTATTCAGTGCTGAAGCCTCCAGGTGTTTACAGGGAATGATATTAACACGGGCTGGGAATCAGTCACAGTCCTATTCAATAATCACCCTTTGTGACTCTAAGTCACTTACATTATCTATCCAATGGACAGAGTGCATTAGAACTGAAGGGCAGCAGTACCAGCAAGAAGTTAAGGAATCTGCACAGCCCTGGTGTTCCAAAGTCCATAGCAGATCTCCCACCTGTTGCTGATCAGTATGACCCCAGCTAATGAACCCATGTGAATCAAACTGACTTGTTTTTCTCTTAGTTTTCTTATTTCCAAGATGATTTTCTCCTGGCTTGGCCAAAGCTGCAAAAAGCTTCACTGTTTTTTTCCCCCACAGTCTACTCTTACCTCTAGCTTGCTGATCCATTCCTTTCTATCATCTTATCTACTTTTGATTCCTTCTAGTGTATTTTAAAAGTTTCAGTTATTGTATTATTCATTTCTAGTTGGTTCTTTATATTATAAACTTCTTACTGTGTTTATCCAGTTTTCTTCCAAGTTCTTTGAACATCTTTATTGTCATTACCTTTACCATTACCAGTGAAGCCTGTTTGGAACAGATTCCCCATGTCTTCATTATTTCTTCTTACTTCACTTAATTCTACTTTGGTGGATTTTCTCTTGTTCCTTTGTTTGAAACATGGTGCTCTATTGCCTAATTTTGCCTGATTTCCTGCTTTTATTTCAGTGTATTTGGTACATTGATTGCCTTTCCTGACCTTGGAGAAGTGTTTTTTTGTAAAAGACATCCTATGCCTCCCAAACAAACACCTCTTTGGTCACCAGAGCAATATGCTCTAGGGATGCCCACTATGTGAGCTGCCTGAGTCCTTCTTTTGTGACAGGCTGACTATGTCAAGTGGTCTGGTAGGCATGACTGGCCCCTGGTCTGATTGGTTGCCAGGCCTTACCATGTGAAGGGGTATTGGCTGCTAATAGTTAGAGCTGGGTCATGAGGCAGCTGGATGCAGAGTCATGGTGTTGGGGCAATCCATGGTTGAAGGCGGGTATTGGGGTGCTATTTGAGTGGCTGTTTTTTGTTCCCCCAAAAAAATAGCCCAAAAAAGTAAAGACAGAGAGAAAGAATAGGAATGGAGGGGCTCAAGACCTCTTGGGTCAAGACCCCAAACACATTCACCAGTCCACTTTTATTCAGTGCTGAAGCCTCCAGGTGTTTACAGGGAATGATATTAACACGGGCTGGGAATCAGTCACAGTCCTATTCAATAATCACCCTTTGTGACTCTAAGTCACTTACATTATCTATCCAATGGACAGAGTGCATTAGAACTGAAGGGCAGCAGTACCAGCAAGAAGTTAAGGAATCTGCACAGCCCTGGTGTTCCAAAGTCCATAGCAGATCTCCCACCTGTTGCTGATCAGTATGACCCCAGCTAATGAACCCATGTGAATCAAACTGACTTGTTTTTCTCTTAGTTTTCTTATTTCCAAGATGATTTTCTCCTGGCTTGGCCAAAGCTGCAAAAAGCTTCACTGTTTTTTTCCCCCACAGTCTACTCTTACCTCTAGCTTGCTGATCCATTCCTTTCTATCATCTTATCTACTTTTGATTCCTTCTAGTGTATTTTAAAAGTTTCAGTTATTGTATTATTCATTTCTAGTTGGTTCTTTATATTATAAACTTCTTACTGTGTTTATCCAGTTTTCTTCCAAGTTCTTTGAACATCTTTATTGTCATTACCTTTACCATTACCAGTGAAGCCTGTTTGGAACAGATTCCCCATGTCTTCATTATTTCTTCTTACTTCACTTAATTCTACTTTGGTGGATTTTCTCTTGTTCCTTTGTTTGAAACATGGTGCTCTATTGCCTAATTTTGCCTGATTTCCTGCTTTTATTTCAGTGTATTTGGTACATTGATTGCCTTTCCTGACCTTGGAGAAGTGTTTTTTTGTAAAAGACATCCTATGCCTCCCAAACAAACACCTCTTTGGTCACCAGAGCAATATGCTCTAGGGATGCCCACTATGTGAGCTGCCTGAGTCCTTCTTTTGTGACAGGCTGACTATGTCAAGTGGTCTGGTAGGCATGACTGGCCCCTGGTCTGATTGGTTGCCAGGCCTTACCATGTGAAGGGGTATTGGCTGCTAATAGTTAGAGCTGGGTCATGAGGCAGCTGGATGCAGAGTCATGGTGTTTGGGGCAATCCTGGAGCTTTGGTCCCACTATAGGCAGAGCCTGGTTCTGGGTGAGTGGTTGTGGGGCTGGGGGTCCTGATTTAGTGCTTCCCTATGTCTGGGTGCTTCCTGGAGAATTCCACTAATACAACCTGGCAGGCTACACTTCATGGAATGCAAAGAGTTGGGCACAATGAACTATTAACACACACGCACACTGTACCTGGGTTAGGCCAGTTCCTGACAGGTCTGACTGCTGGGTGCATCATTTCCCAATTTTCGTACTGTTACAGTTGTGTGTGAGACTGGATCTTGGGATGGCTGACTGTGGGGTTCAAGTTGTTTTGGAGTTGATATTTCCCTGTTTATGGAGGAGGTCAGAGGTACCCCCAGGGGTGATTATCATCCTGCTCTCAGGTGGAGCTAAGTCCCAGAGTCTTTGGCTTTGGGGCTCTGATGTACCCAGAGATATTTCTTATGCACTTGTATGTGTGTTCAAGTTCTCAGTCCTTTGGTAAACAGGGCCACTTCATGGGGGTATCTGTGGAATAGGGTGGTCTTAAGTCAATTGACTTCCTAGTAGGTGGGGCTGTGTCCCTGTCTGGTTAGTTTCTTGGCATAAGTCATCCTAGTACTGATGCTGACAGGTTGGTGGGTGGGACCAGGTCCTAGGAATAATAAACTACAGGGAGGATTCTAAAACATTGCTTGTCAGCACCAGTGTCCCCATGGTAGAACAAGTTCCACAAAATGACTGCTGCCAGTGTCTGTCCCAAGGAAGAACTCTAGTTGCCTCCTGACTCTCGTAATGGTTGTCCAAGATCAGGAGGTAGGTCTAACACAGGTGCCTTTTCAAATGACTGCTTCCTACCTAAGTCCTAGAGCATGTGAGATTTTTGTGGGATGCAATGGAATCTCTATTTCCCATAGCCCTCTGTCTCTTCCAAAAGTAAGCTCTACTGACCTTCAAGCAAAATGTCTCATGGGGTCATTTCCTTTTCAAGGGAAATATGCTCTAGGGATGCCCACTATGTGAGCTGCCTGAGTCCTTCTTTTGTGACAGGCTGACTATGTCAAGTGGTCTGGTAGGCATGACTGGCCCCTGGTCTGATTGGTTGCCAGGCCTTACCATGTGAAGGGGTATTGGCTGCTAATAGTTAGAGCTGGGTCATGAGGCAGCTGGATGCAGAGTCATGGTGTTTGGGGCAATCCTGGAGCTTTGGTCCCACTATAGGCAGAGCCTGGTTCTGGGTGAGTGGTTGTGGGGCTGGGGGTCCTGATTTAGTGCTTCCCTATGTCTGGGTGCTTCCTGGAGAATTCCACTAATACAACCTGGCAGGCTACACTTCATGGAATGCAAAGAGTTGGGCACAATGAACTATTAACACACACGCACACTGTACCTGGGTTAGGCCAGTTCCTGACAGGTCTGACTGCTGGGTGCATCATTTCCCAATTTTCGTACTGTTACAGTTGTGTGTGAGACTGGATCTTGGGATGGCTGACTGTGGGGTTCAAGTTGTTTTGGAGTTGATATTTCCCTGTTTATGGAGGAGGTCAGAGGTACCCCCAGGGGTGATTATCATCCTGCTCTCAGGTGGAGCTAAGTCCCAGAGTCTTTGGCTTTGGGGCTCTGATGTACCCAGAGATATTTCTTATGCACTTGTATGTGTGTTCAAGTTCTCAGTCCTTTGGTAAACAGGGCCACTTCATGGGGGTATCTGTGGAATAGGGTGGTCTTAAGTCAATTGACTTCCTAGTAGGTGGGGCTGTGTCCCTGTCTGGTTAGTTTCTTGGCATAAGTCATCCTAGTACTGATGCTGACAGGTTGGTGGGTGGGACCAGGTCCTAGGAATAATAAACTACAGGGAGGATTCTAAAACATTGCTTGTCAGCACCAGTGTCCCCATGGTAGAACAAGTTCCACAAAATGACTGCTGCCAGTGTCTGTCCCAAGGAAGAACTCTAGTTGCCTCCTGACTCTCGTAATGGTTGTCCAAGATCAGGAGGTAGGTCTAACACAGGTGCCTTTTCAAATGACTGCTTCCTACCTAAGTCCTAGAGCATGTGAGATTTTTGTGGGATGCAATGGAATCTCTATTTCCCATAGCCCTCTGTCTCTTCCAAAAGTAAGCTCTACTGACCTTCAAGCAAAATGTCTCATGGGCTCATCTTCCTGGTTCAGGCACGCCTCCCACACAGGGCAGCCCAAGTCCCCTTGCTCCATGGATACAACCTCTGAAATGTAATATTTCTCCCATTTCTGGGTTTTACCAATCCAGGTGAATGAGTCTTGACTATATGACATTTCTGTTCCTCCTGCCTGTCTCAATGTGTGGCTCCCTCTTCATATCTTTAGTTGTAGGAGATCATCTTCTCTGCTGGTCTTTCTGTCTTTCTCATCAGTAGTTTCTCTTTAAGTAGTTATAATTTTGGTGTGCCAGGGAAAGAGGTGAGCTCAAAATCTTCTCACTCTTATGATCTTGGCCATGCCCTCTATGCTAACTATAACTTCTGAGTTTGATTGATTATGTCTGTAACAGAGGTTTCACTGGACTCAGTAAACAGGACAAAATGGCACAGATCAAAGAGAAAGCTCACCTGTGGGACACAGATCCAGTTAGGAAGCCAAACAAGAGAAGAAACAACTCCAGTGGTTGTAGTTGTAATCTAGATGGTGCCAATTGTGGCTGCCCCCCACCCCAATCATATTCAAAAGTCTCCTTTTTTTTTGTCTCATTGATGCTATTTTCAGGTCTGATTGAGTGAGACACATCTTACTTTCCTCAGCAAGCCTCATTATGTGACTAATAAGAATTTTTTGAAGTTTCTTTTTTTTTTTAATTTTTTTAAACTTAAGGAAAAAAACATTTATAAACACACTTCCTTGTGTATGTGTTTGTGTATGTATGATATCATCATACTTGGCATCTGAATCAACTTTTGAAAAGGCCATCATTTTCCTGTAGAATAGATACAGCAGTTGTTCTGGGGTGTGAAAAATAAGCATTTCTAATAAGTTTCCAGATAAGGCCAGTGATGATGATCATAGTCAGATTCACAAAATGACTGCTGCCAGTGTCTGTCCCAAGGAAGAACTCTAGTTGCCTCCTGACTCTCGTAATGGTTGTCCAAGATCAGGAGGTAGGTCTAACACAGGTGCCTTTTCAAATGACTGCTTCCTACCTAAGTCCTAGAGCATGTGAGATTTTTGTGGGATGCAATGGAATCTCTATTTCCCATAGCCCTCTGTCTCTTCCAAAAGTAAGCTCTACTGACCTTCAAGCAAAATGTCTCATGGGCTCATCTTCCTGGTTCAGGCACGCCTCCCACACAGGGCAGCCCAAGTCCCCTTGCTCCATGGATACAACCTCTGAAATGTAATATTTCTCCCATTTCTGGGTTTTACCAATCCAGGTGAATGAGTCTTGACTATATGACATTTCTGTTCCTCCTGCCTGTCTCAATGTGTGGCTCCCTCTTCATATCTTTAGTTGTAGGAGATCATCTTCTCTGCTGGTCTTTCTGTCTTTCTCATCAGTAGTTTCTCTTTAAGTAGTTATAATTTTGGTGTGCCAGGGAAAGAGGTGAGCTCAAAATCTTCTCACTCTTATGATCTTGGCCATGCCCTCTATGCTGACTATAACTTCTGAGTTTGATTGATTATGTCTGTAACAGAGGTTTCACTGGACTCAGTAAACAGGACAAAATGGCACAGATCAAAGAGAAAGCTCACCTGTGGGACACAGATCCAGTTAGGAAGCCAAACAAGAGAAGAAACAACTCCAGTGGTTGTAGTTGTAATCTAGATGGTGCCAATTGTGGCTGCCCCCCACCCCAATCATATTCAAAAGTCTCCTTTTTTTTTGTCTCATTGATGCTATTTTCAGGTCTGATTGAGTGAGACACATCTTACTTTCCTCAGCAAGCCTCATTATGTGACTAATAAGAATTTTTTGAAGTTTCTTTTTTTTTTTTAATTTTTTTAAACTTAAGGAAAAAAACATTTATAAACACACTTCCTTGTGTATGTGTTTGTGTATGTATGATATCATCATACTTGGCATCTGAATCAACTTTTGAAAAGGCCATCATTTTCCTGTAGAATAGATACAGCAGTTGTTCTGGGGTGTGAAAAATAAGCATTTCTAATAAGTTTCCAGATAAGGCCAGTGATGATGATCCATAGATACTTTAGGTACCAAGATTCTAGAGTTCTTTTGTTATCTGGAGGCTTAAAATACTAAGTACCATTTTTAAAGGTAAATATAAATCATGTAGTTTTTAGGGTAACCACAGAAGGAGAAGGGTATAGCAGCCAAAACCATTCAATAAAAATAAAGTAAAGGGGGCTTCCCTGGTGGTCCAGTGGGTAAGGACACCACCTTGCAGTGCAAGGGGCGCCGGTTCAATCCCTGGCCTGGGAAGATCCCACGTGCCTGATGTGTCCAATTACCGAGTTGGAGCGCTGGAGCGCATGTGCCCAGAGCCAGTGCTCTGCAACCGCAGAGGCCACCGCGATGGGAGGCCCACATGGGCCAAAGAACAAAGATGGATGAAAAATGGACAAATGAAAGACCAATAGAAGTGGCCCGCCAGCTCCCCCCCCTCCCCAACCCGACCCCCCCCCAAAAATAAATAAATAAATAAATCTTTAAAAAAAAAAAGTAAAGGAATAATATAAATACAATATAGAGATGTAAGAAGGCATCCAAATACAACAAATACAAATATGTTAGTGATCACAGTAAACATAAATGAAATAAACTTGACAAGTAAGCAATAGAAATATTATATATGTCTATTGAAGATCTAGAAATATATGGACAAAAGTAAGCCTGAAAAAAGATATGGGAAAAAAAAATGGAACTATTCCAGTGGTTGTAGATCTGGTGCCAATTGTGGCTGCCCCCACCCCAATCATATTCGAAAGTCTCCGTGTTTTTTGTCTCATTGATGCTATTTTCAGGTCTGATTGAGTGAGACACATCTTACTTTCCTCAGCAAGCCTCATTATGTGACTAATAAGAATTTTTTGAAGTTTCTTTTTTTTTTTAATTTTTTTAAACTTAAGGAAAAAAACATTTATAAACACACTTCCTTGTGTATGTGTTTGTGTATGTATGATATCATCATACTTGGCATCTGAATCAACTTTTGAAAAGGCCATCATTTTCCTGTAGAATAGATACAGCAGTTGTTCTGGGGTGTGAAAAATAAGCATTTCTAATAAGTTTCCAGATAAGGCCAGTGATGATGATCCATAGATACTTTAGGTACCAAGATTCTAGAGTTCTTTTGTTATCTGGAGGCTTAAAATACTAAGTACCATTTTTAAAGGTAAATATAAATCATGTAGTTTTTAGGGTAACCACAGAAGGAGAAGGGTATAGCAGCCAAAACCATTCAATAAAAATAAAGTAAAGGGGGCTTCCCTGGTGGTCCAGTGGGTAAGGACACCACCTTGCAGTGCAAGGGGCACCAGTTCGATCCCTGGCCTGGGAAGATCCCACGTGCCTGCGGAGCGACTGGACCGATGTGTCCAATTACCGAGCTGGAGCTCTGGAGCGCATGCGCCCAGAGCCGGAGCTCTGCAACCGCAGAGGCCACCGCGATGGGAGGCCCACATGGGCCAAAGAACAAAGATGGATGAAAAATGGACAAATGAAAGACCAATAGAAGTGGCCCGCCAGCTCCCCTCCCTCCCCACCCCACCCCCCAAAAAATAAATAAATAAATAAATCTTTAAAAAAAAAAAGTAAAGGAATAATATAAATACAATATAGAGATGTAAGAAGGCATCCAAATACAACAAATACAAATATGTTAGTGATCACAGTAAACATAAATGAAATAAACTTGACAAGTAAGCAATAGAAATATTATATATGTCTATTGAAGATCTAGAAATATATGGACAAAAGTAAGCCTGAAAAAAGATATGGCAGGCATATGAACCAAAAAAGGGAAAAAGCAAGGATATATACATTAATATCAGAAAAATGCATCTCTGATAAAAATAATACTTTGGTATAGAGAGGGTCAATATACAATGATAATAGGTTTATTCAGTAAAATTTATAATAATTCTAAACTTGTATCCACCTAATAATGTCAGTCATTATAGGTGAGTACAAATAATAAGAACTCTAACATATATTGTTGATAGGGATATTAATTTGTACAATTCATTTTGGTGAGCAACATGACTTTCTATTTAAAGTTTGACAGTCTCATATAATATGGCTCACTATAGTCATGTAAATTAATGAATTTAAGTATATACCTTAATGAAAATTTATAAATGTGTAAGAATATTCATAATCTTAGTCTTTGTACTAACAAAAAACTAGAGACATCTGAATATTAATAAAAAAGTAGGTAAATTATAGTGTATGGGTACAATGTAATATTAAATAGCAGTAGAAAAGAGTGAATTCCTGCTACACACAATATGGCTGTATCTTAGAAAATATTTAGTGAAAAATTCAGTTCATTGAAAATTTCATGTAGCATAATTCTACTTTTATGTATCTCAATAACAAACTAAAATAAACACATTGTTTAGGGATAGATACATGTTTAAGAAACTATTAACAATTTTAAAATCAAGAGGAAAATACATCCAAAATATAGTATAAAGGTTGCCTCTTGTAGCATGAGTATTAGAGAAGCAAGGAACACTTAGGTAGGTGCTAACTTGTTTATTATGCTGTTTCTCTTTTTGTGGTGGATTAATGGACATTACTTCATTATGTTAGACACATACTGGGCTTCTCTGATAACTTAGCTGGTAAAGAATCCTTCTGCAATGTGGGAGACCTTGGTTTGATCCCTGGGTTAGGAAGATCTTCTGGAAATGGGAACAGCTGCCCACTCCAGTATGCTTACTTGAAGAATTCCGTGGCTCATCCATGGGGTCACAAAGAGTCAGACACGACTGAGTGACTTTCAATTCACTTTTGACACAGATCGATTCTTATATTTCTTATAATCACATATGGTACTACAAAAAGTTTTAATTAAAAAATATATGGGGCATATCCCTTACCTAATGTATGGCAAACAAAAAATGTTCTAGATTTTGCTATTATAAATAAAGAAAAGTCTCCAGAGAATTAAATAATTGCCAACATTTAGAGGAAAATTAGCCTTTACTAATGGTAAGGTTAAATGTAGCAATAGGGCCCAAGGGACCTGTTGGGGTTGTGGGAGCAATGATGATTGGGAATGAAGGGTGGGTTAAAGAGCCTTGAAACGGAAAGAAGGTGTTCCTGAATGCAAAGAACTTAGCATTTTCCATCTGCATCTGCCTTATAATACCACTCTTTAATCTGAGATAATCAAATAACTTGGGAAAATGCTATATACTACATTTAGCATTGACGCTTTACCTTTTCTCAATTTGCAATGTACATTAACATTTTATGAACAATGCTCATTAACATTTGTGAGGAACTTTACCTATTATTAATGAAAAGTAAAAAAATGAAAACCCATTTGGTTTAATTAGCTGAATGTTGCCCAGTTTGATCAAGAGACTTTTCTCTATGTGACAACAATTCGCAACTTATAAAATATTTAGTGAAAAATTCAGTTCATTGAAAATTTCATGTAGCATAATTCTACTTTTATGTATCTCAATAACAAACTAAAATAAACACATTGTTTAGGGATAGATACATGTTTAAGAAACTATTAACAATTTTAAAATCAAGAGGAAAATACATCCAAAATATAGTATAAAGGTTGCCTCTTGTAGCATGAGTATTAGAGAAGCAAGGAACACTTAGGTAGGTGCTAACTTGTTTATTATGCTGTTTCTCTTTTTGTGGTGGATTAATGGACATTACTTCATTATGTTAGACACATACTGGGCTTCTCTGATAACTTAGCTGGTAAAGAATCCTTCTGCAATGTGGGAGACCTTGGTTTGATCCCTGGGTTAGGAAGATCTTCTGGAAATGGGAACAGCTGCCCACTCCAGTATGCTTACTTGAAGAATTCCGTGGCTCATCCATGGGGTCACAAAGAGTCAGACACGACTGAGTGACTTTCAATTCACTTTTGACACAGATCGATTCTTATATTTCTTATAATCACATATGGTACTACAAAAAGTTTTAATTAAAAAATATATGGGGCATATCCCTTACCTAATGTATGGCAAACAAAAAATGTTCTAGATTTTGCTATTATAAATAAAGAAAAGTCTCCAGAGAATTAAATAATTGCCAACATTTAGAGGAAAATTAGCCTTTACTAATGGTAAGGTTAAATGTAGCAATAGGGCCCAAGGGACCTGTTGGGGTTGTGGGAGCAATGATGATTGGGAATGAAGGGTGGGTTAAAGAGCCTTGAAACGGAAAGAAGGTGTTCCTGAATGCAAAGAACTTAGCATTTTCCATCTGCATCTGCCTTATAATACCACTCTTTAATCTGAGATAATCAAATAACTTGGGAAAATGCTATATACTACATTTAGCATTGACGCTTTACCTTTTTCTCAATTTGCAATGTACATTAACATTTTATGAACAATGCTCATTAACATTTGTGAGGAACTTTACCTATTATTAATGAAAAGTAAAAAAATGAAAACCCATTTGGTTTAATTAGCTGAATGTTGCCCAGTTTGATCAAGAGACTTTTCTCTATGTGACAACAATTCGCAACTTATAAAATGGATTTTTTTTTAAGAGACTTTCATTGGGAAAGGCTGGCCTATGTAATTGTATCTAAAACCAGTAGAGGTTTAGGGCCACATGTCAACTGGATATTTGAGGGGAATTGAAACAGTTTGGCATCACATACGAGAGACTGTAAAGAATTTAAACTTTGAAAGTTAAATCAGGCTTTGGCATAGTTGCCATATGACGGTTTACAATTAAAATTCACTTTATACTTACCCTTGTCATGATACAGACTTGCCCTAAGCTTCTGAAGTAACTATGCAGGAAAGATTTGTGTGTGTGTGTTTGTGTGTACAGGCAAATGTGGATATGCAGCATTATTTTTTCTGTTAAGTGAACTGACAGTAATATGTAAACAGCCATATCCTCTCTAAATCCAAATTGGGGAATTTAAATTATTAAGGAGTTTGATGACCTGAACAGTTCAACTGATCAAGGATTTGGAGAAAAGAAGCTGAAGAGAAACCAAAAAATAGAAAAGACTCGGGCTTCCCCTGGTGGTTCAGTGGGTAAGGACACCGCCTTGCAGTGCAAGGGACGCTGGTTCGATCTCTGGCCTGGGAAGATCCCATGTGCCGCGGAGCAGCTGGACCGATGTGTCCAATTACCGAGCAGGAGCTCTGGGGCTCATGCGCCCAGAGACAGCGCTCTGCGACGACAGAGGCCACCACGATGGGAGGCCCACATGGGCCAAAGAACAAAGACGGATGAAAATAGAGAAATGAAAGACCAATAGAATTGGCCCGCCCATCCCCCTCCCTCCCCACCCCACTCTCCAAAAGATAAATAAATAAAATAAATGTTTAAAAAAAAAAAAAGACTCTTACTTCCTGTGATATGTGGTAAATAGAATATTTTAGGTTACTAATTTAAATCCCTTGAGTTTTGGGCACATAATATTCCATTAAAAGTCATCTGAGGCTTGTTCTAATCTACTTTGAGATCTTCAGTTTTCTGTGCTATTTTTTGTATAAAGTAAACTTGAAGGAGCAACTGCTTCAAATCAAACAAGCTGGTGATTTCTTTAAAACAGAAATTGCCTAAAATATTTCTGTGTTTAAATGCCCTGGGTCACGGTGTTCTAGAGTGAGCTCAGGCATGCTGTAGGCAACTTCCAAATTGTTTTCTTTCTGTAGATCCTAGCAGAAGCATCTGCTGGAGTTTCAGTCTTTAGTCAATTATATACAGTCTAATGGAAAAACTTAGTGCTCAAGCATTTTTTAATCTCACCCTAAGGAATTTGAGAAGTTGGGCAAAATATGTAATCTAAAACAACAGAAGAATTGAAGGATGCAAATAAATTAATCAATATTCTCTGGTAATCTAAATTTTTCCTCAGATTGCCTTAAAGACCTTCACAGATGTGCTGTGGGAAATTTCTTTCCCAAACTATATTCTCTTAACTACATTGCATTGCTGGTATGCCAGTTTTGGAGACCAGAAATGTTACTGTAATGGATAAGTAGTGAATGTTTAGTCCAGAAAGCAATAATATCATTAATTGAAGAAATTTCAATGCTTTCAATTTTATACAAAAAGGAAAAAAGGATTGAGAAAGACTGTATGAACACTAGGTGAGACCATTACCAGACAACCGAAGAACAAACTCTGTACAAGAAACTGTCCCAATGTTAATTTCAAGTTCACTTACATCACCATGAGGCCAACTATGTCTCACTGAAGTGGTTGTATTTGTTTATGTTAAGAAGACATACTTTAACCAGTCTGGTTTACATTTTTGTATTTTTTATTTTGCTCTTGTTGTTCAGATTATACCAGCCCTTTGCTTGGTACCCTTGGCAGTTCTCTGCTAGAAGCTTCTTACATATCTTTCTCACTAATACAGCAGAGTCTCACACCTATTGGATTTCAGTAAGTACAGGTTGAATAACTGTTGACCGCATATACTGGGATAGGTATGTTTGGTTATAAAACTTGTTTACCAAAAAACTCTCAGTCTTAGCTTCTGTCTTTCCTCAAACTTCATTTCAGAATCTTTATTCATTTTATCAGCATAAAAATTCATTTTCTTCCTCCTGATCAGTGTAAGTCTCTGGCATTAATTATTCAGAAATGGCCTTTTTCTGCTTGTTCCACATAGCCACTATTTTGTGTATCAATGCAAAACTTGTAAAGTGTTTAAATGCCCTGGGTCACGGTGTTCTAGAGTGAGCTCAGGCATGCTGTAGGCAACTTCCAAATTGTTTTCTTTCTGTAGATCCTAGCAGAAGCATCTGCTGGAGTTTCAGTCTTTAGTCAATTATATACAGTCTAATGGAAAAACTTAGTGCTCAAGCATTTTTTAATCTCACCCTAAGGAATTTGAGAAGTTGGGCAAAATATGTAATCTAAAACAACAGAAGAATTGAAGGATGCAAATAAATTAATCAATATTCTCTGGTAATCTAAATTTTTCCTCAGATTGCCTTAAAGACCTTCACAGATGTGCTGTGGGAAATTTCTTTCCCAAACTATATTCTCTTAACTACATTGCATTGCTGGTATGCCAGTTTTGGAGACCAGAAATGTTACTGTAATGGATAAGTAGTGAATGTTTAGTCCAGAAAGCAATAATATCATTAATTGAAGAAATTTCAATGCTTTCAATTTTATACAAAAAGGAAAAAAGGATTGAGAAAGACTGTATGAACACTAGGTGAGACCATTACCAGACAACCGAAGAACAAACTCTGTACAAGAAACTGTCCCAATGTTAATTTCAAGTTCACTTACATCACCATGAGGCCAACTATGTCTCACTGAAGTGGTTGTATTTGTTTATGTTAAGAAGACATACTTTAACCAGTCTGGTTTACATTTTTGTATTTTTTATTTTGCTCTTGTTGTTCAGATTATACCAGCCCTTTGCTTGGTACCCTTGGCAGTTCTCTGCTAGAAGCTTCTTACATATCTTTCTCACTAATACAGCAGAGTCTCACACCTATTGGATTTCAGTAAGTACAGGTTGAATAACTGTTGACCGCATATACTGGGATAGGTATGTTTGGTTATAAAACTTGTTTACCAAAAAACTCTCAGTCTTAGCTTCTGTCTTTCCTCAAACTTCATTTCAGAATCTTTATTCATTTTATCAGCATAAAAATTCATTTTCTTCCTCCTGATCAGTGTAAGTCTCTGGCATTAATTATTCAGAAATGGCCTTTTTCTGCTTGTTCCACATAGCACTATCTGACATGAGTGCTCTGTGTATTCTACTTGATCAGGATCCTGTATTCTGCCTTGCCTTGGGATGTTGTTTTTTTGGTTGGAGAAGTAACTTCATTATTGAAGTCTGAGCTGAAAATAGATTTCCCAGAATTCAGGAAAAATCTGGGTGAAACTTCCTGGTTAATATCATTAACTATATCCCAGGGGCTGCTGCTTAATCATTTGTACCCAGTATGACATAGGTTACTCATTCATATTTATTGTCTATTTTAATTTTCTGACCACATTAAATGAGGTTTATATTAATTCTACTTTCAATTTAAAGAAATGAAAGCAGAAAGATATTATATAAATTGCTTGAATTCTCACAATAAAAGACAGACCTTAGTTTCTACTTTTATAGATTGTCTGGTTCCAAAGTCTGACTCCCACCATAGCCTTATTGAACTTGTAATTGAACTGACCAGTCCAGCTGCTATGTGTTCATTTCTACGACACTATATTTCCTTTTTAGGAAAATATGTGTCAGCATAATAAAAAGTCATTGATCCGGGCATGTAAGATCTTAAACTTTAGAATCTCTCTCTCTCTCACCACTGCCTTCTTCCTCTCAGATATTTGCTTTCATTTTGTTAAATAATAGCAATAAACCAGTGGAACATATATTTTTAAGACATAATTGCATATTTTATCTGGGTTTGAAGGATGCCTGATATGTTGTCAGATGAAATGAGAAGGAATGACCTAGCCACATATACATGTACAAATCAGTGGCATATAGAAGTACTTGTTTTGTTACCATGTTCAAAAAATATCCAAATACATGAAGCTTTTAAAAACATTTATTGCATTTTAAGTTATAAATTCTGAGTAGTACTTTGATTAACCATTTAAGTATAGAGAAAAGCACCATTGTGAGAAATTGACTTGAAATCTAGAAGATTAATTTATTTTAATGTTTAAACAGATTCTTATATTATTGTCATTTTAAAACACAAAGCTATTACAATAATTCAGATTCTATGTACCTGTATTTTAGTGGAATTTATTAAGCAAAAGATCACCTATAATTATTTCTTGGAATTAATATTCAATTTTATATTGGAAGCTAGAATGTGTAAGGATATCATTTTTAACCCTATCTTCAAGCAGTTGTTTTAAAACATTCTCTAATGATGACTATTTAGTAATTTAAAAAAAAACCCTCACAACCTGCCTTTATATACTGTTACATGTTAATCTCTTATATTATCAGTACATTCCTCTTTCTTTCTAATTAAGTTCATTATTCTCTGAGAGCAAGCTTCCCAGGTACTCAGCGGTGAAGAATCCACCTGCCAATACTGGAGACATGGGTTCAGTCCCTGAGTCAAGAAGATCCCTTGGAGAAGGAAATAGCAACCTGCTCCAGTGTTCTTGCCTGGAAAATCCAATGGACGGAGGAGCCTGGAGAGCTACAGCCCATGGATTTGCAAAATAGTCAGACACAACTTATTGACCAAACAGCAACATTCTCTGAAGAGGGCCACTAGTGTCCACAGTGCTTTGTTGTATTTTAGAAGCTGTGCTCTTTTCTCCAAGAGCAGAGGTCCCCAAGACCAGTACTGGTACCAGTCCATAGCCTGTTAGGAACTGGGCTGCATAGCAGGATGTGAGGGCAGGCAAGCGAGGAAAGCTTCATCTGACACTCCCCACTGTTTGCCTTACTGCCTTGACCATCCCTCGCCAACCCCTGTCCATGGAAAAATTGTCTTCCATGAAACCAGTCCCTGATGACAAAAGGTGCTCTGTGATGACCTCGAGAGGTAGAAGGGAGGCTCAGGAGGAAAGGGATATATGTATACATGTGGCTGATTCACACTGTTGTATAGCAGAAACCAACACAACATTGCAAAACAGTTATATTCCAAAAAACAAACAAAGGTTGGTGACTGCTGTCCTACATCATGCAAAATTGGCTTCCAGAAAGAAGTCTGAACTAGATTTCAACTCCCATATCTGTGTAGAGAGTAAGGTACACAACCATTCTTACCTATGGAACTTGTTAAAATAAAGGTTATTGGACTATATAAGACACCTATTGATTCAGAATCTCTGTGATTAAAACCTTTAATTCCTTATTCAGTGATTCTTTTTGAATAAGCCGCATGCTTATCCATAAACAGATTTGGGAACCACTGACTTTCCTGGTAGCTCAGATGGTAAAGAGTCTATCTGCAATGTGGGAGACCTGGGTTCAATCCCTGGATTGGGAAGATCCCCTGGAGAAGGGAAAATCCCCTGCAGAAGGGGATGGCAACCCACTCCAGTATTCTGGCTTGGAAAATTCCATGGATAGAGGAGCCTGAAGAGCTGCAGTTCATGGAGTCACAAGAGAGTCAGACACAAGTGAGTGACTAACACTTTTAATTACTCTATATAGAAACAAAATTTAAAGACACTGCCTTCATTCATTTATTTATTCATTCATTCATTTATTCAAGAAATCAGCCATGGAGAACCTTTTATGTGTCAGGAGTCAGGGAAATAAACAAGACACAATCCTTGATATCAAGAAACACCAGGCCATATGTATCAGTGTATTAAAAACCAAACTATTCAACCAAGCAAGTGTTACAGTACAGGGATAGAGAAAATTCTGTGAAAAAGTCTACCTTTAAGGTAATCTGAAAAACCTCACAGTAGAGAAAATACATGAACTAAGATTTAGAGTGTTGCTCAGTTGTGTCTGACTCTGCGATCCCGTGAACTATAGCCTGACAGGCTCCTCTGTCCATTGAATTCTCCAGGAAAGAATACTGGAGTGTATTGCTATTCCCTTCTCCAAGGGAGCTTCCTGGCAGGGATCAAACCCATTCTCCCACATTGCAGGCAAATACTTTACCATCTGAACCACCAAGGAAGTCTTAGATTTAGAGGGTGATGAGTGACAGTATTCTAGGCAAACAAGAGGCAGGGATAGTGAATAGCATTGCGTGATGGGAGTTTTCTGACTGGTTTAGGGAATGGCAGGAATTTTAGGATGGCTAGAGACTGGGATAAATGGGTAAGGAAATGGTAGTAGAAGTTGAATTTGGATATATAATTAGAAAACAGAAATTCCATTCTATAAATTTGTCCTTTATCCTATTGGAGAGTCAAGTTTCTTAATATTATGTCTTTAACATTTTGCTTTAAGATGGTAACTCTCCTAGCAGTATGAAAGGTAGACTCTAGAGTGAAAACCTATTGAAAATAAACCCAGCTCATGCTTCTTCTTCCTCTCACTTTTTCACTTTCTTTTCTTCCCCCTTACTTCCATCTCCTTAGATTCTTTTAAATAAGCCATGCTTATCCATAAACAGATTTGGGAACCACTGACTTTCCTGGTAGCTCAGATGGTAAAGAGTCTATCTGCAATGTGGGAGACCTGGGTTCAATCCCTGGATTGGGAAGATCCCCTGGAGAAGGGAAAATCCCCTGCAGAAGGGGATGGCAACCCACTCCAGTATTCTGGCTTGGAAAATTCCATGGATAGAGGAGCCTGAAGAGCTGCAGTTCATGGAGTCACAAGAGAGTCAGACACAAGTGAGTGACTAACACTTTTAATTACTCTATATAGAAACAAAATTTAAAGACACTGCCTTCATTCATTTATTTATTCATTCATTCATTTATTCAAGAAATCAGCCATGGAGAACCTTTTATGTGTCAGGAGTCAGGAAATAAACAAGACACAATCCTTGATATCAAGAAACACCAGGCCATATGTATCAGTGTATTAAAAACCAAACTATTCAACCAAGCAAGTGTTACAGTACAGGGATAGAGAAAATTCTGTGAAAAAGTCTACCTTTAAGGTAATCTGAAAAACCTCACAGTAGAGAAAATACATGAACTAAGATTTAGAGTGTTGCTCAGTTGTGTCTGACTCTGCGATCCCGTGAACTATAGCCTGACAGGCTCCTCTGTCCATTGAATTCTCCAGGAAAGAATACTGGAGTGTATTGCTATTCCCTTCTCCAAGGGAGCTTCCTGGCAGGGATCAAACCCATTCTCCCACATTGCAGGCAAATACTTTACCATCTGAACCACCAAGGAAGTCTTAGATTTAGAGGGTGATGAGTGACAGTATTCTAGGCAAACAAGAGGCAGGGATAGTGAATAGCATTGCGTGATGGGAGTTTTCTGACTGGTTTAGGGAATGGCAGGAATTTTAGGATGGCTAGAGACTGGGATAAATGGGTAAGGAAATGGTAGTAGAAGTTGAATTTGGATATATAATTAGAAAACAGAAATTCCATTCTATAAATTTGTCCTTTATCCTATTGGAGAGTCAAGTTTCTTAATATTATGTCTTTAACATTTTGCTTTAAGATGGTAACTCTCCTAGCAGTATGAAAGGTAGACTCTAGAGTGAAAACCTATTGAAAATAAACCCAGCTCATGCTTCTTCTTCCTCTCACTTTTTCACTTTCTTTTCTTCCCCCTTACTTCCATCTCCTTTTTATTTTTTTCTTCTCTCTCTCCATTTCTTTCTCTTTACTTTTTTTTTCCTCTCTTCTTTTCTCCCCACCCCATTATCTTCTCTCTTCTTTCTTCCTTTTTTAAATATCTGAGTAGACACCTTTCAGTAAATATCTATTGAATAGACACCATGAGCTAGACCCAGTACTAAGCGTTGAGGATATGAAAATGAGTAAAAGACTCCTACTTACAGTGCTCATTGTCCAGAAGGGGAAGCAGAAAAGTTGATCCATCATTATGCTGTGATTCATCACTAAGCATGGAAAAGATAGGACAAGTGTGTTTAAGTAAGAGATGATGAAAGCTTGCAGTAAGATTCTGGTAATGCGAGAAGAGGATAAAATTACTGTGGATCATCCTAGATTAGAACCTGTATGGTTTAATAATAATAATATACCCATAATAGAAAACGATTATCTTGTACCCAGTTTGCAACTGTTCATGATATGTGTGGCATGTGGGTATGTGTTTAATCCTCATATGCACTCTGTGGAATAGCACATTCAATACTCATAAATAAAAAACTGAACTGCAAAGAGGTTAAGTGTTTCCCCCCTCACCGCCTTGATGTCTCAATGGTTAGCAGAACCAAGACTAAATCAAGCCATTAAGTACTACTTCTAGAATCAATCTAGAATCAATCTCAAATGATGGAGGGATAGAGAGTGGTTTATGAGGACTGTCAGGTTTGTGACTTGAGAAACTGGGTACGTGGCAGTTCTATTCACTGAGGGAGGCCCTATGTGGAAAGAATAGGAAAGAGAAAGATAGTAAACTTAGTTTGGTCAGTATTGATTTGGAAGTTACATACTTTGGGATATATTCAATAAGCTCCTGGAAATATGGGTCTAGAGTTCAGAAGAAATATAATTAGAAAACAGAAATTCCATTCTATAAATTTGTCCTTTATCCTATTGGAGAGTCAAGTTTCTTAATATTATGTCTTTAACATTTTGCTTTAAGATGGTAACTCTCCTAGCAGTATGAAAGGTAGACTCTAGAGTGAAAACCTATTGAAAATAAACCCAGCTCATGCTTCTTCTTCCTCTCACTTTTTCACTTTCTTTTCTTCCCCCTTACTTCCATCTCCTTTTTATTTTTTTCTTCTCTCTCTCCATTTCTTTCTCTTTACTTTTTTTTTCCTCTCTTCTTTTCTCCCCACCCCATTATCTTCTCTCTTCTTTCTTCCTTTTTTAAATATCTGAGTAGACACCTTTCAGTAAATATCTATTGAATAGACACCATGAGCTAGACCCAGTACTAAGCGTTGAGGATATGAAAATGAGTAAAAGACTCCTACTTACAGTGCTCATTGTCCAGAAGGGGAAGCAGAAAAGTTGATCCATCATTATGCTGTGATTCATCACTAAGCATGGAAAAGATAGGACAAGTGTGTTTAAGTAAGAGATGATGAAAGCTTGCAGTAAGATTCTGGTAATGCGAGAAGAGGATAAAATTACTGTGGATCATCCTAGATTAGAACCTGTATGGTTTAATAATAATAATATACCCATAATAGAAAACGATTATCTTGTACCCAGTTTGCAACTGTTCATGATATGTGTGGCATGTGGGTATGTGTTTAATCCTCATATGCACTCTGTGGAATAGCACATTCAATACTCATAAATAAAAAACTGAACTGCAAAGAGGTTAAGTGTTTCCCCCCTCACCGCCTTGATGTCTCAATGGTTAGCAGAACCAAGACTAAATCAAGCCATTAAGTACTACTTCTAGAATCAATCTAGAATCAATCTCAAATGATGGAGGGATAGAGAGTGGTTTATGAGGACTGTCAGGTTTGTGACTTGAGAAACTGGGTACGTGGCAGTTCTATTCACTGAGGGAGGCCCTATGTGGAAAGAATAGGAAAAGAGAAAGATAGTAAACTTAGTTTGGTCAGTATTGATTTGGAAGTTACATACTTTGGGATATATTCAATAAGCTCCTGGAAATATGGGTCTAGAGTTCAGAAGAAATATGTAGACTGAGTAACAGTAGAGGAGAACAAAACTTAGACAAAATTCTAGATGGGATTCTGGGCAACATCCTCATTTACCAAAAGGCAGAAGGAGCCCTCTAGAGTTAACAGTTTCAATTTAAATTATATTTGTAAATCCTATTTCTTGTCCTTTTAAAATTGCACCATAATGACTGTTTACAGTAATTTATTCTATACACTTAATATAGAGAATGCTTTATCGTGCTTATATGCGCACAAACATACATCCTCAGACTCTCACTGAATTTTCATGATGCTCCTTTGAAGTAGATAAACAGATAGAAGGAATTGGAATTCAGAAAGATTCTGTGATTTTCTCACGTATATATTTGAACCTGGACTCAAGCCATATCATTTGATTTCAGTTTTAGTACTCTTTCTTAGTGGCTCAGATGGTAAAGAATCTGGAGATCTTTGGGTTAGGAAGATCCCTTGGAGAAGGTAATGGCTACCCACTCTAGTATTCTTGCCTGGAGCGTCACATGGATAGAGGAGCCTGGTGGGTTACAGTCCATGGGGTTGCAAAGAGTCGGACATGACTAAACGACTAACACTTTCACTCTGTCTTAACATACAGACATTTCGCCTAGATATCAGTGAATTCATTCTATTTATTGCTTTCCACAATGTGTAATTTGTCCTGGCTACTGAGCATGTGATCATTTTTTAATGGATAAAAAGTTAACTGAAAAATTGCTTATTTTGCAATTTATAGTTACTGAATTACAATATTTAGAGCCACTGCTAAATTATAACTCAGCATTTCTTTGTGGTTATATTAATAATGTCTTGTCCACCATTCCCATTTAAACTGGAAGGAAAGGATATTAGAGTTTTGAACCAATGCTAAGATATGTCTGTCTAACTACCGATTGGAAATGGGTCATTTTTTCCCCTCTGATGTTCTCAATTTTGAATAAATGTCAAAAGTTCTCAAAATAATCCACAGTGCACTGTTCCATCTGGTCCCCTACTATTGCTGTGATTTTTATTTCTTATTGTGCTGGGGTTTTGGGACCCTTCTTTAACCTCTCCCTGTGCATTCTTGCCTTGAAGTCTTTGAACTTTCTGTTTTCTTTGCTTTGAACTTCATTGCCAAGTTATCCCTATGACTTTTACCTCCTTTATTTACACTTCTTCCAACTTCTGACCTTCTTGGTACTCCCTTCATCTTTTTTGATTTTAATTTTCCTTATTCTACAGAATTTACTGTTTTTTACCTTACATCTCAGTGCTTTAATTTTTATTGTATATATATTTCTCTGTACTAAAATGACCCTGAGATTGCCATCTTCCTTGTTCACTGATGTTACTGCACCCTCAGTGTCAAGAAGAGTACCAGACAAGTAGTAGGCACTCCTTAAGAAGGCACTGAAATGGAATCAGAGAACCAGAAGGCTTTTCATTGAGTGATTTGTTTTATTATGCTGAAACACTAGAATATTCTCATCACAGCTTCCTCAGCTAATGAGGGGGTTATCAAAGATGAGAGAGATGAGGTGGTGAGGATATGGGAACCAGAGGTAGGTTTCCATATTGATCTCCATTGCTCACCATCTACTGCCTCAAAGAACCTTCACAGTTTTGGTCAAATCACTTAAAAGCTTGGATTCTCAATTTCCAAGTGCATAAAATGAGATATCCTTCTTACAATATCACAGGATATTTTTATGAATAAGTAAGTGGGAGGGTTAGGAGGAAGTATTTTGTAAATTTTAAGACATTATAAAAATCTTAGTAATAGGGTTTTGCTAATAATGGTTAGCAAAATGTAAGTGATTGGATACCAGAAAGATATATAATATAACCAGTCCAACTACTGTCTAAACAGTATGAAGTAGGGGCCAGCATTAAACATAATAGTCATTTGTTTTAAAGAATCAAATTCTTATAAACACCAATAATTTGAATTTTGTTTGTCTTCAGTCAAGAATACTGGAATGGGTAGCCGTTCCCTTCTCCAGGGGGTCTGCCCAACACAGAGATCAAACCCAGGTCTCTTGCATTGCAGGCAGATTCTTTACCAGATGAACTCCAAGGGAATCCCTTGTCTTACTTACTAATATTTTAATTGCTTTATTTTTCTTTTCCTAAATATTTTCTAGTTAATTTTACAGATCACATAAACAAGGATTGAACTTAGGGTTGGAAAATTAGTGTAACATGTTCTAAATTTTGGTCTATGATTTAATTTTTTCAAATTGCATGCTGTATATTCTTCCAGTTAAAAATCCACTCTTAATGTGGTCTGAATTTTATAATTTTTATTTTATTTTTTATTTTTATTTTTTGGCCACTTCTGTTGATCTTTCATTCACTTATCTTTTTTGTTCTTTGGCCTGTGTGGGCCTCCCATTGCAGTGGCCCCTCTCGTTGCAGAGCACCAGCTCTGGGCACGTGCACTGCAGAGCTCTGGCTTGGTAGTTGGAAACATCAGTCCAGCTGCTCCACGGCACATGGAATCTTCCCACGCCAAGGATTGAACCAGCGCCCCTCGCACTACAAGGCGGTGTCCTTACCCACTGGACCACCAGGGAAGCCCTGAATTTTACAATTTTTGAAATTATAAAAGCAATTTCTGGAAACCTTGTTAAATTTTCTTTTCATACTCTAAAATAATTCTTAAAATATATCCTATATTTTTTAAAAAAAGAAAACCTTTACAAAAATTTCTCATTCTTAGGTAGATAGTTTTAGTAGGACTGACTTACTCATGCTCTGAAAATCGCTTAATAAAATCTCCTTTTGGTCTCTGGAAAATCCAGCGTTTTTATCTTAGATAAATGGAATTGGACTGACTAAAACAACTTATAAAAGGGAGAAAATAAATAAAAAGTGGTTCAGAGGCATGGTACGTATGTGGCCAACATTCAAATGGTAATAAATAAGAGTAGTAATATTTTCATCTCAGTAGTTGGGTAATTGATGTTCTTGGTTCTACAGTCTCACAATGAATAGTTACTCCTAAATAAGTCATAGTAAGCCTAAACTGCTGAGTTTTGCAGTAGCAAAAGTATTTAGTTTAATTTTAGAATATTTGTCTTTTAATTCCAACTGTCTAATCTATTTCTAGATCTCATAATAGAACTGCCAGTCAATTCCATAATTTCGTGGTGTAACTGCCCGTATGCATTGTTTGTTAGCATTTGAGTATATAGTCTCACTATCTATTATACCATCAGTAGAACTAATAAATTCACTCAATATCAGAGAAGTACATTGAGAAACTTTGTGATATTTAATATCAAGATCTTGGATCTAATTAACATTTACTTAAACTGTAAGAAAAGTTAGTGTAACTTCAGGCTTTAAAGAGTCTGATAAATATTTCTGGTAAAATGAGAAATATCAGCTTTCCAGATACCTTGAAAATCCAGAAATAATTTAGTGAACTAAAAATCAACTCATCTTAGAATTTTTGACCAGGTGTTAAAGACATTAAAGTGATTACTTTTAAAGTCTTACAACAATAGTGGGAAGATAAGAATCAATGAAAATATATATTGTGCACAAAGAATTTTTCTTCTTAAGGAGAAGCCATGCATCATAGATTAAGAATAATACTCTTTGTTTCTGGGGCGTTGTGCTCCCCAAACCACAATAATTAAATCGATCAAGAATATAAATCTGTCTCTCTCTCTTTGGATCTTAGTTAATCCTATTAGTATATAGTTGTCTTTTCACTGTGAAGATATATACTTTAAATTTAAGTAAACTTAAATTTAATTAAAATTTCTTTAATAATGAATTCATCACCTATTATCACATAGTTTATAATAATATCTGATACTATTATAGCTCTCACATGCATTGATTCACTGTAATTACAACTATAATGCATACTATAAGAAATGTAAGACCCTTTTAAATATCTCAGGTGGCAAATAGGCAGTGTAAGTTCCCCTCCTACATCCTACATACTGATGATTGATAATTATAAAAAACTCTTTCCTGCTATTCAGGGTCAGAGAAATAATTTTTGTTAAAATCTATTTGCATTTAGTATTCTTCTGTTAGCAATCAAGAAACTTCCATCTTTGGGTGTTTTTAATCTTCTCTTTTGTTTCAAATTTTGAACTTTTTATTTTGAATTGGAGTATAGCCAATTAACAATTTGTGGTAGTTTCGGGTGAACTGAAACTCAATCATACATATACATGTATCCATTCTCTCCCAAACCCCCTCCCATCTTTAATGTTTTCTTTTATCTGTTGTTCAGTGTTTTAATGGTAGAAAGTAGAAACTCAGTTAACTTTTAAAAACAACTGGGTAATAATGCCCAGTGTCTGATTCATTTGGCAGTCATAGTAGAGGTAAATCTTGACTTATTTGATTGCCCTTATAAGTGAACCAGCATCATAAGCTCATGATAGTACGATTGATCTCAATAGTTTGGATACTGTCCTACATCACTTCTTACTTATCTCTTGTAGAGTGAAGCAAGGTTGCATAACAACCACAGTAGTTTAATCTTTGAAGTCTTTCATATAGATGAGTCAGAGAAGTAGGAGTTCTTTTTAAATGTATCTGTGAGCATCTGCCACCTCAGGAGAATCTAAGGGTGCTTCTTGATGAGGGCATGTTGAGAGTTGGAGTTAACCATTCCTTATTGTGCATTTTTGTCCCTGATAGTACAGTATGTTTAGGCTCTCCCAGTTGTTACAGTCTAAATCCAATAGTCCCACAGCCTTTGTAAAAATCCCAAAGTTCACCAACTTGCATTTCTGGTTTGTAAGCGTAATAAAAAGGAAACACTACTTTAGTAACTATGCTCTTAAGGATATGAGCAAGATGCTTCATGAGGTCCTGAGACCCAGATGAGATTGCAGCCCCAGCTAAAACCTTGACTTCCTTGGAAGAGACACTGAGCTTATCTTTAAATTTAAAAGTAAACTTAAATTTAATTAAAATTTCTTTAATAATGAATTCATCACCTATTATCACATAGTTTATAATAATATCTGATACTATTATAGCTCTCACATGCATTGATTCACTGTAATTACAACTATAATGCATACTATAAGAAATGTAAGACCCTTTTAAATATCTCAGGTGGCAAATAGGCAGTGTAAGTTCCCCTCCTACATCCTACATACTGATGATTGATAATTATAAAAAACTCTTTCCTGCTATTCAGGGTCAGAGAAATAATTTTTGTTAAAATCTATTTGCATTTAGTATTCTTCTGTTAGCAATCAAGAAACTTCCATCTTTGGGTGTTTTTAATCTTCTCTTTTGTTTCAAATTTTGAACTTTTTATTTTGAATTGGAGTATAGCCAATTAACAATTTGTGGTAGTTTCGGGTGAACTGAAACTCAATCATACATATACATGTATCCATTCTCTCCCAAACCCCCTCCCATCTTTAATGTTTTCTTTTATCTGTTGTTCAGTGTTTTAATGGTAGAAAGTAGAAACTCAGTTAACTTTTAAAAACAACTGGGTAATAATGCCCAGTGTCTGATTCATTTGGCAGTCATAGTAGAGGTAAATCTTGACTTATTTGATTGCCCTTATAAGTGAACCAGCATCATAAGCTCATGATAGTACGATTGATCTCAATAGTTTGGATACTGTCCTACATCACTTCTTACTTATCTCTTGTAGAGTGAAGCAAGGTTGCATAACAACCACAGTAGTTTAATCTTTGAAGTCTTTCATATAGATGAGTCAGAGAAGTAGGAGTTCTTTTTAAATGTATCTGTGAGCATCTGCCACCTCAGGAGAATCTAAGGGTGCTTCTTGATGAGGGCATGTTGAGAGTTGGAGTTAACCATTCCTTATTGTGCATTTTTGTCCCTGATAGTACAGTATGTTTAGGCTCTCCCAGTTGTTACAGTCTAAATCCAATAGTCCCACAGCCTTTGTAAAAATCCCAAAGTTCACCAACTTGCATTTCTGGTTTGTAAGCGTAATAAAAAGGAAACACTACTTTAGTAACTATGCTCTTAAGGATATGAGCAAGATGCTTCATGAGGTCCTGAGACCCAGATGAGATTGCAGCCCCAGCTAAAACCTTGACTTCCTTGGAAGAGACACTGAGCAGAGTGCCCCTTTCATCTGAGTCCAGACTACTGCCCCAAGGAACCCATGAGATAATAAATTGGCATTAAGACACACACACACACACACACACACACACACACACACGCTCATGCATGTGCGCATGAAGATGCTTCATGAACCTGCTTATACATAATCTAGCCAAAGATTTCTGTCAGGCACACTGAGGTAAAAGCAAGTATGAACTCTGAATGCATGGTGATAAACTGGATATTCTGTGAAGAAAGCAGTGATTAATCAAAAATGGATTCAGATTTATTTTCAGATAAACCCACAGTATTTCAAGGGCTTTGATAGATGAGCCTTTTACATGTTTATGTAGTTGTTTATTTTAAACTGACCCCATAGATTCATGCTGTTTTTTTTCTTTTTTTTTTTTTTTTAAGATTTATTTATTTATTTGTTTTGGGGGGGGTTTGTTGTGGGGGGGGGGGGGGGTGGGGGGGCCACTTCTATTGGTCTTTCATTTCTCCATTTTCATCCGTCTTTGTTCTTTGGCTCTTGAGGGCCTCCCATCGCGGTGGCGTCTGTCGTTGCAGAGCACTGGCTCTGGGAGCATGCGCTCCAGAGCTCCGGCTCGGTGATTGGACACATCAGTCCAGCCGCTCCGCCGCACGTGGGATCTTCCCAGGCCAGGGATCGAACCGGCGCACCTTGCACTGCAAGGCGGTGTCCTTATCCACTGGACCACCAGGGGAAGCCCCTGCTTTTTTTCTTATCAAGAAAGATGCTTACTACTGTGGTGTGTTAGAGTAAGTAACTAATTATATTGTGGAGAAGGAATGGTTTCTGTCAGGTTAATTCTAAGGTATGGGCTAAGATATATTTTGGTAGAAAGAAGATATGAAAGAACAATACCTGATAGTACAGTATGTTTAGGCTCTCCCAGTTGTTACAGTCTAAATCCAATAGTCCCACAGCCTTTGTAAAAATCCCAAAGTTCACCAACTTGCATTTCTGGTTTGTAAGCGTAATAAAAAGGAAACACTACTTTAGTAACTATGCTCTTAAGGATATGAGCAAGATGCTTCATGAGGTCCTGAGACCCAGATGAGATTGCAGCCCCAGCTAAAACCTTGACTTCCTTGGAAGAGACACTGAGCAGAGTGCCCCTTTCATCTGAGTCCAGACTACTGCCCCAAGGAACCCATGAGATAATAAATTGGCATTAAGACACACACACACACACACACACACACACACACGCTCATGCATGTGCGCATGAAGATGCTTCATGAACCTGCTTATACATAATCTAGCCAAAGATTTCTGTCAGGCACACTGAGGTAAAAGCAAGTATGAACTCTGAATGCATGGTGATAAACTGGATATTCTGTGAAGAAAGCAGTGATTAATCAAAAATGGATTCAGATTTATTTTCAGATAAACCCACAGTATTTCAAGGGCTTTGATAGATGAGCCTTTTACATGTTTATGTAGTTGTTTATTTTAAACTGACCCCATAGATTCATGCTGTTTTTTTTCTTTTTTTTTTTTTTTAAGATTTATTTATTTATTTATTTTGGGCGGGGGTCTGGTTGGGGAGGGAGGGGAGTGGGCGGGCCACTTCTATTGGTCTTTCATTTCTCCATTTTCATCCGTCTTTGTTCTTTGGCTCTTGAGGGCCTCCCATCGCGGTGGCGTCTGTCGTTGCAGAGCACTGGCTCTGGGAGCATGCGCTCCAGAGCTCCGGCTCGGTGATTGGACACATCAGTCCAGCCGCTCCGCCGCACGTGGGATCTTCCCAGGCCAGGGATCGAACCGGCGCACCTTGCACTGCAAGGCGGTGTCCTTATCCACTGGACCACCAGGGGAAGCCCCTGCTTTTTTTCTTATCAAGAAAGATGCTTACTACTGTGGTGTGTTAGAGTAAGTAACTAATTATATTGTGGAGAAGGAATGGTTTCTGTCAGGTTAATTCTAAGGTATGGGCTAAGATATATTTTGGTAGAAAGAAGATATGAAAGAACAATAAAGTTTAATGATGGAAACATTCCCTCCCCGCCCCCCCTCCCCCCACCATGGAGCTTTAAAGGGCTAAACAGTTATTGTAACTATGGTGAGGAGCTGCAAGACCACAGATTATACACAGCCACTCCTCCTTTCTCTGGGACACTAAGTTGTTTGTTGTCTTCTGTCAGACTCAGGAGTTGGCGGGTTGCAACAATAAAGGAATTAGTCATATTTATGGACCTCTGTGTTCATCTTTTTATGACTGCTAATCTCTATGTAACTCTTGTCTGGCTGCCCTCCAGGGGGCAGTCTCTGGTTTAGTTCTGGCTCAGCACTGAAGAAGAACTCAGCACTTTGTAGCATCTCCCCATTCCACTCCCTACACTCCCACACTCTGCCCATGCAAACCTGACCTAGAGGGGTGGAGCGGGGAAAGGGAGGGAGGCTCCGGAGGGTAAATACCCTTATGCTGGGAACAACTGAGGGGAAGAGGAGAATGGAGTGACAGGAAGATGTTGGGTGGCATCACCAATTCAATGAACATAAGTTTGAGCAAACTCTGGGAGATAGGAAAGGAGAGGGTAGTCTGACACTGCTGCAGTCCACTGGGTCTCAAAGAGTCGGACACGACTTAGTGACTGAACAACAAATGACTGATTTGTATTGTTGTGCAGCAGAAACCAACAGAAAATTGTAAAGCAATTATCCACTAATTAAAAAATAAATCTTTCTAAAAAGTAAAAAAAAAAAAAATTCATATAGGACTAAGAAAAAAGTTTACATCTAACACCACAGAGCACATCAAAGGATTTAACACAATTCCTGACTTAATTATTTCTGTTTTCATCCAAGTCCCTTACTTAATGACCAAACATTAGGGTTTCTCTTTTTCCTTTCCCTTGCCTTTTGTATTTCTGCTGTCATGTCAAACAATGCAATTTTGGCCTCAAATCTGAAAACAGTACTTTGCAAATAAAAAACCTTGTAATTGTTAGGGTCTTCCCTTTTTATAAAATAGCTCAATAACCATTTAAATTTAATCCAGTTTGTCCCTTCAAGATGTAAGTAGTATCTCACATTCCATCCTTATACACACACTCTTTAAACAGTTTATCCAAGTGCTAATAACCAAAGAAACTATGATAAATGGTTTCTTCATTTAAAATTTGAGGCAAACTTGACAAAAATGCCTTGAATACTTTGCCCGATTGGATCCTTGCAACAACCTTATCAGATAGTCAGAGAAAGTATTGTTTTTAATTTACAAATCAGAAAATCAGAAAGATACACAGACTTGCTCCAGGATACAAAAGTGTTATCAGGTACAGGGTTTGATCCCAGATATTCTGCTTTCCATCTAGGGGCCATTTTCACTCTAATCTTGCAACTTTTTTAAAAAATAGATTAATGAAAGTAAAATGTATGCTGTTGGTCAGACACTAAGTCACATCTAAGATGCTTTGCAACCCCATGGACTGCAGCACACCTTGCTACCCTGTCATTCAGTATCTATCTCTCAGAGTTTGCTCAAACTCAAGTCCGATGAGTAGGTGATGTCATCCAACCATCTCATCCACTGGTATCCCCTTCTCCTACTGCCCTCAATCTTTTCCCACGTTGAGATCTCTTCCGGTGAGCCAGCTGTTCACATCAGGTGGCCAAAGTATTGGAGTTTCAGCTTCAGCATTAGTTGTTCCAATGAATATTCAGTGTTTATTTACTTTAGGATGGACTGCTTTGATTCTCTTGCTGTCCAAGGGACTTCCAAGAGTCTTCTTCAGCACCACAATTCAAAAGCATCAATTTTGGGGCTCTCAGCCTTCTTTATGGTTCAGCTCTCACATCATATACATGACTATTGGAAAAACCATAACTTTGACTCTATAGACCTTTGTTGGCCATGTGATGTCTCTGCTTTCTATTATGCTGTCTAGGTTTGTCATAGCTTTTCTTCCAAGGAAAACAAGCATTTCATGACTGCCTACTTATGGTTTCTCTTTTTCCTTTCCCTTGCCTTTTGTATTTCTGCTGTCATGTCAAACAATGCAATTTTGGCCTCAAATCTGAAAACAGTACTTTGCAAATAAAAAACCTTGTAATTGTTAGGGTCTTCCCTTTTTATAAAATAGCTCAATAACCATTTAAATTTAATCCAGTTTGTCCCTTCAAGATGTAAGTAGTATCTCACATTCCATCCTTATACACACACTCTTTAAACAGTTTATCCAAGTGCTAATAACCAAAGAAACTATGATAAATGGTTTCTTCATTTAAAATTTGAGGCAAACTTGACAAAAATGCCTTGAATACTTTGCCCGATTGGATCCTTGCAACAACCTTATCAGATAGTCAGAGAAAGTATTGTTTTTAATTTACAAATCAGAAAATCAGAAAGATACACAGACTTGCTCCAGGATACAAAAGTGTTATCAGGTACAGGGTTTGATCCCAGATATTCTGCTTTCCATCTAGTGCCATTTTCACTCTAATCTTGCAACTTTTTTAAAAAATAGATTAATGAAAGTAAAATGTATGCTGTTGGTCAGACACTAAGTCACATCTAAGATGCTTTGCAACCCCATGGACTGCAGCACACCTTGCTACCCTGTCATTCAGTATCTATCTCTCAGAGTTTGCTCAAACTCAAGTCCGATGAGTAGGTGATGTCATCCAACCATCTCATCCACTGGTATCCCCTTCTCCTACTGCCCTCAATCTTTTCCCACGTTGAGATCTCTTCCGGTGAGCCAGCTGTTCACATCAGGTGGCCAAAGTATTGGAGTTTCAGCTTCAGCATTAGTTGTTCCAATGAATATTCAGTGTTTATTTACTTTAGGATGGACTGCTTTGATTCTCTTGCTGTCCAAGGGACTTCCAAGAGTCTTCTTCAGCACCACAATTCAAAAGCATCAATTTTGGGGCTCTCAGCCTTCTTTATGGTTCAGCTCTCACATCATATACATGACTATTGGAAAAACCATAACTTTGACTCTATAGACCTTTGTTGGCCATGTGATGTCTCTGCTTTCTATTATGCTGTCTAGGTTTGTCATAGCTTTTCTTCCAAGGAGCAAGCATCTTCTAATTTCATGACTGAAGTCACCCTCTGCAGTGATTTTGGAGCCCAGGAGTATAAAATCTGCCACTGTTTCCATTTTTTCCTTTCTATTTGCCATGAAGTGATGGAGCTGCATGCCATTATCTTCATTTTTCAATGTTGAATTTTAAGCCAGCTTTTTCACTCTCCTCTTTCACCTTCATCAAGAGGCTCCTTGATTCTTCTTCTCTTTCTGCCATTAGGATAATATCATCTGCATATCTGAGGTGCTAGATACTAAAAATAGAACTAATGTCAGAAGTAAATGCTGTGAATTCCGAGGGGGGAAAAAGCTAAAAAGTCATTATTTTAGATTTAAAACTGAACTGGGGCTTCCCTGGTGGTCCAGTGGGTAAGGACGCTGACTTGCAGTACAAGAGGCTTCAATTCCATCCCTGGCTTGGGAAGATCCCACATGCTGTGGAGCGGCTGGACGGATGCGTCCCAACTACCGAGCTGGAACTCTGGAGCCTGTGTGCCCAGAGCCAGTGCTCTGCAGCAAGAGGGGCCACTGCGATGGGAGGCCCACACAAGCCAAAAGAACAAAGATGGATGAAAATGAATAAATGAAAGACCAATAGAAGTGGCCAAAAAAAAAGAAAAAAAAAACTGAACTGGAAAATAACATTTCGTAAATAATAGTAAATGGCTGACAAGTTCACTTGATTAAACATTCTTTCCTATTATTAATTTTAATTATTTTATGAAGGAGGACAGGCCTTCTATCTAGAGTTTTCAGCATTTATACTAAGACTTTAGGTTTTACTTTTGTTGTTATTGCCTTAGTACTTGGACTGACAGTCACCTAGTCATGAGAGTAAATCCATAAGCATTTTATTTCCTTTTCCAGGACACAAGTTCAATTTCTTTGTCACTATTTCTATACAAACTGGCCTCTAAAAAGGGGTCTAGAAGATAGCTTTATAAACAGCAAGCTAACAGATCATATAGACATAAAAACAAAAAAGTGAGAAAAGGGAATTTAGATTCCTTTTATATCAGTTTCCAGGAACAAGAACAGTATCAGTCAGTTCTTTTTTACTTTAAACCCTACTGAGACAGTCTGGGATAGCTGAGAACTTATGCCACAGTGGAATTAATTCCAGTGTCACCTTTCCTACCATCTGGAGTGGACGCCCTTGTTACTCTCTAATAGACTGTGGATAAATATGATTAGGTGTGAAGGGGAAAAAAAGAGTCATAATAATAATTAATCCTTCCAGGTATTTTTAACCTGAGATCCATCAGGTCATATGTCTGAAATGACATTCTGAAATGTGTTTCTGTTTTGCTGTGGAAATGGGTTTATGGATTCCATGAAACTTTCAGAGAAGTTCATAATCTAAAGAAAGGAAAACTGCACAGGGTAAGGATTGCTTTGGGGGCCTGGGTCAACTGACTCAGTGCTCCATATCTCATGAGCAGATTCCAATTCAACACTTTGCCTTATTCACCCATATTCCCTTCTTTAGGTTGACACAGTAAAAACTCATAATAAAGTCTCACCCAGTCTTCATTACAGACAAGAAATTTAGTGACCAGACTGAATCTTTTCTGCTCAAGACCTTTTATTGAGAGTTCAGTTGTTTGTTTTTCTTGTGGCTTCTAGAGATATACTCAAGTATAACTCCTAGAGCTATACTCTCTTTTGGAGAGCACCCAACTTCCAACCTGATACCATCTTGGGTTTTCACAGATATTTCAAATTTAACATATCTAAAACAAAATCATCTTTAGACAATGATGACTAGAACTGTATCATGATTCCCACATTTAGGATTCTCATATCCTTGCTAACATTCAGCATCATACAAAATTTTAATTTTTACCAATCCAATGAGTATAAAATCTTCTTTAATTAGCATTTTCTAATAACTATTGAGTTTGAATTATTTGAGTCCGTCTTTCGGTTAGACTATAAATACCCTTCAGGTATTTACATGACCATGGGTTCATTATCTCCCTAGTTTCCAAAAAAGTCTATGGAACATGCTTAAAATCAGTGAACCTTTATTTCATACACAAACAGAGGAATGATTTTGTTAAGAATCCAGACGTTGCTGAAAAACTGACCTCTAGATAAACAGATGTACTGTATATATTCAGTTGAAGTTTAGCTGAAGTTAAATATGAATAATGGACAAAATTTACTTTTAAAACTTTAAAGTGAAGTTATTTCTGGCAGCTCTTTACCTAAGTTCCATCAGTGGATCAATATGTCCAGTGTCACCTTTCCTACCATCTGGAGTGGACGCCCTTGTTACTCTCTAATAGACTGTGGATAAATATGATTAGGTGTGAAGGGTAAAAAAAGAGTCATAATAATAATTAATCCTTCCAGGTATTTTTAACCTGAGATCCATCAGGTCATATGTCTGAAATGACATTCTGAAATGTGTTTCTGTTTTGCTGTGGAAATGGGTTTATGGATTCCATGAAACTTTCAGAGAAGTTCATAATCTAAAGAAAGGAAAACTGCACAGGGTAAGGATTGCTTTGGGGGCCTGGGTCAACTGACTCAGTGCTCCATATCTCATGAGCAGATTCCAATTCAACACTTTGCCTTATTCACCCATATTCCCTTCTTTAGGTTGACACAGTAAAAACTCATAATAAAGTCTCACCCAGTCTTCATTACAGACAAGAAATTTAGTGACCAGACTGAATCTTTTCTGCTCAAGACCTTTTATTGAGAGTTCAGTTGTTTGTTTTTCTTGTGGCTTCTAGAGATATACTCAAGTATAACTCCTAGAGCTATACTCTCTTTTGGAGAGCACCCAACTTCCAACCTGATACCATCTTGGGTTTTCACAGATATTTCAAATTTAACATATCTAAAACAAAATCATCTTTAGACAATGATGACTAGAACTGTATCATGATTCCCACATTTAGGATTCTCATATCCTTGCTAACATTCAGCATCATACAAAATTTTAATTTTTACCAATCCAATGAGTATAAAATCTTCTTTAATTAGCATTTTCTAATAACTATTGAGTTTGAATTATTTGAGTCCGTCTTTCGGTTAGACTATAAATACCCTTCAGGTATTTACATGACCATGGGTTCATTATCTCCCTAGTTTCCAAAAAAGTCTATGGAACATGCTTAAAATCAGTGAACCTTTATTTCATACACAAACAGAGGAATGATTTTGTTAAGAATCCAGACGTTGCTGAAAAACTGACCTCTAGATAAACAGATGTACTGTATATATTCAGTTGAAGTTTAGCTGAAGTTAAATATGAATAATGGACAAAATTTACTTTTAAAAACTTTAAAGTGAAGTTATTTCTGGCAGCTCTTTACCTAAGTCTAAATAACCTTCATTTTTTCTCAGTGGAAAAGGATGTTTTCTGAAGTCAGGCATGACTGTCTACATCCCAGCTCTGACTTGTATGTAAATCTATGATGTAGGGAGGATAATTTAAGACTTATGGAGAAAATAATGTATATTCCATGAGTCTAATTTACAATTTAAAGTTAAATAGGATAGTGTGTTACAAGTATCTTTAATGGCATCCAGCATGTGGTATGCAAGGTGGTAAATAAAAAATACTATTATTATTTTGTTTTGAGGGTTTCATAAAACCTCAAAGTGCAGTTAAAGTTGAATCCTTACTTTATTCCATATAAGTCATTTTAAAGGAGAACTATACGATATATACACCATGTACCCTGCAATATCATTCACTAGTTACTGTCGTTTTCAGGATGACTGACAATGATATTGAATAGCTGTGTTAAGGTACTGTTTTTATTTTTTTAATTGAAGTATATATAATTGGTGTATAATGTTTTATTAGCTTCAAGTATATAACATATTTGTCTGTCAAATATATTACCAGGGCCTCTAAAAATATTACTGTTTTTCACCAAACAATATTATTACAGTTGTTACTGTAGTTTCAGTAGCCAAGTCATGTCTGACTCTTTGCAGCCTCATGGACTATAACTCTCCAGGTTCTTCTCTCCATGGGATTTCCCAGGCAAGGAATTTATCTTGTCCCTTACCAATCCAATTCAGCATCATACAAAATTTTAATTTACCAATCCAATGAGTATAAAATCTTCTTTAATTAGCATTTTCTAATAACTATTGAGTTTGAATTATTTGAGTCCGTCTTTCGGTTAGACTATAAATACCCTTCAGGTATTTACATGACCATGGGTTCATTATCTCCCTAGTTTCCAAAAAAGTCTATGGAACATGCTTAAAATCAGTGAACCTTTATTTCATACACAAACAGAGGAATGATTTTGTTAAGAATCCAGACGTTGCTGAAAAACTGACCTCTAGATAAACAGATGTACTGTATATATTCAGTTGAAGTTTAGCTGAAGTTAAATATGAATAATGGACAAAATTTACTTTTAAAAACTTTAAAGTGAAGTTATTTCTGGCAGCTCTTTACCTAAGTCTAAATAACCTTCATTTTTTCTCAGTGGAAAAGGATGTTTTCTGAAGTCAGGCATGACTGTCTACATCCCAGCTCTGACTTGTATGTAAATCTATGATGTAGGGAGGATAATTTAAGACTTATGGAGAAAATAATGTATATTCCATGAGTCTAATTTACAATTTAAAGTTAAATAGGATAGTGTGTTACAAGTATCTTTAATGGCATCCAGCATGTGGTATGCAAGGTGGTAAATAAAAAATACTATTATTATTTTGTTTTGAGGGTTTCATAAAACCTCAAAGTGCAGTTAAAGTTGAATCCTTACTTTATTCCATATAAGTCATTTTAAAGGAGAACTATACGATATATACACCATGTACCCTGCAATATCATTCACTAGTTACTGTCGTTTTCAGGATGACTGACAATGATATTGAATAGCTGTGTTAAGGTACTGTTTTTATTTTTTTAATTGAAGTATATATAATTGGTGTATAATGTTTTATTAGCTTCAAGTATATAACATATTTGTCTGTCAAATATATTACCAGGGCCTCTAAAAATATTACTGTTTTTCACCAAACAATATTATTACAGTTGTTACTGTAGTTTCAGTAGCCAAGTCATGTCTGACTCTTTGCAGCCTCATGGACTATAACTCTCCAGGTTCTTCTCTCCATGGGATTTCCCAGGCAAGGAAGCTCACTAGAGTGAGTTACCATTTCCTTCTCCAGGTGATCTTCCTAACCCTGGGATCAAATTCATGTCTCCTGCTTAGCAGGCAGATTCTTTACCACTGAGTCACCAGGGAAGCTCCCAATTATTACAGTATTATTGACTATATTCTATATGCTATATGTTATATCCTTGTTGCTTGAGTTATAACTAGAAATTTGCATCTTTTAATCCTCTTTACCTATTTTCCCTAACTGCCCACTCTTCTATGGAAGCCACAGGTTTGCTCTCTGCATGCCTATGCCACTTCTTTATTCATTCATTCATTCATTCATAGCAATAGTTCATTACACACATGCACACACATCCCACACACATATTACACCACATTTTCTGTATTCATTCATCATATCAATGAACATTAGGCTGCTTCCACACATTGGCTGTTGTAAATAATACTGTAGTAAACATAAAAGTGCATATATATTTTTGAATTAGTGTTTTTATTTTTCTGGAAGTAACTACCAAGACGTAAAATTGCTGGGTGGCATAGTATACTTTTTTAAGCAAAGAAAAATTTTAAAACCCTCCATATTGTTTTCCATAGTGGCCACACCAATTTACATTCTCACCAGCAGCGCACAGTGGTTCCATTTTCTGCACATCCTTGCCAGCAGTTATTTGTTTTCTTTTAAGTGAAAACCGTTCTCACAGGAACGAAGTGATATAACACTGTGGTTCTGATTTACACTTTTTGGAGATCAGTGATGTTGAGAATCTTTTCATGTCTCTATTGGCCAACAGTATGTCTTCTTTAGAAAAGTGTTTCTGCCCATTTTTAATTGGAATTGTTTTGATATTGAATTGTATCATTTCTTTTTATAATTTTATCTAATATATCATTTGCAAATATTTTTTCCCTTTCAGTGGGCTGCCTTTCATTGTATTGATAGTTCCCTTCATTTTGTTCTTATTAAAAACAAAGCTTTTCGTTTCATGTAGTCCCATCTGTTTATTTTTTGCTTTTGTTTCCATTACCAAAGGTGACAGACTGCTCTCCCCCTGCTACCAAATTGCTAAGAGTGATATCAAAGGGCCTACTGCCTATTTTCTTCTGGAAGTTTTAAGGTTTCCAGTCTTATATTTAATCTTAAATCCATTTTTAGTTTATATAAGTATATGTAATTAGAATTCAGTGATGAATTCTAATAGTTTTTGTGTGTGATATATTTGAATTTTATCGTATTCCTGCTTAGCAGGCAGATTCTTTACCACTGAGTCACCAGGGAAGCTCCCAATTATTACAGTATTATTGACTATATTCTATATGCTATATGTTATATCCTTGTTGCTTGAGTTATAACTAGAAATTTGCATCTTTTAATCCTCTTTACCTATTTTCCCTAACTGCCCACTCTTCTATGGAAGCCACAGGTTTGCTCTCTGCATGCCTATGCCACTTCTTTATTCATTCATTCATTCATTCATAGCAATAGTTCATTACACACATGCACACACATCCCACACACACATATTACACCACATTTTCTGTATTCATTCATCATATCAATGAACATTAGGCTGCTTCCACACATTGGCTGTTGTAAATAATACTGTAGTAAACATAAAAGTGCATATATATTTTTGAATTAGTGTTTTTATTTTTCTGGAAGTAACTACCAAGACGTAAAATTGCTGGGTGGCATAGTATACTTTTTTAAGCAAAGAAAAATTTTAAAACCCTCCATATTGTTTTCCATAGTGGCCACACCAATTTACATTCTCACCAGCAGCGCACAGTGGTTCCATTTTCTGCACATCCTTGCCAGCAGTTATTTGTTTTCTTTTAAGTGAAAACCGTTCTCACAGGAACGAAGTGATATAACACTGTGGTTCTGATTTACACTTTTTGGAGATCAGTGATGTTGAGAATCTTTTCATGTCTCTATTGGCCAACAGTATGTCTTCTTTAGAAAAGTGTTTCTGCCCATTTTTAATTGGAATTGTTTTGATATTGAATTGTATCATTTCTTTTTATAATTTTATCTAATATATCATTTGCAAATATTTTTTCCCTTTCAGTGGGCTGCCTTTCATTGTATTGATAGTTCCCTTCATTTTGTTCTTATTAAAAACAAAGCTTTTCGTTTCATGTAGTCCCATCTGTTTATTTTTTGCTTTTGTTTCCATTACCAAAGGTGACAGACTGCTCTCCCCCTGCTACCAAATTGCTAAGAGTGATATCAAAGGGCCTACTGCCTATTTTCTTCTGGAAGTTTTAAGGTTTCCAGTCTTATATTTAATCTTAAATCCATTTTTAGTTTATATAAGTATATGTAATTAGAATTCAGTGATGAATTCTAATAGTTTTGTGTGTGTGTGTATAACATCATTAGGATTTTCTACATATAGCATCATGTTATCTGAAAACAGTGACTTTTCCTTTTTCTATTCAGGTTTATATACCTTTTATTGCTTTTTCTTATCTCATTGCTGTGGATAGGAATTCCCATGATATATCAAATAAAAATAATGAGAATGGGCATCTTTGTCATGTTCCTGACCTTAGGGAACTTTCAGTTTTTCACAATTGAGTATGATGTTGATTGTATGTGGACTTTATCATATTGACATGTGTTCCCTCTGTACTCACTTTGTGGAAAGGCTTTTTAATATTGAATTTTGTCACAACCTTTTTCTACATCTACCGAGATGATAATATGCCTTTATCCTTCAATTTGTTAATGTGGTGTGTTATGTTGATTGACTTTGGATATTAAACCATCCTCATATCCCTGTAATAAATCCTGCTTGATCATGGTGTATGACCCTTTTAATGTATTGTTGAATTCAGTTTGCTAGTATTTTGTATATTATTTTTGCAACTATGCTCATCAGTGTCACTGGCCTGTTACTTCTTGTGTGCATATGGTGTTTTTGTATGGTTTTGGTGTCAGGGTGATGCTGGTCTTGTAGAATGAATTCTAAAGCAGTTTATTCTCTTCAGTACTTTTGGACAACTGTTAGAATGATAAGCAGTAAATATTCTTTGAATGTTTTGTAGAATTCACCTGTGAAACTGTCTGTTCCTGGACTTTTATTTTTGGGGAGTTTTTCAGTTACTGATCAGTTTTCAGTAGTGGCAATGATATGTGCATATTTTCTATTTCTTCCTCATTCAGTCTTGGAAGATTGTATGTTTTTAGGAATTTATCCATTTTTTTTCTAGATTGTCCAGTTTGTCAGCATAAAATGTTTTGTCGTAGCCTCCTACAACATTTTATATCTCATAGTGTTGCTTGTCACTTTTCATTTCTGATTTTATTTGCACCTTCTCTTCATTTCTTAAATGAGTCTTTCTAAAGGTTTATCAAGTTCCTTTTAAAGAACTCTTAGATTTATTAATTTTTTTCCTATTTTTTAAACTCTATTTCATGTATGTCAAATTTGATTGAATTGTTTTCTACTTTCTACTGATTTGGGGCTTTGTTTGTTCTTAATTTTCTCATTCTTTTTTTAAGTATAAGATTAGATTGCTTAGTTGAGATTTTTTTCTTAAATAAAGTAGGTTTATAATGCTGTAAATTTCCCTCGTAGAACTACCTTTGCTCCAACCCATTGATCTGGGAATGCTATGTTTCCATGTTCATTTTCAGGCATTTTTGGTCCTCTTTGACTTTTTTCAATGAACCATTGGTTGCTTAGTAACATATTGTTTAGACTCTACTTTTTTTTTTTTTTTTGCCATTGGAATTGATTTTTAGGCTTTTACAGTTGTGGTGAGAAAAGATGTATGATATGATTTCAGTCTTAAACCTACTGAGGGGGCTTCCCCTGGTGGTCCAGTGGGTAGGGACACCGCCTTGCAGTACAAGGGGCGCCGGTTCGAGCCCTGGCATGGGAGGATCCCACGTGCCACGGAGCGGCTGGACTGATGTGTCCAATTGCCGAGCCGGAGCTCTGGCGCGCATGCGCCCAGAGCCGGTGCTCTGCAGCGACAGACGGCACCGCGATGAGAGGCCCACGTGGGCCAAAGAAGGAAGACGAATGAAAATAGAGAAATAAAAAGACCAGTAGAAGTGGCCTGCCCACTCCCCTCCCTCCCTAACCCGACCCCCGCCCAAAGTAAATAAATAAATACATATTTAAAAAAAAAAAAAAAAACCTACTGAGACTTTTTTGTTTCCTAACATGTGGTCCATCTTAGATAATATTCCCCATGCACTTGCCAAGAATGTGAATTCTGTTGTTTCTGAATGAATGTCTGATATATGTATTAAGTCCATCTGGAGAAACATGTCATTTAATGCCAATATTTCCGTATTGATTTTCTGTCTGATCTAACCATTGATGTAAGTAGGGTGTTGATATTTTCTAATATTGTGTTACTGGCAATATCTCCTTTCTATCTATAAATATTTTTCTTTTCTATCTGGTATTCCAATGTTGGGTACTTATATATATTTGCAAATGATATATCTTATTCTTGGATTATCTCTATATGATTATGTTATGTCCTTCTTTGTCTCCTACTTCCGTCTTTGTTTTAAAGTTAATTTTTTATGATGTTTGTATAACTACCTAGGATTTCTTTTGGTTTTATCTGCATAGAATACCATTTTTTGTCCCCTGAATTTCAGTCTTCTGTGTCATTAGCTCTGAAGTGATTCTCTTGTAAACAACATATATATGTGTCTTTTAGTGTATTCATTAAACAATGTATTTTGATTGGAGCATTTAGCCAATTTGCATTTAAAGTAATCACTGATGACTTTGTACTTACCAATTTGTTAATAGTTTTCTGGTTATTTTTGTTCTTTTTTGTTCCTCTCTTGTTCTCTTTCCTTGAGATTTGATGACTTTCTCTGGCATTATGTTTATATTTCTTTATCTTTATTTGTTGTTTATCTGTTACTTGTTTTGGAGCTTCCCAGTTGGCTCAGTGGTAAAGAATTCACTTGCCAATGCAGGAGATGCAGGAGACATAAATTCAATCCGTGGGTCAGGAAGACCCTTTGAAGAAGGACATGACAACCCACTCCAGTATTTTTGCCTAGAAAATTGCATGCACAGAGGAACCTGGAGAGCTTCATTCTATAGGAGTCACAAAGAGTCAGACATGACTGAGTAACTGAGGATGCACACATTATTTGTTTTTTGTTTATGGTTTGCTATGAAGTTCCTATATAACAAAATATGTATATGGTTATCAATTTTAAGTTGATGGTTGCTTAAGTTTAAGCATGTTCTAAAAGCACTGCATTTTTACTACTCAGCACCAATATTTTATGTTTTTGATGTAATCTTTTACATCTTTTTAGTTTGTGTATTCCTTAATTAATCCTTGTTGATATATAAGATTTTATTAGCTTGATCTTTTAACCTTTAAATTATATCTGTATAATTGGTTGATCTACTACCTTTACTCTATTTTTTCCTTTTCCAAGGATATACTTATGGGCAGTAAAGAATCCTCCTGCTAATGCAGGAGACATGGGTTAGATTCTTTAGTCAAGAAGATCCCCTGGAGGAGGAAATGGCAACCCACTCCAGTATACTTGCCTGGGAAATCCAATGAACAGAGGAGCCTGATGGGCTAGAGTCCATGGAGTGACAAAAGGAGTCAGACATGACTTAGTGACTAAACAACAATAACAACAAAGGATATATTTCCTTTTGTAATTTTTTTAAAAAAAATTTGGCCTCTTATATTAGTTTTTTATTTATTTATTTTTCATCCATCTTTATTCTTTGGCATGTGTGGGCCTCCCATTGAAGTGGCCTCTCTCGCTGCAGAGCACCAACTCTGGGCTCATTAGCTCCAAAAGTAATTGGACGCACTGGTCCAGCCTCTCTGCGGCAGATGGGATCCTCCCAGGCCAGGGGTCCAACCAGTGCCCCTTGCACTGCAAAGCAGTCTCTGCCCACTGGACCACCATGGAAGCCCTACTTTTGTACTTTTTATATTTAGCGTGGTCTTTTATTTTCTTTAAAAAGTACCCTTTGACTTTTTGCATGTGTGTTTGCATTTTAATGGTTGTGAAATCCATAGCTTTTGCTTGTCTGGGAACATTTTTGTTTATCCTTCCATTCCTAATAACCTTGTCAGACAGAGTGTTTTGGTTGCAAAGTTTCTTTCTGCTTCTTTTTTTCATTCAGTAATATGAATACGTCAAGTTGTTCTCTCTGATGTAAAAGTTTTTGGAGGGTTGCTAATTCTGTTGGGTCTGCAGGTGAACCTGGGATGAGGCAAATGGTACTAATATGTTAGATAAGGAGACTAAGAAATGGCTCCTCTTAGTGTCAGGCCATCTAGGTAGAGGAGGAGCTCCCCCACTACTCACACCCCCTCTACACACATGCACACCAGCTTCTCAGTTTCCAGAGGAAGTTCCAACAGCTCCATGCCACTTTGGAACACGCCCTAAACTTAGTCAGTGAGTGTCCATCATGTATGACCTTCATTTTTTTGAGACTGCTGCCTTTGTTCTGGGACTAGGAAGAAGTCAGGTTTTTTTATGCATCCTTTAAGAACACAATCTTGATCTCCTATAGCCCTCTGAACTCTCCTACAGGTATGTGTCTCTCATTTTCAAATCTACATGCTATGAGGCTCATCTTCCCAGGGCAAATCATCTGAGCTGGGAAACCCAATGGGATTCAGAGTTTTTGGTTTCTAGGGAGACCCTCCAAGGTTGTGATATTCCTCCCACTGAAGGATTGTAGCATGTGGGTATGGGTCCTAGCCATACCATGCCGCTGTAGCTCTTCCATTTTATCTTTAGTTATGGAAAGCCTCTTCAATTAGTTTTCATGTTATGTGCAGAGGAAGTTTCTCTATATGAAGTTCTCATTATGGCTTATGTCTATGGGAAGAGGCAAGCCCCAGAACTTCCTACTCCGTCATCTCATTTCGTCCAAGGTGCTGATTTTTGAATCAGCAGCTTCTGACAATGAAAAATCAGGGGATCTTATAAAATCATTTTTTGCTAATATAATTTTTAATTTAAGGGAACACAACTATCAATATAATGATTGCAGATGTTATTTACTTAAATTTTGTACAACTTAATATGTGTATGTTGAGTGTACTCTGTTTAATATTACAAGGTATATCTATGAGGTTTTTTTATAACAATACTTCATAAAAATCACTCCAAACTCAGTGACATAGGACAACAAATCATTTGTTATCCCACTTTCATTTATGAGTTGACTAGGGTTTAGCTAGACCAAGGTCTTGGTTGGAATTCTTCCAAGCTATAGATTTTGTTTAGATCTATTCTGTATGTCTCTTATTCATGTTGGACCATTGGACGACCGAGGGCATGCTTATCTTGTGGCAACAGCAGAGGTATAAGAGTGCAAATCCAACTGCACAAGCACTTTGACATTGAAAATTTATCTTTGACAAGATAAATATATAAAATAATATAATTCGTATAATACATTTATATTATATATTATATATATTACATATGGAGAACATAATAATAGAAACAGGCAAAATTTCAATAGATAATAAAAAAAGATTGGGGCTTTCCCTGGTGGTCCAGTGGGTAAGGACACCGCCTTGCAGTACAAGGGGCGCCGGTTCCATCCCTGGCCTGGGAAGATCCCATGTGCCGCGGAGCGACTGGACCGATGTGTCTAGTTACTGAGCCGGAGCTCTGGAGTGCATGCGCCCAGAGCCGGAGCTCTGCAGCGACAGATGCCACCACGATGGGAGGCCCACAGGAGCCAAAGAACTAAGACAGATGAAAATGGAGAAATGAAAGACCAATAGAAGTGGCCCGCCTGCTCCCCTCCCTCCCCAACCCAACCCCCGCCCAAAATAAATAAATAAATAAATCTTTTAAAAAAAAAAAAAGAAAAAAAGATTGACCTTAACTGAATACTTATCAGCCATAGGTACTTTATTGAAGTTAACTGTATTTGTTCCTGAAAACAGCATTGCAAAGTGCCTGTTTTTATTCTCATTTTAGAAGTGATGAAACAGAAACATTAGATGGTTTGTTAAGGTCAGCAAACTAGTGGTGAGACTGAGATTATAAATTTGGTCTCCAGAGCCTATGCTGTCTATAAAAATAGGAGAAAAGTGAATTTCAAAATACAGGATAGGATTAGCAAAAGCTTAGAAGTGGAAAACATGTATTTTTTTGAGCATTAGCAGCTAATCTTTTTGAATAAAAGACATAGAATACAAGACTCTTCAGTCTTGGACAGCAGATTAAAGGGTATATGATTTTGTGTAGGCTTCTAGAAACTGTTGGCCATAAAGTAATAGTTCAGACATATGTTTTTGAAAGACTACTTCTTCAGGTTATTTGAAAAATTGGGAAGCATGTGATGCTGTGCAGACAACTCAGAGAGTCATCACAGTAACTGAGGTAAGTAGTAATGAATTACTCGTTATGCCATTACACAATTACTCACTAGGCCATTATGGCCTAAATTGGTGGTCTGGAAAAGGAACAGAGAGAATAACATGGAGGGCATCAGTCAAGAAAACCAAACAATTTATATCCAGTAGGATATGGGTGATGAAAATGAAGAAATCGCCAGCCGTCGCTCCAATGTATTGGGAAGAGATGACTAGAAGAATGGTGATGCCATTAGAAAAACAGGATGAAGACAAAGGAGAAAATAATTCGCGTCTGTAAGGACACCGCCTTGCAGTACAAGGGGCGCCGGTTCCATCCCTGGCCTGGGAAGATCCCATGTGCCGCGGAGCGACTGGACCGATGTGTCTAGTTACTGAGCCGGAGCTCTGGAGTGCATGCGCCCAGAGCCGGAGCTCTGCAGCGACAGATGCCACCACGATGGGAGGCCCACAGGAGCCAAAGAACTAAGACAGATGAAAATGGAGAAATGAAAGACCAATAGAAGTGGCCCGCCTGCTCCCCTCCCTCCCCAACCCAACCCCCGCCCAAAATAAATAAATAAATAAATCTTTTAAAAAAAAAAAAAGAAAAAAAGATTGACCTTAACTGAATACTTATCAGCCATAGGTACTTTATTGAAGTTAACTGTATTTGTTCCTGAAAACAGCATTGCAAAGTGCCTGTTTTTATTCTCATTTTAGAAGTGATGAAACAGAAACATTAGATGGTTTGTTAAGGTCAGCAAACTAGTGGTGAGACTGAGATTATAAATTTGGTCTCCAGAGCCTATGCTGTCTATAAAAATAGGAGAAAAGTGAATTTCAAAATACAGGATAGGATTAGCAAAAGCTTAGAAGTGGAAAACATGTATTTTTTTGAGCATTAGCAGCTAATCTTTTTGAATAAAAGACATAGAATACAAGACTCTTCAGTCTTGGACAGCAGATTAAAGGGTATATGATTTTGTGTAGGCTTCTAGAAACTGTTGGCCATAAAGTAATAGTTCAGACATATGTTTTTGAAAGACTACTTCTTCAGGTTATTTGAAAAATTGGGAAGCATGTGATGCTGTGCAGACAACTCAGAGAGTCATCACAGTAACTGAGGTAAGTAGTAATGAATTACTCGTTATGCCATTACACAATTACTCACTAGGCCATTATGGCCTAAATTGGTGGTCTGGAAAAGGAACAGAGAGAATAACATGGAGGGCATCAGTCAAGAAAACCAAACAATTTATATCCAGTAGGATATGGGTGATGAAAATGAAGAAATCGCCAGCCGTCGCTCCAATGTATTGGGAAGAGATGACTAGAAGAATGGTGATGCCATTAACAGATATACAAAAAGCAGGATGAAGAGCCAAATATGGGAGAAAATAATTCGCTCTGTTCATGTTGAATTTGATGGCAAAACAATTTGAAATGCCTGAAACTGATACGAAAGTTTAGAGTGAGAAATCAATGAGAATACATTCTTACCTTCTTTCATACTGATAGGATGGTAGCTAAGCTATGATGGTATCAATACATTCCCTCAAACCCCTTGGAATTATCTACATAAATAAGTTTGCCCAGGTATTACATGAGTATAAGTAATTTGCACATTTTTCAGACTTTAATGTATGTACTTCAGTGCATTTTAGGCTTGAGAAGGTGATGATCAGAGCCACCATGTTGAAGATGGTAGAGCTACTATCAGTTGCTAGTCCATCTGAAGTCTTCTCTCTAGAATGTTTTATAAGAAAGATATTAACTTGTATAATTCTTAAACCGCTGAATTGTTTTGATTTTTTTGTTAGTTCACTCTTACTATTATCTATAATTGATAACTTGAAATCATATTTTGTCCATAAGAGAAACTCAAACTATGTGGTATTATCTTAGCAGTTAATCTTGAAATCTGTCATCCTCAGATGTTGTGGTAAAATATTTGGTAAGTCAGTTGCCTGTGATAAATTAGAAGGCAGATGTGAGCTTACTAGGCCTAATGCTTCAAGGGAAGCATTTGGAAAGAGTAAAAATGTCCTGTGTTGGGTGCTTCTTGATGCTTTTAATAAGGTGTAGCAGGGGAAAAAATTGAGCTTAGTCAAGAATTGATAGGTTTGCCAGCAGATATTAAAAGAAAGCCAAACTTCTTTTCAGACCTTGCAGGTTTTGAAAAGCCTTTGTACCTCAAATAGCAAGACAAGGACTCTTGATGCTCAAATGTCTCTCATGAAGATTTTTCAAGCAAAGGGACCTAGCACTGCTGCAAAAGAACAGATTGAGATGTGGACTTCTTGGTCAAACCTGTATTCAGATGGCCTCAAGGGAAGCATATTAAAGTACAACAGAGGCATGGTACCAGAGAGCAAGTAAACAACGTAAGCCTATGTATTTTGTCTAGAAAACAACTTATGGGTGGAGCTGTTGGCACATGATATTGATAGGAAACAAACATGGAGCTTTTGAAATTTTTGAGGAAATCATTTCGCCAAAGAAAGCATAAGCCTAGTCTGATAAAGTTTGTGACTGTTCAAGCCATAAACTTTGGGCTTGCACAGATATCCCTCAGGTGAGGCATAATACCTGGCAGTCATTGCAGATATGACATATGAGGTAAATAATCTAAATTCTATTCCTATCAGAGAATCAAGTCAATGTCTGTGGAAAACAATGGGTAAGGAAGTTCTTTCAAGAAAGTAAAACTGAGGTCTAATCAAAGACCTTCCTCTACTGTCAGGGCAGGAGTCCTCACAGTGCCTACCCTAGTATGGGTTTGTTATTGCTTTCACTGCCTACTTCTTCTTCTGCTATCTCTCTCCTTTATTTGTCACAGAAATTTTACCCCAATAAATGTTTTGCATGCCTATTCCACACTGTCATCCTTTTTCTCCTGGAGAACTGCATCATGATACCAGAAATGGCCTAAGAAATCAGGTTGTATATAAGATGAGGCTTGAGGACTGGCTCACTCACTGCTTAGTGTTCAAGAAGAGCTCGATCCCACATAGATGTGAGGCATTAGAAAACCTTGTCATAAGGAGATAGGCTAATGGTTAAAGCTTTTACCAGTACAGATCTGATAAAAATCCCTGGTGGATGGGAATGACTTTGATGGTGAGTTGATTCAGGCATGTCAAAAGCGTGACTGGAACAATATCTAGAGGGATAAGGAGCTGACTGGTTATTAATCATTTATACTGACGCTTAGCAAATGTATAATGAAAAAAATAAGAGCAGTTAAAATGATTGAGAGTCACAGGGCTCTAGGCCTTTATTTCCACATAGTGGAAGAGTGGGTACAATGGAGGAGTAAGATTAGATTTTAATATAATAGCTCTGTGTTGTGTGCTTAGTTGCTCAGTCATGTCTGACTCTTTGTGGCCCTATGGACTACCAGAAAATTTTAAATGTTCAGTCCAGAGAGATTTGTTATGCTAGGTCAGGAAAGTACAACAGAGGCATGGTACCAGAGAGCAAGTAAACAACGTAAGCCTATGTATTTTGTCTAGAAAACAACTTATGGGTGGAGCTGTTGGCACATGATATTGATAGGAAACAAACATGGAGCTTTTGAAATTTTTGAGGAAATCATTTCGCCAAAGAAAGCATAAGCCTAGTCTGATAAAGTTTGTGACTGTTCAAGCCATAAACTTTGGGCTTGCACAGATATCCCTCAGGTGAGGCATAATACCTGGCAGTCATTGCAGATATGACATATGAGGTAAATAATCTAAATTCTATTCCTATCAGAGAATCAAGTCAATGTCTGTGGAAAACAATGGGTAAGGAAGTTCTTTCAAGAAAGTAAAACTGAGGTCTAATCAAAGACCTTCCTCTACTGTCAGGGCAGGAGTCCTCACAGTGCCTACCCTAGTATGGGTTTGTTATTGCTTTCACTGCCTACTTCTTCTTCTGCTATCTCTCTCCTTTATTTGTCACAGAAATTTTACCCCAATAAATGTTTTGCATGCCTATTCCACACTGTCATCCTTTTTCTCCTGGAGAACTGCATCATGATACCAGAAATGGCCTAAGAAATCAGGTTGTATATAAGATGAGGCTTGAGGACTGGCTCACTCACTGCTTAGTGTTCAAGAAGAGCTCGATCCCACATAGATGTGAGGCATTAGAAAACCTTGTCATAAGGAGATAGGCTAATGGTTAAAGCTTTTACCAGTACAGATCTGATAAAAATCCCTGGTGGATGGGAATGACTTTGATGGTGAGTTGATTCAGGCATGTCAAAAGCGTGACTGGAACAATATCTAGAGGGATAAGGAGCTGACTGGTTATTAATCATTTATACTGACGCTTAGCAAATGTATAATGAAAAAAATAAGAGCAGTTAAAATGATTGAGAGTCACAGGGCTCTAGGCCTTTATTTCCACATAGTGGAAGAGTGGGTACAATGGAGGAGTAAGATTAGATTTTAATATAATAGCTCTGTGTTGTGTGCTTAGTTGCTCAGTCATGTCTGACTCTTTGTGGCCCTATGGACTACCAGAAAATTTTAAATGTTCAGTCCAGAGAGATTTGTTATGCTAGGTCAGGACCTTGATTGGGAAAACCTCAAGCCACTGAAATACAAGATAGGGTTATCTGGGGGCTGCTATTCTAGAAATCTGGCTTAGAATTCAGAGCTTGATGAGATAGCCAACCTCTCCCTAATAAGAACTAGAATTGCCCCAGTATAAATATACAGTATAGATTACTCTTCCCTATAAGTCAACAGGTAACCCCTCAGAGCATTACCCTCATCTCACTTTTGGGATATCAGGTCAATAGTTAGGATTGAACCTTAGAATAACTCAGGTGGAGATTGGATGAACCTAATAAGGAAGGGAAGGTTATACCCCTACCAGATCTGGAAAAATAAGCTAGCATGCTTATTAGCAGGAGATAAGGAATTATATCTGGGATTGGATTTTAAGTGTGCTTCATTAAGATATTCACAGATAATATTGAATAAGCAAGAATTCACTGACTTGGAAGCACTTTCTCAAGGCATAGAATTTCATTTCTTGCCAAGGATGCTAGGAGACAGGGCAAATTTACTCATAGCATGGCTCTTAGAACTTGGAGAAAGTAATGGTCCACAAGAAGAGAAATAGAAATGCTTGAGATGTCTTGGCAAGCAGTGAAGGAAGAAATGGAAAGGCAAGGGAAAAAAAAAAAAGAAATGGGGCTTCCCTGGTGGTCCAGTGGGTAGGGACACCGCCTTGCAGTGCAAGGGGCGCCAGTTCAATCCCTGGCCTGGGAAGATCCCACTGGGTAGGTGGAATGGGCTTTTACCAGTACAGATCTGATAAAATCCCTGGTGGATGGGAATGACTTTGATGGTGAGTTGATTCAGGCATGTCAAAAGCGTGACTGGAACAATATCTAGAGGGATAAGGAGCTGACTGGTTATTAATCATTTATACTGACGCTTAGCAAATGTATAATGAAAAAAATAAGAGCAGTTAAAATGATTGAGAGTCACAGGGCTCTAGGCCTTTATTTCCACATAGTGGAAGAGTGGGTACAATGGAGGAGTAAGATTAGATTTTAATATAATAGCTCTGTGTTGTGTGCTTAGTTGCTCAGTCATGTCTGACTCTTTGTGGCCCTATGGACTACCAGAAAATTTTAAATGTTCAGTCCAGAGAGATTTGTTATGCTAGGTCAGGACCTTGATTGGGAAAACCTCAAGCCACTGAAATACAAGATAGGGTTATCTGGGGGCTGCTATTCTAGAAATCTGGCTTAGAATTCAGAGCTTGATGAGATAGCCAACCTCTCCCTAATAAGAACTAGAATTGCCCCAGTATAAATATACAGTATAGATTACTCTTCCCTATAAGTCAACAGGTAACCCCTCAGAGCATTACCCTCATCTCACTTTTGGGATATCAGGTCAATAGTTAGGATTGAACCTTAGAATAACTCAGGTGGAGATTGGATGAACCTAATAAGGAAGGGAAGGTTATACCCCTACCAGATCGGGAAAAAATAAGCTAGCATGCTTATTAGCAGGAGATAAGGAATTATATCTGGGATTGGATTTTAAGTGTGCTTCATTAAGATATTCACAGATAATATTGAATAAGCAAGAATTCACTGACTTGGAAGCACTTTCTCAAGGCATAGAATTTCATTTCTTGCCAAGGATGCTAGGAGACAGGGCAAATTTACTCATAGCATGGCTCTTAGAACTTGGAGAAAGTAATGGTCCACAAGAAGAGAAATAGAAATGCTTGAGATGTCTTGGCAAGCAGTGAAGGAAGAAATGGAAAGGCAAGGGAAAAAAAAAAAAGAAATGGGGCTTCCCTGGTGGTCCAGTGGGTAGGGACACCGCCTTGCAGTGCAAGGGGCGCCAGTTCAATCCCTGGCCTGGGAAGATCCCACGTGCTGCAGAGCGGCTGGACTGATGTGTCCAATTACTGAGCGGCAGCTCTGGAGAGCATGTGCCCAGAGCTGGTGCTCTGCGACAACAGAGGCCGCCGCTATGGGAGGCCCACACGGGCCAGAGAACAAAGATGGATAAAAAATAGACAAATGAAAGACCAATAGAAGCAGCCCACCCATCCTCCCTCCCTCCCCAATAAATAAATAAATAAACGTTAAAAAAAGAAAAAGAAATGGAAAGGCTCATGGAGTGAACATTTTGACATGGATATATTTTGTGAGGCCAGAGGAGTCACAAAAGGATTATACATAGGTACAGGGAACACGGCATTCACCAAGGTTGTCAGGGATGTGCTGGTGTAAAGGCACACGTTTCACTAATAAATTCAATAGTTACTTTGTGCTAAAGACCAAGGATAATGATAGGAAAAGCAATCATACAGCCGCATTCCTTCATGGCCCTTGAGATGATAGAGCCCCAGAATAACAGAGGGCAACTGGCAATGTTTATTGACCAGAGTCCGGTCAGGTTCAATTATCATCACAACTGGTAATGTCAGAGGGACTGCCAAGGGGGCTTGACCACCAAGTTGTGGAACTAAAATAGGTCAGCAGTAAACAAGGATGTTACATAATATCTTAAATCAGAAGTAAACAAGAATGGAGAAACAAGAAGTTGAGGTTAGGCTTCCTTCCTGCACCTGAGTCAATTTTCAGATCTAGAATTTATTGAAAAAACACATGATCTGGTTGTCAAAGGTAAGATTCTATATTACTGTGGAAACTTCCTCCCGAGTCAAATGCATTATATCTGGGATTGGATTTTAAGTGTGCTTCATTAAGATATTCACAGATAATATTGAATAAGCAAGAATTCACTGACTTGGAAGCACTTTCTCAAGGCATAGAATTTCATTTCTTGCCAAGGATGCTAGGAGACAGGGCAAATTTACTCATAGCATGGCTCTTAGAACTTGGAGAAAGTAATGGTCCACAAGAAGAGAAATAGAAATGCTTGAGATGTCTTGGCAAGCAGTGAAGGAAGAAATGGAAAGGCAAGGGAAAAAAAAAAAAGAAATGGGGCTTCCCTGGTGGTCCAGTGGGTAGGGACACCGCCTTGCAGTGCAAGGGGCGCCAGTTCAATCCCTGGCCTGGGAAGATCCCACGTGCTGCAGAGCGGCTGGACTGATGTGTCCAATTACTGAGCGGCAGCTCTGGAGAGCATGTGCCCAGAGCTGGTGCTCTGCGACAACAGAGGCCGCCGCTATGGGAGGCCCACACGGGCCAGAGAACAAAGATGGATAAAAAATAGACAAATGAAAGACCAATAGAAGCAGCCCACCCATCCTCCCTCCCCACCCCCCCCCCAATAAATAAATAAATAAACGTTAAAAAAAGAAAAAGAAATGGAAAGGCTCATGGAGTGAACATTTTGACATGGATATATTTTGTGAGGCCAGAGGAGTCACAAAAGGATTATACATAGGTACAGGGAACACGGCATTCACCAAGGTTGTCAGGGATGTGCTGGTGTAAAGGCACACGTTTCACTAATAAATTCAATAGTTACTTTGTGCTAAAGACCAAGGATAATGATAGGAAAAGCAATCATACAGCCGCATTCCTTCATGGCCCTTGAGATGATAGAGCCCCAGAATAACAGAGGGCAACTGGCAATGTTTATTGACCAGAGTCCGGTCAGGTTCAATTATCATCACAACTGGTAATGTCAGAGGGACTGCCAAGGGGGCTTGACCACCAAGTTGTGGAACTAAAATAGGTCAGCAGTAAACAAGGATGTTACATAATATCTTAAATCAGAAGTAAACAAGAATGGAGAAACAAGAAGTTGAGGGTTAGGCTTCCTTCCTGCACCTGAGTCAATTTTCAGATCTAGAATTTATTGAAAAAAACACATGATCTGGTTGTCAAAGGTAAGATTCTATATTACTGTGGAAATTCTATCCTAAAAGGAGCTGACTCTGACCAGGTCCAAATGCATATCTCTTTGCAGGTCTTTGATGAAAGCTTGGAATTGGCCGTGGTGGAAGCATTTACACCCTGAAAATCGGCAGACACTACAAAACAGGTTGTTTCCCCTCTCCCCACGAGCTATCCCAGAGGGCTAATTAATAATGTGTTTATCAATTAAGACAGTACATTCCAAACCTGGGGAAACTACTATGATCCATATACCTATTGCCAGTGTTGAATGGGGTTAAAATAGGTAAAGGCTCTGTAACAGTCTTAACTGAAAATGCAATCCAGCAGTCCTGTTGAGGTTAAGGTTTCAGTTCAGTTTAGTTAGGTCCAATGGACTGCAACAGTCTTCCCTGTCCTTCACCATCTCCCAGAGCTTGCACAAACTCATATCCAGTGACTCAGTGATGCCATCCATCCATCTCGTCCTCTGTCCTCCCCTTCTCCTTCTGCCTTCTATTTTTCCTAGCATCAAGGTCTTTTCCAATGAGTCCAACTCTTTGCAGCAGATAACCAAAATATTGGAGCTTCAACTTCAGTCTTTCCAATGAATATTCAACAGTTGATTTCCTTTAGGATAAACTGGTTTAATCTCCTTGAATTGCAAGGGACTCTCAAGAGTCTTCTCCAGCACCACAGTTCAAAGACATCGATTCTTCAGCACTTAGTCTTCTTTATGGTCCAGCTCTCACATCCATACATGACTACTGGGAAAGTCGTAGCTTTGACTATATGGACTTTTGTCAGCAAAGTGATGTTCTTTTTTCTTTAGTTTCCATAGCATTTCTTCTGAGGAGCAAGCATCTTTTAACAGCACCATGGAGGCAGCCCTTTTGAGAGTCCGGTCAGGTTCAATTATCATCACAACTGGTAATGTCAGAGGGACTGCCAAGGGGGCTTGACCACCAAGTTGTGGAACTAAAATAGGTCAGCAGTAAACAAGGATGTTACATAATATCTTAAATCAGAAGTAAACAAGAATGGAGAAACAAGAAGTTGAGGGTTAGGCTTCCTTCCTGCACCTGAGTCAATTTTCAGATCTAGAATTTATTGAAAAAAACACATGATCTGGTTGTCAAAGGTAAGATTCTATATTACTGTGGAAATTCTATCCTAAAAGGAGCTGACTCTGACCAGGTCCAAATGCATATCTCTTTGCAGGTCTTTGATGAAAGCTTGGAATTGGCCGTGGTGGAAGCATTTACACCCTGAAAATCGGCAGACACTACAAAACAGGTTGTTTCCCCTCTCCCCACGAGCTATCCCAGAGGGCTAATTAATAATGTGTTTATCAATTAAGACAGTACATTCCAAACCTGGGGAAACTACTATGATCCATATACCTATTGCCAGTGTTGAATGGGGTTAAAATAGGTAAAGGCTCTGTAACAGTCTTAACTGAAAATGCAATCCAGCAGTCCTGTTGAGGTTAAGGTTTCAGTTCAGTTTAGTTAGGTCCAATGGACTGCAACAGTCTTCCCTGTCCTTCACCATCTCCCAGAGCTTGCACAAACTCATATCCAGTGACTCAGTGATGCCATCCATCCATCTCGTCCTCTGTCCTCCCCTTCTCCTTCTGCCTTCTATTTTTCCTAGCATCAAGGTCTTTTCCAATGAGTCCAACTCTTTGCAGCAGATAACCAAAATATTGGAGCTTCAACTTCAGTCTTTCCAATGAATATTCAACAGTTGATTTCCTTTAGGATAAACTGGTTTAATCTCCTTGAATTGCAAGGGACTCTCAAGAGTCTTCTCCAGCACCACAGTTCAAAGACATCGATTCTTCAGCACTTAGTCTTCTTTATGGTCCAGCTCTCACATCCATACATGACTACTGGGAAAGCCATAGCTTTGACGATATGGACTTTTGTCAGCAAAGTGATGTCTCTGCTTTTTAATATGCTGTCTAGGTTTGCCATAGCATTTCTTCTGAGGAGCAAGCATCTTTTAATTTCATAGCTGCAATCACTATATGCAGTGATTTTGTAGCCCAGAAAAATAAAATCTGTCACTGTTTCCAGTGTTTGCCCATCTATTTGCCATGAAATGATGGTACCGAATGCCATGATCTTAAATTTTTGAATGTTGAGTTTTAGACCAGCTTTTTCACTCTCCTCTTTCACCTTTAACAAGAGGCTGTTTAATTCCCCTTCACTTTCTGCCATAAGGGTGTGTCATCTGCATAACTAAAGTTATTGATATTTCTCCTGGAAATCTTGATTCCAGATTGTGCTTCATCCAGACAGGCATTTTTCTTAAATAAACAGGGTGACAATATACAGCCATGACCTTCTCCTTTCCCAATATGGAACTAGTCTGTTGTTCCATGTCTGGTTCTACCTGTTGCTTCTTGTCCTGCATACAGGTTTTGCAAGAGGCAGGTAAGGTGGTCTGGTATTCCCATATCTTTCAGAATTTGTTGTGATCCACACAGTTAAGCTTTCCAGTGTAGAAAAAGACTCAGGGTAGAATTAATGGCAAGCCCTAGTGGGAGAACCACAATGAAGGCTCTGCTTCTAGAGCAGAACCATGCTAACTGCACCTGAGAGTTATATACCATTCTAATAGTTTCTGGAATGTCATTGGGGCCTACTGAAACAGACTACTTGACCCTAGAGTACCTTGTAACCCATTTCCAGACTTACTGACTATTAACAGACTTGCCTTCTAGTTTTTCCTAGCATCAAGGTCTTTTCCAATGAGTCCAACTCTTTGCAGCAGATAACCAAAATATTGGAGCTTCAACTTCAGTCTTTCCAATGAATATTCAACAGTTGATTTCCTTTAGGATAAACTGGTTTAATCTCCTTGAATTGCAAGGGACTCTCAAGAGTCTTCTCCAGCACCACAGTTCAAAGACATCGATTCTTCAGCACTTAGTCTTCTTTATGGTCCAGCTCTCACATCCATACATGACTACTGGGAAAGCCATAGCTTTGACGATATGGACTTTTGTCAGCAAAGTGATGTCTCTGCTTTTTAATATGCTGTCTAGGTTTGCCATAGCATTTCTTCTGAGGAGCAAGCATCTTTTAATTTCATAGCTGCAATCACTATATGCAGTGATTTTGTAGCCCAGAAAAATAAAATCTGTCACTGTTTCCAGTGTTTGCCCATCTATTTGCCATGAAATGATGGTACCGAATGCCATGATCTTAAATTTTTGAATGTTGAGTTTTAGACCAGCTTTTTCACTCTCCTCTTTCACCTTTAACAAGAGGCTGTTTAATTCCCCTTCACTTTCTGCCATAAGGGTGTGTCATCTGCATAACTAAAGTTATTGATATTTCTCCTGGAAATCTTGATTCCAGATTGTGCTTCATCCAGACAGGCATTTTTCTTAAATAAACAGGGTGACAATATACAGCCATGACCTTCTCCTTTCCCAATATGGAACTAGTCTGTTGTTCCATGTCTGGTTCTACCTGTTGCTTCTTGTCCTGCATACAGGTTTTGCAAGAGGCAGGTAAGGTGGTCTGGTATTCCCATATCTTTCAGAATTTGTTGTGATCCACACAGTTAAGCTTTCCAGTGTAGAAAAAGACTCAGGGTAGAATTAATGGCAAGCCCTAGTGGGAGAACCACAATGAAGGCTCTGCTTCTAGAGCAGAACCATGCTAACTGCACCTGAGAGTTATATACCATTCTAATAGTTTCTGGAATGTCATTGGGGCCTACTGAAACAGACTACTTGACCCTAGAGTACCTTGTAACCCATTTCCAGACTTACTGACTATTAACAGAGTTTTGCTGATATTAAGTCATAAGAATTAGTTGACCTCGGATCAGTCTTCTACCATAAGAATAACGTAAAATTGTGGCCATCTCCTCCCCAACCCCAACATCACAGGGGGAATTTATGTTTCTTGTCATGACATCTCCAAGCTATGCAGGTTGAGTGATTCTGATCTGTGAAAGGAGCCCTCTTGCCAAGGACCACACAAGGATATCATTATAATACAAGATATGGCCAAACTTTGTGTTCTTTGTGTATAAGAATGACCACTTCTGATAAAACAATTGGAGGTAGGGTTGCTCATACATAAAGGAGGTAGGGAATTATGCATGTGGGGCATAGATGATCCAATTGGACATCTATTGATTCTCCCAATAGTAACTATGCATGCCATTTATGACTGCCATGCCAGCTGTAAATTGTAATACATGCAGCAGCCCTGGCCTAAGTAGGATATTGTTACCATAGATCCAGACCACTTGGACCACTTCACTTGGTGTGAGGGTTTCAGTCACACCATTTGGTAGATCCCCAAGACCTGCAACAGTGATAGTTCAGAGAGGAATCTAGTTTGGATAGTGGAGGAGGGTACATGTATGAGTACATAAGAGTACATGTATGGCCCTGAAACCAACTGAACCAATAGATGTTAGCTCATTCTATTAACTTCCTTCTTCCAAAATTCCCCTCAAGTAGAGAGGTTCACACGAACCATAAAGGAGCCCCTCATGAACATGTATGGATGTCTGTATCATTACAGTGCAAGGGGTAGACTGTGCAAGCCAGTGATGTTCCTTAGCTAAGATCTCTAGGAGAGTTTATAACAAAGACAATTGATTGTTGGATGGCAGTCTCCATCTGACACACCTGTGAGTCGTGCTCACCAAAGATGCTTCTAACCAGTGACTGAATATGCTAGGGAGACTACAGCTAGGTCATTTTATATCCTCCTTGGGTAGAGTGATATGCTCCTTCTGGTCTCATGTTGTACCTTCTAGTTTCCTGTTCCTATACCCACAGCAACAGTCCAGAAAATACGGAAAAGCATCCATATAAAGATAAAAATAACTATTGTTAGCATTTTGATTTTTTCTCAGTCTTTGTGCATTGTGATATATATTTTTTCTAGATTTGTATTGCCTCCATATGAATATATATGGAAATATTAAATGAATATTTTCACCTGCCATCTATGGTTTTGTGCCATGCAGGTTTGCATCCTAATCCTAACTGCAGATAGTGAGCAGTTAGCTGTTAAATATTCTTTGTGTTCAAATTAAAAAAATTATTGAGAACTTGTAATTATTGCTCTTGAGGAGAAGAAAGCTTTTAGGAACATGAGTCTATAATACAAGATATGGCCAAACTTTGTGTTCTTTGTGTATAAGAATGACCACTTCTGATAAAACAATTGGAGGTAGGGTTGCTCATACATAAAGGAGGTAGGGAATTATGCATGTGGGGCATAGATGATCCAATTGGACATCTATTGATTCTCCCAATAGTAACTATGCATGCCATTTATGACTGCCATGCCAGCTGTAAATTGTAATACATGCAGCAGCCCTGGCCTAAGTAGGATATTGTTACCATAGATCCAGACCACTTGGACCACTTCACTTGGTGTGAGGGTTTCAGTCACACCATTTGGTAGATCCCCAAGACCTGCAACAGTGATAGTTCAGAGAGGAATCTAGTTTGGATAGTGGAGGAGGGTACATGTATGAGTACATAAGAGTACATGTATGGCCCTGAAACCAACTGAACCAATAGATGTTAGCTCATTCTATTAACTTCCTTCTTCCAAAATTCCCCTCAAGTAGAGAGGTTCACACGAACCATAAAGGAGCCCCTCATGAACATGTATGGATGTCTGTATCATTACAGTGCAAGGGGTAGACTGTGCAAGCCAGTGATGTTCCTTAGCTAAGATCTCTAGGAGAGTTTATAACAAAGACAATTGATTGTTGGATGGCAGTCTCCATCTGACACACCTGTGAGTCGTGCTCACCAAAGATGCTTCTAACCAGTGACTGAATATGCTAGGGAGACTACAGCTAGGTCATTTTATATCCTCCTTGGGTAGAGTGATATGCTCCTTCTGGTCTCATGTTGTACCTTCTAGTTTCCTGTTCCTATACCCACAGCAACAGTCCAGAAAATACGGAAAAGCATCCATATAAAGATAAAAATAACTATTGTTAGCATTTTGATTTTTTCTCAGTCTTTGTGCATTGTGATATATATTTTTTCTAGATTTGTATTGCCTCCATATGAATATATATGGAAATATTAAATGAATATTTTCACCTGCCATCTATGGTTTTGTGCCATGCAGGTTTGCATCCTAATCCTAACTGCAGATAGTGAGCAGTTAGCTGTTAAATATTCTTTGTGTTCAAATTAAAAAAAAAAATTATTGATGAACTTGTAATTATTGCTCTTGAGGAGAAGAAAGTAACTTTGTAAGGAACATGAGTCATTAGAAAAGAGAGGGAAAGATATTTTAAGACTGTAAAAAAACTGGGAAATCGGCAGGACTGTAATAGAACATACAGTGTCCTATCACTTAGTGTTGGTGCCTTGAGGAGGAAAGACATATAATATACCTAGGGATGCTCTACTATGTGCTTCACCATTCTTGGCCTTGGGAAAGATTCCTGTTTCAAACATACAGTCCAGAGCAATGAACCTCTGGCCATTTAGAAAGTGTAGATTTTGAAAACGAGGGTGTCCACGGTGGTCATTAACAGACAAGAGGCTAGAGGTCCTTCCTCTTCCATGTAAGCACCATGGGCCAGACACTTTTTTGACTTGTGCTTTCTCAGGAGATACAGTTAACACCAGAAAGGAGTTTTTTCTCATGATTTGAGAAAATCAGATTTAAAGAAAATAATGGAGCTTATTTTGCAAAATTACTTTTAGAGAATAGGATTTATACCCATTGTAATCTTCATCCCTAAACTGGTTATGCTTTTTTTAGAGACTTCCTCTTGCCTTGAGTCTGTCCCCATACCTTGAAAAAAATTTACCCTTATTTCTACAGTTCTCTTGGCTTCCCAGGTGGCACTAATGGTAAAGAATCTACTTGCTGATGAAGGATTCGTAAGAGACGTGGGTTTGATCCCTGGGTTGGAAAGATCCCCTGGAGGAAAACACAGCAATCACTTCTAGTATTCTTGCCTTAAGAATTCCAAGGACAGAGGAACCTGGTGGGCTCAGTCCATGGGGTTGCAAAGAACTGGACATGACTGAAGTGACTTAGCACACACACTCTACAGTCCTAGAAATTGCATTTCTCTTAACCACATCACAAGTTAATTGTATGATGAAGATTTTTACCATTAAACAAAAGATGTGATACCTAAATTAACTTAACTGTATTATTATTATAAATCCATTAGATTTCTAGAGTTGTGTGTGCTGGATGGAGGTGGTGGTGGGAGGGAAAAATTATTCTCACAGCATAACTGTCTCTCAGACTGATCTTCCTTTCAGCTAGAGTAAGAAAGTCTTTGTTGAAATCAGTGATTTATTAGAGTTGCATAAAATGATCAGAGAAACTGGGGTGAACAGTATCCTTCCTCCTGGGACAATAGTTGGGCAGCACAGGTAGTCCTGATTCAGTTGGTGTGTTGGCTGAGCACAGAGGTGTTGTGATCCCTTGCTGAGGGAGAATAACTCTCTGTCCTCTGGGAACACTGTACACACCATCACTAAGACTTTACCAAACTAAGCCGACGTGAAATTCAGCCCATTTGCCCAATCAAAGAGTCAGCAGACAGAGACGAAAAGAACAAGGGGTGAGATTAGATGAACCTAGGCAGGATACCTGTGGTTGAAACCTTGGATTTAATACCTCCTCACGCACTCTCTACTTCAGTATCTTTATTTGTAAAATGAGAGTAGTCACATTAGCCTTGAGGGATTGAATACTTGGAAAAGTAAAAGACACAAAGATAATGTGCCATGTGCTGTGCATAGTATATAGATAATGAATATTATTCAGAACTAAGTGGTGACCATCCTTAAGAAAATAATATAGTAATAATATTTTGAAAATTGACTATAGGTAGACATTGTGATGAATACTTTACAAGTCACATATATTCCAAGAGCTAAGTGCTATTATTGCATTGATTTCACAGATTAGGAATTTGAGGTATAAAAGGATCCCTAGCATGCCATAGCTAGGAAGAGTTCAAATCCAGATATTCTGCCTCCAGAGCTTACGCTATTAAATAAAACGTCAGAGAGTTAAAAAGATCGAGACGTGGGTTTGATCCCTGGGTTGGAAAGATCCCCTGGAGGAAAACACAGCAATCACTTCTAGTATTCTTGCCTTAAGAATTCCAAGGACAGAGGAACCTGGTGGGCTCAGTCCATGGGGTTGCAAAGAACTGGACATGACTGAAGTGACTTAGCACACACACTCTACAGTCCTAGAAATTGCATTTCTCTTAACCACATCACAAGTTAATTGTATGATGAAGATTTTTACCATTAAACAAAAGATGTGATACCTAAATTAACTTAACTGTATTATTATTATAAATCCATTAGATTTCTAGAGTTGTGTGTGCTGGATGGAGGTGGTGGTGGGAGGGAAAAATTATTCTCACAGCATAACTGTCTCTCAGACTGATCTTCCTTTCAGCTAGAGTAAGAAAGTCTTTGTTGAAATCAGTGATTTATTAGAGTTGCATAAAATGATCAGAGAAACTGGGGTGAACAGTATCCTTCCTCCTGGGACAATAGTTGGGCAGCACAGGTAGTCCTGATTCAGTTGGTGTGTTGGCTGAGCACAGAGGTGTTGTGATCCCTTGCTGAGGGAGAATAACTCTCTGTCCTCTGGGAACACTGTACACACCATCACTAAGACTTTACCAAACTAAGCCGACGTGAAATTCAGCCCATTTGCCCAATCAAAGAGTCAGCAGACAGAGACGAAAAGAACAAGGGGTGAGATTAGATGAACCTAGGCAGGATACCTGTGGTTGAAACCTTGGATTTAATACCTCCTCACGCACTCTCTACTTCAGTATCTTTATTTGTAAAATGAGAGTAGTCACATTAGCCTTGAGGGATTGAATACTTGGAAAAGTAAAAGACACAAAGATAATGTGCCATGTGCTGTGCATAGTATATAGATAATGAATATTATTCAGAACTAAGTGGTGACCATCCTTAAGAAAATAATATAGTAATAATATTTTGAAAATTGACTATAGGTAGACATTGTGATGAATACTTTACAAGTCACATATATTCCAAGAGCTAAGTGCTATTATTGCATTGATTTCACAGATTAGGAATTTGAGGTATAAAAGGATCCCTAGCATGCCATAGCTAGGAAGAGTTCAAATCCAGATATTCTGCCTCCAGAGCTTACGCTATTAAATAAAACGTCAGAGAGTTAATGACTCCTTCCTTCACAAAAAAGTAGGAAGGGATTTGGTTATCAAAGGATCTTGAAACTGCAGAAAGACTTTATTATCCCCGGTCTTAAATTTAACATTCAGTAGAAACTCTTCCTCTGAAACCTAAAAGGAGTACTGAAATGTACATTGGATTTGGAATCATAAGACCTGTGAATGCTTTCCAGTTTGGGCACTTACTGTAAGTCATTTTTTATATTTGAGTTTCTTTGTATATGAAGGGAAATAATTGCCATTTTGTTGAGAGATATCAATGAGATAATCAATGTGAAAGTACCTCATAATGACAAATGCCTCACAAATGTTAGTTGCCAGTAATCAAGGAGTATAATTATACATTATTTTTAAAAGCCTAAAATTGAAATAAAGATTATAATACTTTTCTCTCAGTTCTATTTGAAAAATAAGACAAATTATTTTATTCCACTTCAATATGTAGCATACAACCAATTTTAAAATATTTTAAAATATCTATTATTATCCAAATTTCTAGAACAATTTAAATATTTAAAAAATCATGTGGATGAAACTAAGAATGATGCCACACAATAACACATGTTTCTTTATTTTTATGGGATGTTTCATATGAGATGATGAGAAACAATAGGTGTCCATCATTCTGAAGGGTGCCATTATGGAATTGCCTAGGTGATTCACTAGGATGTATTTTCAGATTATGCCTCATATTTTTTTGGAGAAAGTAGAAATGGGAAAGATGTGATACATAGATGTTAAGCCTTTTGAAGGCTTAAGAAACTTGCATCATCATTACTGTAATCAAGAATGTGAAAAGTTTTATTTATTCTTATATTTTTATTCATTTGAGCAATGATGTTACATACTCTCCTGCCTATTGCATTGTACTAGGTGTTGAAGGAAATGTATCTAAAAACATTCAGTCTGATTGAAAATGCAGGATATATAAATGCATGTAATGTAAATAACCTTATAGAAAGGTATGTTATTAATTGACAAAGTAGGTGATAAGGCTAGTAAATACCAAGACAGCTTATTGAAGGGCAAAATTGATGCCAACAAGACAGTCTGGGAAATCTTGCAGGAGTGAAAGCAAAGACTACAGGTCAGGAATGTCTTTGTATTTGCAGTTTTCTTGGCAGCAACATGTGGGACTAATGTTCAGGAACATCCAGTCAAATGATTGAATTAGTGAGCTTTGAATGTAGGCTGAATAGTTTGAAATGTATCTTAAGTGGCAGGAGTGTGGAGGAACAGAGACCCTCTATCCACTCAGAAAGCAATCTCCAATGATAGAAGGTAACTTCAGTGAGCTCTAGACCCCAAACATAGAAGTTACAAAAGAGTTCTCCTTTAAGTATCAGAAAAACAACTAACAGTGGCTTTTACATATAGGGATGCATTTTGCTTGCTTGTTTTTCACACAATAAAAAGGACACAAGGAGGCATAGAAAAACAACTTAACAGTGGCTTTTTAACTTTTTCCAGTTCTATTTGAAAAATAAGACAAATTATTTTATTCCACTTCAATATGTAGCATACAACCAATTTTAAAATATTTTAAAATATCTATTATTATCCAAATTTCTAGAACAATTTAAATATTTAAAAATCATGTGGATGAAACTAAGAATGATGCCACACAATAACACATGTTTCTTTATTTTTATGGGATGTTTCATATGAGATGATGAGAAACAATAGGTGTCCATCATTCTGAAGGGTGCCATTATGGAATTGCCTAGGTGATTCACTAGGATGTATTTTCAGATTATGCCTCATATTTTTTTGGAGAAAGTAGAAATGGGAAAGATGTGATACATAGATGTTAAGCCTTTTGAAGGCTTAAGAAACTTGCATCATCATTACTGTAATCAAGAATGTGAAAAGTTTTATTTATTCTTATATTTTTATTCATTTGAGCAATGATGTTACATACTCTCCTGCCTATTGCATTGTACTAGGTGTTGAAGGAAATGTATCTAAAAACATTCAGTCTGATTGAAAATGCAGGATATATAAATGCATGTAATGTAAATAACCTTATAGAAAGGTATGTTATTAATTGACAAAGTAGGTGATAAGGCTAGTAAATACCAAGACAGCTTATTGAAGGGCAAAATTGATGCCAACAAGACAGTCTGGGAAATCTTGCAGGAGTGAAAGCAAAGACTACAGGTCAGGAATGTCTTTGTATTTGCAGTTTTCTTGGCAGCAACATGTGGGACTAATGTTCAGGAACATCCAGTCAAATGATTGAATTAGTGAGCTTTGAATGTAGGCTGAATAGTTTGAAATGTATCTTAAGTGGCAGGAGTGTGGAGGAACAGAGACCCTCTATCCACTCAGAAAGCAATCTCCAATGATAGAAGGTAACTTCAGTGAGCTCTAGACCCCAAACATAGAAGTTACAAAAGAGTTCTCCTTTAAGTATCAGAAAAACAACTAACAGTGGCTTTTTACATATAGGGATGCATTTTTGCTTGCTTGTTTTTCACACAATAAAAAGGACACAAGGAGGCATAGACAATATGGAATCTAGTAGGACGGTCTTGATATCACCCACAGGGAACTCATGGAAAAAAAGACAGAGCATAGACATAGGGACATCGTGGCGAAGAAATAGGGAGGGGGAAGCATGGAGGAAGTAACAAGGAAACCTATAGTGTTATGTGTGGAAAAGATAGCTAGTGTCATAGTGCTAAGGGAATAGGAGTGCTTACAATGGCTTGGGGCGAAGGTCTGGAGGAGTGGAATGGGGGGATCTGGGCGGGTGGGGACCATGGATATGCATATGACTGATCTGGGAACATACATGTCTGTGAACAACAAAACTCTGTAAAACCTTTAAAATAAAGAATTAAAAAAAAAAAAAAAAGGAGGCATAGACAGTCAGGGTTAGTATGAAGATACAGCAGTACTACCAGGAGTTGGCTGTATTACTGTCTACCCTTACCATAAAGCTGTATTACCAGCAAAGGGGGCAGATAAAATGGGGGTGTGGAGGGAGGAAATATGTGCAATGAGAATCTGCCACTTAAAAATGCTTTTTCCTGGAAATTCTACCAACTTGATCACTGCTTACATTATTTGGCTAGAATAAGGTTACAAGGCCAGTTCTAATTCCATGTTCAGCTGGAAAGTGACAGTTTTAGCTAGACAGGTAGTTGCCAAAGCAAAATTAAAAGTCATTTGTAAAAAGGAAGAAAATAGTTATGTGTACATGTATATATTATATGAAAATCTTCTCATTGGATCATCGGATGTTCATTTCAAAAGGCAGTGATGAAGGTATGAAATATTTTCTTAATATCTCTTTTAATGATATGTCTGTTTTATGTGGCAACTCTTAGATAACTAAGTGAAAAAGCCTAAGTGGATTGTTTTCTAGTTCTATTAGCTGAATAGTCTGTGACTATCCCCTACAGATTCTGGTATTACCATTATCAGTCTAACTTCTCTATGTCCGGTCTTTTTCTGACACTTCAAAAGCCATTAAGTGGCAGGAGTGTGGAGGAACAGAGACCCTCTATCCACTCAGAAAGCAATCTCCAATGATAGAAGGTAACTTCAGTGAGCTCTAGACCCCAAACATAGAAGTTACAAAAGAGTTCTCCTTTAAGTATCAGAAAAACAACTAACAGTGGCTTTTTACATATAGGGATGCATTTTTGCTTGCTTGTTTTTCACACAATAAAAAGGACACAAGGAGGCATAGACAATATGGAATCTAGTAGGACGGTCTTGATATCACCCACAGGGAACTCATGGAAAAAAAGACAGAGCATAGACATAGGGACATCGTGGCGAAGAAATAGGGAGGGGGAAGCATGGAGGAAGTAACAAGGAAACCTATAGTGTTATGTGTGGAAAAGATAGCTAGTGTCATAGTGCTAAGGGAATAGGAGTGCTTACCAATGGCTTGGGGCGAAGGTCTGGAGGAGTGGAATGGGGGGATCTGGGCGGGTGGGGACCATGGATATGCATATGACTGATCTGGGAACATACATGTCTGTGAACAACAAAACTCTGTAAAACCTTTAAAATAAAGAATTAAAAAAAAAAAAAAAAAGGAGGCATAGACAGTCAGGGTTAGTATGAAGATACAGCAGTACTACCAGGAGTTGGCTGTATTACTGTCTACCCTTACCATAAAGCTGTATTACCAGCAAAGGGGGCAGATAAAATGGGGGTGTGGAGGGAGGAAATATGTGCAATGAGAATCTGCCACTTAAAAATGCTTTTTCCTGGAAATTCTACCAACTTGATCACTGCTTACATTATTTGGCTAGAATAAGGTTACAAGGCCAGTTCTAATTCCATGTTCAGCTGGAAAGTGACAGTTTTAGCTAGACAGGTAGTTGCCAAAGCAAAATTAAAAGTCATTTGTAAAAAGGAAGAAAATAGTTATGTGTACATGTATATATTATATGAAAATCTTCTCATTGGATCATCGGATGTTCATTTCAAAAGGCAGTGATGAAGGTATGAAATATTTTCTTAATATCTCTTTTAATGATATGTCTGTTTTATGTGGCAACTCTTAGATAACTAAGTGAAAAAGCCTAAGTGGATTGTTTTCTAGTTCTATTAGCTGAATAGTCTGTGACTATCCCCTACAGATTCTGGTATTACCATTATCAGTCTAACTTCTCTATGTCCGGTCTTTTTCTGACACTTCAAAAGCCATATTATGGGAGATTAGAATAGCTGCACTAAGAGATGCCTGTCAGATGCTGTTTTAAATCAATATTTCATGACTTCCTAGGTTTTAATTTAATTTTTATTCTTTCTTTGATCTGAACCAAGTAGAGTATTTTAAACCTGAAATAGTTTATGGGTATTTGCCTTAATGTGAGGTTTTTTCTTTAATTTCTAGTTTTATTGCTTCTTTCTTAATTTGTTTTTAGACTTTTTTCCTCTCCTTGAAGATACTTTGAAGCATCTTTTCTCACTCTTAAACATAGTAAGCCTAGTTATTTTATAACTATAAATTTGGATAACTCCACTATCTCAAGGTTTGTGAGTTGGTTTTAGATGGCTCTTATTTCAGCTGGTTCTTAGGTCTTAAGTGCTACCCTCTGGGCAAGTCTGATAGTATATATGCAGACCACAAATCTACATGAGAGCTGTTTTATTTTCAATTAACTCTAAAGATGGAGCTCTTTAGAAGTTGTATCCAACTTTAGCTAGTTTGAAGGGGTTGGTTATCTTGGGCTAACTTTTAGCTTTTATACTCCTTCCCTGAAAATCAATCAAAATCCATGTTGCAAATTCCCTTATGAAAAAACGAAGCTTCCTATTTTGAGACTGCAGATTTGGACAAAATCATTCCTTATTGTATTGTTAGTGTGTTGATACTTTATAAGATAGTGTTTGTTTGTTTTTTTTTTTTCAATTTCCTTTAATATTCTTGCCTGGAGAATTCCATGGCTTGGCTTGTCCATGGGGTCACAAAGAGCTGGATGTGACCAAGTGACTTTCACTTCAGTGAGACAGTTGGCTCAAGTTGCCTACAGCATTTTTCTTCTCATTGGATCATCGGATGTTCATTTCAAAAGGCAGTGATGAAGGTATGAAATATTTTCTTAATATCTCTTTTAATGATATGTCTGTTTTATGTGGCAACTCTTAGATAACTAAGTGAAAAAGCCTAAGTGGATTGTTTTCTAGTTCTATTAGCTGAATAGTCTGTGACTATCCCCTACAGATTCTGGTATTACCATTATCAGTCTAACTTCTCTATGTCCGGTCTTTTTCTGACACTTCAAAAGCCATATTATGGGAGATTAGAATAGCTGCACTAAGAGATGCCTGTCAGATGCTGTTTTAAATCAATATTTCATGACTTCCTAGGTTTTAATTTAATTTTTATTCTTTCTTTGATCTGAACCAAGTAGAGTATTTTAAACCTGAAATAGTTTATGGGTATTTGCCTTAATGTGAGGTTTTTTCTTTAATTTCTAGTTTTATTGCTTCTTTCTTAATTTGTTTTTAGACTTTTTTCCTCTCCTTGAAGATACTTTGAAGCATCTTTTCTCACTCTTAAACATAGTAAGCCTAGTTATTTTATAACTATAAATTTGGATAACTCCACTATCTCAAGGTTTGTGAGTTGGTTTTAGATGGCTCTTATTTCAGCTGGTTCTTAGGTCTTAAGTGCTACCCTCTGGGCAAGTCTGATAGTATATATGCAGACCACAAATCTACATGAGAGCTGTTTTATTTTCAATTAACTCTAAAGATGGAGCTCTTTAGAAGTTGTATCCAACTTTAGCTAGTTTGAAGGGGTTGGTTATCTTGGGCTAACTTTTAGCTTTTATACTCCTTCCCTGAAAATCAATCAAAATCCATGTTGCAAATTCCCTTATGAAAAAACGAAGCTTCCTATTTTGAGACTGCAGATTTGGACAAAATCATTCCTTATTGTATTGTTAGTGTGTTGATACTTTATAAGATAGTGTTTGTTTGTTTTTTTTTTTTCAATTTCCTTTAATATTCTTGCCTGGAGAATTCCATGGCTTGGCTTGTCCATGGGGTCACAAAGAGCTGGATGTGACCAAGTGACTTTCACTTCAGTGAGACAGTTGGCTCAAGTTGCCTACAGCATTTTTCTTCTGTGCTTAGTCGCATCCGACTTTTTGCGATCCGACGTGGGTGGTAACTCACCAGGATCCTCTGTCCATGGAATTTTCCAGATGAGAATACTGGGGTGGGCTGCCATTCCCTACTCCAAAGGATCTTCCTGACCCAGGAATTGAACCCATTTATCTTCTGAGTCTCCTGCGTTGAAGGCAGGCTCTTTACCACTGCACTACCTGGGAAGCCCAGACTACCTTTACCAGAAGTTAAAATCCTACCTGCTTTTCTATTACAGATCCTTCTTTTTCTTCCACTCTCCCTCCATATCTTTTATCCTGCAACCCTTCCTTTTTTCTTTTCCCCTTCCTTCCTATTGTTGAAAAAATGTTCATTTCACACCTTGTTGTTTTCAGTGACTTCTTGTGCTCTTGTTTATAGTTATCTGATATATACATTCATAATTTCTTTTGTTTTTGACATCATTGTGATTTTTGTCTTTGCAGTTGTAAGTAGCATGTTGATTATTGTTCTTTAATCTGTCTATAGTTAAAGCCAGGTTAAAAATATAGCTATATTTTTCTTTAAGAGGTTTATAATTTTATATTGAATGCCATAATACTCTGCTGCATTTGAAGACAAACATAGCTTTTCATTCTTAGCTATGTGTTCTTGTATGAATTAATTATACACTATTCACTCTCATTTTCTTCATCTCTTTAGTAACCATAATAAAAATACTGTCTTCATAGGGTTTCTTTGAGAATTAAGCAAAATAATATATATATATAAATATTTTGTAGGGTAAACATATTTACTCTATTATTATGGCTACCATTTTTATTAATTATGGGAAAGATTAATGTAAAGGAAGATTAGATGAGCCTGAATGGGCTACAGTTCAAGAGGTCACAAAGAGTTGGACACAACTGAGCACAGCACAATAGCATTTCCAAGAGTTATTATAATTGATATATTTTCCTTTATCTATGTCATATATTTTATACCTTTAGAATATTTTTGATATCTATTTGTTTTCAGTCTTTTGTTTAATATACACATATATAGTGACTTATAGAAACACATTCTGAGTTAAATCCTCTAGTGGTTTACATATAAAGCATACTTAATTAATAATATACTAAAACACACAAATTAATATATTTTAATTAATTGAATTAGCAATTTAATAACATGGGTCTAAATTTAAAATGGATGGGAAGAGAAGCAGTGAATACATTTCCATCCTTGTTTCCTGGCCACTTAATTCCTCTTTTCAAAGGCAAGGTATTTCTTTTAGTTTCCTAGTATCATCCAGTGTATTATTTTATATATTTTTAATTACATATATTTCATAGTTTTTATATTATATATTATATATTATATATATTTCAGGCTTCCTCGGTAGCTCAGATGGTAAAGAATCTACCTGCAATGCAGGAGACCTGGGTTCAATCCCTAGGTCAGGAGGATCCCCTGGAGAAGAGAATGGCAACCCACTCCAGTATTCTTGCCTAGAGAATTCCATACACAGAGAAGCCTGCTGGCTACAGTCCATGGGGCCACAAACAGACACAACTGAAGTGACTTAGCACACATGCATGTGCACATATATATTTTAAATATATATATTGTTTTTTATACTTTCCCTCCTTTTGTACAAATAATCATGTCTCTTTATTGAGTAATATGTTAGAATTTGTTACATATTAACATAAAAGGTCATCCTTGAATAATTTTATGTGAATTTTATGAATTCCACTGTATGTACAGATGATAGTTTAAGTATTTGCCTATTTTAAGATATTCAGATTGGTTCCAATCTTTTCCTTACACGAACTATGTTTCAGTAAATAACTGTACATCTGACATTTCTCTCACATATACAAACTAATTTTAGGTAAAATTTCGCTTACCCAATGAACTATGTTTTCAGCAACCAATAACGTACAAGATTAGATGAGCCTGAATGGGCTACAGTTCAAGAGGTCACAAAGAGTTGGACACAACTGAGCACAGCACAATAGCATTTCCAAGAGTTATTATAATTGATATATTTTCCTTTATCTATGTCATATATTTTATACCTTTAGAATATTTTTGATATCTATTTGTTTTCAGTCTTTTGTTTAATATACACATATATAGTGACTTATAGAAACACATTCTGAGTTAAATCCTCTAGTGGTTTACATATAAAGCATACTTAATTAATAATATACTAAAACACACAAATTAATATATTTTAATTAATTGAATTAGCAATTTAATAACATGGGTCTAAATTTAAAATGGATGGGAAGAGAAGCAGTGAATACATTTCCATCCTTGTTTCCTGGCCACTTAATTCCTCTTTTCAAAGGCAAGGTATTTCTTTTAGTTTCCTAGTATCATCCAGTGTATTATTTTATATATTTTTAATTACATATATTTCATAGTTTTTATATTATATATTATATATTATATATATTTCAGGCTTCCTCGGTAGCTCAGATGGTAAAGAATCTACCTGCAATGCAGGAGACCTGGGTTCAATCCCTAGGTCAGGAGGATCCCCTGGAGAAGAGAATGGCAACCCACTCCAGTATTCTTGCCTAGAGAATTCCATACACAGAGAAGCCTGCTGGCTACAGTCCATGGCGTCACAAACAGACACAACTGAAGTGACTTAGCACACATGCATGTGCACATATATATTTTAAATATATATATTGTTTTTTATACTTTCCCTCCTTTTGTACAAATAATCATGTCTCTTTATTGAGTAATATGTTAGAATTTGTTACATATTAACATAAAAGGTCATCCTTGAATAATTTTATGTGAATTTTATGAATTCCACTGTATGTACAGATGATAGTTTAAGTATTTGCCTATTTTAAGATATTCAGATTGGTTCCAATCTTTTCCTTACACGAACTATGTTTCAGTAAATAACTGTACATCTGACATTTCTCTCACATATACAAACTAATTTTAGGTAAAATTCCTACAAATGGAACTGCTACCTCCTGGAAATTGCACACTTGAAATTTTGATGGAATTTCTGAAATCAGCTTTCATAAACCAATCTACACAGTTACTAGCAATGTATATATAAGGATGCCTCTTTCTCCACATATTTGCTGTATTATCAACTACTTTAATGTCTGCAAGTGTGAGGTTAAAAAAAAAAGGCATCTGAGTGAGGTTTTATTTAAACTTATGATTCTTGATGTCAAAAAAAGTGAATGAAACAATATCTTTGGACTCTGTTTTTACATAAGCCAAAATTCAATTCTGCTAGCTCCCTCTAACACTGAGATCATTAAAATATCTTACTCCCATTTATTCACAGTGTGACTGCTCTTTGAATTTATAGGACTTACAATCCTTTGATCATTCAATTTTCTCTTATCCATCAGCCCTTTCTTGTCCCTACTTTTCTTCCTATCCAGCTTAGAATTCTTCACACATTGATTTAATCACTTGCTTGCCATATTGTGTTTCTATTCTATCCATGTCACAAACTCAGAACCTCTGATTAGCCAACTATCCATCTCCATGTGCGCGCTTGCGCCCTGTTGTGAAAAATGGCACCAGGATAACTAATGCCACATTACTAGACATAGTTGTCCAATCCCATCTAGGCCTTCAAGGACACCAATAGGTTACTCATTTATCTAATTATTTCATTTCAGATGACCTCAGACATTTTCTATTTTGTCAGACCTATGACACCTTAAGCAGGAAACAAAATTGCTGGGAGAAATATCAATTACCTCTAACAGACACAACTGAAGTGCAAATGTGCACATATATATTTTAAATATATATATTGTTTTTTATACTTTCCCTCCTTTTGTACAAATAATCATGTCTCTTTATTGAGTAATATGTTAGAATTTGTTACATATTAACATAAAAGGTCATCCTTGAATAATTTTATGTGAATTTTATGAATTCCACTGTATGTACAGATGATAGTTTAAGTATTTGCCTATTTTAAGATATTCAGATTGGTTCCAATCTTTTCCTTACACGAACTATGTTTCAGTAAATAACTGTACATCTGACATTTCTCTCACATATACAAACTAATTTTAGGTAAAATTCCTACAAATGGAACTGCTACCTCCTGGAAATTGCACACTTGAAATTTTGATGGAATTTCTGAAATCAGCTTTCATAAACCAATCTACACAGTTACTAGCAATGTATATATAAGGATGCCTCTTTCTCCACATATTTGCTGTATTATCAACTACTTTAATGTCTGCAAGTGTGAGGTTAAAAAAAAAAGGCATCTGAGTGAGGTTTTATTTAAACTTATGATTCTTGATGTCAAAAAAAGTGAATGAAACAATATCTTTGGACTCTGTTTTTACATAAGCCAAAATTCAATTCTGCTAGCTCCCTCTAACACTGAGATCATTAAAATATCTTACTCCCATTTATTCACAGTGTGACTGCTCTTTGAATTTATAGGACTTACAATCCTTTGATCATTCAATTTTCTCTTATCCATCAGCCCTTTCTTGTCCCTACTTTTCTTCCTATCCAGCTTAGAATTCTTCACACATTGATTTAATCACTTGCTTGCCATATTGTGTTTCTATTCTATCCATGTCACAAACTCAGAACCTCTGATTAGCCAACTATCCATCTCCATGTGCGCGCTTGCGCCCTGTTGTGAAAAATGGCACCAGGATAACTAATGCCACATTACTAGACATAGTTGTCCAATCCCATCTAGGCCTTCAAGGACACCAATAGGTTACTCATTTATCTAATTATTTCATTTCAGATGACCTCAGACATTTTCTATTTTTGTCAGACCTATGACACCCCTTAAGCAGGAAACAAAATTGCTGGGAGAAATATCAATTACCTCAGGTATGCAGACGATGCTACCTTTATGGCAGAAAGTGAAGAGGAACTAAAGAGCCTCTTGATGAAGGTGAAAGAGGAGAGTGAAAAAAAAAATGGCCTAAAACTCAACATTAAAAAATGTAACTGTAAAAGAAAAAATCTAAGATCATGGCATCTGGTCCTTTCACTTCATGGCAAATAGATGGGCAAACAATGGAAACAGTGGCAAACTTTGTTTTCCTTGGCTCCAAAATCACTGTAAATGGTGACTGCAGCCATGAAATTAAAAGATGCTTGCTTCTTCAAAGAAAAGCTATGACAAACCTAGACAGCATATTCAAAAACAGATACATCACTTTGCTGACAAAAATCTGTATTGTCAAAGTTATGGTTTTCCCAATAGTCATGTATGGATGTGAGAGTTAGACCATAAAGAAGGCTGAGCACTGAACAATTGATACCTTTGAACTGTGGTGTGGGGAAGACTCTTGAGAGTTCCTTGGACTTCCAGGAGATCAAACCAGTCAATTCTAAAGGAAATCAACCCTGAATATTCATTGGAAGGACTGGTGCTGAAGCTCCAATACTTTGACCACCTGATGCGAAGAGAAAAAACTCTGATCCTGAGAAAAATAGAAGGCAGAACAAGGGGATACCAGAGGATGAGATGGATGGATGGCATCACTGAATCAATGGAAATAAGTTTGAGCAAGCTCCAGGAGCTGGTGAAGGACTGGGAAGTGTGGCTTGTCACAGTCTGTGGGGTCAGAAAGAGAAACGATTGACTAACTGAACTGATGATGCTCCTCACCAGTACTTTTCATTTTCCATAAAAGATGCCACCTTTTATCTTGCAGATAAAAGAGAAACTTTCATTCAGTAAGTCCCCCAACTTTATATCGTCAAGTCTATACAGACCTCATCCACATCCTCTTCACTTCCATTCTAACAGGAAGGAGGACTATCAATATATCTTATGTAAGATCTGGCTTCTTTACATTTGCTCTTAAACATTTGATTTCTTGCCTTCTCAAGGAAATTGCACTACTGAGCATTTTTTTTTGTCAACTTGGCTTCTTTCTGTACTCATTTTGCATCAATATTTAAATATGCATCAGTTACTGTTATGTCACTAAACTGCTGCTCTTAATTCTCCCCTTCCCTTCTAGGACTTGAAATCTGAAAAGCATAAACCATGACGTTTCCATTTACCTATTTACTTTCTTTCCCCTCCCACCTCATTAATCTATTCCAGATTTACCACTGCCTACATCTTCATGGGAATTTCTCTCCCAAGTTTGTAACAACTTCCTTGTACTAACTGAATGCATGCTTTCTTTTGGTTTTTGTCTCACTTGACCTAAACTACATTTGACACTGTTGATTATTTCCTCCTTTTTGAAAAGTCCCTCCAGATTTCTGTGGCATCCATTCTTCCAGCATTCCTCCCTCCTTCCTGTGTGTTCCTTCTCAGTTCTACTTCTTCTCCACTTTCTCTGATCGTCCCTTAAGCACGTAAATTCTCCCTAGCACTCTTCCTTAGGCCTTTCTATCTTCTTACACTTTACTCCTGAATTACAAAGGAAGGACAGCTCAACCTGCCCCAAATTGAACTTTTCATCTACCTCCTCTTCGGTGTTTCTTTACTCAGACACTCAGTCCTTTCTGGTTAATTTATGGCCATATGAACTGTAGCCCACCAGGCTCCTCTGTCTATAGGAATTTCCAGACAAGAATACAGGAGTGGGGTGTCATTTCCTCCTCCAGGAGACCTTCCTGACCCAGTGATTGCATCTATGTCACTTACTTCTCCTGCAATGTCAGGCAGACTATCTTACCATTAATGCCACCTGGGCATCCCTCAGTGTTTCCTATCTCAAAAACATACAAACAGACAAACAAACATGCCTTAATACCTGAAAGCTCAAACCAGAGTCTTGATAAACACCACAAAATTTGACAAATTCTACCTTTAAAATATCTAAGTCTATCCACCCAACCTTTTGTCATCACTTTCTTCTCTTTATCTGGACTACTGCTATGATCTCATAAGTGATCTCCTTTTGGTCATTTATCGCAATTTATTGGTATCTGTGTTCTACTCAGAAGCCAGAATGATCCCCCTGAAGTGCAACCTTTGCAATGTAACTTTAAAATACTTCAATGACTACTTATTTCCCCCTGGGATCATGTTTAAGGTTTTAACACATTTGATTTACCACTGCTACATCTTCATGGGTCACTAAACTGCTGCTCTTAATTCTCCCCTTCCCTTCTAGGACTTGAAATCTGAAAAGCATAAACCATGACGTTTCCATTTACCTATTTACTTTCTTTCCCCTCCCACCTCATTAATCTATTCCAGATTTACCACTGCCTACATCTTCATGGGAATTTCTCTCCCAAGTTTGTAACAACTTCCTTGTACTAACTGAATGAATGCTTTCTTTTGGTTTTTGTCTCACTTGACCTAAACTACATTTGACACTGTTGATTATTTCCTCCTTTTTGAAAAGTCCCTCCAGATTTCTGTGGCATCCATTCTTCCAGCATTCCTCCCTCCTTCCTGTGTGTTCCTTCTCAGTTCTACTTCTTCTCTCCACTTTCTCTGATCGTCCCTTAAGCACGTAAATTCTCCCTAGCACTCTTCCTTAGGCCTTTCTATCTTCTTACACTTTACTCCTGAATTACAAAGGAAGGACAGCTCAACCTGCCCCAAATTGAACTTTTCATCTACCTCCTCTTCGGTGTTTCTTTACTCAGACACTCAGTCCTTTCTGGTTAATTTATGGCCATATGAACTGTAGCCCACCAGGCTCCTCTGTCTATAGGAATTTCCAGACAAGAATACAGGAGTGGGGTGTCATTTCCTCCTCCAGGAGACCTTCCTGACCCAGTGATTGCATCTATGTCACTTACTTCTCCTGCAATGTCAGGCAGACTATCTTACCATTAATGCCACCTGGGCATCCCTCAGTGTTTCCTATCTCAAAAACATACAAACAGACAAACAAACATGCCTTAATACCTGAAAGCTCAAACCAGAGTCTTGATAAACACCACAAAATTTGACAAATTCTACCTTTAAAATATCTAAGTCTATCCACCCAACCTTTTGTCATCACTTTCTTCTCTTTATCTGGACTACTGCTATGATCTCATAAGTGATCTCCTTTTGGTCATTTATCGCAATTTATTGGTATCTGTGTTCTACTCAGAAGCCAGAATGATCCCCCTGAAGTGCAACCTTTGCAATGTAACTTTAAAATACTTCAATGACTACTTATTTCCCCCTGGGATCATGTTTAAGGTTTTTAACATGGCTTATGAGACTGTGTGTCCTGGGTCTTATTTTCCTTCAACCAGTCTACCCTTTAGTCTCCCTGCTCTAGGTAGAATGCAAACTCACAGACTTAACAAATGAACTCATGGTTGCAGAGGGGAGGAGGTAATTGGGGATTTGGGGAAAGTCATGTATACATTGTAATGTTTGAAATGGATAACCATTAAAAATCTTTTGTATAGCTCATGGAACTCTGCTCAGTGTTATGTACTAGCCTGGATGGGAGGGTTTTAGGGGAAGAATGGATACATGTATATGTATGGCCGAGTCCCTTCCCTGTTCACCTGAAACTATCACAAAATTGCTAATTGGCTATATCCCAATACAAATTGATTTTGATGTTAAAAAAGGGGGGGACTTTTTTGTAATTTCACCTTTTGTACTTATTCTTATTTTTATTAATAATCATTATACTCATATTTATTTTTATAAGTTTTGGGGGTAAGTAGCACAGGTACACAGGCTTTTTGATCTCCATAAATGTTTGTTGTTGTTATTTGGTCACTAAATATCCTACTTATTGCAACCTTATCCTACTCTATTGCAACCACATGGACTGTATCCTGCCAGGCTCCTCTGTCCATAGGATTTCCCAGGTAAGTATACTGGAGTGGATTGCCATTTCCGTCTCCAGGGGATCTTCTCAACCCAGGGATGGAGTCCATGTCTCCTGCATTGGCAGGCAGACTATCTTACCATTAATGCCACCTGGGCATCCCTCAGTGTTTCCTATCTCAAAAACATACAAACAGACAAACAAACATGCCTTAATACCTGAAAGCTCAAACCAGAGTCTTGATAAACACCACAAAATTTGACAAATTCTACCTTTAAAATATCTAAGTCTATCCACCCAACCTTTTGTCATCACTTTCTTCTCTTTATCTGGACTACTGCTATGATCTCATAAGTGATCTCCTTTTGGTCATTTATCGCAATTTATTGGTATCTGTGTTCTACTCAGAAGCCAGAATGATCCCCCTGAAGTGCAACCTTTGCAATGTAACTTTAAAATACTTCAATGACTACTTATTTCCCCCTGGGATCATGTTTAAGGTTTTTAACATGGCTTATGAGACTGTGTGTCCTGGGTCTTATTTTCCTTCAACCAGTCTACCCTTTAGTCTCCCTGCTCTAGGTAGAATGCAAACTCACAGACTTAACAAATGAACTCATGGTTGCAGAGGGGAGGAGGTAATTGGGGATTTGGGGAAAGTCATGTATACATTGTAATGTTTGAAATGGATAACCATTAAAAATCTTTTGTATAGCTCATGGAACTCTGCTCAGTGTTATGTACTAGCCTGGATGGGAGGGTTTTAGGGGAAGAATGGATACATGTATATGTATGGCCGAGTCCCTTCCCTGTTCACCTGAAACTATCACAAAATTGCTAATTGGCTATATCCCAATACAAATTGATTTTGATGTTAAAAAAGGGGGGGACTTTTTTGTAATTTCACCTTTTGTACTTATTCTTATTTTTATTAATAATCATTATACTCATATTTATTTTTATAAGTTTTGGGGGTAAGTAGCACAGGTACACAGGCTTTTTGATCTCCATAAATGTTTGTTGTTGTTATTTGGTCACTAAATATCCTACTTATTGCAACCTTATCCTACTCTATTGCAACCACATGGACTGTATCCTGCCAGGCTCCTCTGTCCATAGGATTTCCCAGGTAAGTATACTGGAGTGGATTGCCATTTCCGTCTCCAGGGGATCTTCTCAACCCAGGGATGGAGTCCATGTCTCCTGCATTGGCAGGCAGATTCTTTACCACTGAGCTACATGGGAAGCCCCCATGAATATATTGGAGCTTTTCAAAATTCCCTTTTGTAAACTAGGTCTGGATTTCCCCAACTGAATTTACAACCTCAGACCCTTGGATGTTTCCAGCAGTTCACCATTGCTTCTGTAATGCTCTAAGGGACACCTCATCCCTCTAACTATGAGCTGAGCTTGGAGTCAGTCAAATGTCACAGATCCCACTATCTTTTCAAGGTTTAGTAAATTCTTGGACAGATAATTTTCAGTTCATTCTCTAGGTTAATTGACAGGGTTCTAAAGTGGGCTTCCCTGGTGGTTTAGCAGTAAAGAATTCGCTTGTAATGCAGGAGATGTGGGAGATGTAGGTTTGTTCCCTGGGTCAGGAAGATCCCCTCAAAGAGAAAATGGCAACCCATTCCTGTATTCTTACTGGGAAAATCCCATGGGCGGAGGAGCCTGGCAAGCTGCAGTCACAACGAGTCAGATGCAACTGAGCAATTGAACACAAAGTGGTTTATTTAAGTTGTTTTTTTTGTATTTTCCTTTGTTTAGAGTTGTTGGGTATTCCACTGAGATCTTCATTCTGATATTATAAAAGGTGAATTGCTTGTGTTTGGTTTTAATGCTTGTGTATTGAATTAGATTTGAAGTCTGCTTTCTCCCCTCCTCCTCCCTCCCTATTTGCCTCCAGAAATACAGTGTTTACCATATGACAGCTGCTAATTTAGGTGCTGGAAGCATAATAGTAAGGAAACATGACCAGGCCCTTGCCCATTGTATTGTTCACTGATTTATCACCTTTTGTACTTATTCTTATTTTATTAATAATCATACTTTTTTTTAATTTTAGCACAGGTACACAGGCTTTTGATCTCCATAAATGTTTGTTGTTGTTATTTGGTCACTAAATATCCTACTTATTGCAACCTTATCCTACTCTATTGCAACCACATGGACTGTATCCTGCCAGGCTCCTCTGTCCATAGGATTTCCCAGGTAAGTATACTGGAGTGGATTGCCATTTCCGTCTCCAGGGGATCTTCTCAACCCAGGGATGGAGTCCATGTCTCCTGCATTGGCAGGCAGATTCTTTACCACTGAGCTACATGGGAAGCCCCCATGAATATATTGGAGCTTTTCAAAATTCCCTTTGTAAACTAGGTCTGGATTTCCCCAACTGAATTTACAACCTCAGACCCTTGGATGTTTCCAGCAGTTCACCATTGCTTCTGTAATGCTCTAAGGGACACCTCATCCCTCTAACTATGAGCTGAGCTTGGAGTCAGTCAAATGTCACAGATCCCACTATCTTTTCAAGGTTTAGTAAATTCTTGGACAGATAATTTTCAGTTCATTCTCTAGGTTAATTGACAGGGTTCTAAAGTGGGCTTCCCTGGTGGTTTAGCAGTAAAGAATTCGCTTGTAATGCAGGAGATGTGGGAGATGTAGGTTTGTTCCCTGGGTCAGGAAGATCCCCTCAAAGAGAAAATGGCAACCCATTCCTGTATTCTTACTGGGAAAATCCCATGGGCGGAGGAGCCTGGCAAGCTGCAGTCACAACGAGTCAGATGCAACTGAGCAATTGAACACAAAGTGGTTTATTTAAGTTGTTTTTTTTGTATTTTCCTTTGTTTAGAGTTGTTGGGTATTCCACTGAGATCTTCATTCTGATATTATAAAAGGTGAATTGCTTGTGTTTGGTTTTAATGCTTGTGTATTGAATTAGATTTGAAGTCTGCTTTCTCCCCTCCTCCCTCCTCCCTCCCTATTTGCCTCCAGAAATACAGTGTTTACCATATGACAGCTGCTAATTTAGGTGCTGGAAGCATAATAGTAAGGAAACATGACCAGGCCCTTGCCCATTGTATTGTTCACTGATTTATCACCTCTATGGGAGCATAGGGTTTTGGCATATTGTAGGTGCTAAATAAATAGTTGATAAAGGGCGCTTTGTCTCAGGTCTTGTTACATTCCTCCTGCTCCCCAACTGGCAATAAATCACTTTAGGATGCAATGAGCTGCCATGCATCTTCCTCTAGTTCCTTTTGTCAAAGAGCTCTGTTATGGTTTTTATTTAGTTGCTACGTCATGTCAGTCTCCTTTGCAACCCCAGGCTCTTCTGTCCATGGGATCTCTTCCAGGCAAGAATAGTTGAGTGGCTTACTTCTAAAAAGTATTTCTCCGGGGCTTCCCTGATAGTCGAGTGGTTAAAGAGTTCACCTTGCAGTGCAAGGGGCACCAGTTGGATCTCTGACCCGGGAGGATCCCACATACTGTGGAGTGGCTGGACCGGTGTGTCCAATTATGAGCCAGCGCTCTGGAGTGCATGTGCCCAGAGCCACTGCTCCACAGTGAGAGATATCACTGTAATGGGAGGCCCACAGAGGCCAAAGAATAAAAAAGACAGATTAAAATAAGTATAAATAAAAGAGGCATGATGGGGAAAAGAAAAAAAAAAAGTGGTCTATAAATCTGACAGCTAATGGGTATTTGCCAAGAAAGAGAATTTTACTGGTATCTCTTTGACAATTTTAAACAGAATCTTGCTGTATAGGAAAACCAAAGACCTCTGTAAAGACAGTCTCTTCAATAAGTGGTGCTGGGAACACTGGATAGCTACATGTAAAAGAATGAAATTAGAATACTCCCTACACAAAAATATACTCAAAATGGACTAAAAACATAAATGTAAGGCCAGATATGATAAAACTCTCAGAGGAAGGCAGAGGCAGAATACTCTTTGACATACGTCACAGATCTATCTTTGTTGACTGACCTCCTACAGTAATGAAAATAAAAATAAAAATAAACAAATGGGTTCTGATTAAACTTAAAAGCTTTTACACAACAAAGAAAATCATGAACAAAAATAACAAAAAGATAAACCTCAGAATGGGAGAAAATATTTGCAAGTGAAGCAGCCACTAAGGGATTAATCTCCAAAATATACAAACAGCTCATGTAGCCCAATATCAAAAAAGTAAACCACCCAATCAAAAAATGCGTGGAAGATCTGAATAAAGATTTCTTCAAAGAAAATATATATAGATGGCCAAAATACACATGAAAATATGTTCAGCATCACTAATTATTTGAGAAATGCAAATCAAAACTTCAATAAGTTATCACTTCACAAGGGTCGGAATGGTCACCCACACCACTCCAATTGAGTTCTTGTCCAAATTTAATTTGCTTTCATTTTGTCAGTTTTTCCCCCCCTTGCAGGATCTCTTCCGGGCAAGTAGTTGAGTGGCTTACTTCTAAAAGTATTTCTCCGGGCTTCCCTGATAGTCGAGTGGTTAAAGAGTTCACCTTGCAGTGCAAGGGGCACCAGTTGGATCTCTGACCCGGGAGGATCCCACATACTGTGGAGTGGCTGGACCGGTGTGTCCAATTATGAGCCAGCGCTCTGGAGTGCATGTGCCCAGAGCCACTGCTCCACAGTGAGAGATATCACTGTAATGGGAGGCCCACAGAGGCCAAAGAATAAAAAAGACAGATTAAAATAAGTATAAATAAAAGAGGCATGATGGGGAAAAGAAAAAAAAAAAGTGGTCTATAAATCTGACAGCTAATGGGTATTTGCCAAGAAAGAGAATTTTACTGGTATCTCTTTGACAATTTTAAACAGAATCTTGCTGTATAGGAAAACCAAAGACCTCTGTAAAGACAGTCTCTTCAATAAGTGGTGCTGGGAACACTGGATAGCTACATGTAAAAGAATGAAATTAGAATACTCCCTACACAAAAATATACTCAAAATGGACTAAAAACATAAATGTAAGGCCAGATATGATAAAACTCTCAGAGGAAGGCAGAGGCAGAATACTCTTTGACATACGTCACAGATCTATCTTTGTTGACTGACCTCCTACAGTAATGAAAATAAAAATAAAAATAAACAAATGGGTTCTGATTAAACTTAAAAGCTTTTACACAACAAAGAAAATCATGAACAAAAATAACAAAAAGATAAACCTCAGAATGGGAGAAAATATTTGCAAGTGAAGCAGCCACTAAGGGATTAATCTCCAAAATATACAAACAGCTCATGTAGCCCAATATCAAAAAAGTAAACCACCCAATCAAAAAATGCGTGGAAGATCTGAATAAAGATTTCTTCAAAGAAAATATATATAGATGGCCAAAATACACATGAAAATATGTTCAGCATCACTAATTATTTGAGAAATGCAAATCAAAACTTCAATAAGTTATCACTTCACAAGGGTCGGAATGGTCACCCACACCATCTCCAAGAGTTTGCCCAAGTTCTTGTCCATTGAATTGCTACATTTTGTCAGAATTCTCCACTATTACCCATCTGTCATGAGTGGTCCTGCATGGCATGACTCATAGCTTCTTGATTTATTCAAGCCCTATTATCACAAGGCAATGATCCATGTAGGGGTTTGTATTATGAAACGATAAAAAAGAGGACAATACCCTTTGTAGAAACCTAGAGATTGTCATACTTAGTAAAAGCCAAATGCAGAAAGATATGCTATCTCTTATTTCATTTCCTCTCTGATATTTGTTGTTTCCTCCCTCCTGCTGACTTTGAACTTTACTTGTTTCATTTTTTAATTCCTTTAGATAATAGGTTAAGTTGTTTATTTGAGATTTTTGTGTTTCTTGATGTAGATCTATATCATTATAAACTTCCCTGTTAGAACTGCTTTTGCTTTTGCAAAGTTGTGTTTGGATTTTCATTTGTTTCAAGGTATTTTCTGATTTTCACTTTGATTTCTTCATTAACCAATCTTTGTTTAGTGTGTGATAGTCTCTAAGCCATGTCCAACTGTTTGCAACCCCATAGACTGTACCCTGCCAGGCTTCTCTGTCCATGGAATTCTTAAGCAAGAATACTGGAATATCTAGCCTTTTCCTTCTCCAGGATTTTTTTCTTTCTTTTTTATTTTTTACCATTTTTATTATTTTATTTTATTTTTTACAGAGTTTTGTTGTTTACTGCCACATGTCCACCTGAATATGCCATGGGTATACATATGTCCCCCACCTCTAAACTCCCCCTATCTCACTCCTAATCCCACCCCTCCAGGTCACCACAGATCAAAAATGCCTCAGTGGGAGAGATGAACCCATAAGGGATTAATCTCCAAAATATACAAACAGCTCATGTAGCCCAATATCAAAAAAGTAAACCACCCAATCAAAAAATGCGTGGAAGATCTGAATAAAGATTTCTTCAAAGAAAATATATATAGATGGCCAAAATACACATGAAAATATGTTCAGCATCACTAATTATTTGAGAAATGCAAATCAAAACTTCAATAAGTTATCACTTCACAAGGGTCGGAATGGTCACCCACACCATCTCCAAGAGTTTGCCCAAGTTCTTGTCCATTGAATTGCTACATTTTGTCAGAATTCTCCACTATTACCCATCTGTCATGAGTGGTCCTGCATGGCATGACTCATAGCTTCTTGATTTATTCAAGCCCTATTATCACAAGGCAATGATCCATGTAGGGGTTTGTATTATGAAACGATAAAAAAGAGGACAATACCCTTTGTAGAAACCTAGAGATTGTCATACTTAGTAAAAGCCAAATGCAGAAAGATATGCTATCTCTTATTTCATTTCCTCTCTGATATTTGTTGTTTCCTCCCTCCTGCTGACTTTGAACTTTACTTGTTTCATTTTTTAATTCCTTTAGATAATAGGTTAAGTTGTTTATTTGAGATTTTTTTGTGTTTCTTGATGTAGATCTATATCATTATAAACTTCCCTGTTAGAACTGCTTTTGCTTTTGCAAAGTTGTGTTTGGATTTTCATTTGTTTCAAGGTATTTTCTGATTTTCACTTTGATTTCTTCATTAACCAATCTTTGTTTAGTGTGTGATAGTCTCTAAGCCATGTCCAACTGTTTGCAACCCCATAGACTGTACCCTGCCAGGCTTCTCTGTCCATGGAATTCTTAAGCAAGAATACTGGAATATCTAGCCTTTTCCTTCTCCAGGATTTTTTTCTTTCTTTTTTATTTTTTACCATTTTTATTATTTTATTTTATTTTTTACAGAGTTTTGTTGTTTACTGCCACATGTCCACCTGAATATGCCATGGGTATACATATGTCCCCCACCTCTAAACTCCCCCTATCTCACTCCTAATCCCACCCCTCCAGGTCACCACAGAGCCCCTGTTTGAGATCCCCTTGTCCCACAGTATATTCCCCTCCCTCACCCCAATGTCCATAAAACTATTCTCCTTATCTGCCTCTCCACTGCTGCTCTGCATACTCATTTACCAGCACCATCTTTCTAGATTCCATATATATGTGTCAATATACAATATTTATCTTTCTCCTTCTGACATACTTCACTCTGTATAATAGATTCTAGATTCAGCCACTCATTAGAACTAATTCAGATGCATTTCTTTTTATGGTTGATTAATATTCCATTGTATATATTACCACAGCTTCCAAATCCATTCATTGGTCAGTGGATATCTAAGTTGCTTCCATGTTCTAGCTATTGTAAATACTGCTGCAATGATGTGTCTCTTTCAATTTTGATTTCCTCAGGATATATGACTAGTATTGGGATTGCTGGGTAATATGGTGGTTCTATTTCTAGTTTTTTTGAGGGATCTCCATACTGCATTCTCACCAACAGTTCAAGTCCACACCCTCTCCAGCATTTATTGCTTGTAGACTTTTTGATGATGGCCATTCTGACTGGTGTGAGGTGATATCTCATTGTAGTTTTATTTTTTAACAATTTATTGAAAACTTTATTCAGTTAAAAAAAGTAAATGTGTATAAATAAAATATTGAAGTATTGTGAGAGAACAAGACCAATTCCATTGTAATTTTGCTTATAAGTGGAAATACAACATTTAATAATAACAATGAAGTTACCTTATTTGTAAAATGAAAAAATAAAGCTACAATCTATGCTGTGAGAGTAAATGAGATAATAGCTATAAACCACCTAATGCAAGAACTATGATTTTTAGAAAGAAGATGACTTAATAAGAAACTAAGAAAAATCAAGCATTTATTGCGTACCTTTTGTGTCATGGGCATTAGGTGGTGTACAACTATTATCTCATTGTAGTTTTGATTTGTGTTTCTCTAATGAAGAGCGATACTGAGCATCTTTTCATGTGTTTGTTGGCCATCTGTATGTCTTCTTTGGAGAGATGTCTGTTTAGGTCGTTTTTCCATGTTTTGATTGGGTTGTTTATTTTTTTGGTGTTGAATTGTCTGAGCTACTTGTATATTTTGGAAATAAAATCTTTGTCAGTTGTTTTATTTGCTATTATTTTCTCACATTCTGAAAGTTATCTTTTCACCTGGTTAATATGATATACCATATTAACAAATTAAAAGATAAAAATCATATGATAATCTCAGTTGGATGCAGAAAAGGCCTTTGACAAAATCCAGCATCCATTTATGATAAAAAGAAAAACTTCAAAAAATGGGCATAGAAGGAACCTACCTTGAAATAGTGAAAGCCATGTATGACACAGAAAACATAATTCTCAATGGTGAAAAACTGAAAGGATTCGTTCTATGATCAGAAACAAGACAGGGGTGTACACTCTCGCCACTATTATTCAGCATAGTCTTGGAAGTCTAGCAACAGCAATTAGAGAAGAAAAAGAAATAAAAGGAATCCAGATTGGAAAAAAAGAAGTAAAACTCTCACTCTTTGCAGATGACATGATACTATACATAGAAACCCTAAAGATACTATCAGAAAATTACTAGAGCTAATTGGCAAATTTATCAATCACAGGATACAAATCAGTACACAGAAATCATTCACATTCCTGTATACTAACAATGAAAAACTAGAGAAATCAAGAAAGCAATCCCATTCACATTGCAACAAAAAGAATAAAATACCTAGGAATAAGTCTACCAAAGGAGACAAAAGAACTGTACACAGAAAATTATAAGATACTGGTGAAAGAAGTCAAAGAAGACATACAGAGATGGAGAGATATTCCATGTTCCTGAGTTGGAAGAATCAATATCATAAAAATGATGATACTACCAAATGTAATCTGCAGATTCAATGCAATCCCTGTCAACTTACTAATGGCATTTTTCACAAAACTACAACGAAAGACATCACAGTTCATATGGAAGTACGAAAGACCTCAGATAGCCAAAGCACTCTTGAGAAAGAAGAATGGAGCTGGAGGAATCAACCCTCCTGACTTCAGACTCTATCACAAAGCGATAGTTATCAAGACACAGTGGTACTGGCACAGAAACAAAAATATAAACTGATGGAACAAGAGAGCCCAGAGATAAACCCATGCACTCATGGGTACCTTATTTTTGACAAAGGAGGCAAGAATATACAATGGGGCAAAGACAGCCTCTTCAATCAGTGGTGCTGGGAAAATAGGACAGCTACATGCAAAGGAATGAAGTTGAAACACTACCTAACACCGTACACAAAGATAAACTCAAAATAGATTAAAGACCTAACTGTAAGACCAAAAACCATAAAATTCTTACAGGAAAACATAGAACACTTGATGACATAAATCAAAGCAGGATCATTTATGGCCCACCTCCTAGAATAATGGAAATAAAGAAAAAATAAACAACAACTGGGACCTAATTAAACTTGAAAGGGTTTTTTAAAAAAATGTAGCATGTTTATTCTTATTTGTTTGTGTTTTTCCCCTTTGTCTTCCTATAATTGATCTCTAGCTTTATATCATTGTGTTCAGGGGGGAAAAAGTCTGACATAATTTGCATGTGATTAATTTTACTGACACTTATTTTTGTGGCCTACTATATGATCTAGTCTCAAAATTGTTTCATATACACTTGTTAATAATATTCTGCTGCTTTTGGATGGAATGTCCTGCAGATATTTATCATATTCAAATGGTCTAATGTGTCATTTAATACCACCGTTCCATTGTTTGCTTACTGATTTTCTATCTGGATGATCTGCCTAGTAATGTAAATGGAATGTTAAAGTTTCCTCCTATTACTGTATTATAATTGATTTCTGCCTTTATCACTGTTAATATCTGTATGTATATGTGTATATATATATGTTAATATCTGTACATATACACATATATGTATGTATATATATAGATAAATAGATATTCCTATGTTAGATGCTTATATATTCTTTTACTGATATTTTTATTATTAAATAATGTCTTTTATTACACAGTTTGTTTTAAGATCTACTTTGTCTGATATGTGTACTGCTGTCTCATCCCATTTTTTTGTCATTTATATTTGCATAAAATATCTTTTTCCATCCTCTTAGTTTCAGTCTGTGTATGTCTTTAGCACTGAAGTTAATCTCTTATAAGCAGCCTATAGACTGATTTTGTTTTTGTTCTAATTAGACACCTGTCTTTTGATTGGAACATTTAGTCCATCAGTAAAGTACTGATAGGTATGACTTGTTCTTTTGTTACTTGTTTTCTCATTGTTTTTGTAGTTCTCGATCTTTCTCTTGTTTTCATTTATTCCCTTGATGTTTTATGAATTTATTTGATGGTATGCTTATGCTTTTCTTTTTTTCTAGTTTTTCTTTGTCATCCTTAGATTTTTGATTTCTAGTTATCATGGATTTCAAATGTTGACCTATAACTATATCTACTTATTTTACACCAACAAACCACATCAGTGCAAACACATTCTAAAAGGTTTACATTTTTTTACTTCCCTCCCCCATGTTTTTTGGTTTTGATGTTATATTTTGCATCTTCATGTTCATCCCTTAAATGTTTATTGTAGTTATAATTGCTTTTACAGTATTTTGTCTTTAAATTTTTGTACTTGCTAATTTAAATGGTTGATCCACCACTTTTGCTATGTATTTGGTTTTACTAATGGGATTTTCTTTTCCTATAATTTCTTAATTCTTAGTCTTGGGTTCACCTAGAGAAGATCCTTAGGGTTAGTTTAGTATTGATGACCACTTTTAGTTGTTGCTTATCTCAGAAGTTCTTTATTTCTCTTTCAATTCTAATAATATTTCTAGTTAGAAGATCCTAGATTTTATATTTTTCACTTTGAGTGCTTTAAATATATCTTGCCACTCCCTTCTTGCCTCCAAAGTTTCTGCTGAAACGTCAGCTGATAGCCTTTTGGGGCTTCCCTTGTATATTCTCTTACTGCCTTTAGAATAGGCTCTTATTCGTCAGGTCTTGCCATTTTAATTGTATGTTTTGGTGTGATTCTATATTCATCTTGTTTGAAGCTCTCTGTGTTTTCTGGATATGGGTTTCTGTTTCTTCTTTAGGTTTGGGAAGTTTTAAAACATGCTTTAATGAAATACATTTCAAACATTTTCTTTCTACTTTGTCTGATATGTGTACTGCTGTCTCATCCCATTTTTTTGTCATTTATATTTGCATAAAATATCTTTTTCCATCCTCTTAGTTTCAGTCTGTGTATGTCTTTAGCACTGAAGTTAATCTCTTATAAGCAGCCTATAGACTGATTTTGTTTTTGTTCTAATTAGACACCTGTCTTTTGATTGGAACATTTAGTCCATCAGTAAAGTACTGATAGGTATGACTTGTTCTTTTGTTACTTGTTTTCTCATTGTTTTTGTAGTTCTCGATCTTTCTCTTGTTTTCATTTATTCCCTTGATGTTTTATGAATTTATTTGATGGTATGCTTATGCTTTTCTTTTTTTCTAGTTTTTATTTGTCATCCTTAGATTTTTGATTTCTAGTTATCATGGATTTCAAATGTTGACCTATAACTATATCTACTTATTTTACACCAACAAACCACATCAGTGCAAACACATTCTAAAAGGTTTACATTTTTTTACTTCCCTCCCCCATGTTTTTTGGTTTTGATGTTATATTTTGCATCTTCATGTTCATCCCTTAAATGTTTATTGTAGTTATAATTGCTTTTACAGTATTTTGTCTTTAAATTTTTGTACTTGCTAATTTAAATGGTTGATCCACCACTTTTGCTATGTATTTGGTTTTACTAATGGGATTTTCTTTTCCTATAATTTCTTAATTCTTAGTCTTGGGTTCACCTAGAGAAGATCCTTAGGGTTAGTTTAGTATTGATGACCACTTTTAGTTGTTGCTTATCTCAGAAGTTCTTTATTTCTCTTTCAATTCTAATAATATTTCTAGTTAGAAGATCCTAGATTTTATATTTTTCACTTTGAGTGCTTTAAATATATCTTGCCACTCCCTTCTTGCCTCCAAAGTTTCTGCTGAAACGTCAGCTGATAGCCTTTTGGGGCTTCCCTTGTATATTCTCTTACTGCCTTTAGAATAGGCTCTTATTCGTCAGGTCTTGCCATTTTAATTGTATGTTTTGGTGTGATTCTATATTCATCTTGTTTGAAGCTCTCTGTGTTTTCTGGATATGGGTTTCTGTTTCTTCTTTAGGTTTGGGAAGTTTTAAAACATGCTTTAATGAAATACATTTCAAACATTTTCTTTCTCCCTCTTCTTCTGAGATTCCATATAATGTGAATATTAGTATGTGTATCCCAGAGGTCCTTTAAATGTACTAATTTTTAAAATTTTATAACTCCAAGGAGTGGATTGAAAAACTTGCTGTGATACATGTCAAAGATTGTTCTGCCCATGTTTTCCTCTAAGAGTTTTACAGTGTCCAAGCTCAATATTCAGATATTTAATCCATTTTGAGTTAATTTTTATGCAAGGTCTTAAGAGAGTGTTCTAATTTTATTCTTTTACATATGGCTACGTTTCCAAGCACTATTTATTGAAGAGACTGTCTTTTCTCCATTGTATATTCTTGTCTCCTTTGTTGTAGATTAGTTTACTATAGGTGCATTGATTTATCAGTTGACCATAGGTGCATGAGTTTATCTCTGAACTTTCTATCCTGTTCTGTTGATCTACATTTCTGTTTTTGTGCCAATACCATATTGTCTTGATGACTATAGCTTTGTGGTATAGTCAGAGTCAGCTCCATTTTTCCTTTTCAAGATCACTTTGGCTATCTGGGGTCTTCTGTTTTTACATACAACTCTTAAGAAGTTTTGTTCTAGTTCTTTGAAAAATACTGTTGGTAATTTGATAAGAATTGCATTGAATATCTAGATTGCTTTGGGTGCTCTAGTCATTTTGACAAGATTGATTCTTCTAATCCAAGAGCATGGTATATCTTTTCATCTATTTGTGTTTGATTTATTTGATTTTGATTTCTAATTGTTTTGATATATTTGATTTCTTTCATCAATGTCTTATAGTTTTCTGAGTATTGGGCTTTTGTCCCCTTAGATAGGCTAACTCCTAGATTTATTTGATATGATGGTAAATGAGTTTTTCCTTGATTTCTATTTCTGATCTTTTGCTGTTATTGTATAGGAATGCAAGAGATTTCTATGTGATAATTACTAAATTCATTGATGAGCTCTAACAGTTTTCTAGTAGCGACTTTTTCTATGTCATGTCATCTACAAACAATGACAGTTTTGCTTCTTATTTTCCAATCTATATTCCTTTTATTTTCTTCTCTGATTGTCATGGCTAGGAGTTCCAAAATATGTTGGATAATAGTGGTGAGTGGTTGTCTTGGTCCCGATTTTAGAGGGAATGCTTTCAGTTTTACACCATTGAGAATAACGTTTGCTGTAGGCTTAGCATATGTGGCTTTCACTATGTCAAGGTAGGTTCCTTCTATGTCCATTTTTTGAAGATTTTTTTTTTATCATAAATGGGTGCTGAATTTTGTCAAAGGTTTTCTTCTATATCTCTTGAGATGATCATATGTTTTTTATTGTTGTTGTTTATGTTGTTTTGCTTCAGTTTGTTAATGTGGTATATCACATTATTTGACTGGCATATATTGAAAAATTCTTGCATCCCTGAGATAAATCCCAGTTGATCATGGTGTGTGACCCTTTTAATTTGTCGTTGGATTTGGTTGGCTGGCATTTGGCTCAAAAAATGGGTGGGAGATCAAAATAGACATTTCTCCAAAAATTACACATAGTTACAGAACAGGTGAAATGATGCTCAACATCACTTAGCATTAGAGAAATGCAAATCCTAACTATAATAAGGTATCATACTGGTCAGAATGGCCATCATCAAAAATATACAAACAATAAATGCTGGCGTGGCAGTGGAGGAAATGGAATGTATACTGGCTGGTATAGCCACTGTGGACAACAGTATGAAAGTTCCTTAAAAAGCAACTACCATGTAATCCACCAACCCTACTCTTGGGCATATATCTGGAGGCAACTGTAATTTGAAAAGATGCATGGGTCCCTATGTTCATTGCAGCACTATTTGTAATAACCAGGACATAGGAGCTACCTAAATATCCATCAACAGAGGAATAGATAAAGATGTGGTACATTTACATACAATGGAATATTGTATGGAAAATAAGAGAATTCTATTTGCAGCAGTATGGATGGATTGTCCATAGAGATTGTCATACTGAGTGAAGTGGAAAGTATCATATGTTTGCTTATATTTGGAATAAAAAAAAAAGAGTGCAAATGAAGTTATAACAAAACAGAAGCAGAGTTACAGATGTAGAAATCAAACTATGGATACCAGGGAGTAAGTGGGGGAGAGATAAAATTGGGAGATTGGGATTGACACAAACACACTAAAACAGATAGTTAATAAGGACCTACTGGTATAACAGGCAGTATAACACAGACTATACTCTGTCAATACCTAGAGTATTACTGTTACAGAGTATTACTAAATAATACTCTATCATTTAATAATTTATTTAATAATGTATAATTGATTCACTTTATTGTACACATGAAACTAACACATTATAAATAAGCTATACTTCAATAAATGTTTCTTAAACTAAGAAGAAACAACACAAAATTTCCTCTTCATTTTGCTATTTTAGTTGGATGATAACCATTATTCTATCTGTAGATGCATTCTTTTGTATCCACTTATTAGCTGTTAATGCTTCCTAGTATATTTTAATTTCAGTTTAATTTATTTTAGTCTTTGGATCTTTATCTTTTTTAAAAAATGTTTTCTAGTTCATTGTTAAAATATCATTGTGTTCATCTATTTTTTTAATTTGTCGTTGGATTTGGTTGGCTGGCATTTGGCTCAAAAAATGGGTGGGAGATCAAAATAGACATTTCTCCAAAAATTACACATAGTTACAGAACAGGTGAAATGATGCTCAACATCACTTAGCATTAGAGAAATGCAAATCCTAACTATAATAAGGTATCATACTGGTCAGAATGGCCATCATCAAAAATATACAAACAATAAATGCTGGCGTGGCAGTGGAGGAAATGGAATGTATACTGGCTGGTATAGCCACTGTGGACAACAGTATGAAAGTTCCTTAAAAAGCAACTACCATGTAATCCACCAACCCTACTCTTGGGCATATATCTGGAGGCAACTGTAATTTGAAAAGATGCATGGGTCCCTATGTTCATTGCAGCACTATTTGTAATAACCAGGACATAGGAGCTACCTAAATATCCATCAACAGAGGAATAGATAAAGATGTGGTACATTTACATACAATGGAATATTGTATGGAAAATAAGAGAATTCTATTTGCAGCAGTATGGATGGATTGTCCATAGAGATTGTCATACTGAGTGAAGTGGAAAGTATCATATGTTTGCTTATATTTGGAATAAAAAAAAAGAGTGCAAATGAAGTTATAACAAAACAGAAGCAGAGTTACAGATGTAGAAATCAAACTATGGATACCAGGGAGTAAGTGGGGGAGAGATAAAATTGGGAGATTGGGATTGACACAAACACACTAAAACAGATAGTTAATAAGGACCTACTGGTATAACAGGCAGTATAACACAGACTATACTCTGTCAATACCTAGAGTATTACTGTTACAGAGTATTACTAAATAATACTCTATCATTTAATAATTTATTTAATAATGTATAATTGATTCACTTTATTGTACACATGAAACTAACACATTATAAATAAGCTATACTTCAATAAATGTTTCTTAAACTAAGAAGAAACAACACAAAATTTCCTCTTCATTTTGCTATTTTAGTTGGATGATAACCATTATTCTATCTGTAGATGCATTCTTTTGTATCCACTTATTAGCTGTTAATGCTTCCTAGTATATTTTAATTTCAGTTTAATTTATTTTAGTCTTTGGATCTTTATCTTTTTTAAAAAATGTTTTCTAGTTCATTGTTAAAATATCATTGTGTTCATCTATTCTTTTCCTTTCCCAAGTTCAATTTGCATTATTACTAATGTTTTGTACTCTGTATCTGATAACTTATTTATCTCTGTTTCATTAGGTGTTTTTCCCTTGAGACACTGGAAACTAATTCTCCTGTTTTCTCCTTTTGCCTATTTTTTTTTTCTGTCTCTATGAAATCAGGTGAAACAGCTACCAATCCTGGCCTTAAAAGGGTGTCCTTGTGCGGGAGTGTTCCTAAGGATCAAGCTTGTGCCCAGGGCTTTTGTGGGGGATCTAGATTTGAAGTGAGCATATGTTATGTGTTCCACCAGGGTGTGCTGGAAACTATCACCTTGGTGGGAAGTGGAGCTGGAGATGGGGAGCGAGATCCAGAGCCAAACGTGATCTGGAGCTTCTCCTATGATCCGTGGCCACCATTACCTTATCAGTGAGGATTGGGTCCCTTGGTACCAGAGCAGAAGTCCTGAGATTTGGATATGAGCTGCTGTTTTTGGTTGGTTTTTTTTTTTTCAATTTTTTTTTTCATATTTATTTATTTGACTGCATACCTTATGGTATGTGGGATCTCAGTTCCCTGACCAGGGATCGAACCTGTGTCCCCTGCATTGGTAGGCAGATTCATAACCACTGGACCACCAGGGAAGTCCCTGAGCTGCTGTTTTTTACCCCTTTATCTCTCACCCCACTCTTGGTGATGGCACTTTAGCTCTCCAGAGGGGAACATTCAAAGTGGGGGGAAAATGGGAAACTACAGATTTTTTTTTTTAAAGATTTATTTATTCATTTTATTTTGGGCAGGGGTCGGATTGGGGAGGGAGGGGAGCGGGCCGGCCACCTCTATTGGTCTTTCATTTCTCTATTTTCATTTGTCTTCGTTCTTTGGCTCCTGTGGGCCTCCCATCGCGGTGGTGTCTGTCTCTGCAGAGCACTGGCTCTGGGCTCATGCGCTCCAGAGCTCCAGCTCAGTAATTGGACACATCGGTCCAGCCGTTCCGCGGCACGTAGGATCTTCCCAGGCCAGGGATCGAACTGGCGCCCCTTCCACTGCAAGGCGGTGTCCTTACCCACTGGACCACCAGGGGAAGCCCGAAACTACAGATACTTTTAAACAGTAGAAACATTCTCAAATCAATGCGTAAATTTTCAAATAAGCTATCCCTTCAAGAGTTTGGCAAGAGATCACATGCATTCCTTAGTGCTGATTTGTAGATCCAGTATTCCAAAAGATCTAACTTAGTACAATAGTGTTAAATTTCTGAAAGATAGTGAAAACTAATAGCAATTTTCAGTAGAGTCCCTAACCTGTCTTCTCAGTCTGCTTTGCCTTGGAAATTTTTAAATCTCAATATGTGCTAATGTAATACACTAATATATTCCACAGATAAAGAAGCTCTACTCACACCTTTATGAAACAAATTAAATCAGAGTTATAATTATAGCAAAATAAATGAGATCATAAGCTGAAAAAATTTTAGCACTGTTTCACTGGTTCAGGCAAAGAGAGATGATGCTCTTTAGCAATTAAATCCTGAAGAGAAGAGATATGAACTACATCACAGGATGTTGGATGTGCCAATGTTTATTTTTCCTGAATGACCTCTTTAGGCTGGCTTTTCTAAAGTACACAGATGGCTTTAGCTTTGTCAGCATAAGGAGTGATTGTTGAACAGTTTTGTTGAGAAGGTTGTTGAGACTCTCTGGAGATTCCTCAATTAATTAGAAAAATGAAATACCTGCTTTTATGATGTTTACAACTCTACGAGAGTGAAACACAATAAACAAAAATTTCTGAATAAGTTATTATGCTGTATGATAGAGGTTGTGCTAGAAAAATTCTTCTATTAGAAATAGTTCATACATTATTTCAGTTACATATTATCAGTGTGGTTTTACTTTTCTGATTCTTTCCAAAAGGACAACATCTGAGTAAAGGTTTATATGATGGGAAAAGAGTCAGGAGAGCATAATAACCCTAGGTATAACATTGACTGAGAGACAACATCAGGTGGGAAACAAATGTCAGAAGAAGTTAGAGAAAAGTTTAAGCAAAGTTGTAGCTACAGCAGAGCTTTCACTGTGTTGGCCCTTCCTACAGTATTGTTGCATTTATTTCTTGCAGGTACTGACTGGGTCATAATGACATTATGCAGTGATCAGACTTTTTTTTCCCGAAACTACAGATACTTTTAAACAGTAGAAACATTCTCAAATCAATGCGTAAATTTTCAAATAAGCTATCCCTTCAAGAGTTTGGCAAGAGATCACATGCATTCCTTAGTGCTGATTTGTAGATCCAGTATTCCAAAAGATCTAACTTAGTACAATAGTGTTAAATTTCTGAAAGATAGTGAAAACTAATAGCAATTTTCAGTAGAGTCCCTAACCTGTCTTCTCAGTCTGCTTTGCCTTGGAAATTTTTAAATCTCAATATGTGCTAATGTAATACACTAATATATTCCACAGATAAAGAAGCTCTACTCACACCTTTATGAAACAAATTAAATCAGAGTTATAATTATAGCAAAATAAATGAGATCATAAGCTGAAAAAATTTTAGCACTGTTTCACTGGTTCAGGCAAAGAGAGATGATGCTCTTTAGCAATTAAATCCTGAAGAGAAGAGATATGAACTACATCACAGGATGTTGGATGTGCCAATGTTTATTTTTCCTGAATGACCTCTTTAGGCTGGCTTTTCTAAAGTACACAGATGGCTTTAGCTTTGTCAGCATAAGGAGTGATTGTTGAACAGTTTTGTTGAGAAGGTTGTTGAGACTCTCTGGAGATTCCTCAATTAATTAGAAAAATGAAATACCTGCTTTTATGATGTTTACAACTCTACGAGAGTGAAACACAATAAACAAAAATTTCTGAATAAGTTATTATGCTGTATGATAGAGGTTGTGCTAGAAAAATTCTTCTATTAGAAATAGTTCATACATTATTTCAGTTACATATTATCAGTGTGGTTTTACTTTTCTGATTCTTTCCAAAAGGACAACATCTGAGTAAAGGTTTATATGATGGGAAAAGAGTCAGGAGAGCATAATAACCCTAGGTATAACATTGACTGAGAGACAACATCAGGTGGGAAACAAATGTCAGAAGAAGTTAGAGAAAAGTTTAAGCAAAGTTGTAGCTACAGCAGAGCTTTCACTGTGTTGGCCCTTCCTACAGTATTGTTGCATTTATTTCTTGCAGGTACTGACTGGGTCATAATGACATTATGCAGTGATCAGACTTTTTTTCAGAGTTGACTGCCCAACCTGCTTCAGTGTTATATGAGCAGCCCTCATAAAACCTATTTAGAAATGGTAATTGGCTACAATAATGACACCTGGCCAGGTCCAACCCACCTGTTCTTCCCAGAGACTTTCCAAGAAGCCTATGCATCAGATCAGCCTGAGACATCATCTTGTCTCTGTAACCCTGAATACAATTTAAGTACAATAATAGGAGTACAACAGTCTGATATAATAGAAATTCTTACGGAATGTTTTCTTCTTAAATTCACCCTCTCATATTTGATTTGGGGAAAAGATTATCAAGAACCACTTTTTTCTACCTCATAGCAGGTGAAAATATATAAATGGGAGTGAATAAAAAAGTCAGAATGACCTGAGAAATATCTTCTCAACTGCTTTGTGTGCTTTAGATATCAAAAGTACACTTAACTGATGAGAAAGGAGGATGTTTGAGCTTTTTTGCTCGTCTATTTAAAGAATATAAACTATTTGACAATATTAAGTTGTTGACATTTAAATTCAAGCCCAGGGCTTCCCTGGTAGATTAGCTGGTAAAGAACCCACCTGCCAATGCAGGAGATGTAAGACATGGTTTTGATCCCTCAGTTGGAAAGATCCACTGAGAAGGAAATGGCAACCCACTCTAGTATGCTTGCCTGGAAAATTCCATGGATAGGAGAGACTGGTGGGCCACAGGGCACAATAAACAAAAATTTCTGAATAAGTTATTATGCTGTATGATAGAGGTTGTGCTAGAAAAATTCTTCTATTAGAAATAGTTCATACATTATTTCAGTTACATATTATCAGTGTGGTTTTACTTTTCTGATTCTTTCCAAAAGGACAACATCTGAGTAAAGGTTTATATGATGGGAAAAGAGTCAGGAGAGCATAATAACCCTAGGTATAACATTGACTGAGAGACAACATCAGGTGGGAAACAAATGTCAGAAGAAGTTAGAGAAAAGTTTAAGCAAAGTTGTAGCTACAGCAGAGCTTTCACTGTGTTGGCCCTTCCTACAGTATTGTTGCATTTATTTCTTGCAGGTACTGACTGGGTCATAATGACATTATGCAGTGATCAGACTTTTTTTCAGAGTTGACTGCCCAACCTGCTTCAGTGTTATATGAGCAGCCCTCATAAAACCTATTTAGAAATGGTAATTGGCTACAATAATGACACCTGGCCAGGTCCAACCCACCTGTTCTTCCCAGAGACTTTCCAAGAAGCCTATGCATCAGATCAGCCTGAGACATCATCTTGTCTCTGTAACCCTGAATACAATTTAAGTACAATAATAGGAGTACAACAGTCTGATATAATAGAAATTCTTACGGAATGTTTTCTTCTTAAATTCACCCTCTCATATTTGATTTGGGGAAAAGATTATCAAGAACCACTTTTTGCTACCTCATAGCAGGTGAAAATATATAAATGGGAGTGAATAAAAAAGTCAGAATGACCTGAGAAATATCTTCTCAACTGCTTTGTGTGCTTTAGATATCAAAAGTACACTTAACTGATGAGAAAGGAGGATGTTTGAGCTTTTTTGCTCGTCTATTTAAAGAATATAAACTATTTGACAATATTAAGTTGTTGACATTTAAATTCAAGCCCAGGGCTTCCCTGGTAGATTAGCTGGTAAAGAACCCACCTGCCAATGCAGGAGATGTAAGACATGGTTTTGATCCCTCAGTTGGAAAGATCCACTGGAGAAGGAAATGGCAACCCACTCTAGTATGCTTGCCTGGAAAATTCCATGGATAGGAGAGACTGGTGGGCTACAGTCCATGGTGTCACAAAGACTTGAACACAACTGAGCATACACACACAGACACACACACACACTGGGGGAACAAAGGAGATGTGTTTTTTCTGCAGGATTTTGGTTAAATACTTCTCAAGTTATGTCTAACCAGTGGAAGTATACCTTTAGGTCATAAAATTATAGAAATATGCCATTTACAGTTAAAATGATCATTAAAATTTTGTGGCATTAATATAAAGCCTAGGGAGCCAAGTGCCTTAAAATACTCAAAGTACAAGGAAAAACACTTTCCATGTATCTGCATTTTTTTAGTATTATATGTATAATATTTTAACTAAATAAAATTCTATCATGCATATTTTTCTAGATGTTTAGTTATGAAGTAATTGTAACGCTTGCCTACCTACCTATTTGTTTTAATATATATTATCAAAAATAACCCTAAAACAAGCACTCAAGAGGTCAAGAATCATCTCTTTTAAGCCTCATATGGGTTTACCACTAAATTTTTTTCTTTTTCTAATGCTGAAAACTAATCACTATTTTAAATTTTGTCATAATGTTAATATATTTGTTTGCATGCCACGTCACTTCAGTTGTGTCTGACTCTGCAACCTCATGGATTGTAGCCTGCCAGGTTCCTCTGTCCATGGAGTGCTCCAGGTGAAAACCCTGGAGTGGGTTGCCATTCCCTCCTCCAGGGCATCTTCCTGAATGGGGGCAGGTTTTTTCTTATTTGCTTATTTATTTAAAAATTTTTAACGTAGCTGGTATCATTGTGATTTTCTGCAACTTGTTTAAAAAAAAAAAAAATTCAATGTTATAGTTTGGGATTCAACATCTATTCCTCTTTACCCCAAGCTCACTCAATCACCAGATTTCTGACTGCCCCAAGAAGACTATAGCCTTAAGCAAATGGGATTTCTTTCTTTTTTTTTTTTTTTAAGATTTCTTTCTTTATTCATTTTGCTGGGGGTGAGGTGGGGAGGGAGGGGAGCAGGCGGGCCACTTCTCTTGGTCTTTCATTTATCTATTTTTCATCCATCTTTGTTCTTTGGCCCGTGTGGGCCTCCCATCGCGGTGGCCTCTGTTGTCGCAGAGCACCGGCTCTGGGCACGTGCGCTTCAGAGCTCTGGCTCGATAATTGGACACATGGGTCCAGCCGCTCCGCGGCACGTGGGATCTTCCCAGGCCAGGGATCTAACTGGCGCCCCTTGCACTGCAAGGCTGTGTCCTTACCCACTGGACTACCAGGGAAGCCCCAAACGGGATTTCTATAGTTGAAACTGACCCTGAAGGAGCCCATAGCCAATCTTTATTTAAAATTTGACATTTTTATTACAGAGTTTTCCATTATTTTGATTTTTCAAATATTTTATTAAAACAGTACATCTCGATTTAGATGTCCCTTTAACTTCTGCACTTGATGCAAGTGCCTCATTTGCCTGGTTTACCCCAATGTAATCGGCCCTGAAAGCTGTCTGATGACTCTGTATAATATTTTAACTAAATAAAATTCTATCATGCATATTTTTCTAGATGTTTAGTTATGAAGTAATTGTAACTTGCCTACCTACCTATTTGTTTTAATATATATTATCAAAATAACCCTAAAACAAGCACTCAAGAGGTCAAGAATCATCTCTTTTAAGCCTCATATGGGTTTACCACTAAATTTTTTTCTTTTTCTAATGCTGAAAACTAATCACTATTTTAAATTTTGTCATAATGTTAATATATTTGTTTGCATGCCACGTCACTTCAGTTGTGTCTGACTCTGCAACCTCATGGATTGTAGCCTGCCAGGTTCCTCTGTCCATGGAGTGCTCCAGGTGAAAACCCTGGAGTGGGTTGCCATTCCCTCCTCCAGGGCATCTTCCTGAATGGGGGCAGGTTTTTTCTTATTTGCTTATTTATTTAAAAATTTTTAACGTAGCTGGTATCATTGTGATTTTCTGCAACTTGTTTAAAAAAAAAAAAAATTCAATGTTATAGTTTGGGATTCAACATCTATTCCTCTTTACCCCAAGCTCACTCAATCACCAGATTTCTGACTGCCCCAAGAAGACTATAGCCTTAAGCAAATGGGATTTCTTTCTTTTTTTTTTTTTTAAGATTTCTTTCTTTATTCATTTTGCTGGGGGTGAGGTGGGGAGGGAGGGGAGCAGGCGGGCCACTTCTCTTGGTCTTTCATTTATCTATTTTTCATCCATCTTTGTTCTTTGGCCCGTGTGGGCCTCCCATCGCGGTGGCCTCTGTTGTCGCAGAGCACCGGCTCTGGGCACGTGCGCTTCAGAGCTCTGGCTCGATAATTGGACACATTGGTCCAGCTGCTCCGCGGCACGTGGGATCTTCCCAGGCCAGGGATCTAACTGGCGCCCCTTGCACTGCAAGGCTGTGTCCTTACCCACTGGACTACCAGGGAAGCCCCAAACGGGATTTCTATAGTTGAAACTGACCCTGAAGGAGCCCATAGCCAATCTTTATTTAAAATTTGACATTTTTATTACAGAGTTTTCCATTATTTTGATTTTTCAAATATTTTATTAAAACAGTACATCTCGATTTAGATGTCCCTTTAACTTCTGCACTTGATGCAAGTGCCTCATTTGCCTGGTTTACCCCAATGTAATCGGCCCTGACAGCTGGAAAGCTGTCTGATGACTCTGTTGCCTGCAACTGGGCAGAAAGTACTTTTTCAAGAGGGTTCTGGTCAGGGCATTTTGGTTTTTACTCCCAAAAGTGACATTCCTAATAGTGGGTTCTTTCTCATCTTGAATTGCTAAATTAGTATGACATGAAACAGAGTCTCAAGCCAACTGCTAAGTGAGAAATAAATCTTTATTAAATCTCAGGACTTGTTTATTACCTAGATCATCTTAATCTATACATAAATTGTTATTCAAAGTAGAATGCATAGTAGCAACCTAAAATATAAAAAAGCTTATAAAAACAATTGACATTGGCTTAGTAGAGTATGTACAGTGAGAAGATTTTGATTAGACTGGAAAGATGGCAATGCATTTTGTGGAGTGTTGCAACATTGCTCTTATGGTTTTGGAGGCCAAAAATCCTAAACTTATGAGCTTACTGTTATAGAGGAGGTAATCAGAAAACTATTTATTTTGGTGGTTTTTTTTGGTTCCTATATCTTTCTTTGGTAAATTGTTATAAGAATTGCATGTGCTTAGGGGAAAAAAAAAAAAAAAACTGGTCAGTTTATAAGCAGGATATTCTCTTTGTTTTCTTCGTTGTCCTGAAATTTGATTTTGGTGTATTGGGTTAAGGTTTTGGGGACTTCCCCCAGCCTGAGTTGTAAAGAATCTGCTTGCAATGCAGGAAATGCAATAGGCGTGGGTTCGATCCTTCAATCAGGAAGATCCACTTGAGATCATAGCAATACACTCCAGTATTCTTGTCTAAAGAATTCCATGGATGAAGGAGCCTGGCAGAAGGTTACTGTCTATGGGGTTGCAAAGAATCCAGCACCACTGAAAAGGCAAAACATGATTTTATTTATATTTGTATTTATTTATATTTATATTTCTTGATAAACTTTGTGCTAGTGGATTGATTCTCAGCCATTATCTTTTCCATTATTTTGATTTTTCAAATATTTTATTAAAACAGTACATCTCGATTTAGATGTCCCTTTAACTTCTGCACTTGATGCAAGTGCCTCATTTGCCTGGTTTACCCCAATGTAATCGGCCCTGACAGCTGGAAAGCTGTCTGATGACTCTGTTGCCTGCAACTGGGCAGAAAGTACTTTTTCAAGAGGGTTCTGGTCAGGGCATTTTGGTTTTTACTCCCAAAAGTGACATTCCTAATAGTGGGTTCTTTCTCATCTTGAATTGCTAAATTAGTATGACATGAAACAGAGTCTCAAGCCAACTGCTAAGTGAGAAATAAATCTTTATTAAATCTCAGGACTTGTTTATTACCTAGATCATCTTAATCTATACATAAATTGTTATTCAAAGTAGAATGCATAGTAGCAACCTAAAATATAAAAAAGCTTATAAAAACAATTGACATTGGCTTAGTAGAGTATGTACAGTGAGAAGATTTTGATTAGACTGGAAAGATGGCAATGCATTTTGTGGAGTGTTGCAACATTGCTCTTATGGTTTTGGAGGCCAAAAATCCTAAACTTATGAGCTTACTGTTATAGAGGAGGTAATCAGAAAACTATTTATTTTGGTGGTTTTTTTTGGTTCCTATATCTTTCTTTGGTAAATTGTTATAAGAATTGCATGTGCTTAGGGGAAAAAAAAAAAAAAAACTGGTCAGTTTATAAGCAGGATATTCTCTTTGTTTTCTTCGTTGTCCTGAAATTTGATTTTGGTGTATTGGGTTAAGGTTTTGGGGACTTCCCCCAGCCTGAGTTGTAAAGAATCTGCTTGCAATGCAGGAAATGCAATAGGCGTGGGTTCGATCCTTCAATCAGGAAGATCCACTTGAGATCATAGCAATACACTCCAGTATTCTTGTCTAAAGAATTCCATGGATGAAGGAGCCTGGCAGAAGGTTACTGTCTATGGGGTTGCAAAGAATCCAGCACCACTGAAAAGGCAAAACATGATTTTATTTATATTTGTATTTATTTATATTTATATTTCTTGATAAACTTTGTGCTAGTGGATTGATTCTCAGCCATTATCTTTTCCAATGTTACTTTTTAAAATTTATTTTTATTTTACTTTCACAGAATTTTGTTTTTAGTGCTATACATAAACCTGAATCTGCCATAGCTATACACATGAACCCTCCCACTTGAACTTCCCTCCTATCTCCCTCACCATTCTACCCTTCTGTGTAGTTGCATAGCCCCTGTGTAAGTTACTTTAGTCTTACAGCACATTCACATTAGTTCTCTTTTACATATGATTGTGTAAGTTTCCATGTTACTCTTTCCATACATCTCGCCCATTCCTCCCTCCCTCCAATGTCCACAATTCTCTATATTTGATTCTCCATTGCTGCTCTGCATATACATTTATCAGTACCATCTTTCTAGATTCCAAATAAATGTGTTAGTATACTGTATTTGTCCTTTTCTTTTTGACTTACTTCACTTTGTGTAATAGGTGGGCTGCTGGTTTGAGAGTGTTGCCTCTTTGCAGTGATCATTTGACTTTGTCTTTTCCAGTTCCATCTCAGAGACATCAAAGAAAGTACTAAAATTAGTTGAATTAGGATGATGATATATTAAATGTCTCATCTTTATTTTAGTCCTTATGCTTATATATTCTACATAGTATAGTGTGTATTACAATTTATTCTGTTTTTTTTCAATTAACATTATTTCATGAACATTGGCTCTGTTTCTATATAGGATTCATAAGTACCACTTGAACATTTCATAACATTCTATAAAACTGGTTTGCTACATTGTCCTTAATATGTACATATCATATTATAAAGGAATTCCAATTATAAAGGAATAACTTTATAATTTCTTGCCATAATGGCTAATTTGGGGGTGGGGGAGGCCAATTAGTCAGTTTTTTTTTTCAATAAAATATTTCTGAAAGCATATTTACAGAAATGGTATGATTAAACCAAAATAGAAACATTTTTACAGTTCACATAATTACTTTCCTCAAGACTTGGCACAGGATCACAATCTCATCAAAAATGAGTGTAAAATTTTCATAAGTTTCCCAAATCAGATCTTAATCTGATCTGATTACATATATTTTTATGGTATAATTTTCTAGATCTTATTAAACAACTATGGTAAACCATCATGGTTTGGGATTCATTTTCCTAGTAATTGTAACAATGCCAATTAAGTAGTGTATTTTCTGATTTTAAGATTCAGATGTGGGGCTTCCCTGGTGGCCCAGTGGGTAAGGACACCGCCTTGCAGTGCAAAGGGCGCCTGTTCCATCCCTGGCCCAGGAAGATCCCATGTGCTGCGAGGCAGCTGGACCGATGAGTCCAACTACTGAGCTGGAGCTCTGGAGTGCATGCGCCCAGAGCCGGTACTCTGCAGCAAGAGAGGCCACTGCGATGGGAGGCCCACACAGGCCAAAGAACAAAGATGGATGAAAATAAATAATTTTTCTCATCCTAAGTGGGGTGGGTTTTTTTGTGCAGCTCAACCCAGTTATGCTGTTTAGGTGCACATGTATTCTCCTTCTAAGATCCAGGAATAAGGAATAGTACCTATCTAGGACATGCTATTTTTGTGGCAAAGAATGTCAAGAGACCAAGAGAAAACAAACAGTTCATTTTAAAGATTCTGCTTGTGATAATATCAATAATAGCACTATATCACTTATGCTAATATTCCATTGGCACAGACAAGTGATATAGCCAACTCTGGTAATGGAATGGAAAAATATATTCTACCAACAAATATATACTCAAGTGACATTGATGTGGATGTGGATAAATAGAATATTCATATGAAGTAAAAGTACAGTTGGGAATGGTCTCTAAAACTTTCTTTATTTCCATGACATTCATTCCATATGTATTTTCTGTCATATAATTTAACACATTTTGTTGATATTATTCTTGCTCTATTTATTTCCTTGTGTAGACTTAAAGTTACTTAATGGAAGAAATAATGCTTTACTCATGTTTCATATAACCCATTGCCTAGGATACCATGTAGAACATATGTGTTCTCAAAATAGCTATGTTGAACTGAATGGTTTTCATACATGCTTCTCCTGGAATAACGATCCGTGTTCTTTGGTCTTAGACCTAGAAAAAGTTAATTCATGCTAATATTTTCCAAAATTGCTGGACTCTCTGATATGTCCTTTTTAATATAAGAAAATATTACTACTCATATTTATTTTTAAATTCATTTCAGGACTTGAGGAAAAAAAGTAGGCTTTTCATTTGTATTAGGTAACAGGATGAGGAGCATATTAACACTGCTCTCATTCAAAAGCCCAGGGCATATTAATCTGTACTGTCTCAGTTCAATAGAATCTGATAAAGCCAGGCTCTGCTTGAGAAGAAGATAAATGTATAACAGGCTGACTTCTCCACTCTCAGAAAGAGAAATTAAAAGGCTACCTGCTAAAGAAAGGATTTTTTTTTTTCTATTTTAGAAAACTATCAAAAAATTATTCAATAGGGAACCCTGACAGTCAGGACCAACTTGTCCACTGGGCATAGAAGGAACAGTGCCTGGGGTCAATGATTTTTCTTTTTTTGAACATAAGTGTGGGCAGCTCAACCCAGTTATGCTGTTTAGGTGCACATGTATTCTCCTTCTAAGATCCAGGAATAAGGAATAGTACCTATCTAGGACATGCTATTTTTGTGGCAAAGAATGTCAAGAGACCAAGAGAAAACAAACAGTTCATTTTAAAGATTCTGCTTGTGATAATATCAATAATAGCACTATATCACTTATGCTAATATTCCATTGGCACAGACAAGTGATATAGCCAACTCTGGTAATGGAATGGAAAAATATATTCTACCAACAAATATATACTCAAGTGACATTGATGTGGATGTGGATAAATAGAATATTCATATGAAGTAAAAGTACAGTTGGGAATGGTCTCTAAAACTTTCTTTATTTCCATGACATTCATTCCATATGTATTTTCTGTCATATAATTTAACACATTTTGTTGATATTATTCTTGCTCTATTTATTTCCTTGTGTAGACTTAAAGTTACTTAATGGAAGAAATAATGCTTTACTCATGTTTCATATAACCCATTGCCTAGGATACCATGTAGAACATATGTGTTCTCAAAATAGCTATGTTGAACTGAATGGTTTTCATACATGCTTCTCCTGGAATAACGATCCGTGTTCTTTGGTCTTAGACCTAGAAAAAGTTAATTCATGCTAATATTTTCCAAAATTGCTGGACTCTCTGATATGTCCTTTTTAATATAAGAAAATATTACTACTCATATTTATTTTTAAATTCATTTCAGGACTTGAGGAAAAAAAGTAGGCTTTTCATTTGTATTAGGTAACAGGATGAGGAGCATATTAACACTGCTCTCATTCAAAAGCCCAGGGCATATTAATCTGTACTGTCTCAGTTCAATAGAATCTGATAAAGCCAGGCTCTGCTTGAGAAGAAGATAAATGTATAACAGGCTGACTTCTCCACTCTCAGAAAGAGAAATTAAAAGGCTACCTGCTAAAGAAAGGATTTTTTTTTTTCTATTTTAGAAAACTATCAAAAAATTATTCAATAGGGAACCCTGACAGTCAGGACCAACTTGTCCACTGGGCATAGAAGGAACAGTGCCTGGGGTCAATGATACTTTTCATGGTCCATGAAAATAAAAAGATTTTCATATCTTTTAAATTTGAAAAAAGTGAGAATACATGATACGTGATAATTAATCCAGTCAGGAATACATTTGTCTTAATACCAGCATGGTCATAAAATATAATTTTAATATGTTTTAAAGAAGAAGGGTCCACAAAGACAAAGATGCCCTTGGCCCACAAAAGTCATAAAATGACCCTGCTTACAGGGAGGGAATCTTTTATGGAGTAAGAAGAGAGGATATAGAACCTTTGAGCTGAGCAGCACCCTCAGTACTTATAGGCTTGGCATTATGCTCATGGATATGGGTAGAATGATTTTTATCTTTCCCAACACCATTTCATTGTTTGTGGTAGAACTGGTGGGACAAAATCATGAAGAAAATTATTTGGCAGTATCCAGTTCCTCTCTTTCCCGCCCTCCCTCTCTCCACCCCCTTTACTAAAAGATAAACAGAGACATTAAAAATCTGAAAGCGTTCAAGCAGAAACCAGTTTCAATCAGGGAGCACCAAGTAGTTAGAGCACTTGGCAGAGAAGAGAGGCAGGGGAAAGACAGAGAAAAATTATAGAAGTAAAGAAAGAAATTATTTATTTGGATACTGGTTAAGTCTAGTTGGACATTTTGGCTTTTTTGATTGTTGTTCTTAGTGTTTTGATCTTGTAACCTTGAGGCATTTATAGGCTTAGACTTTGGTTTGCTTACTTAGACTGCCACTGCATTAGAGATCCCTTAATCTATTGGCCTTCTTGTTTAAGAATTTAGCAATAGGCATGTATACACACACACGCATATGCAGTTATGCCTATCGCCACTCATGCTATTTAATAAGTGCTTCCTTAATACTTCCTTATAATGTGTTGGGTCTTGTTATAGCCACTTAGGGCATATGAGTCAAGAAAAAAAGAAAAATCTGAACAGCCTCTGCCATCTAGATTAGTGGAACTCAAAATGTGGTCTCTGGACTAACTGATAACTTTATTCTTTTTTAATTTAAAATTAATGATGTATCTTTATGGTTTAACAATCAGATTGTATACTTACTTAAAAAGAATGACCATTAATTTTCAATGGCTTTCACTACAAAGAAGATACTGTAAAATATGGTTGTGTACTACCTCCCCAACCATCACTTCCAGTTTTTAAGGATATGAGTAGGTGGGGAGTTGAAGAGAGAGAGGTTGGTGTGGTAGTGTAGCATACAGGAGGAAAAGAGTGGTGAGAAAGGGAGTGGAGAGGGAGAGAAAAAACTTGGGAAGGAGGGGGAGAAGAGCAAAAAGCAGAAAAGGAAAAGATAGAGAAAGTATACAAAAGAATATAAAGATACGGAGTCACATGTGCAAGGCGTAAGTGGTGTGGAGTTTCACTTTATTATAATTCTCTTTTTTGATGTAAATATACAGTGAAATGCATGCCTGATAGGTATATGAATGCATAAGTACTTTCTTTTCTGACATTTTACTATGGAAACATGCTAACAAACAGAATATCTGAAAAAATATACTGAATGCCCATATATCCACCAAACCAGTTACACTATCATTACTATGTTTGCCCTATACCTTATCTACTCATCTCTCCATTCCATTTTTGGATGCATTTTAAAAAGACTTTCCATTAGGAGACTTACTCCTAACACCTAGAAAAATATTTTTCTGCAGTTTTTGTTAAAATCACATTTATATCCAATTAAAAGCACACATATTAAATGAAGATAAACAAAGTTTGACAATTGCATGCACTTTTAAATACAAATATCTATTTATATGTGGAACATTACCATCATTCTATAAAAGTCCCTCATGCCCTTCTCTCAGTCTTCAACTCTATGAGGCAATCATTATAGATTAGCTAGCCTGCTCTAGAACTTATATTAGTGGAATTACACAATATGAACTTTTTTGTGTAAGCCTTCTTTGACTCAGCTAATGGTTTTGAAATTCATCTATAACATGTACCAATTGTTCATTGCTTTTATAAATTGCTGAGTAATATTCCTTTGTGTGTGCATATATATATATATATATATAATAATAATCTCATAATAGTCTCATAATATATATATATATATGCACACACACACACACACATATACAATGGCTTGTTTTACATTCTCCTATTGGTAGACATCTAATTTAGTTACAAATTTTAGCTATGATTAATAGCATTTCTATGGACAATATTACACGAGTCTTTTTTCTTTTTAGGCACTTTTTATTATTTCTCTTTGGTAACTACTTAGGTTACAAGATAAGGATAGGTTTGGTTGTTGTAAAAATACAACATCCTTTCTACATGGTACCATTTTTCGGTTTTACCAATTTGTATGAAAAGTCCAGTTCTTTATATGATGGTCAATATTTGGTGCTAGAAGTCTTTTAAACTTTAGCAGCTCCGAGTGTGTTGTGATTTCTCATCGTAGTCTTAACTTTAAGTTCCTTGATGACTAATTATTTTGAGAAGAAAGCCATATTAAATATTTCACAGTCAAGTATAACATCTGTAAGATTTCCAGAAGTTCTTTTGATTAATTTGAGGAATTTACTTTCTATCCTCATTTTTTCTGAGTACTTTTATCATGAACAGTTTAAAAATTTTCCAAAACTTTGAGCATCTTTTGAGATAATTGTATAGTTATCTCTTTATTATACTAATATGTTGAATTAGGTTGATTGATTTTTGAATGTTAAAGCAACTTTACTTTCCTGATAATTATATATTTTTCTGCAGTTTTGTTAAAATCACATTTATATCCAATTAAAAGCACACATATTAAATGAAGATAAACAAAGTTTGACAATTGCATGCACTTTTAAATACAAATATCTATTTATATGTGGAACATTACCATCATTCTATAAAAGTCCCTCATGCCCTTCTCTCAGTCTTCAACTCTATGAGGCAATCATTATAGATTAGCTAGCCTGCTCTAGAACTTATATTAGTGGAATTACACAATATGAACTTTTTTGTGTAAGCCTTCTTTGACTCAGCTAATGGTTTTGAAATTCATCTATAACATGTACCAATTGTTCATTGCTTTTATAAATTGCTGAGTAATATTCCTTTGTGTGTGCATATATATATATATATATATAATAATAATCTCATAATAGTCTCATAATATATATATATATATGCACACACACACACACACATATACAATGGCTTGTTTTACATTCTCCTATTGGTAGACATCTAATTTAGTTACAAATTTTAGCTATGATTAATAGCATTTCTATGGACAATATTACACGAGTCTTTTTTCTTTTTAGGCACTTTTTATTATTTCTCTTTGGTAACTACTTAGGTTACAAGATAAGGATAGGTTTGGTTGTTGTAAAAATACAACATCCTTTCTACATGGTACCATTTTTCGGTTTTACCAATTTGTATGAAAAGTCCAGTTCTTTATATGATGGTCAATATTTGGTGCTAGAAGTCTTTTAAACTTTAGCAGCTCCGAGTGTGTTGTGATTTCTCATCGTAGTCTTAACTTTAAGTTCCTTGATGACTAATTATTTTGAGAAGAAAGCCATATTAAATATTTCACAGTCAAGTATAACATCTGTAAGATTTCCAGAAGTTCTTTTGATTAATTTGAGGAATTTACTTTCTATCCTCATTTTTTCTGAGTACTTTTATCATGAACAGTTTAAAAATTTTCCAAAACTTTGAGCATCTTTTGAGATAATTGTATAGTTATCTCTTTATTATACTAATATGTTGAATTAGGTTGATTGATTTTTGAATGTTAAAGCAACTTTACTTTCCTGATAATTATATATTTTTCTTTGATGTGTTATTGAATTCTATCTGATATTTTTTAAAGGAATTTTTACATCTATACTCATGAAAGGTATTTTCTGCAATATTTTTTCATCTTGTAACATCGTCATGATTTGATGTTATGTTGACCTCATAAAATGAATCTTAACGTGTTCTTCCATTCTCTATTTTTGAAATATTTGTGTAATATTTGTATTACTTATTTCTAAATTAGAAGATTTAATTTGCCATAAAGCCATCTGGACCTCTAAATTTATTAGTGAGTGTATTCTTTAAAAAATTAATTTTATCCTTTAATAGGTATTGAGACCTAATGTTTCAGCCTTGGTAAGTTTCATATTTAAAGGAATTTGAAACAAGATGAATTTGTTGGCTAAAATTATCAATGTTCCTTTGTTTTCCTTTAGTGTCTGTTAGTCTCTAGTGATAGATAATTTTTTAACTGAAGATTGATAATACTTTTTCCTACTTTTTTTTAAAAACCTTTATTTTGCTTTTAACTTTTACAGAGTTTTGTTGTTTGCAGATATGTATGTTCCCAGATTAGTCATATGTATATCCCCTCCCTTCCCACCCCTCCCAACCATCACACAGCACCCCTGAAGGATCCCCTTTTCTCACAGAGCAATGACTATGGCTATTTTCTTCACTTATGATAGTAGAGGCCTTCATGCTACTTCCTTTACTTTTTCCTACTGTTAAGGACCATCTTTGCTAATAATTTTTCAATTTTATTAATTTTTTTAGAACCAATTTTGCCTTTGTCAGTCAGTTTCTCCTGTTGTGATTTCTCATCGTAGTCTTAACTTTAAGTTCCTTGATGACTAATTATTTTGAGAAGAAAGCCATATTAAATATTTCACAGTCAAGTATAACATCTGTAAGATTTCCAGAAGTTCTTTTGATTAATTTGAGGAATTTACTTTCTATCCTCATTTTTTCTGAGTACTTTTATCATGAACAGTTTAAAAATTTTCCAAAACTTTGAGCATCTTTTGAGATAATTGTATAGTTATCTCTTTATTATACTAATATGTTGAATTAGGTTGATTGATTTTTGAATGTTAAAGCAACTTTACTTTCCTGATAATTATATATTTTTCTTTGATGTGTTATTGAATTCTATCTGATATTTTTTAAAGGAATTTTTACATCTATACTCATGAAAGGTATTTTCTGCAATATTTTTTCATCTTGTAACATCGTCATGATTTGATGTTATGTTGACCTCATAAAATGAATCTTAACGTGTTCTTCCATTCTCTATTTTTGAAATATTTGTGTAATATTTGTATTACTTATTTCTAAATTAGAAGATTTAATTTGCCATAAAGCCATCTGGACCTCTAAATTTATTAGTGAGTGTATTCTTTAAAAAATTAATTTTATCCTTTAATAGGTATTGAGACCTAATGTTTCAGCCTTGGTAAGTTTCATATTTAAAGGAATTTGAAACAAGATGAATTTGTTGGCTAAAATTATCAATGTTCCTTTGTTTTCCTTTAGTGTCTGTTAGTCTCTAGTGATAGATAATTTTTTAACTGAAGATTGATAATACTTTTTCCTACTTTTTTTTTTTTAAAAAAACCTTTATTTTGCTTTTAACTTTTACAGAGTTTTGTTGTTTGCAGATATGTATGTTCCCAGATTAGTCATATGTATATCCCCTCCCTTCCCACCCCTCCCAACCATCACACAGCACCCCTGAAGGATCCCCTTTTCTCACAGAGCAATGACTATGGCTATTTTCTTCACTTATGATAGTAGAGGCCTTCATGCTACTTCCTTTACTTTTTCCTACTGTTAAGGACCATCTTTGCTAATAATTTTTCAATTTTATTAATTTTTTTAGAACCAATTTTGCCTTTGTCAGTCAGTTTCTCCATTGTTAATGGGAATGTAAATTGCTACAGCCACTAAGGAGAACAGTATGGAGATTTATTAAGAAACTGAAAATAGAGCTACCATGTGATCCAGCAAATCCACTCCTAGGCATATATCTGGAAAAAACCATAATTCAAAAGGATACATGCACCTCAATGTTCCTTGCAACAATTCTAATTAATAAAATTGCTTGTTAACTGGAGAGTATAGCAACAAACTCTATTGTTTAAGAATGTGCATTTTTTAATTTTGAAATTTAAAAAATTGAAGTATAATTTACTTCTCTGTGTCTAAATCGTTTCAGTCATGTCTGACTCTTTGCCAGGGATCTTTTATGTCTCCTTCATTGATAGGTGGCTTCTTTACCACTAGCTCCACCTCAGAAGTGCTATATTAGTTTCAGGTTATGACATAGTGCATTTTATATTTTTATATATTACAAAATATGTACTAACTTCTATCATGATAAAAGAGAATATTAGCTATATTATTTCATCCATATTTGAGTAAAAATAGCATTCCATATAGAATTTCTAATATTTCACTTTAAATTTGTTGTTTTTTTCCTTTGAGATTTTCTACCACTTGTACACAGTTGAATTTAATTTCAGATATTGCAGAATTCCATGTCTGATTATTTTGTTTTTAATACACTGATATTTTATAGTTTTCCATAAGAAGTATTATGGCTTCTGGTATCCCACAAACTAAAAATGTGAACAATCCCTAAGAAAGAATTAATAAATTTTCAAAGGTATCTTTCTTTAAAAATGCAGAAAACTTTCAATTATCAAGTTACATCTATGCATGTTAGACAATAATTAATTTTTTTAGAAAGAACTATTCGGTTGTCTACAGGAAAGAGAAGAAGATGACAGAGGACAAGATGGTTGGATGGTATCACTGAGTCAATGGACATAAGTTTGAGCAAGCTACGGAGATGATGAAGAACAGGGGAAAGCTGCAGTCCACTTATGATAGTAGAGGCCTTCATGCTACTTCCTTTACTTTTTCCTACTGTTAAGGACCATCTTTGCTAATAATTTTTCAATTTTATTAATTTTTTTAGAACCAATTTTGCCTTTGTCAGTCAGTTTCTCCATTGTTAATGGGAATGTAAATTGCTACAGCCACTAAGGAGAACAGTATGGAGATTTATTAAGAAACTGAAAATAGAGCTACCATGTGATCCAGCAAATCCACTCCTAGGCATATATCTGGAAAAAACCATAATTCAAAAGGATACATGCACCTCAATGTTCCTTGCAACAATTCTAATTAATAAAATTGCTTGTTAACTGGAGAGTATAGCAACAAACTCTATTGTTTAAGAATGTGCATTTTTTAATTTTGAAATTTAAAAAATTGAAGTATAATTTACTTCTCTGTGTCTAAATCGTTTCAGTCATGTCTGACTCTTTGCCAGGGATCTTTTATGTCTCCTTCATTGATAGGTGGCTTCTTTACCACTAGCTCCACCTCAGAAGTGCTATATTAGTTTCAGGTTATGACATAGTGCATTTTATATTTTTATATATTACAAAATATGTACTAACTTCTATCATGATAAAAGAGAATATTAGCTATATTATTTCATCCATATTTGAGTAAAAATAGCATTCCATATAGAATTTCTAATATTTCACTTTAAATTTGTTGTTTTTTTCCTTTGAGATTTTCTACCACTTGTACACAGTTGAATTTAATTTCAGATATTGCAGAATTCCATGTCTGATTATTTTGTTTTTAATACACTGATATTTTATAGTTTTCCATAAGAAGTATTATGGCTTCTGGTATCCCACAAACTAAAAATGTGAACAATCCCTAAGAAAGAATTAATAAATTTTCAAAGGTATCTTTCTTTAAAAATGCAGAAAACTTTCAATTATCAAGTTACATCTATGCATGTTAGACAATAATTAATTTTTTTAGAAAGAACTATTCGGTTGTCTACAGGAAAGAGAAGAAGATGACAGAGGACAAGATGGTTGGATGGTATCACTGAGTCAATGGACATAAGTTTGAGCAAGCTACGGGAGATGATGAAGAACAGGAGGCCTGGAATGCTGCAGTCCATGGGGTCACAAAGAGTCAGACATGACTGAGAATGAACTCAACAGAACTGAACTAGGGGAAGTTTAGTAGCTTAAATAAATTTTTAATGATTAAACTGAACTTAAAGTTTAATTACAATCTCTGATGATTTTTGTGGTCAACGGGTATTTCCTGACTTACGAATTTATTTACTAGAACATTCTTGTAAGGCATAGATTTTAAAGTCAAATTTCATTATTCATTAACAAGTTGCTTTTATTAAAGGGATAAAATATTTATCAAATTAGGCTATTGGCTATGTGAGACACCACTGTTAAGTGAAGTCATTTGAAAAAGACAAACTGAGAAATTACTTCGCACATTTATAATTTTTAGTACATATCGTAGGAATGTTAAGGGATTTTTCACTGAACACCCTTCTGTAATGTACCAGTTCATATTCATCAATAGAGCATATATAGTAGAGAAACTAGTAATTGTCTTAAATGCTTGTATGGAGAGTTAGAATTCAGTAGCATGGAGAACAAGCAAAAAGAAGTACTGGAAAAACTTAATTCAAATAAGGACATGCTCTAAACCTCTGGAAAATGCCAGCTGCTAATACAGAACAACTCAGGATAGAGGCAGTTCTCTTGAGAAAAAGTCTCATAAAATCAATCAATGAATATATTTACTGAGTGTACACATGGTTCAGAACTCCAGAGGAGTGTTGTATCAAGAAGAGCAGAAATCCTTGTCCTTGCCCACATTACTGAGTTTCAAGAGCTAGTTGGCTGAGAAGATTCAGTTTCTTCTTACTTAAGACATTTTTAGATCATAAAAGTTAAAGTTGTTTACTATAAAAACATAGGGAAAACCTTAAGGACAAAGTAAAAAAAAGAAATCAATATAATCTATGACACAGAGTTATGGGTCATAGATCAAAACACAGAGTATTTTGTTCCCCTAAAATTTCAACATAATGAAGAATTTTCAAGACAATAATGAAATCTTGAAAGCTATACCTGTGTAACCCACTAATATAAATGGATATGAAAAGAAACCAGAAGCTTCTTATAAAATGTACCTTTCTCTTATTTAACATTGAAAGCAAACCTAGGAGAGGTGATGGAATTCCAGTTGAGTCATTTCAAATATTAAAAGATGATGCTGTTACAGTGCTACACTCAATATACCAGCAAATTTGGAAAACTCGCCTGTGGCCTCAAGACTGGAAAAGGTCAGTTTTCATTCCAATACCTAACAGGGACAATGCCAAAGAATGTTCCAACTATTGCACCTCTGCACTTATTCCACCTGCTAGCAAAGTAATGCTCAAAATCATCCAAGCTAGGTTTCAACAGTGTGTGAATCGAGTACTTCCAGATGTACTCACTGGATAAAAGACAGAGGAACAAGAAATCAAATTCCTAACATCCACAAGGTCAAAGGGAAAGCAAGGGAATTCCAGAAAAACATCTATTTCTGCCTCATTGACTATGCTAAAGCCTTTGCCTGTGTGGATCACAGCAAACTGAAAAATTCTGAAACAGATGGGAATACCACCTTACCTGCCTCCTGTGAAATCTGTAGGACAAGAAGCAACAGTTAGAACTGAACATGAAACAATGGACTGCTTCCAAATTGGGAAAGGAGTACATCATGGCTGTATATTGTCATCTTGCTTATTTAATTTATAATGTGAAACATTGGGCTTCAAGACTGCAAGTTCTCTTGAGAAAAAGTCTCATAAAATCAATCAATGAATATATTTACTGAGTGTACACATGGTTCAGAACTCCAGAGGAGTGTTGTATCAAGAAGAGCAGAAATCCTTGTCCTTGCCCACATTACTGAGTTTCAAGAGCTAGTTGGCTGAGAAGATTCAGTTTCTTCTTACTTAAGACATTTTTAGATCATAAAAGTTAAAGTTGTTTACTATAAAAACATAGGGAAAACCTTAAGGACAAAGTAAAAAAAAGAAATCAATATAATCTATGACACAGAGTTATGGGTCATAGATCAAAACACAGAGTATTTTTTTCCCCCTAAAATTTCAACATAATGAAGAATTTTCAAGACAATAATGAAATCTTGAAAGCTATACCTGTGTAACCCACTAATATAAATGGATATGAAAAGAAACCAGAAGCTTCTTATAAAATGTACCTTTCTCTTATTTAACATTGAAAGCAAACCTAGGAGAGGTGATGGAATTCCAGTTGAGTCATTTCAAATATTAAAAGATGATGCTGTTACAGTGCTACACTCAATATACCAGCAAATTTGGAAAACTCGCCTGTGGCCTCAAGACTGGAAAAGGTCAGTTTTCATTCCAATACCTAACAGGGACAATGCCAAAGAATGTTCCAACTATTGCACCTCTGCACTTATTCCACCTGCTAGCAAAGTAATGCTCAAAATCATCCAAGCTAGGTTTCAACAGTGTGTGAATCGAGTACTTCCAGATGTACTCACTGGATAAAAGACAGAGGAACAAGAAATCAAATTCCTAACATCCACAAGGTCAAAGGGAAAGCAAGGGAATTCCAGAAAAACATCTATTTCTGCCTCATTGACTATGCTAAAGCCTTTGCCTGTGTGGATCACAGCAAACTGAAAAATTCTGAAACAGATGGGAATACCACCTTACCTGCCTCCTGTGAAATCTGTAGGACAAGAAGCAACAGTTAGAACTGAACATGAAACAATGGACTGCTTCCAAATTGGGAAAGGAGTACATCATGGCTGTATATTGTCATCTTGCTTATTTAATTTATAATGTGAAACATTGGGCTACATGAAGCACAAGCAGGAATCAAGACTGCCAGGAGAAATATCAATAACCTCAGGTATGCAGATGACTGTTATGGAAGAAACCGAAGAGGAATCAAAGAGCCTCTTGATGAGGTGAAAGATAAGGATGAAAAAGCTGGCCTAAAACTCAACATTCAAAAAATGAAGATCATGGCCTCTAGTCCCATCACTTCCTGGCAAACAGATGGGGAAACAAAGGAAACAGACTTTATTTTTCTTGGGCTCCAAAGTCACTGAGGATGGTAATTACAGTCATGAAATTAAAAGACACTTGCTCCTTGAAAGAAAAGCTATGACAAACCTAGATGATGTATTTAAAGGCAGAGACATCTGTACTGTTAGATCTTGCCATATCCTCAGTCTGGTTGTTGTGAAAGAATGTGATGGGGAGAAATAGCAACTTGCTTCCTCCTAATATGAAGGTACCAAGAGCATATGTGATAGCAGTTAGAAAAAGAAGCATTCAGATCCCTTTCTATTCGAGAATTATGTAACCTTGGATGAGTGACTTATATATATTTATGGTTGTCATACATTCGGACAGCAATTTTCTTAAAAGAAGTAAAAACATTGATTGCTTTCATTTTTATATCCTCAGAGATGAGCACAATAATGGTACACAGTTGGTGTGCAATATATGTAGAATAAACTGTCTCTCTCCCTCTTTAGAACAAGAACATCCTTCCTTTAGTGAAACCTGTTTCCCACCAATGCCTCTAATCTTCATCTGTCTACATTCAATCATCAATTTTTTTCACAACCTTAAATTTACCATTTTATAATTTTTAGTTTGAAAAATTATCACTATTGCTATGAATTGCTATGAATTGCTATGTTGTCAATAAGAATATATGGCTTAAGATTTATATGTACTCATTTTATTTTCTCACAACAACTGAATTCCTGAAGGAGTGAAACGTCAAGTAAGCAACGACTGATTCTGTACCTTAGAACAGCAATTGTAAAATTTTTCTATAAATAAAACTTTCCTTTGCCTGCAGACAAATTCTAAATATAATTATATTCTTGTAAGGTCAAAGTTATAAATATAATTCAGAATTATATTAAGCTTATTTTAAAATCAGTTGATAAAACAAAATCGCGGCTTCCCTGGTGGTCCAGTGGGTAAGGACACCACCTTGCAGTGCAAGGGGCGCCGGTTAGATCACTGGCCTGGGAGGATCCCACGTGCCGTGGAGCAGCTGGACTGATGTGTTGAGCCGGAGCTCTGCAGCACATGCACCCCAGAGCCGGTGCTCTGCGACAACAGAGGCCACCGCGATGGGAGGCCCACAGGAGCCAAAGAACAAAGATGGATGAAAATAGACAAATGAAAGACCAATAGAAGTGGCCCGCCGCCCTCCTCCCTCCCCAACCCGCCCCCCCTCCAAAATGCATGAATGGATAAAGAAGATGTGAGACAGATAGCTAAGTAGACAGATACACTGAAATACTACTCATCCACTAAAAAAAAAAAAAAAAGTTTTTGATGAATACAAAAATTTGCAATTGAGAGTTACAATGCCAGTTTTACCATTCAGTGTTTGCAGTTTATTTATTTCTGTATAGCACTTGGCTTAGAGTTTGGAACAATCCTGACTCTCACAGATAATTAACCTCAAATGGTACTAGTTATGTCTTTGTACTCATCTTTAAATCATAGACACTCTTTAAATATTTAAAGCTAAAAAATCAAATCTAAGACCTACACACAAACCAGTTAATCTGGTTTCTTAAACTAACATGCTGGTGTCCTCTTATATCTTTTAAGGAAAAATTTTATTATAGTTTTATCAAATATTTAAGAGATAATTAATCTAGAATTGGAATCCAAAACAAAATAATCTTCTTAGAGCATCTGAAGATAAATGCAATTAAAGTCACTTTAAAACTCATTGCATAGCAGAAAAAGAAAAAAGGCAAAACTATAAAAACACACACAAATGCATGAAGGCTACTAAATTACCAATGGATTACTGAAGAAATCAAAAAAAGAAATAAAAAATATACCTAGAAAAAATGACAGTCCAAAACCTTTGGGACATAACAAAAGCAGCTATAAGAGGAAAGTTTATAGCAATATGGTCTTACCTCAGGAAACAAGAAAATCCCAAATAAACAGTGTAAACTTATATCTAAAGCAACTAGAGAAATCGAAACAAACAAAACCCAAAGTTAGTAGAAGGAAAGAAGTCATAAAGATTAGCATCAGTCCTTCCAATAAATATTCAGGGTTGATTTCCTTTAGGATTGACTGATTTTATCTCCTTGCTGTCCAAGGGACTCTCAAGAGCCTTTTCCAACACCACAGTTCAAAGGCATCATTTCTTTGACACTCAACATTTCTTATGATACAGCTCTCACATCCATACATGTCTACTGGGAAAACCATAGCTTTGACTATACAGACTTTTGTCGGCAAACTGATATCTCTGCTTTAAATATGCTGTCTACGTTTGTTATAGCTTTTATTTCAAGGAGCTAGCAATTTTAAATTAATCAATGTGTTTTAACTGGAGGATGATTACAATATGGTGGGGGATTTTTTGGCCATACATCAACATGAATCAGCCACAGGTATACGTGTGCCCCCCCCATCCAAAATCCCCTCCCCCCATGCACCTCCCACCCACCCGATCCCTCTAGGATATTCTAGAGCAGTGACTTTGGGTGCCCTGTTTTTTGCATTGAACTTGCACTGGTCATTTACATATCATAATATACATGTTTCAATACTATTCTTTCCAATCATTCCACCCTTGCCTTCTCCCACAGAGTCTAAAAGTCTGTTCTTTACATCCATGTCTTTTCTACCCTACATGTAGGATCATTGTTACCACCTTTCTAAATTCCATAAATATAAAGCAACATCTAAGACCTACACACAAACCAGTTAATCTGGTTTCTTAAACTAACATGCTGGTGTCCTCTTATATCTTTTAAGGAAAAATTTTATTATAGTTTTATCAAATATTTAAGAGATAATTAATCTAGAATTGGAATCCAAAACAAAATAATCTTCTTAGAGCATCTGAAGATAAATGCAATTAAAGTCACTTTAAAACTCATTGCATAGCAGAAAAAGAAAAAAGGCAAAACTATAAAAACACACACAAATGCATGAAGGCTACTAAATTACCAATGGATTACTGAAGAAATCAAAAAAAGAAATAAAAAATATACCTAGAAAAAATGACAGTCCAAAACCTTTGGGACATAACAAAAGCAGCTATAAGAGGAAAGTTTATAGCAATATGGTCTTACCTCAGGAAACAAGAAAATCCCAAATAAACAGTGTAAACTTATATCTAAAGCAACTAGAGAAATCGAAACAAACAAAACCCAAAGTTAGTAGAAGGAAAGAAGTCATAAAGATTAGCATCAGTCCTTCCAATAAATATTCAGGGTTGATTTCCTTTAGGATTGACTGATTTTATCTCCTTGCTGTCCAAGGGACTCTCAAGAGCCTTTTCCAACACCACAGTTCAAAGGCATCATTTCTTTGACACTCAACATTTCTTATGATACAGCTCTCACATCCATACATGTCTACTGGGAAAACCATAGCTTTGACTATACAGACTTTTGTCGGCAAACTGATATCTCTGCTTTAAATATGCTGTCTACGTTTGTTATAGCTTTTATTTCAAGGAGCTAGCAATTTTAAATTAATCAATGTGTTTTAACTGGAGGATGATTACAATATGGGGGGGGATTTTTGGCCATACATCAACATGAATCAGCCCCAGGTATACGTGTCCCCCCCATCCAAAATCCCCTCCCCCCATGCACCTCCCACCCACCCGATCCCTCTAGGATATTCTAGAGCAGTGACTTTGGGTGCCCTGTTTTTTGCATTGAACTTGCACTGGTCATTTACATATCATAATATACATGTTTCAATACTATTCTTTCCAATCATTCCACCCTTGCCTTCTCCCACAGAGTCTAAAAGTCTGTTCTTTACATCCATGTCTTTTTTTCTACCCTACATGTAGGATCATTGTTACCACCTTTCTAAATTCCATAAATATGCATTAATGTACAGTATTTGTCTTTCTCTTTCTGACTTACTTCACTCTGTATAATAGGCTCAAGTTTCATCCACTTCATTAGAATTGACTCAAATGCATTCTGTTTTATAGCTGAGTAATATTCCATTCTATATATGTACCACGACTTCCTTATCCATTCATCTGTCAATGGACATCTAGATTTCTTTCATGACCTAGCTATTGTAAATAGTATTGCAATGAATATTGGGAAACATGTATCTGTTTCAGTTCTGGTTTCCTTAGGGTGTATGCCTAACAGTGGGAATGCTGTCATGTGGAAGTTCTAGCGAGCATCTTTTAATTTCATGGCTGTAGTTACCATCCACAGTGATTTTGGAGTCCAAGACAATAAAGTCTATCACTATTTCTATTGTTTCCCCATCTATTTGCTATGAAGTATTGGGACCAGATGCCATGTTATTAGATTTTTGAATTTTGAGTTTTAGGCCAGCTTTTTCACTTTCCTCTTTCACCTTCATCAAGAGGCTCTTTAATTCCTTCTCTCTTTCTGCCACATGGGTGGTGATATCTGCATATCTGAGGTTATCCAAATTTGCTGGCATATTGAGTATAGCACTTAAACAGCATCATCTGCTGGGATTTGAAATAGCTTGGTTGGAATTCCATCACCTCCACTAACTTTGTTAGTAATGATTCTTCCTAACGCCCACTTGACTTAGCACTCCAAGTTTGGCTGTAGGTGAGCCATCACAAAATCATGGCTACCTGGATCATTAACATCTTTTTTTTTCTCTCTCTCTAAGTCATCACTTATTTTTCATCCATCTTTATTCTTTGGCATGTGTGGGCCTCGCACCACAATGGCCTCCCTCCTTGCAGAGCACCAGCTCTGGGTGCACACCCTCCAGAGCACTGGCTTGCAATTGAATACACTGGTCCAGCCATTCCTCCACACGTGAGATCTTCCAGGGCCAGGGATCAAACAAATGCCCCCTGAACATCAAGGCAGACTCTTTACCCACTGGACCACCAGGGGTGCCCAACATCTTTTTAATATACTTCTGTGTGTTCTTGTGACCTCTGCTTATTATCTTCTGCTTCTGTTAGGTCCATGCCATTTTTGTCATCTCAATAGATGCACAAAAATCTTTTGATAGATTCAACTACTATTTAGGATAAAGCCTCTCTACCTCAGCATAATAAAGAGCATATAAGACAAATCACAGATAACATTATCTTCAATGATAAAAAACTGAGAGCGTGCCCTATAAGATCAGTAGTAAGTCACAGATGTCCATTGTCACCATTTTCATTCAACATAGTTTTGCACTCTCAGCCATAGCAATCAAAAAAAGGATGAAATAAGAGTAACATGTAGAAAAGAATCACTAGAATATTGGGAAACATGTATCTGTTTCAGTTCTGGTTTCCTTAGGGTGTATGCCTAACAGTGGGAATGCTGTCATGTGGAAGTTCTAGCGAGCATCTTTTAATTTCATGGCTGTAGTTACCATCCACAGTGATTTTGGAGTCCAAGACAATAAAGTCTATCACTATTTCTATTGTTTCCCCATCTATTTGCTATGAAGTATTGGGACCAGATGCCATGTTATTAGATTTTTGAATTTTGAGTTTTAGGCCAGCTTTTTCACTTTCCTCTTTCACCTTCATCAAGAGGCTCTTTAATTCCTTCTCTCTTTCTGCCACATGGGTGGTGATATCTGCATATCTGAGGTTATCCAAATTTGCTGGCATATTGAGTATAGCACTTAAACAGCATCATCTGCTGGGATTTGAAATAGCTTGGTTGGAATTCCATCACCTCCACTAACTTTGTTAGTAATGATTCTTCCTAACGCCCACTTGACTTAGCACTCCAAGTTTGGCTGTAGGTGAGCCATCACAAAATCATGGCTACCTGGATCATTAACATCTTTTTTTTTCTCTCTCTCTAAGTCATCACTTATTTTTCATCCATCTTTATTCTTTGGCATGTGTGGGCCTCGCACCACAATGGCCTCCCTCCTTGCAGAGCACCAGCTCTGGGTGCACACCCCCCAGAGCACTGGCTTGCAATTGAATACACTGGTCCAGCCATTCCTCCACACGTGAGATCTTCCAGGGCCAGGGATCAAACAAATGCCCCCTGAACATCAAGGCAGACTCTTTACCCACTGGACCACCAGGGGTGCCCAACATCTTTTTAATATACTTCTGTGTGTTCTTGTGACCTCTGCTTATTATCTTCTGCTTCTGTTAGGTCCATGCCATTTTTGTCATCTCAATAGATGCACAAAAATCTTTTGATAGATTCAACTACTATTTAGGATAAAGCCTCTCTACCTCAGCATAATAAAGAGCATATAAGACAAATCACAGATAACATTATCTTCAATGATAAAAAACTGAGAGCGTGCCCTATAAGATCAGTAGTAAGTCACAGATGTCCATTGTCACCATTTTCATTCAACATAGTTTTGCACTCTCAGCCATAGCAATCAGAGAAAAAGGGAAATGAAAGGAATGCAAATTAGAAGAGTAAACTGTTACTGTAGATAATATGATATTCTACATAGAAAATCATAAAGTTCCACTAGAAAACTGCTAGAGCTAATCAGTCAATTCAGTGAATTTGAAGATTCAAAATTAATACAAATAAATCTCTTACATTACTGTACACTAACAGCAAAAGATCAGAAAGAGATATTTAGGAAACAATCCCATTTACCATCATATCATATAGAAGAAATCAAAAAAAAAAAGAAATCTTCAAAGCCTAGGAATAAACTTACCTAAGGAGACAAAAATACCTCTACTCTGAAAACTGTAAGACACTGATGAAAGAAACTGAAGACAACACAAACAGATGGAAGGATATACCATGTTCTTCAATCGGAAGAATCAGTGTTGTCAAAAGTCTATCCTACCTAAGGTGATCTACAAATTCAATGCAATCTCTTTCAAATTATCAATGACATTTTCCACAGAACTAAAACAGAAAGCACTAAAATTTATATGGAAAAATAAAAGGCCACTGATAGCCAAAGTAATCCTGAGAAAAAAAAATGGAGCTGGAGGAATCAGACCCCATGACTTAGACTATACTACAACACTAAATTAATCAAGACAGTATTTCTGGCGTAAAAACAAAAATATAGATCAGTAGAACAAGACAGAAACCCAAAATAAAATCACATCCTTATGGTTGAGTAGTCTACAACAACATAGGCAAGAATATAAAATGAAGAAAAGACAATCACTTCAATAAGTCATGCTGGGAAACCAGACATGTGTGAGAGCTCACTCGGTCAGTTAAGTCTGATTCTTGCGACCTTTGGACCTTGTAGCTCTCCAGGCTCCTCTGTCAAGTTTTCATTATAGAATATCTTGAGGTCTTCATAGATATGTTCAACTTCAGCTTCTTCAGCATTAGTGGTTGGGACATAGACTTGGATTACTGTGATATTGAATATTGAATATTGGTTTGCCTTGGAAATGAATGGACATCATTCTGTCATTTTTAAGATTACATACAAGTACTGCATTTTGAACTCCTTTGTTGACTATGAGGCTACTCCATTTCTTCAAGGAATGGTCATCTGAATTGAATTTCACCCATTCCTGTCCATTTTAATTCACTGATTCCTAAAATGTCAGTGTTCATTCTTGCCATCTCCTGTTTGACCACTTCCAATATGCCTTGATTCATGGATCTAACATTCCAGGTTCCTATGCAATATTTTTCTTTGCATCATTGGACTTTCCGTTCACTACCAGACATATCCACAACTGGGCGTTGTTGCTGCTTTGACTCAGGATTTTCATTTTTTCTGGAGCTATTTCTCTGCTCTTCTCCAGTAGCATTTTGGCCACCTACTGACCTGTGGAGTTCATCACTCAGTGACATATCTTTTTGCCTTTTCATACTGTTAATGGTGTTCTCAAGGCAAGACTATTGAAGTGGTTTGCCATTCCCTTCTCCAGTGAACCACATTTTATCAGAACTCTACACCATGACCTATCTGGCTTAGATGGCCCCACATGGCGTGGCTCATGGTTTCATTGTGTTAGACATGGCTGTGATACATGTGATCAGTTTGGCTAGTTTTCTGTGATTGTACTTTTCATTCTGTCTGCCCTCTGATAGATGAGTTTAAGCGTCTTGTGGAAGCTTTTTGTTGGGAGGGACTGGCTGTGGGGAAAGTTGGATCTTGCTCTGGTGAGCAAGGCCATGTTCAGCAGAACTTTAATCCAATTATCTGGCGATGGATGGAGCTGTGTTCCATCCCTGTAGCTTAGCCTGAGGCCAAACTATGGTAAGGGTAAAGGGGACCTTCTCAAAAAGACTTCCACCAGCATTCTGCACCAGGACTGCTGTTTCAGAGTCTCTGACCCCATGCCAGGCCACTGTCAACCCAGGCCTCCATCAGAGACTCTGGAACACTCAAAGGCAATTCTGGCTTAGTCTCATGTGGAGTCAGTGCTCCTTTCTCCTGGGTCCTGGTGTGCACAATGTTTTCTTTGTGCCCTCTAGAGTCTGTTTCCCCAGGCCTATGCAACGACTCTATAGTCTAGTTAATGACAACCTCCTTCAAGAGGATTTATGCCACATGCCACCCCTTCCAGGACTGCTGCAGACCACTGCTGACCCATGCAGGAGACACTCAGATGCTGATAGTCAGGTCTGGCTCAGTCTCTTGTGGAGATCACTGTTCCTTTCCTTGGGTATTGGTCCACACAAGGTTTTATTTGCACCCTCCCAGCATCTCTGGTGGGTATGAATACTGGAGGTAAGAATATCGAAGTGGATTGCCATTTCTTCCTCCAAGTGATCTTCCTTACTCAAGGAGTGAACTCCTAGCTCCTGTGTCTCCTATACTGACAGGAAATTATTGTTGAGCCACGTGGGAAGCCCCAGGAGACTAGATAGATATAAAAGAATGAACTCAGAACATTCTCTAACACCACATGCAAAAATAAACCAAAATGGATCAAATACATAAGCGTAAGGGTGAACACTACACTCTTTGACATGGATCTTAAAGTAAAAGAATATAACTGTGCTTTTATCTATGTATATATGTATCTATGTATATATCTATGTATTTGTCTGTCTATGCATTGCCTATCTGTTATCTAATATGTATCTGTCTATTGTTCTGTAGTGTAGTTCACGGAGCACTTGTTTTGCATATACTATCTCATGTTGTCTCATTTAGGACAATGGCAATACTAGGAGATGAATAATATTAATACTGTTTTTTATAAATGAGGAAACAGATATTTGAAGACAGGCTCAACTCACTTTGCTAGAAAGTGAGCTAAACCCAAGTCCATGTCTTTTGACATCTAACCTCAACTATTTTTTAACATTAACATGATTCATCTATTTCTTTCTGTTCTTTGAATTAGGGAATAATAGACAAAAGAACTGTAAATTTTCTGTCAAATTATTCACATACATTTATAAAAAGTACATAATGATCAAGATAATGAACATAGTTATCATCCAAACAGGTTTTCTTAGAACTCTTTGTAAATGCCTCTTGTCTGTTTTCTCCACTTCCCTATTCCCAGGCAACCACTAATTTGCTTTCTTTGATTATAGATTATTTTACATTTTAAACTTTTACATAAATGTAATCATATGAATACTATTTATGTTTTCTTTGTGCCCTCTAGAGTCTGTTTCCCCAGGCCTATGCAACGACTCTATAGTCTAGTTAATGACAACCTCCTTCAAGAGGATTTATGCCACATGCCACCCCTTCCAGGACTGCTGCAGACCACTGCTGACCCATGCAGGAGACACTCAGATGCTGATAGTCAGGTCTGGCTCAGTCTCTTGTGGAGATCACTGTTCCTTTCCTTGGGTATTGGTCCACACAAGGTTTTATTTGCACCCTCCCAGCATCTCTGGTGGGTATGAATACTGGAGGTAAGAATATCGAAGTGGATTGCCATTTCTTCCTCCAAGTGATCTTCCTTACTCAAGGAGTGAACTCCTAGCTCCTGTGTCTCCTATACTGACAGGAAATTATTGTTGAGCCACGTGGGAAGCCCCAGGAGACTAGATAGATATAAAAGAATGAACTCAGAACATTCTCTAACACCACATGCAAAAATAAACCAAAATGGATCAAATACATAAGCGTAAGGGTGAACACTACACTCTTTGACATGGATCTTAAAGTAAAAGAATATAACTGTGCTTTTATCTATGTATATATGTATCTATGTATATATCTATGTATTTGTCTGTCTATGCATTGCCTATCTGTTATCTAATATGTATCTGTCTATTGTTCTGTAGTGTAGTTCACGGAGCACTTGTTTTTGCATATACTATCTCATGTTGTCTCATTTAGCACAATGGCAATACTAGGAGATGAATAATATTAATACTGTTTTTTATAAATGAGGAAACAGATATTTGAAGACAGGCTCAACTCACTTTGCTAGAAAGTGAGCTAAACCCAAGTCCATGTCTTTTGACATCTAACCTCAACTATTTTTTAACATTAACATGATTCATCTATTTCTTTCTGTTCTTTGAATTAGGGAATAATAGACAAAAGAACTGTAAATTTTCTGTCAAATTATTCACATACATTTATAAAAAGTACATAATGATCAAGATAATGAACATAGTTATCATCCAAACAGGTTTTCTTAGAACTCTTTGTAAATGCCTCTTGTCTGTTTTCTCCACTTCCCTATTCCCAGGCAACCACTAATTTGCTTTCTTTGATTATAGATTATTTTACATTTTAAACTTTTACATAAATGTAATCATATGTATTTAATACTTATTTTATGCTTTCTTTCATTCAGCAAACTTATTTTGAAATTCATCATTGCTTTTGTTAGTTCATCTTGCTTTTGTCAGTAATTATTTTCTTTTCATTGCTGAGTGGTATTCTATATATGACAAGGTTGTATGTTGTCACCCTGTTTATTTAACTTATGTGAAGAATACATAATGTGAAATTCCAGGTTAGGTGAGTTACAAGCTGGAATCAAGATTGTTGAGAGAAATATCAGATATGCAGATGGTACCACTCTAATGGCTCAAAGTGAAGCGGAACTAAAGAACCTCTTGATGAGGGTGAAAGAATAAACTTAAAAAGCTGGCTTAGAATTCAATATTAGGGACTTCTTTGGTGATCCAGCGGCTAAAACTGCTTGCTTCCAATGCAGGGGACCCAGGTTCGATCCCTGATCAGGGAACTAAGTCCCACATGCTGTAACTAAAAACTCAGTATTTTAAAAAATGAGCATCATGGCATCCAGTTCCATCACTTCATGGTAGATAGAAGGGGGAAAAAGCAGAAGCAGTGACAAGAGTTTGTCTTCTTGGCTCTAAAATCACTGCAGATGGTGACTGCAGCCATGAAATTAGAAGATGCTTGTTTCTTGGAAGGAAAGCAATGACAGACCTAGACAGGTTATTTAAAAATCAGATATCACTTTGTCAAGAAAGGTCTGAATAGTCAAAGTTATGGTTTTTCCAATAGTCATATACAGATATGAAAGTTGGACCATAAGAACACTGAAGAACTTATGAGTTTGAACTATGGTGCTGGAGAAGACTCTTGAGAGTCTGTTGGACAGCATGGAGATCAAGCCAGACAATTCTAAAGGAAATCATCCCTGAATACTCTTTGAGAGGACTGATGCTGAAGCTGAAGCTCCAATCCTTTGGCCACCTGATGTAAACAGCCAGCTAATTGGAAAAGACCCTGAACTGGAAAAGATTGAAGCTAAAAGGAGAAGAGGGCAGCAGGGGATGATATGGTCAGATGGCATTACAAATTCAACGGACTTGAACTTGGGCAAACTCTGGGAGATGATGAGGTACAGGGAGGTCTGGAGGCTGCAGTCCATGGGGTCACAAAAATTCAGATGGGACTTAGTGACTGAATAATAACAAGTATTCTGTTTCTTAGACATACCACATTTGGTTTATCCGTTTACCTGCTAATTGACATTTGTGTGGTTTCCAGTGTTTGGCTATTACAAATTAAGCTACTATAAATGTTCCTGAACAAATCTTTCCATAAAAATATGATCTTGGGTGAAATATCTAGGAGTGGAAAGCCTGGATCATATGTGAGGTGTGCAATCAGTCTTTTAATTTATGGCCATTCTAGTAAGTATTTAGTGGTATCTCGTTGTGATTTGGATTTCATGAATAGTTTCTCTCTCTGTGTGTGCCTGTCTCTATTCTCTCTCCTCTCTCTTTTTGAAGAGTAGAAGTTTTAAATTTTGACTAACTTTAATTGATAAATTTTTTATTATTGATTATACCATTGGTGCCATATCTAAGAAATAGTTGCCTAATCCAAGGTCACAAAATTTTTCTCCTATTTTTTTCTGAAAGCCTTGTAGTCTTATGTTTTACATTTGGGACTACAATCCATTTTGAGTTATTATTTATATTTGATTATAGTTATAAATCAAGGTTAATTTTTAATATATGCACATCTGGCACCATTTGTTGTGTGTGAATATGTTTCTGATTTTTCTATTCTATTTCATGAATCTATTTCTCTGTCTTTATATCAATACCTCGTTGTCTTGGTTACCATTAAACAAGTGACATTTTCTTTTTCAAAGTTATTTTAACAGTAATGGGTTCTTTTTTTTTAACAATTTTCTTTTTTCTTGGCCACTTTTATTGGTCTTTCATTTATTCATTTTCATCCATCTTTGTTCTTTGGCCTGTGTGGGCCTCCCCTCACAGTGGCCTCTCTCACTGCAGAGCACCGGACTGACTCTGGGTGCATGTGCTCCAGAGCTCTGGCTTGGTAGTTGGACATATCCGTCCAGCCACTCCGTGGCATGTGGGATCTTCCCAGGCCAGGGATCGAACCGGCAGTCCTTACCTACCAGACCACCAGGGAAGCCCTGTAATGGGTTCTTTTTATTTTTATCTGAATTTTAGAATCAGATTGTTAATTTCTACAGATAAACTGTTGAGATTTTGGTTGAAATTTATTAAATCTAGGAGTTAATTTGGGGATAATTAGCCTATAGTTCAATGTTTGTACATAATATATCTCTCTCCATATTTAGATCTTTGTTTAATGTCTCTAAGCTTTTCTAGAGGGATTTTTTTCACTATTGCACTGGCTATAGACACTATTGTAATGTTGAATAGAGTAATAAAAGTAAACATCCCTTTCTGTTTCTTATCTTAGGGGAATAGCATTTAGTTTTCACCAGTAAGGCTGTTTTTTTGTTTTTCTGAAGTTGTGGCTTTCCTGATCATTAAACTATGGAGATGAGGGTTTCCTTCGTACTTTTATTTTCTGTGCTTGTTGACATTCATGTTTCTGGCTTCTGGCCTAGGATATATGAGGCAGAAAAAAAGGTCAGGTAACTGACCACTATGTCATTCTTTGGGTTTCAGTGTTCTATATGTCATCTTCTCTCTACCTTTCAGAATCTTTTAATATTTGTTTAAATATAATCACTGAGGTTTTTAGTTGTATTTAATGGGATATATTAGGGGAAAATGTATACACTAGTTTTCTTGAAGTATAAATCTTGGTTATCTTTTAAAGAGATCTAAATGCAAAGAATAAATATATATTTACTTGTCTAATACCAATGCCCTTTCTTTGTTTAGATATACACTTTCATCCAGTGTCATTTTTATTCTTCCTAAAGAACTTCCTTTAATGCTTCTTGTAGTGTGGATCAGTTTTAGATGAATTCTTTTGTGTTTCTATGCTGATAAGCATTTTTATTTTATCTCAGGTTTTGGATGATATTTTTTGATGAGTGTAGAATCTTGATTGAAACTTTTTTCTTTCGTTATTTTAAGTATGTTTTTCTAGTGCCTTCTAGCTTGTATTGATTCCAACAAGAAATCATTCATATTTCATTAGTTTTACATAATAGATCTATTTATTTCTGGTAGCTTTTATGATTTTTTCTCTTTGTCACTAGTTTTTGACTGAAAAAATTAGGGATCGAACCGGCAGTCCTTACCACCAGACCACCAGGGAAGCCCTGTAATGGGTTCTTTTTATTTTTATCTGAATTTTAGAATCAGATTGTTAATTTCTACAGATAAACTGTTGAGATTTTGGTTGAAATTTATTAAATCTAGGAGTTAATTTGGGGATAATTAGCCTATAGTTCAATGTTTGTACATAATATATCTCTCTCCATATTTAGATCTTTGTTTAATGTCTCTAAGCTTTTCTAGAGGGATTTTTTTCACTATTGCACTGGCTATAGACACTATTGTAATGTTGAATAGAGTAATAAAAGTAAACATCCCTTTCTGTTTCTTATCTTAGGGGAATAGCATTTAGTTTTCACCAGTAAGGCTGTTTTTTTGTTTTTCTGAAGTTGTGGCTTTCCTGATCATTAAACTATGGAGATGAGGGTTTCCTTCGTACTTTTATTTTCTGTGCTTGTTGACATTCATGTTTCTGGCTTCTGGCCTAGGATATATGAGGCAGAAAAAAAGGTCAGGTAACTGACCACTATGTCATTCTTTGGGTTTCAGTGTTCTATATGTCATCTTCTCTCTACCTTTCAGAATCTTTTAATATTTGTTTAAATATAATCACTGAGGTTTTTAGTTGTATTTAATGGGATATATTAGGGGAAAATGTATACACTAGTTTTCTTGAAGTATAAATCTTGGTTATCTTTTAAAGAGATCTAAATGCAAAGAATAAATATATATTTACTTGTCTAATACCAATGCCCTTTCTTTGTTTAGATATACACTTTCATCCAGTGTCATTTTTATTCTTCCTAAAGAACTTCCTTTAATGCTTCTTGTAGTGTGGATCAGTTTTAGATGAATTCTTTTGTGTTTCTATGCTGATAAGCATTTTTATTTTATCTCAGGTTTTGGATGATATTTTTTGATGAGTGTAGAATCTTGATTGAAACTTTTTTCTTTCGTTATTTTAAGTATGTTTTTCTAGTGCCTTCTAGCTTGTATTGATTCCAACAAGAAATCATTCATATTTCATTAGTTTTACATAATAGATCTATTTATTTCTGGTAGCTTTTATGATTTTTTCTCTTTGTCACTAGTTTTGAGAAATTTGATCATGTTAAGATTTAGTACAGTTTTTATTATATTTCTTATTATTGAGGTTCATCAAATTTGCATCAGATAAGGAAAATTGTTGGCCTTTATTTCTTTGAATATTTTTATGTTCTTCTCCCTGCTTCAGGGATGGCACTGACATGATTGTTAGGCTGTAATAAGTTTCCCAATAACTCACTGAATTTTTGAAATTTTTTTTCATACATATGCTTAATTTTAATAATTTTTACTTCTACATCTTCAATCTTTTTTCTTTGCAAATTATTAATCTGCTACTATTGCCATACATTGCATTTTTTATTTAAGACAAAGTAGTTTTCATCTCTAGAAATCTGAGTTATTCATTTTATATTTTCCATGTCTCTACGTAAGTTCTTAAACTATGTAATACAATTATAAGAACCACTTAATGTTCTTGTCTGCAAATCCTAATACCTGTGTCAGTTCTTGTTTATTTTAATTGATTGATTTTTCTTTTATTGATGATTCATATTTTCTTATTTTTAAATTTTTTTTAATTTTTAATGAATTCCTAACATTGTGAATTTTATCTTTTTGTGTGTGGATATTTTCATATCATTCTGAAACATTCTTGAGCTTTGCTCTAGGATGCAGTCAAGCTAATTTGAAGCACATTGATTCTTTTTGGTCTTGCTTTTTAAAAGCATTAGGTAGGATAAGAATGGTGATTTATCTCACCTAATTATCCCCTGACTACTGAGTCAAGGCAATTTTGGTACTGTACCTAATACCCATAAATTATATACTAGGTATATGAATTATAGCCTCGGTGATGGGAAAAGGCTTGTGTGAGGGTTCAGCACTGTAACTTCTAAGTATTTGGGGCTTTTCCCCCACTGATTTATGTAGATTTAGAATATACTTAAGGTCATTGATACCCTGCTGTAGGCTCAGAAGGACCCCATGGAGATATCTAGAGTCTCGTCTTTTTAAAGAGTTCTCATTTCTAGTGCCTTCTAGCTTGTATTGATTCCAACAAGAAATCATTCATATTTCATTAGTTTTACATAATAGATCTATTTATTTCTGGTAGCTTTTATGATTTTTTCTCTTTGTCACTAGTTTTGAGAAATTTGATCATGTTAAGATTTAGTACAGTTTTTATTATATTTCTTATTATTGAGGTTCATCAAATTTGCATCAGATAAGGAAAATTGTTGGCCTTTATTTCTTTGAATATTTTTATGTTCTTCTCCCTGCTTCAGGGATGGCACTGACATGATTGTTAGGCTGTAATAAGTTTCCCAATAACTCACTGAATTTTTGAAATTTTTTTTCATACATATGCTTAATTTTAATAATTTTTACTTCTACATCTTCAATCTTTTTTCTTTGCAAATTATTAATCTGCTACTATTGCCATACATTGCATTTTTTATTTAAGACAAAGTAGTTTTCATCTCTAGAAATCTGAGTTTTTCATTTTTATGTTTTCCATGTCTCTACGTAAGTTCTTAAACTATGTAATACAATTATAAGAACCACTTAATGTTCTTGTCTGCAAATCCTAATACCTGTGTCAGTTCTTGTTTATTTTAATTGATTGATTTTTCTTTTATTGATGATTCATATTTTCTTATTTTTAAATTTTTTTTAATTTTTAATGAATTCCTAACATTGTGAATTTTATCTTTTTGTGTGTGGATATTTTCATATCATTCTGAAACATTCTTGAGCTTTGCTCTAGGATGCAGTCAAGCTAATTTGAAGCACATTGATTCTTTTTGGTCTTGCTTTTTAAAAGCATTAGGTAGGATAAGAATGGTGATTTATCTCACCTAATTATCCCCTGACTACTGAGTCAAGGCAATTTTGGTACTGTACCTAATACCCCATAAATTATATACTAGGTATATGAATTATAGCCTCGGTGATGGGAAAAGGCTTGTGTGAGGGTTCAGCACTGTAACTTCTAAGTATTTGGGGCTTTTCCCCCACTGATTTATGTAGATTTAGAATATACTTAAGGTCATTGATACCCTGCTGTAGGCTCAGAAGGACCCCATGGAGATATCTAGAGTTCTCTCTTTTTTAAAGAGTTCTCTTTCTATGCAGATTCTCCTCTGCAATAGTCTGTCCTGCTTGCTCCAGTTAATTGGACCTCTCTGAACCATCAGGTCAAACTTCTCAACTCTGACTAGGCTCTGCCTATGTTTCCCTTCTCCCTATTGTAGCTTAGAAACTGTCTCAAGATAGTAAGCTAAGGAATTTGTAGGGCTCACTTCCTTTGTACCCAGTTTCTGTTCTTCGTTGCCTGCTGTTCAATGATTGATATCACTGTTTCATTTATTTTGTTCCGTTTTGAGCTATTTCAGACAGATAGGTAAATTTAGCCCCAAATACTGTATCCAACCCAGAAACAGTTGTCTCTTACCTTTTATTGCTTATTTTTGCCATTCAGAATGAATCAGTCAACTTAGATGCATATTGAAAAGTATGCAACATTTTTGCTTTTGCTAATTTGTACACTCACAACATAACATTCTATTTGTAAAAATTTTATACAGCAAGAACAGCTATGTCCTCTCTGATGAAGCAACCCCACCATCTAACACAATTGTAGCAGACAATATTCACTCTATAAATGATAGGTTGAATAAATGAACAAATGTATAAAGCCCCAGCTGTACCTGTGAAAAGAGAAACAAAGAGAATATTTGTATAGTACACTCTAGTTTGATAATTACTTGCATACAATAAAATGGGGATAGCTGTGAAAAAAATGTGAAAAGGAAGTACAAGAAAGACTTTTAGCATTGTGAATTTTATCTTTTTGTGTGTGGATATTTTCATATCATTCTGAAACATTCTTGAGCTTTGCTCTAGGATGCAGTCAAGCTAATTTGAAGCACATTGATTCTTTTTGGTCTTGCTTTTTAAAAGCATTAGGTAGGATAAGAATGGTGATTTATCTCACCTAATTATCCCCTGACTACTGAGTCAAGGCAATTTTGGTACTGTACCTAATACCCCATAAATTATATACTAGGTATATGAATTATAGCCTCGGTGATGGGAAAAGGCTTGTGTGAGGGTTCAGCACTGTAACTTCTAAGTATTTGGGGCTTTTCCCCCACTGATTTATGTAGATTTAGAATATACTTAAGGTCATTGATACCCTGCTGTAGGCTCAGAAGGACCCCATGGAGATATCTAGAGTTCTCTCTTTTTTAAAGAGTTCTCTTTCTATGCAGATTCTCCTCTGCAATAGTCTGTCCTGCTTGCTCCAGTTAATTGGACCTCTCTGAACCATCAGGTCAAACTTCTCAACTCTGACTAGGCTCTGCCTATGTTTCCCTTCTCCCTATTGTAGCTTAGAAACTGTCTCAAGATAGTAAGCTAAGGAATTTGTAGGGCTCACTTCCTTTGTACCCAGTTTCTGTTCTTCGTTGCCTGCTGTTCAATGATTGATATCACTGTTTCATTTATTTTGTTCCGTTTTGAGCTATTTCAGACAGATAGGTAAATTTAGCCCCAAATACTGTATCCAACCCAGAAACAGTTGTCTCTTACCTTTTATTGCTTATTTTTGCCATTCAGAATGAATCAGTCAACTTAGATGCATATTGAAAAGTATGCAACATTTTTGCTTTTGCTAATTTGTACACTCACAACATAACATTCTATTTGTAAAAATTTTATACAGCAAGAACAGCTATGTCCTCTCTGATGAAGCAACCCCACCATCTAACACAATTCGTAGCAGACAATATTCACTCTATAAATGATAGGTTGAATAAATGAACAAATGTATAAAGCCCCAGCTGTACCTGTGAAAAGAGAAACAAAGAGAATATTTGTATAGTACACTCTAGTTTGATAATTACTTGCATACAATAAAATGGGGATAGCTGTGAAAAAAAAAGGAATGTGAAAAGGAAGTACAAGAAAGACTTGCTTAGAAGAGGAATCTGGAGCCTGGGCTTTCTCAAAATAAGTAGAGCATGCTATGGACTAGAATTCTGAAGATTGCAGGTCCCAAAGCAGAAGGTACACACATTCACGTGCATCCCATTTTTTCATTTCTGCCTTAAATCTAACTCCCTCTCCTTGTCTCCTTCTCTCCTCCTTACTTGTTGAGTATTATATGTGCTATATTTAGGGAACCAACAACTCATTAGCCAAATAATTGTGTACATAGAGTTTGATGGGGACTAGGCAGGTTAAGTACAAATTTAATAAAAGCAGAGGGTGCTATATGTAATTGAAAAACTGGACAAGACTACCTCTAAAGTAATTCTAGCTCTATATTTCTCCTACCTGAGGGATCCAAGGAGAAGTGAACAGTATTCTATATCACATTTATTTACTACTTCCTAGTAATATTTATAGCAGCATAATTTCGCACTATATTTTGCTTAATTTCATGTTTCTCAAAAAGATTACTTTAAGATATCATTAGTTTAGAAGCATTTCATATTTTAAATGCTGTATTTATTACTTTTTACTTTTTAAATGTTAATTTTCCATTGTTGAAAACTGAGGCCATATTTAAAGATAAAGCTGAGGAGCAAAATCACGTTACCAAAATAATAGCTGTACACATAAAGACTGTGGTCTACATTTTATTTCTCTCAATTAATATAGCAGGGTTCCCAGAAAACAAAATGAAACAAACCACAAAAATCATTGCCTTTTTGAAGATAATTCTTCCATGAAAGCCATGATGGGTCAGGACACCCTTGTGTATTTTTATACCGGCCCATCTTGATATATGTCTAATATTTTCTCCTGCTTTAATTCTGTAAACATTCTATCCTCAGTTAGTGCTTATTTTGATACAATCAAATCCATGGCACACCTGTCTCTGAGTATGAGAAGAGAATGAGTCATGTGGGAGGAGGATGGTCACATTAACTCGGAAGATACAAAGGATAATTGAAATTATATTTTTTGAGGGCATAACACGAAGCCCTCATGACTGAAAAGAACTTGTGGATATCCTGAAAGAGGTTATCTCCTCATTCTCACTGAGCCATTGTAGGACCATTAAATGCCAAATTAAACTCTAGAGTAAATGCTGTAGACATTAGTAAATAGTTGTAAGTAGTTGCAGTGAGTCATCATGAGAAGTACCATTCAGAATGTTTATTGTCAGGTAGCTTCTTTGTGGCTGCAAATCAGCCTTATTGAACATGTTTTTATCTTGATGTTTTGGAAATGCACTTTAATCTTTAGTTTAGAGCCCGTCTATTTTAAGGACACAAATTCTGAGGAATAACCAAACCAATGTTACTCCATTGAGTTGTGGCCTTTGATTTTTAGTGAAAACAGCACTCTTCATTTTGTCACTGAGGTCTTGATGGGGACTAGGCAGGTTAAGTACAAATTTAATAAAAGCAGAGGGTGCTATATGTAATTGAAAAACTGGACAAGACTACCTCTAAAGTAATTCTAGCTCTATATTTCTCCTACCTGAGGGATCCAAGGAGAAGTGAACAGTATTCTATATCACATTTATTTACTACTTCCTAGTAATATTTATAGCAGCATAATTTGCACTATATTTTGCTTAATTTCATGTTTCTCAAAAAGATTACTTTAAGATATCATTAGTTTAGAAGCATTTCATATTTTAAATGCTGTATTTATTACTTTTTACTTTTTAAATGTTAATTTTCCATTGTTGAAAACTGAGGCCATATTTAAAGATAAAGCTGAGGAGCAAAATCACGTTACCAAAATAATAGCTGTACACATAAAGACTGTGGTCTACATTTTATTTCTCTCAATTAATATAGCAGGGTTCCCAGAAAACAAAATGAAACAAACCACAAAAATCATTGCCTTTTTGAAGATAATTCTTCCATGAAAGCCATGATGGGTCAGGACACCCTTGTGTATTTTTATACCGGCCCATCTTGATATATGTCTAATATTTTCTCCTGCTTTAATTCTGTAAACATTCTATCCTCAGTTAGTGCTTATTTTGATACAATCAAATCCATGGCACACCTGTCTCTGAGTATGAGAAGAGAATGAGTCATGTGGGAGGAGGATGGTCACATTAACTCGGAAGATACAAAGGATAATTGAAATTATATTTTTTGAGGGCATAACACGAAGCCCTCATGACTGAAAAGAACTTGTGGATATCCTGAAAGAGGTTATCTCCTCATTCTCACTGAGCCATTGTAGGACCATTAAATGCCAAATTAAACTCTAGAGTAAATGCTGTAGACATTAGTAAATAGTTGTAAGTAGTTGCAGTGAGTCATCATGAGAAGTACCATTCAGAATGTTTATTGTCAGGTAGCTTCTTTGTGGCTGCAAATCAGCCTTATTGAACATGTTTTTATCTTGATGTTTTGGAAATGCACTTTAATCTTTAGTTTAGAGCCCGTCTATTTTAAGGACACAAATTCTGAGGAATAACCAAACCAATGTTACTCCATTGAGTTGTGGCCTTTGATTTTTAGTGAAAACAGCACTCTTCATTTTGTCACTGAGGTCTTCCTAGCTATACACTGAAAAGGAATAAAAGCAAAGCAAAAAAAAAACAAAAGACAAAAGTCATCCACTGTGATGGACCAAGGCAAAGAGAAGAGAACACTGTGTTGGGATGGTATTTCATAATGGTAAGGGAAAAGCAATTTGCTCATCTAGGAGACTGCTTTATCCTCTGGGGGTGTGTAACCCAAAGAAGTTAAAATTACTTTTTCCTGGTACCACTTGGCATCCAAGAGGAGGTAATTTACCACATAATGTCAAGACACCCTGCTGCCATGAAAGTGGTTATATCCTTAGCGTGCTTCTAGGAGAGTTCTTGGCTCACAGGCAAGCTGATTGATCGCTTCATAAACCACCCAGTTCAAAACTGAGATGTCTCAGAGTCTAAGAGCAAGTGTACGAATAAATAGATGTTTTTTTAGGGAGAAGCTAAATGTATGTTTTTTGAACCCTCCAGCAATTGCAATTTAATTGCTCTCTTCCCTTATAAACAAAGTTGTTTACTTTGTTTTTCATTCTAAAATGGTGACAAAGACAGTAAGCATTCCTCACTGGTCCTTAGGAGTGCAGCTCAGACTTTTACCTGCTTCACAGCAGGATGCTGCAGATAATGTCTTCCTCTGCTTGCTGTTCTGAAACCTCACATGTGGAAAAGCGAGGATTGTTCAGTGGAAGACTTCTAGATAAGCCTGCCTTTTTAGAAAGAGTCAGGCAACTCATTGTAAGGTGGCTGACAAGAGAGCATCTTATAATCAGAACGTTATTTGAACTCTTCCTTTATGACTAAAGAAATAATTTATCACTGGGCTTGTGTTAACTACTTTTACTACATTATTTGAGACAGAGAGTAAGGAGAGTAACAGGATATCTTTAAAGAACTAATTCCCCTGCACAAAGTCACTCAGACGAGCTAAATAGTTCAGCCTTATTGAACATGTTTCATCTTGATGTTTTGGAAATGCACTTTAATCTTTAGTTTAGAGCCCGTCTATTTTAAGGACACAAATTCTGAGGAATAACCAAACCAATGTTACTCCATTGAGTTGTGGCCTTTGATTTTTAGTGAAAACAGCACTCTTCATTTTGTCACTGAGGTCTTCCTAGCTATACACTGAAAAGGAATAAAAGCAAAGCAAAAAAAAAACAAAAGACAAAAGTCATCCACTGTGATGGACCAAGGCAAAGAGAAGAGAACACTGTGTTGGGATGGTATTTCATAATGGTAAGGGAAAAGCAATTTGCTCATCTAGGAGACTGCTTTATCCTCTGGGGGTGTGTAACCCAAAGAAGTTAAAATTACTTTTTCCTGGTACCACTTGGCATCCAAGAGGAGGTAATTTACCACATAATGTCAAGACACCCTGCTGCCATGAAAGTGGTTATATCCTTAGCGTGCTTCTAGGAGAGTTCTTGGCTCACAGGCAAGCTGATTGATCGCTTCATAAACCACCCAGTTCAAAACTGAGATGTCTCAGAGTCTAAGAGCAAGTGTACGAATAAATAGATGTTTTTTTAGGGAGAAGCTAAATGTATGTTTTTTGAACCCTCCAGCAATTGCAATTTAATTGCTCTCTTCCCTTATAAACAAAGTTGTTTACTTTGTTTTTCATTCTAAAATGGTGACAAAGACAGTAAGCATTCCTCACTGGTCCTTAGGAGTGCAGCTCAGACTTTTACCTGCTTCACAGCAGGATGCTGCAGATAATGTCTTCCTCTGCTTGCTGTTCTGAAACCTCACATGTGGAAAAGCGAGGATTGTTCAGTGGAAGACTTCTAGATAAGCCTGCCTTTTTAGAAAGAGTCAGGCAACTCATTGTAAGGTGGCTGACAAGAGAGCATCTTATAATCAGAACGTTATTTGAACTCTTCCTTTATGACTAAAGAAATAATTTATCACTGGGCTTGTGTTAACTACTTTTACTACATTATTTGAGACAGAGAGTAAGGAGAGTAACAGGATATCTTTAAAGAACTAATTCCCCTGCACAAAGTCACTCAGACTGGAGTGTCTAAAGTTCAGCTTTGGCACATCTGTCTTTCATAAACTGACAAGACTAAACTGCCATTTTGTTTCAACGCAGGCATGAAAGGTTGTCAAGTATGAGATGGCTGGATGGCATCACCAGTGCAATGGACGTGAACATGGACAGACTTCAGGAGGTGGTGAGAGACAAGGAGGTCTGGAGTGCTGAAGTCCATGAGGTTGCAAAGAGTCAGACACGACTGGGTGACTTAACAACAACAGCAAATAAAACTCTAGGATTGCATACATGGATGGAATGCTGGGAGTATTGTTTCTTCATTCATTCATTTGTTCATTTTGTAAATGTTCATTTTGTTTATGTTTATACCATGGACTAGTTATTGTGGTAAATACTGAGGTATAACATAAACAATACAAATACAATCTTAACGCTATCATCCTGGGGCTTCTACTTCAGTTAGGTACATGGGCATTAGGGAGAAAATCATGCAAGTGCTTAGAATTTTGATAAATCGAGTAAAATTAGAAGATGCTTTAAAATTTGTACTTTGGGTATTTGTACTTTGGGCAAGGTTGGGGTTTCAACAAAGGCTTCCTTTTTAAACTGGGTAGTAACAAGGATGAGGTGGGAGCTGGAAATTTCTAGTAAAGATGTTTAATTGGGCATAGATCCAAAGGGAGAACAGCCTTGAAGTAGTTAGAAATTAAAGGAGAGAGTGTGATAGAGAAAATCATATAGAGGAAGAGTAATTGAAGATGAGATTTATTGATTTGTCCATTTAATAACCATTTGTATAGCATTTATTCTATGCCAGGAACATCTGTAAATCCTTTACAGATATGTAGTCGTTTAATCCTTATAATAATTTTATGACATATGTACAATTATTATTCCCATTTTATAGAGGTGGAAACTGAGAAGCAAAGTTTTATGATGAAATTAGGGAACACATCAGTGAGGAACTGAGAAACCATGTAAAATATAATTTTTGTCCTAATAGGAATAAGATTTTATAGGATGGTTTTAAGCAGAGGAAAGTCTTCATCAAGTTTTGATTTTAACTAGGTATCTCTGATGATGTCTCTAATGGATGAGAAATTAAGTTAGAGGCCTACTGGTCTTAATAGGATGGTCTTTAAAGTTTGAAAACATCAGACTGGAGTGTCTAAAGTTCAGCTTTGGCACATCTGTCTTTCATAAACTGACAAGACTAAACTGCCATTTTGTTTCAACGCAGGCATGAAAGGTTGTCAAGTATGAGATGGCTGGATGGCATCACCAGTGCAATGGACGTGAACATGGACAGACTTCAGGAGGTGGTGAGAGACAAGGAGGTCTGGAGTGCTGAAGTCCATGAGGTTGCAAAGAGTCAGACACGACTGGGTGACTTAACAACAACAGCAAATAAAACTCTAGGATTGCATACATGGATGGAATGCTGGGAGTATTGTTTCTTCATTCATTCATTTGTTCATTTTGTAAATGTTCATTTTGTTTATGTTTATACCATGGACTAGTTATTGTGGTAAATACTGAGGTATAACATAAACAATACAAATACAATCTTAACGCTATCATCCTGGGGCTTCTACTTCAGTTAGGTACATGGGCATTAGGGAGAAAATCATGCAAGTGCTTAGAATTTTGATAAATCGAGTAAAATTAGAAGATGCTTTAAAATTTGTACTTTGGGTATTTGTACTTTGGGCAAGGTTGGGGTTTCAACAAAGGCTTCCTTTTTAAACTGGGTAGTAACAAGGATGAGGTGGGAGCTGGAAATTTCTAGTAAAGATGTTTAATTGGGCATAGATCCAAAGGGAGAACAGCCTTGAAGTAGTTAGAAATTAAAGGAGAGAGTGTGATAGAGAAAATCATATAGAGGAAGAGTAATTGAAGATGAGATTTATTGATTTGTCCATTTAATAACCATTTGTATAGCATTTATTCTATGCCAGGAACATCTGTAAATCCTTTACAGATATGTAGTCGTTTAATCCTTATAATAATTTTATGACATATGTACAATTATTATTCCCATTTTATAGAGGTGGAAACTGAGAAGCAAAGTTTTATGATGAAATTAGGGAACACATCAGTGAGGAACTGAGAAACCATGTAAAATATAATTTTTGTCCTAATAGGAATAAGATTTTATAGGATGGTTTTAAGCAGAGGAAAGTCTTCATCAAGTTTTTGATTTTAACTAGGTATCTCTGATGATGCCTTAAGAAAGACTGAGAGGTAGGGAGTCTGGTAAGAATGGATGAGAAATTAAGTTAGAGGCCTACTGCAGGATCTCTGGAGAGAGATGTAAGTGCTAAGGTGTGGGTAATGCAAAAAGACAGATGGATTCAAGAAATATTTCAGAAATAGAGGGATAGGTATTGGAGACAGATTTTGGAAGTGGGAGGGAAACATCAGGGGTGATTTTTCACTTTTCTGTCATTAATAGGTATAGGATCATTTATTAGGTTAGGATACACTGGTAAAGAAGGATGTTTGGTTAGTGCAGATAGAAAAGAACCTTAAATTTCATTTCAGCTATAATGAGTTTGAAGTTTCTAGCATGTATTTATATGGAAGTATACAAAAAATATTTGGTCTTTGGAGAATGAAACTGAGAAACAAGGTCTGAGAAAAAAATGTACATTAATTTGGAAGTTATTTGACATTTATTTATAAATTTTTAATTTTGCTTGTTTCTTTTCTAGACTCTAATGTAAATACAAAGAAATATAGGACAATATTTAAGAAGTACCAATGTAATGATATAGTCCATAAAAATAGTAGGAATTTTGAAACCACAGACACTTTATATAGATGATAGCATTGAGGATATTTGTGCTGCTTCTGTATACCTCTGTACTGGTTAAGAATAAAACTTGTAGGAGGAAATGAGACTTAAGAGAGACAAGGTGATAACCAAGAGATTCTTAGTCATCATTCTTATTTTTTTAATAGCAGAAATTATTTGCAACTTATATTCTGATTTCCAAATATTATAACAAAATTGTAAAAATCTTTCATTTAATTCTTATCTTAAACCTCTGAGGAACACAATCCCTAATACCATTCCCCAAACTTCCACTAAAGCTTTCTTCTAAAACCGAGATCCTGAGAAGAGTAATGCATTATTCACCATGCATATTTGAAATGTGTGTGATTGTGAGGCATACTTTTACTGGGCTAGCTTCCATACTGAAGAACAGTTAAAGTCCTTTTTTCCACAATGCTATGAAATGGAACATCAAATAAATGGATCTAGAAGGAGTAAAGTAAAGAAAAGTGAAAACCTTGGTAGCTATTGATGATGCCTTAAGAAAGACTGAAGGTAGGGAGTCTGGTAAGAATGGATGAGAAATTAAGTTAGAGGCCTACTGCAGGATCTCTGGAGAGAGATGTAAGTGCTAAGGTGTGGGTAATGCAAAAAGACAGATGGATTCAAGAAATATTTCAGAAATAGAGGGATAGGTATTGGAGACAGATTTTGGAAGTGGGAGGGAAACATCAGGGGTGATTTTTCACTTTTCTGTCATTAATAGGTATAGGATCATTTATTAGGTTAGGATACACTGGTAAAGAAGGATGTTTGGTTAGTGCAGATAGAAAAGAACCTTAAATTTCATTTCAGCTATAATGAGTTTGAAGTTTCTAGCATGTATTTATATGGAAGTATACAAAAAATATTTGGTCTTTGGAGAATGAAACTGAGAAACAAGGTCTGAGAAAAAAATGTACATTAATTTGGAAGTTATTTGACATTTATTTATAAATTTTTAATTTTGCTTGTTTCTTTTCTAGACTCTAATGTAAATACAAAGAAATATAGGACAATATTTAAGAAGTACCAATGTAATGATATAGTCCATAAAAATAGTAGGAATTTTGAAACCACAGACACTTTATATAGATGATAGCATTGAGGATATTTGTGCTGCTTCTGTATACCTCTGTACTGGTTAAGAATAAAACTTGTAGGAGGAAATGAGACTTAAGAGAGACAAGGTGATAACCAAGAGATTCTTAGTCATCATTCTTATTTTTTTAATAGCAGAAATTATTTGCAACTTATATTCTGATTTCCAAATATTATAACAAAATTGTAAAAATCTTTCATTTAATTCTTATCTTAAACCTCTGAGGAACACAATCCCTAATACCATTCCCCAAACTTCCACTAAAGCTTTCTTCTAAAACCGAGATCCTGAGAAGAGTAATGCATTATTCACCATGCATATTTGAAATGTGTGTGATTGTGAGGCATACTTTTACTGGGCTAGCTTCCATACTGAAGAACAGTTAAAGTCCTTTTTTCCACAATGCTATGAAATGGAACATCAAATAAATGGATCTAGAAGGAGTAAAGAAGTAAAGAAAAGTAGAAGAAGTAATTCCACTTAAATTTGCTTTGTGATAAGCTATTCCCTGGCAATTTATGGTGCCTAATAGCACTGACTGAGAAAAGAGCAAAAGCTTTGGAAGCTACTGTTCTTCCTTAAATCTTACGGTCTACTAGCTTTATAACCTCTCTTCAGTTTTCCTCTTGTTTTCCTTTAACTTCCATTAATTTTGGCTTTGCCTGTATCTTACCTCAAGCTTCCTTTACATTTTATCCTCCTAGTCCATTCATCCCTGGAGAAGGAAATGGCAACCCACCCCAGCATTCTTGCCTGAAAAATCCCATGGACATAGGAGCCTGGCAGGCTGCAGTCCAAGGGGTCACGAAGAGTCAGACACCACTAAGTGACTAACACACAGTTCATTCATGGCTGATATTTTATTGACATCGAAGCTGAACAAATCTGTGTGTAAACAAAAGGTGTGAGGTGTGTGTACGTGAATGTGTATATGTGTATATATGTGTATTTATGACTGTCACATATTTATTTATTAGAAACAATTATAGACAAACTATCTCTTCATTTAATGAGCTCTGTTCTTCTAATCAACATGGAATCTGAAGGCAGATTCTCAGGGTCTTGAATCTGTACTCTGTGAATTAGGCAAAGGGCTACATAAGAAGTCAGTTATACTTTTGACTCCATCAGGTAAATTTGGGGCCTTTGTTTCCTCAGGAGTTTGGCCGAAAAGATCTGCAAAGTTTCTTCTAGCTCTAATATTCTATGATGATTTTTCTAAGCATAGTACTGGTATATGATAAAAGTAAAGTAAAAAGAAAAAAAAAAATCAGCTGCCAGTGGTGAAAGGATGAGCCTTAGAAGAGAGGAGAGCTAACCGTTCTTTTAAAAGTTCAAACTAATTTGGGATTGAGAGTTCTAGGTAGGAAAAGAAGGACCTCTAACACTCTGGAACCTGGTCCTATCCCTTCATGGCAAATAGATGGGGAAAAAGTGAAAACAGTGACAGATTTATTTTGGGGGGCTTCAAAATCACTGTGGATGGTGACTGCAGCCAGGAAATTAAAAGACACTTGCTCCTTAGAAGAAAAGCTATGACAAAACTAGACAATATATTATAAAGAAGAGATATCACTTTGCTGACAAAGGTGTGTATAGTCAAAGCTATAGTTTTCCTAGTAGTTTTGTATGGTTGTGAGGGTTTGACCATGTGCAAGGTTGAGCACTGAGGAATTGATGCCTTTGAACTGTGGTGTTGGAGAAGGCTCTTGAGAGTCGCTTGGACTGCAAGGAGAGCAAACCAGTCACTCCTAAAGAAAATCAATGCTGAATATATATTAAAAAAACTGATGCTGAAGCTCTAATACTTTGGCCATCTAGTGTGAAGAACTGACTCACTGGAAAAGACCCTGATGCTGGGAAATGTTCAGGGTAAAAGGAGAGATGGGTGATAGATGACGAGATGATTGTAGGCATCACTGACTCAACTGACATGAGTTTGAGCTATCCTGGGAGATAGTAACAGGGAAGCCTGGTATTCTGCAGTCCATGGGGTTGCAAAGAGTATGACAGTATTTAGTGACTGAACAACAATGAAACACTCTGTAAAGTAGGAAGCAACTCTTGGCAGTTTTTCCATTATTTTCTAAGTGGTGTTTTTTTCTCATACAAAACTATAAGTTCATTGATAGTAGGGGCTATGCCATCTTCATCTTTGACTCCCAGATTATCAAATAATAATAAAACGTGCTCAATAAACATTTGTTGATCAGAGGCAAACAAGTGACACTAAATACATAAAAGTGAAAAATACCAGAAGGAACTAGAACTTAATAGATTGTTGTGCAAAAGGTTTGGAGATCAGGAAAGGGCAAAGAGGGCCAGACTCATGCCCGGGCTAAAAAATGACAGACAAAATGACAACTACCTCTCCCCTAATGATTTATTTTCATCAAGGACTTACTTTTATAATTGAAAAGGGTACAAAAAAATCACAGTAGATGGAGATTCAGTATAATAACACTTATTTAGAAGTTTTGGGGAAAAGACCTTGATGTTGAAGTGCTTGAAGAATCACAGAAAACAGAAGTGGCAGACTACCAGATGTAGGCAAATACTAAGCAATTACTGGGAAGATCTTAGCGCTTGACATTATTATCTAGATATCAAAGTGGACAATTTTCAGCAGAATTTTAGGATGAATATTAGACAACACCAGACCAACTAGGTTGCATCCTGGCTTTACCACTTTCCAGCGGTATAGCTTTCAGTAAGTTATATTACCTCTATGTCAGTCAGTTTCCTTAGGTGTAAAATTGGGGCACCTATTGTACTTACCTAATCTTACCTGTGAACATGTAATTCTCTTAAGGCATGTCACAAATTGCAGCCACATGCTAAGCGGTCTTTGAGAGTATTATCATTGTTATTATTATTATTATTCCTAGTACTTAAAAATGAAGTGATATCACCAGGGAATATCTCCAATAAAACACATCATACTTTACAAACCCACTTTCAAGCTTTCAAAAAAAGTTTTTAAATTGGAAAACAAAGCTAGTGTTATTGAAGGGCATTTCGTAGATATATTTGGATGATAGTGAATCTCCCTGATGAATCTTTACTCCTCTCCTTAATAGACTGTGGACACAGGGAAGAAGTAGGCACAAAGATTTGAGAGAATAGCATTGAAACATATACATTACCATATGTAAAATAGATAGCCAGTGGGAATTTGCTGTATGACACAAGGAATCCAAATTCGGTATTCTGTGACAACCAAGAGGGCTGGCCAGGGGTAGGAGGTGGGACAGAAGTTCAAGAGGGAAGGGACATATGTGTATCTTAGGCTAATTCATGTTGATGCATGGTGGAAATCAATACAGTATTGTAAAGTAGTTATCCTCCAATTAAAAATAAAATAAACTTAAAAAAACATTGTGATGACATCCATTTGTGACAGATATTTAACTAGGGGAATATAATATTAAGAGGGCAAATAGTTCAGTACACTTTCTACCTATAAAGTTGTACAGAATACTGGAAGAAGTCATCATTATGATTTTGCTTATAATAAACAACTCTATAATAATTGAAATTTCTCTAAAATTAACTTTCAGAGTTTAAAGAAACCTCCAAAAACCTTTCAGCCCAAATGTTCATATTATAGCTGAAAAATTGAAGGTAAGAAGTTCCAATGACTTGCCCAAAGGCACACAGCTGGTCTGTAGCATAGCTGAGACCTGAACATTGTTTTGGTGCCAAGTATTTTAGGTTACCATCTGGTAAGAGGAATGTTAAAGTATAGATCATGTTTGTTTCTTCTTCTAGGAGACTATTTCCTTACCACTCAGTGATACAGAATCAAGGTACTGTTAATGTCCATTAACTGACCATACTGGAAAAGGTAATGAGGTTATCTGTTCTTATTCCAAAGACCGTGTTGTCCAACTTCTGAGCTGAAATGTGACCAGACTTTAATGGTACTCACTAAAGAGATTTAGGCAATTTTATTGAGGCTATTAATAATATATAAATTTAAAGTTTAGGGCATGTTTGTGGATTAAGTGTATTTCCCAGACTGACAAAAACGTAAGACTACCTGAGCTGTGATTTGCACACTTGTCAGATTTTAAAAGTTTAAGTGCCTGATTAAGTCATGCAAGTTATGTTTCTCTATCTTTACAGTACCTTGATTCAATCTCAAGGGGTTTTTGGTTTCTCTATTTTTTTAGCAAGAAGTAGGCACAAAGATTTGAGAGAATAGCATTGAAACATATACATTACCATATGTAAAATAGATAGCCAGTGGGAATTTGCTGTATGACACAAGGAATCCAAATTCGGTATTCTGTGACAACCAAGAGGGCTGGCCAGGGGTAGGAGGTGGGACAGAAGTTCAAGAGGGAAGGGACATATGTGTATCTTAGGCTAATTCATGTTGATGCATGGTGGAAATCAATACAGTATTGTAAAGTAGTTATCCTCCAATTAAAAATAAAATAAACTTAAAAAAACATTGTGATGACATCCATTTGTGACAGATATTTAACTAGGGGAATATAATATTAAGAGGGCAAATAGTTCAGTACACTTTCTACCTATAAAGTTGTACAGAATACTGGAAGAAGTCATCATTATGATTTTGCTTATAATAAACAACTCTATAATAATTGAAATTTCTCTAAAATTAACTTTCAGAGTTTAAAGAAACCTCCAAAAACCTTTCAGCCCAAATGTTCATATTATAGCTGAAAAATTGAAGGTAAGAAGTTCCAATGACTTGCCCAAAGGCACACAGCTGGTCTGTAGCATAGCTGAGACCTGAACATTGTTTTGGTGCCAAGTATTTTAGGTTACCATCTGGTAAGAGGAATGTTAAAGTATAGATCATGTTTGTTTCTTCTTCTAGGAGACTATTTCCTTACCACTCAGTGATACAGAATCAAGGTACTGTTAATGTCCATTAACTGACCATACTGGAAAAGGTAATGAGGTTATCTGTTCTTATTCCAAAGACCGTGTTGTCCAACTTCTGAGCTGAAATGTGACCAGACTTTAATGGTACTCACTAAAGAGATTTAGGCAATTTTATTGAGGCTATTAATAATATATAAATTTAAAGTTTAGGGCATGTTTGTGGATTAAGTGTATTTCCCAGACTGACAAAAACGTAAGACTACCTGAGCTGTGATTTGCACACTTGTCAGATTTTAAAAGTTTAAGTGCCTGATTAAGTCATGCAAGTTATGTTTCTCTATCTTTACAGTACCTTGATTCAATCTCACTGAGTGGTAAGGAAATAGTCTCCTGAAGAAAGAAACAAATATGATCTATACCTTAACTTTCCTCTTAAGTTTCCCAGCAAGTGCTGCTCCTTTTCACACAATGTGCTACTTCCTCTCTATATGAGATTCTGAAAGCTTCATGACTTCTGACAATTGCAGAATGATTTTGAGAAGATGAGTGGGTTCTTGTCTCAGTGCTTGTTATTTGGAGGAAGAATAGAGTTCTATAGATAATTCATGTGTTCTAACACTTCAGTCATGTCTGATTCTTTGTGACCCTATGGACTGTACCCAGGCATTCTCCTTTGTCCAAGGAATTCTCTAGGTAAGAATACTGGAGAGGGTTGCCATGCCCTTATCCAGGACCTATGGATACTAGAAAGGGACATTAATTGTGTGATGGCTTCAACTCAAGGCTATGATGGTACTTTTTCTTCAAACCTAGACTGAACACACTTTGCCACAATATGAATTATTTCCCTTCTGAAATTCCCATTGATTCTATATGAGGCACTCATATTTTTAAAATTAGTATAATGTTGACACCTCTTCTTGGGATAATAAAATAACCCTTTTTTCTTAGTGTTAAGAATACGTTAGGACTTTTCTGGTGGTCCAGTAGTTAAGACTTAGTGCTTCCACTGCAAGGGGCATGAGTTTGATCTCTGGTCATGGAACTAAGATCCCACATGCCATGCAGCAAAATAAGTAAATAAGCAAATAACTTTCTCACTACATTGGGTATTTGGGTATATATGTAAATGTCCATATGGTAACAGCCAATGAATGCCCCTTGGCCTAATGTGCTATTTTTCTAATCTTAGATTTAGCTGTGTTGTCCAACTTCTGCGCTGAAATGTGACCATACTTTAATGGTACTCACTAAAGAGATTTAGGCAATTTTATTGAGGCTATTAATAATATATAAATTTAAAGTTTAGGGCATGTTTGTGGATTAAGTGTATTTCCCAGACTGACAAAAACGTAAGACTACCTGAGCTGTGATTTGCACACTTGTCAGATTTTAAAAGTTTAAGTGCCTGATTAAGTCATGCAAGTTATGTTTCTCTATCTTTACAGTACCTTGATTCAATCTCACTGAGTGGTAAGGAAATAGTCTCCTGAAGAAAGAAACAAATATGATCTATACCTTAACTTTCCTCTTAAGTTTCCCAGCAAGTGCTGCTCCTTTTCACACAATGTGCTACTTCCTCTCTATATGAGATTCTGAAAGCTTCATGACTTCTGACAATTGCAGAATGATTTTGAGAAGATGAGTGGGTTCTTGTCTCAGTGCTTGTTATTTGGAGGAAGAATAGAGTTCTATAGATAATTCATGTGTTCTAACACTTCAGTCATGTCTGATTCTTTGTGACCCTATGGACTGTACCCAGGCATTCTCCTTTGTCCAAGGAATTCTCTAGGTAAGAATACTGGAGAGGGTTGCCATGCCCTTATCCAGGACCTATGGATACTAGAAAGGGACATTAATTGTGTGATGGCTTCAACTCAAGGCTATGATGGTACTTTTTCTTCAAACCTAGACTGAACACACTTTGCCACAATATGAATTATTTCCCTTCTGAAATTCCCATTGATTCTATATGAGGCACTCATATTTTTAAAATTAGTATAATGTTGACACCTCTTCTTGGGATAATAAAATAACCCTTTTTTCTTAGTGTTAAGAATACGTTAGGACTTTTCTGGTGGTCCAGTAGTTAAGACTTAGTGCTTCCACTGCAAGGGGCATGAGTTTGATCTCTGGTCATGGAACTAAGATCCCACATGCCATGCAGCAAAATAAGTAAATAAGCAAATAACTTTCTCACTACATTGGGTATTTGGGTATATATGTAAATGTCCATATGGTAACAGCCAATGAATGCCCCTTGGCCTAATGTGCTATTTTTCTAATCTTAGATTTAGCTGTGGATTACAGAAAATGATGAAATTGTTGGCTCACCCCCACTCCACTATACTGACTTACTAACAAAATACTGAATGCTGATTATGCTTTGGGCACTGTGTTATTCATCTCTGCATTCCCAGTGTCTAAGACAGAACTCCTGCCCTAGAGGAGATGACATTTCTGTGGTTTTTAGATTTATGACATCCAATGAAGAAGATCAACAAGAGCTAGAAGAGTCTGGGAAAGGAAGCTTTATGAATCAACTGAGGATTTCTGTGGTGTCTGTGGGATTTACATGCACAGAGAAGGTGCTCTAGATGATAAGAACAACATATATGGATATAATATCAGAGAAGTTCATTATGAATAATCTGGCTCTCTTGTTTCTGTACTCAAGTTCATCTTAAGGAAGTGATATATTCAAAAGAAATACAAAGTTAGTATCAAAAAAAGCTTAGAATTATAGTAAGATCCTTACTATACACATAGCATATAGAAAGATCCTTAAAAGTCCTTCTAAACATTTGTTCTATTTAGGTCCATTAAAAGCAGAAAAACAGAATCTGAGGCAGGGATTGGGGTCCATTCGATCCTTTCAAGGAGAGTTCTTTAAGAAAAGCCAATAAAAGAAAACAGGATAACAAAAGACATAGAGCTGAGCCAAAGTATGGGTTCAGATCAGATATAGCTTTGGACTGATCTACTTCAGGAGGGCTAAGTGGCATAACCCATCCAGGGTTGCCTTCCCAATACAAGGAAAGAGAGACTTATTGTTTTGTACATATCACACCCAATCATTGGCACAGGTTTAATGTTGGGAGCATAAAAATTGTATTCTGCTATATAAACATTTATTTAGAAGAGAATTGTAGATATCAAGAGAACAGTTTGTGTAAGAATAAGCGCAATAAAGGACAGGGTCACCAAGGACCTAACAGAAGAGATTAAGAAGAAGTGGCAAAAATACATAGAAGAAATATACAAAAAGGTCTTAATTATCTGGATAACCAGTCATTCACCTAGAGCCAGACATCTTCCTAAGTGGGCCTTAGGAAGCATTTACTAAAAACAAAGCTAGTGGAGGTGATGGAATTCCAGTTGAGCTATTTCAGATCCTAAAACATGATTATGTTAAGGTGCTACATGCAATATGTTAGCAAATTTGGAAAACTCAGCAGTGGCCCCAGGACTGGAAAAGGTTAGTTTTCGTTCGAATCCCAAAGAAGGGCAGTGCCAAAGAATGTTCCAACTGCTATACAATTGCACTCATTTCACATGCTAGCAAGGTCATACTCAAAAATCCTTCGAGCGAGGCTTCAAAAGTACATGAACTAAGAACTTCCAGATGTCCAAGCTGGAATTAGAAAAGACAGAGGAACCAGAAGGCAAATTGCCAATATCCAATAGATCACAGAGAAAGCAAGGGAATTCCAGAAAAACATCCACTTCTATTTCATTCACTGCACTAAACCTTTTGACTGTGTGGATCACAGCAAACTGTGGAAAATTCCGAAAGATATGGGAATACCAGACCACATTACCTGCTTCCTGAGAAACCTGTATGTTGGACAAGAAGCAACAATTAGAACCAGACATGGAACCTGTTCAAAAATTGGGAAAGGAGTATGTCAAAGCTGTGTTTCCATCCTGCTTATTTAATTTATATGCAGAGTACATTATGGGAAATGCCAGGCTGGATGAAGCACAAGGTGGAATCAAGAGTGCCAGGAGAAATAGAAACAATCTCAGGTATGCAGATGATACCACTCAAGTGGCCGAAAGAAAAAAGAAACTAAAGACCCTCTTGATGAAGGTGCAAGAGAATTGTGGAAAAGCTGGCTTAAAACTCAACAATCAAAAACTACAGCATCCGGTCCCATGACTTCATGGGAAATATATGGGGAACATGTGGAAAAAATGGCAGATTTTATTTGTTTGAGTTCCAAAATCACTGCAGGTGGTGACTGCAGCTATGATATTAAAGGGTGCTTGTTCCTTGAGAAAAAAGCTGTGGCAAAACTAGGCAGCCTATTAAAAATCAGAGACATCAGTTTGCCAAACAAAGATCTGTATAGTTAAAGCTATGGTTTTTCCAAATAGTCATGTGCAGATGTGAGAGCTGGTCATAAATAAGCCCGAGCACTGACAAATTGATGTTTTCAGGTGGTGGTGTTGGAGAAGACTCTTGAGAGTCCCTTGAACAATAAGGAGATACGACCGGTCAATTGTAAAGGAAATCAACCCTCAGTATTGGAAAGACTGATGCTGAAGCTGAAACTCCAATACTTTGGCCACATGATGTGAAGGGCCAAGTCATTGGAAAAGACCCTAATGCTGGGAAAAATTGAGGACAGGAAGAGAAGGGAGTGACAGAGAATGAAGTGGCTGTATGATATCACTGACTCAATGCACATTCGTGTGTGTGTGTGTGTGTGTGTGTTAGTTTCTCAGTTGTGTCTGATTCTTTGCAACCCTATGGAGTGTAGCCCACCAGGCTCCTCTATTCATGAAATTTTCCAGGCAAGAATACTGGAGTCAATTGGCATTTCCTTCTCCAGGGGATCTTTCTGACTCAGGGATCAAATCTGGGTCTCCTACATTGCAGGCAGATTCTTTATCATCTGAACCACTAGGGGTGCAACTCCCAGAGATAGTGAAGGACAGGGAAGCTTTTCATGCTACACTCCACGGTGTCACAAAAAGTCAGATATAACTTAATGACAGAACAACAATAGCATAATATTATATATTATATAAATATATATATATTTGTAATTTTAACCCTTCCTAGTTTCTTCCTTTGTCCTATCTTGACTATAACATGGTGTCTAGAGTTAAAAAGTACAAAAGTTCAGTAGTACAAATAGACTTCTTAGAAAGAAGAAAGAAGTAAACAAGGATGCTTATGTTGTGATGTTTGTATCATCATTGCTGGAGTGTAGAGTATGACGATTAGAGTCTAGGGAGAAATAAAAACAGGAGAGGTAAGTAAGAAGCTGGATGGTAGAGAACACAGAAAATCATCTAGCTAGACTGAGGATGAATTGAGTAGAAAGGTCTATCTCAGAATTAAAGGGTGCTTGTTCCTTGAGAAAAAAGCTGTGGCAAAACTAGGCAGCCTATTAAAAATCAGAGACATCAGTTTGCCAAACAAAGATCTGTATAGTTAAAGCTATGGTTTTTCCAAATAGTCATGTGCAGATGTGAGAGCTGGTCATAAATAAGCCCGAGCACTGACAAATTGATGTTTTCAGGTGGTGGTGTTGGAGAAGACTCTTGAGAGTCCCTTGAACAATAAGGAGATACGACCGGTCAATTGTAAAGGAAATCAACCCTCAGTATTGGAAAGACTGATGCTGAAGCTGAAACTCCAATACTTTGGCCACATGATGTGAAGGGCCAAGTCATTGGAAAAGACCCTAATGCTGGGAAAAATTGAGGACAGGAAGAGAAGGGAGTGACAGAGAATGAAGTGGCTGTATGATATCACTGACTCAATGCACATTCGTGTGTGTGTGTGTGTGTGTGTGTTAGTTTCTCAGTTGTGTCTGATTCTTTGCAACCCTATGGAGTGTAGCCCACCAGGCTCCTCTATTCATGAAATTTTCCAGGCAAGAATACTGGAGTCAATTGGCATTTCCTTCTCCAGGGGATCTTTCTGACTCAGGGATCAAATCTGGGTCTCCTACATTGCAGGCAGATTCTTTATCATCTGAACCACTAGGGGTGCAACTCCCAGAGATAGTGAAGGACAGGGAAGCTTTTCATGCTACACTCCACGGTGTCACAAAAAGTCAGATATAACTTAATGACAGAACAACAATAGCATAATATTATATATTATATAACATATATATATATTTGTAATTTTAACCCTTCCTAGTTTCTTCCTTTGTCCTATCTTGACTATAACATGGTGTCTAGAGTTAAAAAGTACAAAAGTTCAGTAGTACAAATAGACTTCTTAGAAAGAAGAAAGAAGTAAACAAGGATGCTTATGTTGTGATGTTTGTATCATCATTGCTGGAGTGTAGAGTATGACGATTAGAGTCTAGGGAGAAATAAAAACAGGAGAGGTAAGTAAGAAGCTGGATGGTAGAGAACACAGAAAATCATCTAGCTAGACTGAGGATGAATTGAGTAGAACAGAGTTTCTCAGATGGAGGTCTGAAAATGTGGGCTGCTCTGTACTGGTCAGAAGCAGAAGACTTGACAGTTTGTATTGGCCTCTGATTCTTCCAAAGTGAATCATGGATTCTTGTGAGAATCATAAACTTAGCTTTGCAGTTATCTGGAGGTTAGGGCAAGGGAGAGTATTTTTCTGTCTTGTGATTGGGGTTAGAATGACATACTCCTACAATGATTTTGTGGGGCTATAAAAATAGCAAAAGCTTCCTGGAACTGTCCTCTACATGTCTCCCAAGTCTTCCTCACTCCCTCAAATCTGACCTTTCAGAAAAAAAGCACTTTATTTATATATTCTGATATTTAAATTTCCATATGTGTTTTATTTTCTAATCACACTAGTTGAATATCCTCTTTATAGTTTAGAACTTTGCTCAAGATAAGGAAGTTCTTCTGTCTGTCCTTAGAGTTGGTTAGTTTTTATGATGATTGTTAGTTAATAAGATATCTTTCCTTATTGTTAGTACATAGAGAACCTAATTACGCTGTTTAGACAACTAACTCTTAAAAATTAACAGTGATTTGTTCTGTTTCCTGATTTTTGGAGCATGTGGTCAGATATGGATATGTTTGTAAGCCACCTTTCAATATTGTTCTTGACCTTTTTGGATGTTATGATCAAGAAAAATGGAAACGACTCATACTTCTGAGAAAATAACAAACTAGTGGAAGGACACAGAATAAAAGCAAGTAAAAGCACTCCACATTCAACAACAAACAAAGAAAGCTCACAAACCTGAGGCATGTTATCACTAGTTTCCCCTGATTATTTGAGGGGCCAATCTCAGTGTTTCATTCCATAAAGTTGAATGACTGAAAGCATCCACACTCAATTTTATAAAATAGCACTCATAATTCCTAGAAAACATTATTATTAGGCCATAATACTCTAGTGCTCTGAAGTTGTTTTGGAAACAGAAGAGATGTGGTGGATACATATAGACAATTGTCATGATATGAGCTGTTTGTTTGCATTCCTCCTTTGGCTTTGAAAATAGTTTCCAAGGCTCAGCCCATACCTAGTAAATTACAATTTATGGAGCTAAGATTCACATTTTCAGAAAGCCATAGGGATGATTCTGATACTCTGTCAGATCTGAGAACTGTGACTTAAGGACTTATCTCAGAGTTGCTGAATACCGTATCTAGAAGACACATAATGAGTTTGTAATCAACCAAAGCTTCTGAACTATCAGTCTTCCAAAGCTTTAAGGGGTCAGTTCTTCATTGTGTTCTGCAATTCCTTGTTATATAGCTTCCTGGAATATTGGGAATTTGTGGGTAGGGAAGAATTTATGACTAACCCCATCACTAAGCCACTTTCAAAGATACCCAAAGAATACCCTCTAAATACATCCACTCTGTTATTTCTGTGCCCCATTAAATCATTACAAATCTCATTCCTTCACGTCCTGAAGGAAAATAAGTTCTATTCAGTGTATAGCTGTGAGGTTCATTGAACAGACCCATTTCTTGGTAGGACTGACAGCAGCTAGTGGTGATTCTTGAGTACTGCAGGTTCCCTGGGACAGCCAATAACAAGTCAGATAGTTCCTTCAGGAATACTAGAAGGATTAGGAGAGCAATCAAGTATAAGGCAGTTGAGAATAATTTATTTGGAATGATTGTGACCTCTATTTTCACAGGAAAAATAAAAGTGACTTGTTCAGGAAAACCTTCCACAGGACAAAAAACTTTAAAAACCCTGTTTACAAGCAACAATAAAAGTACCAAGTGTGGAATTCTTGTTAAAAAAGAAAAGAAAGCTGGGATAAAATATTTGCAACATAAATAAAAGATGAAGAATGACTAGCCAAAATTTACTGAAGAGTGAAATTCGCTCAGGCCTGTCTAATTCTTCGCCACCCCATGGCTTTTAACCCTCTAGGCTCCTCTGTCCATGAAATTCTCCAGGCAAGAATACTATAGTGGGTTGATATTCTCCTCTCCAGGAGATCTTCGTGACCCAAGGATCAAATCGGGGTCTCCTGCATTACAGGCAGATTCTTTACTGTCTGAGCCACATGAGGAAGCCCCTACAATATACCGAGTTTCTATTTATTAAAAAAAAAAAAAAGCAATAACCCTCTGGGCACATAGAGAAACTATATGAACAAGTAACTCACAGAAAGAATAACAAATGGCCAGGAAATTTAACATGGCAAGCTTGTTTCTGCCTGATTTTCATGTGTTGCTGCTTCTTAAAACTCCATTGCCTGCAGATATTCACATGACTTATCCTCTCAATTTCTTCAAGTCTCTGTTTAATATCTTCTAGTCAGGCATAGCTTCCATACGTGTCCTATATGAAATATCATGCCTCCCACATGATTCTCTATCTTCCATTCCCTACTTATTTTGACTCAGAATTTATAAGCACCTGATACATGTATTTGCTTATTTGTGTATTGCACATTGCCCTGGAATAGAATATAAACTTCATGATAATGAGGACCCTCCATCTTTCTAATTTGTCAGTATATGTCCTGTAACGATTTAGCCTAATAAGAGCTCTTGGGCTTCCCAGGCGATGCAATGGCAAAGAATCAACCCTTTGAATTATTTTGTCATCACTGCTGCTACATTATCTTACAGACTTCAGTGTAAAAGTCTTTCACACCATAGTTCATATCATTCTACAATGAAAATCTGAAAGTATTTCCACTAAGATCAAGAACAAGACACATTTTTCAATACAGTCATAGAAATCTGGCAAGAAAACAAAATGAAAGGCATATAAATTGGAAAGGAAGAAGTAAAGCTGTCACAGTTGAAGATGATATTATACTAAACATAGAAAACACTATCAATTCAGTTCAGTTCAGTTCAGTCACTCAGTAATGTCCAGCTTTTTGCGACCCCATAGACTGCAGCATGCCAGTCTTCCCTGTCTGTCACCATCTCCTGGAGACTGCTCAGTCTTATTCATTGATTCAGTGATGCCATCCAACCATCTCATCCTCAGTCATCCTCTTCTCCTTCTGCCTTTTATTTTTCCCATCATCAGGGTCTTTTCCAATGAGTTGTCTCTTTGCATCAGGTGACCAAAGTATTGCAGCTTCAGCTTCAGCATCAGTCCTTCCAATGAATATTCAGAGTTGATCTCCTTTAGGATTGACTGATTGTATCTTCTTACTGTCCAAGGGACTCTCAAGATTCTCCTCCAAGACCACAGCTCAAAGGCATCTTTTCTTTAGCATTCAGTCTTTCTTATGGTCCAGCTCTCACATCTAGACATGATTATTGGTAAAACCATAGCTTTGACTATATGGAACATTGCTGTATAAAGGAGAGTGAAAAAGCCAGCTTAAAAATCAACATTCAAAAAACAAAGATCATGGCATCCAGTCTCATCACTTCATGGCAAATATGGCAACAATGGAAACAGTGACAGACTTTATTTTCTTGGGCTCCAAAATCACTGTGAAAGGAGACTGCAGTCATGAAATTAAAAGACACTTGCTCCTTGGAAGAAAAGCTATGACAAACCTAGACAGTGTGCTAAAAAGCAGAGAAAACACTGTAAACACCAAAAAACTATTAGAAATAATAAATGAATAAGTAAAGTTGCAGTATTCAAAATTAATACATAGAAATATGTTATATTTCTGTATATTAACAATGAAGTATTAGAAAGAGAAATTAGGAAGAGATACATTTGCAGAAAAATGAATAAAATATTCAGAAATAAATCTAACCAAGAGTTGAAAGACCTTTATAATTGAAGACTGATGAAAGAAATTAAAGATAACACTCACAAATGAAAGATATACCATGTTAATGGATGAAATATTAGTATTATTAAAATAATCCTAATGCCCAAAGCAATTTGCAAATTCAGTGCAAGCCTTATCAAATACAAAAGGCATCTTCTACTGAACTAGAATGAACAATACAAATTTTCTTATAGTAACACAAATTCCCCAAATAACCAAAAGAATCTTGAGAGAAACAAAGCTGGAGATACAACAATGATTTCAAACTATACTTTAAAACTATACTAACCAAAACAGTATGGTACTGGCATGGAAACAGACAATTAGATCAACGGAACAGGATTAAGAGCCCAGAATACACCCACACTAATTTGGTCAGTTAATCTACAATAGCAAGGATATGCAATAAGAGAAAGGAAACCTCTTCAAAAGATGAGGATATTTGAAAAACTATATGAAAAGAAATTTATCTGAACTACATTCTTACACCATATACAGAAAGTAAATTCAAAGTAGATTATAGATTTAAATATGGCCTGAACCCATAAAACTCCTACAAAAAAAAAGCAGAAAAAAACAAGAAGTAACTATGCTCTTTGGCATTGATCATAGCAATGTATTGTTTCCTGTCTCTTCAAGGAACAAAGGCATAAATAAATGAATACCTTGAACTAAAAATCTTTTGCACAGGGAAGGAAATCATTAACAAAATTAAAAATCAACCCACCAAATGGGAGAATATATTCACAAACACTATATTTTATGAGTTAATATCAAAATTTTCTAAAAGGAAATCACAAAACACGATATAAAAATTAATTAAAAATGAGTAGAGGGCCTAAATAAACATTTCTCTAAAGAAGACATATAGATGGCCAACAGACAGATGAAAAGACTATCAACATCACTAATTATCAGGGAAATGCATATCAAAATCACAATGAGGTGTCTCTTCTCACTTGATAGATGGCTATCATCAAGAAAGACAACAAATAAGAGGCTGACCATGGTGGCACAAGCAGTGCGGGGCATGGCACTGCCTGGAGTGCTGAGAGCAGCCTGGTGCAGGGACAAACACACAGTGAAGAAACCAGAGCAACTGGTTCTGCAAGGACAGCCCCCCACACATACAAATATGGAATTTGGCTGTCAATGAAACCTGAAATATAAGAAACTGTTACAACCCCACAACAGCCCCTGATAAGACAGACTCAAAGCTTCTAGGATGGCTTCAGAAACAAACTCTAGCAGATGATCCACACACATGAGAAGATAAGCTCACAACTGAGAACCAGAAACAGGTTTTGTTTGGTTGGTTGTTTTATTTTTGTTTTTGTTTGTTTGTTGCCTTTGTCCTGTTTTCTTCTTTTGTTTTTTATTAACCACAGTTTTTTCTTTCTTTATTTTAACTGTTATAAATTATAAATCTATTTCTATTCTTTTTATAACTATTCCTTTCCTTGCTTTCTCTACTGCTTTCTTCTTGCTATACTAAATCTTAATATATGCAAAACTTCACTATCTATTCCTGCATAACCCTGCAACATGATTCCATTTCTCTATCCATTCTCTCTTTCACTTCCCCATTACATTTGCTAGTGAATAACTGCTTTCATTACCATGTCTCCAGCTGGGACATTGTTCTAGTTTTGTTATCCAGGATATGTTTTAATTAGGTTAGATTTTAACAGCTGAATACCAGCTTTGGTTGCACCATTTGCCAGAATAATCTCCTGTACGTTATCCTTTTTAGACTGTCTGGATTTGGTTATGGATATGTATGTATCTATGTCTTTTCATTATGTTTGGTAACAGTGACACTATTTTGTAATAGCCATTTATCAGGGATACACCTTTTGTCCCTCATGCATTTATATTTGGCGTAATACCACGGAATACCATAACAAACCAGATGTGGCATCTCCACTCTCTGGCCAAAGCTCAAACCCAGGAACCTTGGATAGAAACACTGACTCCAAGACTCAAACATAAGAAATCAAAAAACAATAATAATAATGAAAAGACAGAGAAACACCACACAAATGAAGGAACTATAAACATACAAACCCAAATGACTGAAGAAGAAATAGACAAACTATCAGAAAAACAGATAAGCGAGCTGGAAGATAGAATGGTGGAAATTCTGCTGAAGAACAGAAAAAAGAGCAAAGAATGAAAAGAACTGAGGATTGTCTCAGAGACCTCTGGGATAATATAGGCAACAAATACAGGAGAAGGAAAAGATCTACAAAAAAAACCCAATCATACCATTTAAGAAGATGACAATAGGATCATTTGTATCAATAATTACCTTAAATGTAAATGGACTAAATGCCCCAACCAAGAGACACAGACTGGCTGAATGGATACAAAACAAGACCCATATATATGTTGCCTACAATAAACCCACTTCACACCTAAAGACACTTGTAGACTGAAAGTGAGAGGATGGAAAAATATCTTCTATGCAAATGGAAATCAAAAGAAAGCCAGAGTAGCAATCCTCATATCAGACAAAATAGACCTTAAAATAGAGAAGATTATAAGAGACAAGGCAGGGCATAATGATCAAGGGATCAATCCAAGAGGAAGATATAACAATCATAAATATCTCTGCACCCAACACAGGAGTACTCAATACATAAGAAAGACAACAAATAATATGTATTACAGAGACTGTGGAGAAAAAGGAAGTTTTGTGCACTGTTGATGGCAAATTTAAAATTTATGCAACCACTATAAAAAAACACATGGGGGGCTCCCTTGGTGGTCCAGTGGGTAAGGACACTGCCCTGCAGTGTAAGGGGCACCGGTTCGATCCCTGGCCTGGGAAGATCCCACGTCCCGCGGAGCGGCTGGACCGATGTGTCCAATTACCAAGCCGGAACTCTGGAGCGCATGTGTCCGGAGCCAGTGCTCTGCAACAACAGAGGCCACTGCGATGCGAGGCCCACATGGGCCAAAGAACAAAAATGGATGAAAATAAACAAGTGAAAGACCAATAGAAGTGGCCCGCCCACTCCCCTCCCTCCCCAACCCCATAAATAAATAAATAAATAAATCTTTAAAAAAAAAAAAACATATGGATGTTCCTCAAAAAATTTGAAATGAAATTACCATATGATCCAGCAATTCTGGGCACGTACTCAAAAAATGCAAAATACCAACTCAAAAATATAAATGCACCTCTATGTTTACAGTCATATTATTTACAATAGCCAAGATATGGAGGCTTTTTGCCTATCAAGAGACAGATGAATGAATAAAGTAGTGTGTATGTATATTTTTATTATACATGTATATCATAATAAAATATCACTTTATCATAAAAAGAAATGAAATATCATCATTTGTGACAATATAGCAACATAGATGAGCCTAAGTCAAATATAGTCAGACAGAGAAAGATGAATACTGTATGATCTGATTATGTATGAAATCTAAAAAATGAAAACAAGCAAAACAAAACAAACAGAAATAGTCTTTTCTGTATGCTCTCAACAAGAGCAAACTGAGGGAGGTTGTGAAAAGGCTGTGTTAAGTAGGTAAAGGGATTAAGAGATAAAAGATTCCAGATTTAAAATATATGTCTCAGTATATAATACATAGCATAAAGAATAATACTGTAATTTTTTATGGTGACAGGTGGTTACTGGGCCTGTTCCTTACAAAAGGGTGATCAATTTATAATGTATTTGATTGTTGGGTCACTATGCTATATACTTGAAAGTAGCATAATATTGTTCATCAATATGCTTCAGTATGTAAATAAACAATGAAACTCAACAGTAAGAAGACAACTCATTTTTAAGAAATTCCAAAAGATTTGAACAGACTCATCAACAAAGAGCATATACAGTGGTCATATAAGTATATAAAAAGATGTTCAAAATCATTGAAAGTGAAAAAGAAAGATAGTCTCTCACTTGTGTCTGATTCTTTGCAACTCTATGGACTATAGCCTGCTAGGCTCCTCTGCCCACGGAATTCTCCAGTCAAGCATACTGGAGTGGGCTACCATTTCCTTCTCTAGAGAATCTTTCCAGCTCAGGGATTGAACCTGGTTCTCCAGCATTGCAGGCAGATTCTTTACTGTCTGAGCCACAAGGGAAGTCCCCAGATTGTTACTCAGTAGTAAAATGCAAATTAAATCACGATCAAATATTACTATATACCTATTAGAATGGATAAAATTATAAATGAGTGTGTATATAGGAAGTAGCAAAGACACATAGCAAGTGGAACACTTATGCATTCTGGTAGGACTGTAAAATGCTACAGTCACTATAAGAAAACTGTTTGGCAATTTCTTATAAGCTAATCTTATGCACCTCTATGTTTACAGTCATATTATTTACAATAGCCAAGATATGGAGGCTTTTTGCCTATCAAGAGACAGATGAATGAATAAAGTAGTGTGTATGTATATTTTTATTATACATGTATATCATAATAAAATATCACTTTATCATAAAAAGAAATGAAATATCATCATTTGTGACAATATAGCAACATAGATGAGCCTAAGTCAAATATAGTCAGACAGAGAAAGATGAATACTGTATGATCTGATTATGTATGAAATCTAAAAAATGAAAACAAGCAAAACAAAACAAACAGAAATAGTCTTTTCTGTATGCTCTCAACAAGAGCAAACTGAGGGAGGTTGTGAAAAGGCTGTGTTAAGTAGGTAAAGGGATTAAGAGATAAAAGATTCCAGATTTAAAATATATGTCTCAGTATATAATACATAGCATAAAGAATAATACTGTAATTTTTTATGGTGACAGGTGGTTACTGGGCCTGTTCCTTACAAAAGGGTGATCAATTTATAATGTATTTGATTGTTGGGTCACTATGCTATATACTTGAAAGTAGCATAATATTGTTCATCAATATGCTTCAGTATGTAAATAAACAATGAAACTCAACAGTAAGAAGACAACTCATTTTTAAGAAATTCCAAAAGATTTGAACAGACTCATCAACAAAGAGCATATACAGTGGTCATATAAGTATATAAAAAGATGTTCAAAATCATTGAAAGTGAAAAAGAAAGATAGTCTCTCACTTGTGTCTGATTCTTTGCAACTCTATGGACTATAGCCTGCTAGGCTCCTCTGCCCACGGAATTCTCCAGTCAAGCATACTGGAGTGGGCTACCATTTCCTTCTCTAGAGAATCTTTCCAGCTCAGGGATTGAACCTGGTTCTCCAGCATTGCAGGCAGATTCTTTACTGTCTGAGCCACAAGGGAAGTCCCCAGATTGTTACTCAGTAGTAAAATGCAAATTAAATCACGATCAAATATTACTATATACCTATTAGAATGGATAAAATTATAAATGAGTGTGTATATAGGAAGTAGCAAAGACACATAGCAAGTGGAACACTTATGCATTCTGGTAGGACTGTAAAATGCTACAGTCACTATAAGAAAACTGTTTGGCAATTTCTTATAAGCTCATCATACTTTAAGTGACCTAGCAAACTGACTCCTAGAGAAATAAAAACTTATATTCATACAAAAGTCTCAGTACAAATGCTTATAGCAGCAGCATCAAAAACTAGAAACAACCTAACTGACCTTCCACAGGTGAACTGATAAACAAATTGTGGTTTTGCCCATAAAGTGGATGCTCAGCAGTAGAAAGCAAGGAGCCCCTAATCCATGCAACAATATAGATAATCCTAAATGCAACTAAATGAAGGAACGCAATCTCAAATGTTAATTTTATGATGTCATGCATATGACATTCTGAGAAAGATAAGACAATAATGACAGAGAACATAAGGCAGTTTCTAAGGGTAAGGGGTGACGACTGCAAAGGGGGCAACATGAGGAGCTTTTTTGTGATGAGGGAATTGTTTTGTGCCATGATTGTGGTACCTCTATGACTTCATATATTTCTCAAAACCTACAGAAATATACAGCAAAATAGCGACTTGTACTACACCTAAATTAAAGATAAGTGTAAAAATTACATACTGAGTACTACCTTTCCTGAAGTGTTAACTTAGAAACTTTCTAATAATCCATTGTAAATATACAGCATTTTTTAGTTTAAAACTCTTTAATGTTTCATCAAATCTTATAATTTAAATTGTTTACCTCCATATTTAAAGAGACTAGGCATATATTGTATATTAGCACACATATATATGGAATCCAGAAAGATGGTACCAATGATTCAACTTGCAAGTCAGCAAAGGAGACCTAGATGTAAAGCACAGACTTTTAGACATAGTGGGGGAAGGGAAGAGTGGGATCATTTGACAGAGTAGCATTGAAATGTATACAGTACCATATGTGAAATAGATAGCCTGTGGGAATTTGCAGTATGGTGCAGGGAACCCAATGCCAGTATTCTGTGATGACCTGGCGGGATGGAGATGCAAGTGGGAGGGAGGCTCAGGAGGGAGAGGACATGTGTGTACCTATGGCTGATTCATGTTGATGTATAGCAGACACTATCACAATATTGCAAAGTAATTATCCTCCAACTAAAAATAAAACAAAATTTAAAAATGACTAGGAATAATATGTTGACATAAAGAGAAACATTTAATAGATGCATCCAAACAAGAATAACAATGAATGAGGTAAATCTATATTGATAATGGATAGCTGTCTGGGACATTTATGTGAAATAGCAAATGCAGAAAGATGACTGTTTCTGAAAAAATTATATACTTATATGCAATAAATGCATGAATTTTTCAAGAAAAACCCAAGAACAATGCTCACTAAATCATTTACAGCAGTTCCTCATAAGAAGAAAAGATTTGGGCAGGTTGGGTGTAAAGCATATACTATACTTGAAATTATTTACTTTATATATTGCCCATTTTCAACATAATTAGAATGTATGTATTTATTGCATTACTTATGTGAGACATAAAAGAGAAATTGAACAAAAGAAATTAGTACAAAATCTTGAGCTAATGATGAATGCCTTCTACAGTTTTTATTACCACACCTTCAGAATGTGGGACAACAAAAATGGGACTGCCAGTTCTGCTGCATCAAAGAAAGATTACAAGATATGGTCACTAATAACGAAAGGAAATTGCCTCTTCTCACTTTGATGTTTGAGACCTTCATGGCCCTTCACAAGGCCTTGCTGGGTCACTATGTTCTCCTCTTGCCTCTCAATTGCCCTGATCTTTGGTCACTTGAACATTTCTTTGATCGGTTTTTGAGCCTTCATATTTAAAGAGACTAGGCATATATTGTATATTAGCACACATATATATGGAATCCAGAAAGATGGTACCAATGATTCAACTTGCAAGTCAGCAAAGGAGACCTAGATGTAAAGCACAGACTTTTAGACATAGTGGGGGAAGGGAAGAGTGGGATCATTTGACAGAGTAGCATTGAAATGTATACAGTACCATATGTGAAATAGATAGCCTGTGGGAATTTGCAGTATGGTGCAGGGAACCCAATGCCAGTATTCTGTGATGACCTGGCGGGATGGAGATGCAAGTGGGAGGGAGGCTCAGGAGGGAGAGGACATGTGTGTACCTATGGCTGATTCATGTTGATGTATAGCAGACACTATCACAATATTGCAAAGTAATTATCCTCCAACTAAAAATAAAACAAAATTTAAAAATGACTAGGAATAATATGTTGACATAAAGAGAAACATTTAATAGATGCATCCAAACAAGAATAACAATGAATGAGGTAAATCTATATTGATAATGGATAGCTGTCTGGGACATTTATGTGAAATAGCAAATGCAGAAAGATGACTGTTTCTGAAAAAATTATATACTTATATGCAATAAATGCATGAATTTTTCAAGAAAAACCCAAGAACAATGCTCACTAAATCATTTACAGCAGTTCCTTATAAGAAGAAAAAGATTTGGGCAGGTTGGGTGTAAAGCATATACTATACTTGAAATTATTTACTTTATATATTGCCCATTTTCAACATAATTAGAATGTATGTATTTATTGCATTACTTATGTGAGACATAAAAGAGAAATTGAACAAAAGAAATTAGTACAAAATCTTGAGCTAATGATGAATGCCTTCTACAGTTTTTATTACCACACCTTCAGAATGTGGGACAACAAAAATGGGACTGCCAGTTCTGCTGCATCAAAGAAAGATTACAAGATATGGTCACTAATAACGAAAGGAAATTGCCTCTTCTCACTTTGATGTTTGAGACCTTCATGGCCCTTCACAAGGCCTTGCTGGGTCACTATGTTCTCCTCTTGCCTCTCAATTGCCCTGATCTTTGGTCACTTGAACATTTCTGTGAGTCAGATTTTATGACAGAGGAATTTATTTTTTGCCATAGAAAAGATTCTCCAAGATAATTCTAGTTGTTTGAAGATAGATTTTGGGAATAGTCTCTCAAAATACTCTCTTTTGAAAGAGCTTTAGTTAGAACAGTATCTAGGGAGAAAAATCAGAAAAAATATATACTTATTATTTATCACTTTCCTAGAAAACTCTTAGAGTATGTAATTTTAGAAGATATGTTTTTCATGAGTTCACCAGTTTGTGAACTCTCATAATAGGTTGACCAACCTTCCTCATTTACCTGAGACTGGAATATTCCAGGATACAGGACTTTAGGTGAAAAAACAAGGAAGACCCTAGTAAATTGGGACACGTTGGCTATCATACTGAGAAGGAGTAAGACCAATTGATTTAATAGTTAATTCAATAAATGTTTTAATAAATTCTTACACATGCTGTATAATAATATAGACACTAGGGATTATAGCATAAAACAAAATGTACATCTGTACAGTTCTTGCCATTTTTGCACTTAAAGTCTTTGCATGAAAGAATGAAGGAGTAGTCCTGATTATGCCACATTGGCTTTTCCATTATTATACATGGTTTAAGTACTGTTGTCATTTAAGGAGGGATATCTACAGTATCTGGGAAAGATATTTGTGGAAGATAAACCTTGAGTAGATTATCAGAGTTTCCATAATCTTGGTTCCTTGCATATAGTGGATCTTTAAGGGATGCTTGCTGAATTAAACTAACATGCATTTTGGAGCAAACTTCATTCACTGAAGGAAGCCAAAGAAGGAGAAAGCCATATGAATTAGAGCCTGGCTTTTATTGGGAGCAACCACACTGTAGTATACATGCTCTGAAGTCCTATCTGCTGACTCTCCAGTTCAAGAAACAGAATTTTATTTGTTCTTTTACTTAGTAATATTGATAGGGACAGAGTAGAATAGGTAGGTGGTTGTAGAGTCCTAGTAGGGGATGGTAGGTAAAAGGGAGACACCTGAGAAAGGTTGGGAGGCCAGTGAGTTGATGATAACTCAGGAGAGCTGTTCCTCGTTCAGTAAAGCAGGCTTGACTGGGTATAAACAGCTGATGAAGGTGGAGCTGGCAAAGAAGCAACCAATGATGTATGTCCTGCATCTGTGTCTACTTGAGGGGGGGTGGTCTTCTACCATCCTATATATATTGCTGCCCACTCAATTGAAGAGATCAGAGCAGAGCGGAGCAGAGGTTTCCTGCCTGCCTGCCTGCTTGCACCTCTTACAAGCACCCTATCCTAATAAATCCTCTTCTCATCTATCACTCTGCCTCCTGCTGAATTCCTTCTGTGTTGAGTCAAGAAGAACCTGAGCCTCAGTGGGTCCAGAAAACGATTCAGGTTTTTCCCAACCTTCCTCATTTACCTGAGACTGGAATATTCCAGGATACAGGACTTTAGGTGAAAAAACAAGGAAGACCCTAGTAAATTGGGACACGTTGGCTATCATACTGAGAAGGAGTAAGACCAATTGATTTAATAGTTAATTCAATAAATGTTTTAATAAATTCTTACACATGCTGTATAATAATATAGACACTAGGGATTATAGCATAAAACAAAATGTACATCTGTACAGTTCTTGCCATTTTTGCACTTAAAGTCTTTGCATGAAAGAATGAAGGAGTAGTCCTGATTATGCCACATTGGCTTTTCCATTATTATACATGGTTTAAGTACTGTTGTCATTTAAGGAGGGATATCTACAGTATCTGGGAAAGATATTTGTGGAAGATAAACCTTGAGTAGATTATCAGAGTTTCCATAATCTTGGTTCCTTGCATATAGTGGATCTTTAAGGGATGCTTGCTGAATTAAACTAACATGCATTTTGGAGCAAACTTCATTCACTGAAGGAAGCCAAAGAAGGAGAAAGCCATATGAATTAGAGCCTGGCTTTTATTGGGAGCAACCACACTGTAGTATACATGCTCTGAAGTCCTATCTGCTGACTCTCCAGTTCAAGAAACAGAATTTTATTTGTTCTTTTACTTAGTAATATTGATAGGGACAGAGTAGAATAGGTAGGTGGTTGTAGAGTCCTAGTAGGGGATGGTAGGTAAAAGGGAGACACCTGAGAAAGGTTGGGAGGCCAGTGAGTTGATGATAACTCAGGAGAGCTGTTCCTCGTTCAGTAAAGCAGGCTTGACTGGGTATAAACAGCTGATGAAGGTGGAGCTGGCAAAGAAGCAACCAATGATGTATGTCCTGCATCTGTGTCTACTTGAGGGGGGGTGGTCTTCTACCATCCTATATATATTGCTGCCCACTCAATTGAAGAGATCAGAGCAGAGCGGAGCAGAGGTTTCCTGCCTGCCTGCCTGCTTGCACCTCTTACAAGCACCCTATCCTAATAAATCCTCTTCTCATCTATCACTCTGCCTCCTGCTGAATTCCTTCTGTGTTGAGTCAAGAAGAACCTGAGCCTCAGTGGGTCCAGACATTGGGTGAGTGCTGGATTAAGTCCTGGCCGTGTGGGTTCGAGTCCCAGACAGGGTTTTGTCTAGGTTCAAGTCCCAGCCATGGTTTGAGTCTCAAACAGGGTTTTGGCTGGAATTCAAATTCCAGCCACATGAGTTCGAGTACCAAACAGGGTTTTGGCTGGTTTCAAGTCCCAGCCACGTGGGTTCGAGTCCCAAACAGGGTTTTGGCTGGAATTCAAGCTCCAGCCACGTGGGTTCAAGTCCCAAGCGGGGTTCAATCAAGTCTGGGCCCTGGGTTTAAGTCTCAAATTGAGGTAAAAACCCTTTCAATATTGTGCACTCTGGGGAACTGATTCAAAATAACTTACAGTTTGGTATATAGCTATTAAGTAGATTGAGTTTTCATGTACAGTAATTGTGGCTACCTCTTTCTGAAATGAAAGCAGCTGTGTAAACTGATTAACAACCAGAAAGATTTTGGAGAATAGAGAATACCAACTCGGAGACCTTAGTGAATATTTTTTCATCAGGTGGTGGTGGTCTGCTGCAGGTGTTCTGGGTGCCAAAATTGCCAAAAGGACAGCATGTTGATATCACCATTCAGGATAAGCATTATGATGTAATGTTCAAAGCACAGTGGTGTGATTTGGGTGGGGCCTTAATCACCCTAAATTATGGGGGACATCTGCTCATTATCACTTCACCATTAAAATACTATGCTTTCTCAAATTTACAATAGTTTATGTCATACTAATGAAAATTTATGCTAACTATAGTTTATGATAGGGCTATCTTGGTGGCTCAGTGTTTTCCCAAATAGATGTTCTCGTGTCTCTTAGTAAAGCAGGCTTGACTGGGTATAAACAGCTGATGAAGGTGGAGCTGGCAAAGAAGCAACCAATGATGTATGTCCTGCATCTGTGTCTACTTGAGGGGGGGTGGTCTTCTACCATCCTATATATATTGCTGCCCACTCAATTGAAGAGATCAGAGCAGAGCGGAGCAGAGGTTTCCTGCCTGCCTGCCTGCTTGCACCTCTTACAAGCACCCTATCCTAATAAATCCTCTTCTCATCTATCACTCTGCCTCCTGCTGAATTCCTTCTGTGTTGAGTCAAGAAGAACCTGAGCCTCAGTGGGTCCAGACATTGGGTGAGTGCTGGATTAAGTCCTGGCCGTGTGGGTTCGAGTCCCAGACAGGGTTTTGTCTAGGTTCAAGTCCCAGCCATGGTTTGAGTCTCAAACAGGGTTTTGGCTGGAATTCAAATTCCAGCCACATGAGTTCGAGTACCAAACAGGGTTTTGGCTGGTTTCAAGTCCCAGCCACGTGGGTTCGAGTCCCAAACAGGGTTTTGGCTGGAATTCAAGCTCCAGCCACGTGGGTTCAAGTCCCAAGCGGGGTTCAATCAAGTCTGGGCCCTGGGTTTAAGTCTCAAATTGAGGTAAAAACCCTTTCAATATTGTGCACTCTGGGGAACTGATTCAAAATAACTTACAGTTTGGTATATAGCTATTAAGTAGATTGAGTTTTCATGTACAGTAATTGTGGCTACCTCTTTCTGAAATGAAAGCAGCTGTGTAAACTGATTAACAACCAGAAAGATTTTGGAGAATAGAGAATACCAACTCGGAGACCTTAGTGAATATTTTTTCATCAGGTGGTGGTGGTCTGCTGCAGGTGTTCTGGGTGCCAAAATTGCCAAAAGGACAGCATGTTGATATCACCATTCAGGATAAGCATTATGATGTAATGTTCAAAGCACAGTGGTGTGATTTGGGTGGGGCCTTAATCACCCTAAATTATGGGGGACATCTGCTCATTATCACTTCACCATTAAAATACTATGCTTTCTCAAATTTACAATAGTTTATGTCATACTAATGAAAATTTATGCTAACTATAGTTTATGATAGGGCTATCTTGGTGGCTCAGTGTTCAAAAATCTGCCTGTCGATGAAGGAGATGCATGTTTGATCCCTGGGTTGGGAAGATTCCCTGGAGAAGGAAATGGCAACCCACTCCGGTATTCTTTTCTGGAGAATTCCATGGACACAGAAGCCTGGTTGGGCTACAGTACATGATGCCACAAAAGTCAGGGTAAGCCAACTCACTACAATGTTTGAAATGTATAAATAAAAATCTATTGTATACCACTTGGAACTCTGCTCAATTTTATGTATTAGCTTGGATGGGAGGCAGGTTTGGGAGAGAATGGACACATGTATATGTATGGCCAAGCCCCCTTCACTGTTCACCTGAAACTATCACTAAATTTTTAATTGGTTATACCCCAATGTAAAATGGTTTTTGTGTTAAAAAATTTAAAAATGAAGAGTCAGACACAACTTAGGGACTAAACAGCACTTTATGATAGTGAATTTAATGGAATGTTTGGAAGTATTTTAATCTTGTCAGTAACATGCCTCCCTTTACACTATAGGAGGTGAAGCAGGAAAGGAAGAAGGAAGATGAGAATGTTGATCCCAAAAGGCTATATAAATTGATTTCAGAATAGTACATTGGTAGAAATGAAGGACAAAGCTTACCTATAATATTTTTTCACTGGTTAAAGTTTTGTTCTACAGGGCATAGAGACCCTTGTTTTTCTGTTGTTGCATGTGAGATCCCACTGCATCCCACTCCAGGAAGGAAGTGAGAGGTACATTACACTTGCACCAGCATGAGACAAAGTGTTTGGAGGTTGCCTTAGAACCTATTAAGAGCTGGTCACTGTGACAGCAGCTGAACCAAAGGAAAGGACAGGAGAGGACTAGAGGATTGAAGTAATACTTAACAGGTTTCTGATTCATCTTTTTTTTTTTTTTTCTGGGAACTAGATGAGATGTTCATTTTAATATTCAAAGATATAGATGAAATGATCATTTTAATCTTCAAAGGGAAGCCTTTCCTAGCATTACGAGATGGAATGAAGTGATTGAATTCATCCATTAGACTCATATATGAACATTCCTCATGCAAGCAGAGAGATCTGGATTTCATCTTACGTGCATTAGTTACTAGTTTTTTGATCATGGACAAAGTCTCTTAGATCTATAAAACGTGGAAAGGTAGAGGAGAAGCCTTTGGGTTTCCTATCTCCTTCCTCTGACAAACTAATATGTAGTGGCTCTAAGTTCCTCATTCCATTCAAAAAAAAGAGTGGATTTAGGTGCAGCAGTATTCAGAATACATAAAAAATAAAATGAAAATCATGTGGAATGCTGAGCTAATCTATGTGGTATAAAAGTTTTCCTGGTTTGTCTAGAAGTTGAGCAAAGGGGATGAACTTAAAATCTGGCCTGATTGATGTGTCCCTTGTGAATGTTGAGTCCAACCACAAGGTTATGATAAATTGTCCTAAGGAAGATAAAATATTGACTCTAGAAAGTAGTCAGCATGATGTTGCAGTGAGTAGAGACTTCTTGCTGTCCTTGCCCTGAATCTTCATAGCTTCTTGTCATTTGCCTCTGTTCATTGCTCAGAGAAGTTAGCTAAGCCTTGTGTTATTCAGTCTTGGGCAGGAACAGGCTTACTACCAACCTGATGGTTATCTCCTCCCGCCAGTGTTGTGTGTTTACATCATGATGAATTGAATGTTTGTTAACTGATCCAAAGTCACAAAAACATTTGGCTTCTCTTATCTCCATCTCTTGGCAAAAAGGAAGCAAGAATTGAGATGAAAGCAAATGCCATGCTCTTTTTTTAAATCTCTCACTTGTCCTGACACTTGTAATCTACTTGTAGTACATATGTTTCAAGGTAGGAAGAACCAACTGATATAATAATGCTTGTGAATCAGAAGTCACAGATTAATCCTAAACTGCTGTCATTGATGAGGATTCAGATGTTTCTAGTGATAGGGTGGCGCAACAGATGTCAATTTGTATAAGGAGTTTCCTGGGAGAGAACTGCTGCTTAAAAATCTCTGTTAGACATTGTGGGGAGGGAAGAGTGGGCAAGAGATATAGAAAGAGTAACATGGAAACCTACATTACCATATGTAAAAGAGACAACCAATGTCAGTGTGCTGTAAGACTAAAGGAACTTACACAGGGGCTATGCAACAAACTAGAGGAATGGGATGGGGAGGGAGATAGGAGGGAAGTTCAAGTGGGAGGGGGTCAAGGGTATACCTATGACTGATTCAAGTTTACCTACAGCAGTCAACAACAAAGCTCTGTAAAAGTAAAATAAAAATAAATAATAATAAAAAAAAAGCCCTCTGTGGAGGTCAATGAAAATAAACCTGCTCCAGAATTTTATAAACTAGAGTAGAAGCTGTCATACAGTATTACAGCCAGAGGATTCCAATGATAAGAAGCAAAGTGCAGCAGAAAACAACAGGAACATGGAGGTGTCAGAAGTGCCCAACATCTGTTTCATTAATGCCCTTAGGCTGTTCAGATGGGATTAAATTCAACTGCATATAGTGGAACACCTAAAATAATAGTTGTGTGAGTAAGTTCCCTGGTAGTTCAGATGCTAAAGAATCTGCCCGCAACACAGGAGGCCCAGGTTTGATCCCTGGATGGGGAAGATGCCCTGAAGAAGGGAATGGTTACCCATTCCAATGTTCTTGCCTGGAGAAATTCCATGGATTGGAAGGCTACAGTCCATGGGGTAACAAAGAATTGGACATGACTGAGCGACTCACACTTTCATGTTCAAGTAAGATAGCTATTTTTCTCTCATGTGGAGGGAGCCCCAAGGTAGGCAGCCCAGGATTGATAGAGTATCTCAGTGATCCTCAGGAACCCACGTTCCTTCTATCAATTTGCTTTACTAGTCTTCTTTTTCCTGCATTGACATCATGGTCTAAGGTGGGTATTGGAGATTCAGTTATCATATCTTCATTCTAGGTAAGAAGCTGAAATGGGTGATAAGGAACAAACAAACCCCTGATATTTATCTTCTTTTTTACTATCTTTTTGAATGCCCTACCTCCAAAATCCTGCCGATAACCAAAATGTTATCACCTTGTCCTTTAAAACTGATTGTATCACATGTAAGTCATTGTTGCCCTAAACCTAGTCAGGGTTCTCTTAGTAAAGAAAAGGGGAGCAGTGGATATTTTTGGATTAATTGGTAGCCTCAGTCATACCAAGATGCCCTCTCCAAACACTAAGTATTTATAATTATGTATTATATATTTTTATACCCTTTAGCTTCTATTAAAATTTTTAATTCTTTGATCCTTTGTTACACCAAACCACATCGCTTTCTTTTTTTTTAATTTATTTTTTAATTGGAGTAAAATTGCTTTACAGTGTTTTGTTGGTTTCTGCCCACAACAACATGAATCAGTAATGATTATATAATAGGGAAGATATAGACATATATGCATGTATGTATATACATAAATATATATCTTGTTATTGAGCTTCCCTCCCCTCCTGCCATCTCATTCCTTAATGTCATCACAGATCACCAGGCTGGGCTGCTTGTGTTATACAGCAGCTTCTTGACTTCATACTACACCATTTCACTTTGTTAAGTCAGGTATCCAGACTTGGTTCAATCAACTATGGAGGGGGAAATCTGGATCAAATGCTGTAAAAGCTAGCCTTCTAAGTTTATTCCTTTAACCATTCTTAGGCTGAGGAGTTCTCAGGGATGCCATTGGTCAGGGTGGGGTACTGGATTAAATCAAGGGAAAATGTGCTAGACAACACAGATTGTTAAATAGAAATAATTTTGCTAATGCAGAGGTTGACATGTTGACAGGTATTGTCAAAGAAAATCAAATTGCTCCAAAATTGGTACAGAATTTACAGAGGCTTTTGGAGAAGGGTAGAAGTTTTTTTATAGCATATATTGTACTTAAAGCCAGTTAAACATGTAAGCATACTAGGCTTTGCTGTCTTCTTCTTTAGTGTCCTGATTTTGAATAAGCAAATATTTGCTTTAACATCAACAAATTGCCTCTCTTCACTCATTATTATCAAAAACTGTACATTTGTTTTATGTAATACATGAAAAAATTAAAATATTCTAAATTTTAAATAACTGACATTAAATTTAACAAGTGGTTGTTGCTACACAACAGCTTTAATCTCCTTTCAAGGAAATTTCTGTATCTCATAATTTACATTTTATTCACACATCTAACAGCTTATGTCACAACAGAGAAGTATTTTTTGTACCATAAATTTCATATTTGGGAACTAATACTGTGAAAATATCCCTGGAAAGGTTATCTATATTCAGTGTATGGATGAAATATCATCTGTTCCTTTTAAACTCTGCTATTTGTTGAGTAAATATTTATAAGGGCCTTTAATGAGTGATCACTAGACTGTGCATTTGCAATTTCCATCATTTTATGTGATTACTGGGAATTCTAAAATCTGAACCTCGATGCTTCTTTTCTAATGGCTTTCTGATTATCTACCATGAAAAAAAAAATTCTTCCTGCAAAGTCAAATCCAACTCTCCACATAATTTACTTTTTGACTTAATATACAAAAATGTACTTACTAAAATAGTAATCATTTAGAGGGCACCATTTTGTAAAACTAAAATTTATTTATTTAACGTCTCAAAGTCCCAATTTCCTTATTTTGAAAATACTCTGTCCAAAATACCACAGCTAAAATTAACAGAGTAGGGGTTTGAATCCCAGTTTATCTGACTCCAAAGTCTGTGTTGTCAACTACTATCAAAACAATGTGCTTCAAGTGTATGTTATTAAGCAGATTTTCATATAAAACGAAAGGAGGTGTTAATGTACATTCAACATCAGGAATAAATCATTTTGATTGTTTACTGCTGTAAAGCAGGAATAGCTTTAGAACAACACTGTAAGGGTAAGAAGTAGAATAACTAGTCTGGTTGAATTACTTGGACTGAGTTCTTTTGACATAATACACATGGAACAATTACTAATATCTTTTCCTCATCACTTGGAGAAGTAAAGATGAATTTTCAGAGCAACCAGACAACTATGGATGATTAGATGATGCAGCACACTATAAGTGATATTTAAATTGTGATCATATGCTTAATTCCATTATTATTTAATATCATAGATTAGTTTAGTTATCTTCCCATTATCAGCACTAATATCAGGCAGGTTGGAGATGGGCAGCTAAAAATACAATGTTCTTTTTTTTTCTTTTTGGTTTTGGCCTCTTTCTTTCTTTCTTTATTTTTCATCCATCTTTATTCTTCGGCCTGTGTGGGCCTTCCGTTGCAGTGGCATCTCTCCTTACAGAGCACCGGCTCTGGGTGCATGTGCTCCAGAGCACTAGCTTGTAATTGTACACACAGATCAAGCCACTCTGTGGCATGTGGGATCTTCCCTGGGCCAGGGGTTGAACCAGTGCCGCTTGCACTGCAAGGCAGAATATCCACTGGGCCACCAGGGAAATGCAAAATATGATATTCTTAAGCTCTATCCACTTAATAATTTTAAAGCAAATGTTTAGACTTATGAGACCTCCAGTTTACGTTTTCTACTTTATTAGGAAAAGTTACCTGAGCCTTAAATCGTACCTCTGCTGTTATAACCACTTGGAAAGATAGCTAACTATATATTGTCTATGCAGTTAAAACTGTAATCCCTCAAGGTGTTTTATTTGTCTTAAAAGTCCACTATCTTTCCTTATAACCTTTGCCAGAGCCAAATGTCAAAGATTTACCTTTCACTCAGGTAATAAACTTTTTATTAATGATGAGAGATTGATTTTTTTTTTATTCTTTATTTTAAAGGTTTTACAGAGTTTTGTTGTTCACAGACATATATGTTCCCAGATCAGTCATATGCATATCCATGGTCCCCACCCACCCAGATCCCCCTATCCCACCCCTCCAGACCTTCGCCCCAAGCCATTGTAAGCACTCCTATTCCCTTAGCACTATGACACTAGCTATCTTTTCCACACATAACAGTATAGGTTTCCATGTTACTCCCTCCATGCTTCCCCCTCCCTATTTCTTTGCCACAATGTCCCTATGTCTATGCTTTGTCTGTTTTTCCATGAGTTCCCTGCATGTGTTATCAAGACCGTCCTACTAGATTCCATATATGTGTGTTAGTATACTGTATTTGTCTTTCTCTTTTTGACTTACTTCACATTTTATGATAGGTTCTAGAGCCAGCCACTTCATTAGGACTGAGTCTTCTGCATTTCTTTTAACAGCTGAGTAGTATTTCATTGTATATATGTACCAGAGCTTCTGTATCCGTTCGTTCGTCGATGGACATCTAGAGATTGATTTATGGTAAGCATTATGAAATAATGGAAAAATAAAGTCAGTTAAAGGGAAAAATATAGCTTTTATCCTCAAGAAGTATACTAAGAAGGGGCACTTGGCCTAGAATCCTGGGGATTCATTCATGAATACTTGGATAGGTATCTGCATGTCACTGGAAATTTTGAGAAAATTCTACGTGATTCTACACTTCTCTAGAGAATAGTTCCAAAGTATTTACTAGAATCTCAAAGATATAAGTATAAGTGATTCTCCCAAAAGCCTGGGCCAGTTCCAGTGCCTTGATAATTTGCCAAAAAAGCAAATGTTTAGACTTATGAGACCTCCAGTTTACGTTTTCTACTTTATTAGGAAAAGTTACCTGAGCCTTAAATCGTACCTCTGCTGTTATAACCACTTGGAAAGATAGCTAACTATATATTGTCTATGCAGTTAAAACTGTAATCCCTCAAGGTGTTTTATTTGTCTTAAAAGTCCACTATCTTTCCTTATAACCTTTGCCAGAGCCAAATGTCAAAGATTTACCTTTCACTCAGGTAATAAACTATTTATTAATGATGAGATATTGATTTTTTTTTTATTCTTTATTTTAAAGGTTTTACAGAGTTTTGTTGTTCACAGACATATATGTTACCAGACCAGTCATATGCATATCCATGGTCCCCACCCACCCAGATCCCCCTATCTCACCCCTCCAGACCTTAGCCCCAAGCCATTGTAAGCACTCCTATTCCCTTAGCACTATGACACTAGCTATCTTTTCCACACATAACAGTATAGGTTTCCATGTTACTCCCTCCATGCTTCCCCCTCCCTATTTCTTTGCCACAATGTCCCTATGTCTATGCTTTGTCTGTTTTTCCATGAGTTCCCTGCATGTGTTATCAAGACCGTCCTACTAGATTCCATATATGTGTGTTAGTATACTGTATTTGTCTTTCTCTTTTTGACTTACTTCACATTTTATGATAGGTTCTAGAGCCAGCCACTTCATTAGGACTGAGTCTTCTGCATTTCTTTTAACAGCTGAGTAGTATTTCATTGTATATATGTACCAGAGCTTCTGTATCCGTTCGTTCGTCGATGGACATCTAGAGATTGATTTATGGTAAGCATTATGAAATAATGGAAAAATAAAGTCAGTTAAAGGGAAAAATATAGCTTTTATCCTCAAGAAGTATACTAAGAAGGGGCACTTGGCCTAGAATCCCTGGGGATTCATTCATGAATACTTGGATAGGTATCTGCATGTCACTGGAAATTTTGAGAAAATTCTACGTGATTCTACACTTCTCTAGAGAATAGTTCCAAAGTATTTACTAGAATCTCAAAGATATAAGTATAAGTGATTCTCCCAAAAAGCCAAAGGAACATTGGTCTAGTGAGAAGTGAAAGCATATAAATATAAAACAATTTTTACTATTATTTTATTTTTTACAGAGTTTTGTTGCTTACTGCCGCTCATCAACCTGAATTCACCATAGGTATACATATGTCCCCTCCCTCCCAAACCTCCTCCACATCTCCCTCCCTATCCCATCCCTTCATGGCCCAGTGGTCAAGACTGTGCTTCCCCAGCAGGGAAAGTGGTTTCGATACTTGGTCAGGAAACAAAGATACCACATGCCACGGTGAAACCAAAATTTTTTTTAAAATTGATAAAAGTATGCATCTGTTCTATGGATACAGAGAAAGGTCATATAAATGAAATTGTGGACAATGAAGGAATAGATTATAATTGAGCTGAATTTTTAAGACTGAATAGCTGCATGAGAGGATAGAATAAAATTCTTGGAAAAATTGTTCTGGTAGGTATTAGCGCAATGCTTTTGTGTCCCTGAAATTTTGATGTGTCTTGATTGGAGGCTGAGGGAGCAGATGAAGAAGCAGGGCATGAAGGAGGAGGCTTGAGTATTAAGCCTAGAGAGATAGGCTGGAGGCTTTTCTGCAAAGACACCCGGACTTAGAAATTCTTCTGCTACTTCACACAATATTCAGGATAAATATTGGGTAAAAACAGTAGGATTTTAAATTTAGAAGATCTGCTCTGTAAGCAAGAGTAAGACTTGTTTGCTCCATAGCAAGATGATAGATGAGGACAAGCTGTATATAAAAAGAAATCTACTGCCAGGCAAAAGGTAATGAGTCCTGAAGTGAAGCTGTTACTGTGGTTATAACCAGATCAAACCCAAAGAACATATGGTAAGCATTATGAAATAATGGAAAAATAAAGTCAGTTAAAGGGAAAATATAGCTTTTATCCTCAAGAAGTATACTAAGAAGGGGCACTTGGCCTAGAATCCTGGGGATTCATTCATGAATACTTGGATAGGTATCTGCATGTCACTGGAAATTTTGAGAAAATTCTACGTGATTCTACACTTCTCTAGAGAATAGTTCCAAAGTATTTACTAGAATCTCAAAGATATAAGTATAAGTGATTCTCCCAAAAAGCCAAAGGAACATTGGTCTAGTGAGAAGTGAAAGCATATAAATATAAAACAATTTTTACTATTATTTTATTTTTTACAGAGTTTTGTTGCTTACTGCCGCTCATCAACCTGAATTCACCATAGGTATACATATGTCCCCTCCCTCCCAAACCTCCTCCACATCTCCCTCCCTATCCCATCCCTTCATGGCCCAGTGGTCAAGACTGTGCTTCCCCAGCAGGGGATGTGGTTTCGATACTTGGTCAGGAAACCAAGATCCCACATGCCACGGTGCAACCAAAATTTTTTTTAAAATTGATAAAAGTATGCATCTGTTCTATGGATACAGAGAAAGGTCATATAAATGAAATTGTGGACAATGAAGGAATAGATTATAATTGAGCTGAATTTTTAAGACTGAATAGCTGCATGAGAGGATAGAATAAAATTCTTGGAAAAATTGTTCTGGTAGGTATTAGCGCAATGCTTTTGTGTCCCTGAAATTTTGATGTGTCTTGATTGGAGGCTGAGGGAGCAGATGAAGAAGCAGGGCATGAAGGAGGAGGCTTGAGTATTAAGCCTAGAGAGATAGGCTGGAGGCTTTTCTGCAAAGACACCCGGACTTAGAAATTCTTCTGCTACTTCACACAATATTCAGGATAAATATTGGGTAAAAACAGTAGGATTTTAAATTTAGAAGATCTGCTCTGTAAGCAAGAGTAAGACTTGTTTGCTCCATAGCAAGATGATAGATGAGGACAAGCTGTATATAAAAAGAAATCTACTGCCAGGCAAAAGGTAATGAGTCCTGAAGTGAAGCTGTTACTGTGGTTATAACCAGATCAAACCCAAAGAACATACTGGTGACATAGAATCCATAGCCTTGCTAACGTTCTGAAAAGAGGAATGAGTGGAATAAGTTGTTCGGTCACCAAGTTGTGTCTAATTCCTTGCAACCTCTTGGACTGCAGCATGCCAGGCTACAGATGAGGTTAGGATATTCCAGTATCTCAGTGGACTGCAGTTCCACTAGTGGCGTAGGAAGGAGAAACATGTTTGAGAGAAATCAAATATGTTTTTAAACATATTGAAGTCAGATGTCAATGAGATAACCAAGTGGATATATACAGTCAATGGAAAGGTGTACACATTTAACATTCAGGCAACAGAACAGCTTAGAACAGGGGATGTATTACTAAACTGGGAGACATAAGTATTTGGTGGAAATATGAAGAATGCTGTTGCTAAGGGCATGCGTGGCATGCATCGTGAGAGAGAGGCTCATAGAAACTATGGTAGGAAGCATTACAGAGGCAGGAAAAGCAGGGGCGAATTGAGGGTAGAGAAAAAGAAGGAAAATCAGAGGAGAAATTAAGGGAAGAAGAATAGAGAGGCTACAGGCAGCAAATGCTTCGGAACGGCAAAGTAAGATTAAGGCTGATAAATGTTAATAAAACACTGGATCGGTATCTTGATTGGTGTGTACCATGATTTCACGTCTGTTTTCTCAGTGAGTAGGAAGTACTTCTCTAATATCTCCTCCCAGAATCCAATTCAGACTTTCCTCCTTAGAATGTATCACTTTCAGTCTTAAAACTCCCACATTTGTCTCCTTCACCTTTTCTAGTATATAATGTGTATTTCGTTGCCTCCAATAGAATGTAAATTCCAAGATGAGAGAATTCATGTATTATACATCACTGTATTAAGGACAGGAACGTACATGGTTCTTGGCATAAAATAGGTTTTTAAAGATATTTGTATAATTGAATAAAATTATAGCTTTTTAATGAATGTATCCCATCTCTTCTATTTCACTAAATGACAATGGAATAGTTTTTGCCTGAGGAATGAAAAGAATCTACTGCCAGGGGCAAAAAAGGGGTAATGAGTCCTGAAGTGAAGCTGTTACTGTGGTTATAACCAGATCAAACCCAAAGAACATACTGGTGACATAGAATCCATAGCCTTGCTAACGTTCTGAAAAGAGGAATGAGTGGAATAAGTTGTTCGGTCACCAAGTTGTGTCTAATTCCTTGCAACCTCTTGGACTGCAGCATGCCAGGCTACAGATGAGGTTAGGATATTCCAGTATCTCAGTGGACTGCAGTTCCACTAGTGGCGTAGGAAGGAGAAACATGTTTGAGAGAAATCAAATATGTTTTTAAACATATTGAAGTCAGATGTCAATGAGATAACCAAGTGGATATATACAGTCAATGGAAAGGTGTACACATTTAACATTCAGGCAACAGAACAGCTTAGAACAGGGGATGTATTACTAAACTGGGAGACATAAGTATTTGGTGGAAATATGAAGAATGCTGTTGCTAAGGGCATGCGTGGCATGCATCGTGAGAGAGAGGCTCATAGAAACTATGGTAGGAAGCATTACAGAGGCAGGAAAAGCAGGGGCGAATTGAGGGTAGAGAAAAAGAAGGAAAATCAGAGGAGAAATTAAGGGAAGAAGAATAGAGAGGCTACAGGCAGCAAATGCTTCGGAACGGCAAAGTAAGATTAAGGCTGATAAATGTTAATAAAACACTGGATCGGTATCTTGATTGGTGTGTACCATGATTTCACGTCTGTTTTCTCAGTGAGTAGGAAGTACTTCTCTAATATCTCCTCCCAGAATCCAATTCAGACTTTCCTCCTTAGAATGTATCACTTTCAGTCTTAAAACTCCCACATTTGTCTCCTTCACCTTTTCTAGTATATAATGTGTATTTCGTTGCCTCCAATAGAATGTAAATTCCAAGATGAGAGAATTCATGTATTATACATCACTGTATTAAGGACAGGAACGTACATGGTTCTTGGCATAAAATAGGTTTTTAAAGATATTTGTATAATTGAATAAAATTATAGCTTTTTAATGAATGTATCCCATCTCTTCTATTTCACTAAATGACAATGGAATAGTTTTTGCCTGAGGAATGATATTTCTGGAACACTATGTCCACAATCAATTTCCCTATGGCTCATTTATTATTGACATTTTTGTTTTACAACATGGCACATCTCAGGCAGCATTATTAAATTTTCAAAAAGATTGTCCCATGATACCTTATTTTTGACAAAGGAGGTGAAAATAAAAAGGGGGACAAAGACAGCCTCTTCAACAAATGGTGCTGGGAAAATTGGACAGCTACATGCAAAAAAATGAAGTTGGAACATTCCCTGACACCATACACAAAGATCAACTCAAAATGGATTAAAGACCTAAATGTAAGACCAGAAACCATCAAACTCTTAAAGGAAAATATAGGCAAAACACTCAAGGACATAAATCAAAGCAAGATCTTCTCTGACCCACCTACTAGAATAGCAGAACTAAAAAGAAAAATGAACATATGGGACTTAATGAAACTTACAAGCTTTTGTACAGCAAAAAAAAAAAAAAAAACTACAAACAAGGTGAACAAACAGCCCACAGAATGGAAGAAAATCATAGCAAATGAAACAGCAGACAAAGAATTAATCTCCAAAATCTACAAACAACTCAGACAACTTGGCACCAGTAAAATGAACAACCCAATCAAAAAATGGGAAAAAGACCTAAAGAGACATCTCACCAAAGAAGACATACAGATGGCCAAAAAGCACATGAAACAAGCTCAACCTCACTTATTATTAGAGAAATACAAATCAAAACTATAAGGAGAAATCACCTCACACCAGTCAGAATGGCCATCATCAACAAATCTACAGACAATAAATGCTGGAGAGGGTGCGCAGAAAAGGGAACACTCTTGCATTACTGGTGGGAATGTAAATTGATACAATCACTATGGAAGACAGTATGGAGATTCCTTTAAAAAACTAAAAATAAAAGCATCATACGACCCAGCAATCCCACTATTAGGCTTATACCCTGATGAAATCAAAATTGAAAGAAGCACCATCACTGTATTAAGGACAGGAACGTACATGGTTCTTGGCATAAAATAGGTTTTTAAAGATATTTGTATAATTGAATAAAATTATAGCTTTTTAATGAATGTATCCCATCTCTTCTATTTCACTAAATGACAATGGAATAGTTTTTGCCTGAGGAATGATATTTCTGGAACACTATGTCCACAATCAATTTCCCTATGGCTCATTTATTATTGACATTTTTGTTTTACAACATGGCACATCTCAGGCAGCATTATTAAATTTTCAAAAAGATTGTCCCATGATACCTTATTTTTGACAAAGGAGGTGAAAATAAAAAGGGGGACAAAGACAGCCTCTTCAACAAATGGTGCTGGGAAAATTGGACAGCTACATGCAAAAAAATGAAGTTGGAACATTCCCTGACACCATACACAAAGATCAACTCAAAATGGATTAAAGACCTAAATGTAAGACCAGAAACCATCAAACTCTTAAAGGAAAATATAGGCAAAACACTCAAGGACATAAATCAAAGCAAGATCTTCTCTGACCCACCTACTAGAATAGCAGAACTAAAAAGAAAAATGAACATATGGGACTTAATGAAACTTACAAGCTTTTGTACAGCAAAAAAAAAAAAAAAACTACAAACAAGGTGAACAAACAGCCCACAGAATGGAAGAAAATCATAGCAAATGAAACAGCAGACAAAGAATTAATCTCCAAAATCTACAAACAACTCAGACAACTTGGCACCAGTAAAATGAACAACCCAATCAAAAAATGGGAAAAAGACCTAAAGAGACATCTCACCAAAGAAGACATACAGATGGCCAAAAAGCACATGAAACAAGCTCAACCTCACTTATTATTAGAGAAATACAAATCAAAACTATAAGGAGAAATCACCTCACACCAGTCAGAATGGCCATCATCAACAAATCTACAGACAATAAATGCTGGAGAGGGTGCGCAGAAAAGGGAACACTCTTGCATTACTGGTGGGAATGTAAATTGATACAATCACTATGGAAGACAGTATGGAGATTCCTTTAAAAAACTAAAAATAAAAGCATCATACGACCCAGCAATCCCACTATTAGGCTTATACCCTGATGAAATCAAAATTGAAAGAAGCACCTGTACCCCAATGTTCATTCCAGCACTCTATACGATAGCTAGAACATGGAAGCAACCTAGATGCCCATCGACGGATGAATGGATAAAGAAGCTCTGGTACATATATACAATGGAATACTTCTCAGCTATAAAAAGAAATGCAGAAGAATTAGTCCTAATGAGGTGGATGGAGCTAGAACCTATTATAAAAAGTGAAGTAAGTCAAAAAGAGAAAGACAAGTATAGTATACTAACACATATATATGGAATCTAGTAAGATGGTAATGATAACACATGCAGTGAAGCAATGGAAAAACAAACAGAGAACAGACATATGGACTTTGAGGGAGATGAACAGTGGGTGGGAGGCATAGAGAGAGTAACATGGAAACCTATACTACCATATGTGAAAAAGATAGCTATTGCCATTGCACTGTGGGAATAGGGGATCCTGCAGGGGTGCTGTGCATGGCCTGGAGGAGTGGGGTGGGGGGGGGACTGGGAGAGGGGTGGAAGAGGGAGGCGGCTAGGGATATACATGTGACTAATCTGGAATTATACGTATCTGTAAACAGCAAAATTCTGTAAAAATAAAAGTAAAATTTAAAAAATCATACCATGATATTCACTCTAACTTTAGAAAACTTGCAGACATGTCATTTTTGCTTTAGAAGGAAGAAGGTGCCGATGTTTTAAAAATCTAAAAAAACCTTCAGCATACAACTTCACAACTTCAAAAAGTTTGTGTATCACAGTTTTAGATGTTCCTGACTGCTAGAAAGGGACACATTTGTAATTTACATATGGATCTTGAGATCATAATATCTTTTGTAGGAAATTTGAATTCCTCTCAGTCTTCTTTACAAAATAAGCCCAGTTTGTGTGACTCCTACTTTCAACATCCAAATAAAGTTTATTAGCAAGTACTTTGATGTTATTGTTTGACGACAAGTATGAAGTACTGACCACAGATAAGTAACAAAGCAAGCTCAAGTCTCAGAAGCAGAACTTATGGGTTTTTTTCATTTAGAGAAAGTATACGAAACCAATTTTGAAATTTTGTTTATTTATATTGAGTATAAGGTGCCTATAGAACATTTGATAGGAGATTTTAACCGTTTTCAATTGTTATCATACTTCAAACCTTTGATGTGACCTAGTTACCCAGGAGGCAGTGTGCTCATGAAATCTGAGCTTAAATCCTGACTCCAGATGTCACAGGTCTGTGAGTCAGGGCTTGTTTAGCAAAGAAGAACTGGGGTAAGCATCAGAATCCAGGAATTTGCATCTAACCCAGCTCTCTGTCTGACCCAGGGCAAACTACTTAACTTCTCTGAGTTTCGGTTTTCAGTAAAATGGAAAAAATTGTGATACTATGTATCACGTAAGATTTCTGTGAGAATTAAATGGAACAGTTACATAAAACAAATTACACATGCCAGGTTCATCATAATATCTCAGTAGATTGCATACGTAAGCATTACATTTTTTTAAAAATTTTTGCCCCGGTAAGACCGATATGTCAATAGTAGCTGCCTTCATTTGTGGGAATAGGGGATCCTGCAGGGTGCTGTGCATGGCCTGGAGGAGTGGGGTGGGGGACTGGGAGAGGGTGGAAGAGGGAGGCGGCTAGGGATATACATGTGACTAATCTGGAATTATACGTATCTGTAAACAGCAAAATTCTGTAAAAATAAAAGTAAAATTTAAAAAATCATACCATGATATTCACTCTAACTTTAGAAAACTTGCAGACATGTCATTTTTGCTTTAGAAGGAAGAAGGTGCCGATGTTTTAAAATCTAAAAAACCTTCAGCATACAACTTCACAACTTCAAAAAGTTTGTGTATCACAGTTTTAGATGTTCCTGACTGCTAGAAAGGGACACATTTGTAATTTACATATGGATCTTGAGATCATAATATCTTTTGTAGGAAATTTGAATTCCTCTCAGTCTTCTTTACAAAATAAGCCCAGTTTGTGTGACTCCTACTTTCAACATCCAAATAAAGTTTATTAGCAAGTACTTTGATGTTATTGTTTGACGACAAGTATGAAGTACTGACCACAGATAAGTAACAAAGCAAGCTCAAGTCTCAGAAGCAGAACTTATGGGTTTTTTTCATTTAGAGAAAGTATACGAAACCAATTTTGAAATTTTGTTTATTTATATTGAGTATAAGGTGCCTATAGAACATTTGATAGGAGATTTTAACCGTTTTCAATTGTTATCATACTTCAAACCTTTGATGTGACCTAGTTACCCAGGAGGCAGTGTGCTCATGAAATCTGAGCTTAAATCCTGACTCCAGATGTCACAGGTCTGTGAGTCAGGGCTTGTTTAGCAAAGAAGAACTGGGGTAAGCATCAGAATCCAGGAATTTGCATCTAACCCAGCTCTCTGTCTGACCCAGGGCAAACTACTTAACTTCTCTGAGTTTCGGTTTTCAGTAAAATGGAAAAAATTGTGATACTATGTATCACGTAAGATTTCTGTGAGAATTAAATGGAACAGTTACATAAAACAAATTACACATGCCAGGTTCATCATAATATCTCAGTAGATTGCATACGTAAGCATTACATTTTTTTAAAAATTTTTGCCCCGGTAAGACCGATATGTCAATAGTAGCTGCCTCATGGGGTGGTTGCAAAAAATAAATAAGGTTCTATCTATTAGGTATTTTCCTACTCTCCACACACAGTAAATTTTCTGCTCCTTCCATATAAGTCATTAATTAATTACACAAATAGCTTTTAAGAGGCTAATTCAAATCTAGATAACATAGAAGCTAATTTAAGGCTACCACACTTACAGGAATTTTCTTCTTTGATTCCTACATGAGTTTTCCCTGTGGTTCAATGAGAAAGAATCTGCTTACAATGTCAGAGACACAAGGGACACAGGTTCGATTCCTGGGTCAGGGAGATCCCTTGGAGGAGGAAATGGCAACCCACTTCAGTATTCTTGCCAGAGAAATCTCATCAACAGAGGAGCCTCGCAGGCCACAGTCCATGGGGTTGCACAGAGTCAGACACGACTAAGCAGTCACACACTGGCAACGTGTGCTTGCCTGACTTGCAGATCATTCTCCAGACTAGTAATGTGTTTCTTCCGGCTCCTTTATTGGCAACCTGTTTTCTTCCATCTTTTCCAAGCAGAATTTGAAGGCTTAGGCAGCTTTAGAAGGGTTTCTAATTTACAACAGACATTATTGGCTGCTGTAGTCACATTCTGTCCCATTTCTATGTTTATAATCCAGAAATCTCAAACTTTAAGTCCAAGAAACTGCGTAAGGCAGTCATCAGTAGATGCACCAAGTGTCAAGGAGTCCTGGCCCTTAAACAGACATGGTACCAACAGAGAAGGGAAGAATTTTCTTCTCAACATTTTTAAAACTTTTCCCATGAGGCAAAACAGCTTAGTTTTCTGACATCAAACCTTTTTCATGTTGTTTGCTCTAGATAGAATAGTCAGTTATGTCTTTTTATTTAAAAACAATCATGTAGAAATTTGAGAGTCAAAATGGAATCATCTCAGAAGTGTTTCCCAAAATATAGAAAATTTGGACAAATATTTATTATTAGTGAAATAATTTTTCTCTGAACCAGAGATTTTCTCCCAGGATTAACAATGATCATACTAATTGGAAGAACATTTTAAAGTCCATACATTTCTGAAAGTTTTATCATAATGCTGCATTAGCATCTATGCGTAGATCAAGCAGACAGGCCCTTAACTATTATTTGGACAGAAACCTTGTCTTCCTCAATACCTAGATTGCCTGAAGTTACTAGTTTGGGAAGCTGGTGGAAAACACGAGCCACTATTAGACAAATGGGCAAGTAGACCAAGACTTTGATAGAAGAGATCATAAGATGGATATGTTTTAATGAGGAAGAAAAAAAGAGAAAAACATGATTCAGAGCATTATTAAATTCACTAGATTTTCTCAGAATCTGCATGATGGGAGTAAGAATGTGAGATGGAAAGAGGAATAAAAGTCAATCACACTTCCTTCTTTTATGAATTCCACAAATATTTGAGTAAAAACATATGTTAGGCTCTAAGAATACGTAATTTTCACGCACAGAGAGGAACATAATGTAACTAGGCAATTTAAGTATCCTATTAAGGCATGCTACAATAGGAGTAGGTAGAAATGCAGATGAATACAAGAGTTGGAACAATGAAACACAACAGTTTCCTGCATGAGGTAAATTCTGGACTAAGATATTTTTGTTATCCAGGCAAAGAGAGGAATATTAGATGCATAGGAAGCAGCATATTTTCCATATCACCTCAAGGCTGCATTTCAGAAGAGCTTCAGTAAGTTCAATACAATCACAGCAGAGTATTGGAAAGACCGTAAATGAGGCTAATAAGTGTGAACCCAATCCCTAAAGGGCTCTGCCAGCTTTTCTAGGAATTGCATTTTATCCTAAGAGCAATGGGACAAATGCATTCTCAATAAGCCTATGAATAGAGGCAACAGAGTGTTTAGGATGGTGAACTCTCTGTCTCAGTTCCTTATCTGTAAAGTGGGCTGATAGTAAATAAACCCTCACTTGTAGGGTTATCAAAAGAGCAAACAACTTATACCACATGAAGCACTTAGAACAGTACCTGGAATATCATAATCACTCAATAAGTATTAATAATTTGAATTATGTTGTGTTTTAATCTAGGAAATGACATGATTAGACTTGTGTTGTGAAATGATCATTCTCACCTCAAAAGGTGAATGGTTTTACAGGTTATTTAAAAGTGTGAGATTATAATGTTACAGCTCTTTGAGAATTTGTCTAGCAGGTTTTCTAGTCAGCACTGGAAAATCCCCAGAAAAAAAAAAAAGTGAGATTATATTAATTTTTCAATGTGGAGAACAGTTGGATATGTGAGTGGGCTGTGAGTAAGCAATGAGATGAAGTTCAGAGTAAACTATTCTTTCTTGAAGTGAAAGAATAGTTCCCAAATTTTAAAATAGAAGAGAACATTATATGATCACTTAGTTTTAATTTTTTCATTTAATATGCAAGCAAATGACTGATCACACACACAACAACAACAAAACCGAGGTTTAGAGAGATTAAATAACTTACTCAAAGTCCCACAGCTAGTGAGTGAGAGAGTTGATAGTAAACATTAAGCCCTTTAGATCTTAACCCATAGTTTTTTTAGTTCTCCTTCTGTGTCCTTAAAGGATCATAAGATGCTAGACATCAAGATCTGAACTTTGTTTCTTAGGTCCTTCTCTCTGGAAAGTCTCATTCAAACTAGAACACTGTGCTCTGCCTTTAAATGATTTCCCCAGGAACTGTCTTCATGCTATTGAAATATTTTTGTGGATTTTGTTTGCCATCCTGCATTTCAAAAGGTGATTTAAAAAAAAAAAAACCCTCCATTGAGGATATTCTATTTCGTAATTTCTGATCAAATCTTTTAAGTGAAATGAAAAACAAACTACCCTCTTGAGTGCAAGTGGTTTTTCAAGATGGAGACAAGCTGGGAAATGTTTGTTTCACAGACAGTATCCCTTAATATAACCTCTTAAGAACTGCAAATGAGGCTAATAAGTGTGAACCCAATCCCTAAAGGGCTCTGCCAGCTTTTCTAGGAATTGCATTTTATCCTAAGAGCAATGGGACAAATGCATTCTCAATAAGCCTATGAATAGAGGCAACAGAGTGTTTAGGATGGTGAACTCTCTGTCTCAGTTCCTTATCTGTAAAGTGGGCTGATAGTAAATAAACCCTCACTTGTAGGGTTATCAAAAGAGCAAACAACTTATACCACATGAAGCACTTAGAACAGTACCTGGAATATCATAATCACTCAATAAGTATTAATAATTTGAATTATGTTGTGTTTTAATCTAGGAAATGACATGATTAGACTTGTGTTGTGAAATGATCATTCTCACCTCAAAAGGTGAATGGTTTTACAGGTTATTTAAAAGTGTGAGATTATAATGTTACAGCTCTTTGAGAATTTGTCTAGCAGGTTTTCTAGTCAGCACTGGAAAATCCCCAGAAAAAAAAAAAAGTGAGATTATATTAATTTTTCAATGTGGAGAACAGTTGGATATGTGAGTGGGCTGTGAGTAAGCAATGAGATGAAGTTCAGAGTAAACTATTCTTTCTTGAAGTGAAAGAATAGTTCCCAAATTTTAAAATAGAAGAGAACATTATATGATCACTTAGTTTTAATTTTTTCATTTAATATGCAAGCAAATGACTGATCACACACACAACAACAACAAAACCGAGGTTTAGAGAGATTAAATAACTTACTCAAAGTCCCACAGCTAGTGAGTGAGAGAGTTGATAGTAAACATTAAGCCCTTTAGATCTTAACCCATAGTTTTTTTAGTTCTCCTTCTGTGTCCTTAAAGGATCATAAGATGCTAGACATCAAGATCTGAACTTTGTTTCTTAGGTCCTTCTCTCTGGAAAGTCTCATTCAAACTAGAACACTGTGCTCTGCCTTTAAATGATTTCCCCAGGAACTGTCTTCATGCTATTGAAATATTTTTGTGGATTTTGTTTGCCATCCTGCATTTCAAAAGGTGATTTAAAAAAAAAAAAACCCTCCATTGAGGATATTCTATTTCGTAATTTCTGATCAAATCTTTTAAGTGAAATGAAAAACAAACTACCCTCTTGAGTGCAAGTGGTTTTTCAAGATGGAGACAAGCTGGGAAATGTTTGTTTCACAGACAGTATCCCTTAATATAACCTCTTAAGAACTGCTTCTAAAGCAGTATTTTTTGCTGTGGAAAATGGGGAGCAATTCTGATGTTGCTTCCAAGTAAGAAAATCAGAGCAAGCAAAGCTTTTAGGTTTTCTGGTTCCATCTCTCTCCACTGATCCATTGTCTATCAGAACTTCACAAATGGCCTTTTGTGTCTCTTAGTTGAGTGATGGAATCATGAGACTTGGTGCCAACATTGTTCTGTGCCTTTCAGCTAGTAACTTGATCCCTTTTTTTGATCCATTTATGAAATGAGAAAGAATAAATGTTTTACAAACATATATCTCTAGTTGATATGACAGAGCATTTAAGATACTTAAAGACTGAAACCTAAAATAGTATTTATTATATTACTTTCAAAATACATTTGAAAAAACTGACTGGTTGAAAAGAGTGTCATTTATGATATTTCTTGAGGTTACTAACATGTAAGTACATAACAATATTTATTATGTAATAACACAATATTTATTACTAATAGGTAAAAGTATAACACAGTATTTGTTTCTTGCCACTATAAGAATATCTTGTTGGTAAAGGGCATTAATAAAAATGTTGCCTACTAAAACAGTGAATGAAAAACCTGGTCTAGGGCTTCCCTGGTGGTCCAGTGGATAAAGAGTCTGACTTGCAGTGCAAGGGGCACCGGTTTGATCCCTGGCCCAGGAAGATCCCACATGCCATGGAATGGCTGGATGGGTGTGTACAGTTGTGAGCCAGCGCTCTGGAACACATGCACCCAGAGCTGGTGCTCTGCAACAAGAGAGGCCACTGCAATGGGAGGCCCACACCGGCTGAAGAATAAAGATAGATGATAATAAATAAATAAATAACCAATTCAAAAGCCCAAAATTAAAAAAAAAAAAAAAAAACACTTGGTCTAAAACTCAACATTCAAAAAATTATGATATGGCATTCGGTCCCATCACTTCATGGCAAATAGATGGGCAAACAATGGAAATAATGACAGACTTTATTTGATTGGACTCCAATATCACTGCGATGGTGACTGTAGCCATGAAATTAAAAGATATTTTCTCCTTGGAAGAAAAGCTATGACAAACCTAGGCAGCAGAGACATCAGTTTGCTGACAAAAGTTCCTATAGTTGAAGCTATGGTTTTCCTAGTAGTCATGTATGGGTCTGAGAGCTGGACCATAAAGTAGGGTGGCCACCAAAGAATTGATGCTTTTGAGCTGTGGTGCTAGAGAACACTCTTTTTTTTTTTTTTTTTTTTTAATTTTTAGGCCTCTTTTATTGGTTTTTTATTTACTAATTTTCATCCACCTTTATTCTTTGGCCTGTGTTGTGTGGGCTTCCCACTGCAGTGGCCTCTTTCATTGCAGAGCACAGGTTCTGGGTGAATGCGCCCCTGAGCACTGGCTCGTGTGACACACGGTCCAGTCATTCCCACAGCATGTGGGATCTTCCCAGGTCAGGGATCAAACTGGTGCCTCTTGCATTTCAAGGCAGACTCTTTATCCACTGGATCACCAAGGAAGCCCTAGAGAACACTCTTGAAAATCCCTTGGACTGCAAGGAGATCAGACCAGTCAATTCTAAGGAAATCAATCCTGAGTGTTTATTGGAAGGAATGATGCTGAGGCTGAAGCTGCAATACTTTGGCCACCAGATGGGAAGAGATAACTCATTGGAAAAGAGCCTGGTGTTGGGAAAAATAGAAGGCAAAAGAAGGGAATGACAGAGGATGAGATGGTTGTGTGGCATCAAGGAGTCAATGGACATGAGTCTGAGAAAGCTCTGGGAGATGGTGAAGGAAAGGGAAGGCTGCTGTGCCACGGTCCATGGGGCTGCAAAGAGCAGGCCATGATTGAGCAACTGAACTAAACTGAGATCAGTGAGTATCAGTTTTGGAACATGCACCCAGAGCTGGTGCTCTGCAACAAGAGAGGCCACTGCAATGGGAGGCCCACACCGGCTGAAGAATAAAGATAGATGATAATAAATAAATAAATAACCAATTCAAAAGCCCAAAATTAAAAAAAAAAAAAAAAAACACTTGGTCTAAAACTCAACATTCAAAAAATTATGATATGGCATTCGGTCCCATCACTTCATGGCAAATAGATGGGCAAACAATGGAAATAATGACAGACTTTATTTGATTGGACTCCAATATCACTGCGATGGTGACTGTAGCCATGAAATTAAAAGATATTTTCTCCTTGGAAGAAAAGCTATGACAAACCTAGGCAGCAGAGACATCAGTTTGCTGACAAAAGTTCCTATAGTTGAAGCTATGGTTTTCCTAGTAGTCATGTATGGGTCTGAGAGCTGGACCATAAAGTAGGGTGGCCACCAAAGAATTGATGCTTTTGAGCTGTGGTGCTAGAGAACACTCTTTTTTTTTTTTTTTTTTTTTAATTTTTAGGCCTCTTTTATTGGTTTTTTATTTACTAATTTTCATCCACCTTTATTCTTTGGCCTGTGTTGTGTGGGCTTCCCACTGCAGTGGCCTCTTTCATTGCAGAGCACAGGTTCTGGGTGAATGCGCCCCTGAGCACTGGCTCGTAATTGGACACACGGTCCAGTCATTCCCACAGCATGTGGGATCTTCCCAGGTCAGGGATCAAACTGGTGCCTCTTGCATTTCAAGGCAGACTCTTTATCCACTGGATCACCAAGGAAGCCCTAGAGAACACTCTTGAAAATCCCTTGGACTGCAAGGAGATCAGACCAGTCAATTCTAAGGAAATCAATCCTGAGTGTTTATTGGAAGGAATGATGCTGAGGCTGAAGCTGCAATACTTTGGCCACCAGATGGGAAGAGATAACTCATTGGAAAAGAGCCTGGTGTTGGGAAAAATAGAAGGCAAAAGAAGGGAATGACAGAGGATGAGATGGTTGTGTGGCATCAAGGAGTCAATGGACATGAGTCTGAGAAAGCTCTGGGAGATGGTGAAGGAAAGGGAAGGCTGCTGTGCCACGGTCCATGGGGCTGCAAAGAGCAGGCCATGATTGAGCAACTGAACTAAACTGAGATCAGTGAGTATCAGTTGACTACCCTTCTCTAGAAACAAGCATCCTAATATAAGGGTTGATAAAATACAAAGGGACAATAGATATTTACCTTATAACCTTAGCTACTTGACCACCTATTGTAGCATTAAAAAAAAATGTTGGTTTTACATGAAAATCAGGAGCATTTGCACAAGAATCTGAATATTCGGCTTCTTATGAAAACTGAGAAGATATGAAAATGTTGGACCACAGTATCTTTTCACAGCAGCAGCTGGGACTATCAATAGACTTTTTTAGATGAAAGTTACATTTTCAGGTTCTCTAGGGTTTCTATCACTTGCTATGACTGCCTCAATCAGTCATTATTTATCACTATATTTATACTACAGTTTTTATATTGTAACAGAGCTGAGTGAGAATTAAATTTTTCTGAAACTCATGTCTGTTTTAGCAGTGAGGGAAAAAATCTAGAAAGAATAGAAATGTGTACTTTAAGAAAAATGGAAGAGAATACTTTGTTGTTTGAAATAAAGACAATTCTCATGTGTTTAGTGGCAAACAATGTATTTCTAAAATCTACCTCCTTCACTTATTTATGTTATTATACTAGCCTAAGGTTCATGAGTTTGAGTTTGTGTGAGCTCTCTTTTTAAAATTATTTTGGAGTACTTTGTGCTAGCTATTGTCCAAAAGCTTTACTTAAACTATAACTGATAACAATCACAATGGAAAATGTTTTTTAAGGTTTTGTTCCCAAAACAAAGGAAATCAAAGCATAAAGAGGTTACATAACTTGTACAAAGTTACAAAAGGAGTAAGGGGTAGAGACAAGATCCGAAGCCAAGGAGCCTGGCTTTAGGACCTATGCTTTTAATGATATAGCTAATCTTGTTTCCTCCCTTTCATCTGAATGTATGCAAATGCCTTGTAGCCTTCTCACTTTTGTCAACTCTTAATGCAATAAATCTACTTTTCCTTTTTTTAAAAAAATATTTTATTTATATTTATTTGGCTGCGTTGGGTCTCAGTTGTAGCATGTGGGATCTAGCTCCCTGACCAGGGATCAAACCCAGACCCCTTGCATTGGGAGCACAGAGTCTTAGCCACTGGGCCATCAGGGAATTCCCCTTACTTTTCCTTTTTATTCACTTCTTTTTAAGTTCCACTTGTATTTGCTTAATAATGCATAAAGCTTTTTCTGACAACAATAGCCTGAAGTAATTTCTCCCTTATTTCCTAAAGACTGTATTGTCTCCTACTAGCTTGTGCTGTCTTTTCCATTGTATTGTTATTATTTAAATTTATGTTAACGTGTTTATCTTTTTATTTAATATTTCCCAACTAGAGTGTAATTTTATAACATCTTATAGAAGATGTCCAAAAATATTTAAATAATTATTTTCAGTGTAGGGATTACCTATTCCTAAAAATCTGAGGTTGGTGCCAAAGTACTGCTTGACCTTCCCAGGAGGAGATGAGTGCATGTCTTTCCATTCCACCATCTTGAAACAGAAGCCCTCAAATACATACATTTTATTGATTTCTCTTGGATAATTATATTATTATGTCTAATATAATATTAGATAGAAGTGATGAGAGCAGGAATCCTTGCCTTATTCAATATTTGTAGGTAAAGCTGCAAATAGGGTCTGCTGACCCTGGAAAAGGGGCCTCCACATTTCCCAGTGTTCATTAGGGAACTCTCATGCTCAGTATCCACCATAGATTTAATAAATAACACTCTGAACCTGGCTCAGTGCAAAGTGTTTACCATTTGTTTTCTTAAGGACAAAGTTCAAATTAGAAAAGATTATTTCACATATGTGTAGAAGTAGGGAATGTGTAGTAGTAGTAGAAGAAGGGAACATATTCACCAGAGTTGCAAATCATAGTAAAATGATATTGGGAGTTTGAGGACTACAAAAATATTATTGAACTGATACTTTTCTCATTTGTTATAATATAATTATAAAGCATTTCTTGTTTATGTATGCAAATGCCTTGTAGCCTTCTCACTTTTGTCAACTCTTAATGCAATAAATCTACTTTTCCTTTTTTTAAAAAAATATTTTATTTATATTTATTTGGCTGCGTTGGGTCTCAGTTGTAGCATGTGGGATCTAGCTCCCTGACCAGGGATCAAACCCAGACCCCTTGCATTGGGAGCACAGAGTCTTAGCCACTGGGCCATCAGGGAATTCCTTACTTTTCCTTTTTATTCACTTCTTTTTAAGTTCCACTTGTATTTGCTTAATAATGCATAAAGCTTTTTCTGACAACAATAGCCTGAAGTAATTTCCCCCTTATTTCCTAAAGACTGTATTGTCTCCTACTAGCTTGTGCTGTCTTTTCCATTGTATTGTTATTATTTAAATTTATGTTAACGTGTTTATCTTTTTATTTAATATTTCCCAACTAGAGTGTAATTTTATAACATCTTATAGAAGATGTCCAAAAATATTTAAATAATTATTTTCAGTGTAGGGATTACCTATTCCTAAAAATCTGAGGTTGGTGCCAAAGTACTGCTTGACCTTCCCAGGAGGAGATGAGTGCATGTCTTTCCATTCCACCATCTTGAAACAGAAGCCCTCAAATACATACATTTTATTGATTTCTCTTGGATAATTATATTATTATGTCTAATATAATATTAGATAGAAGTGATGAGAGCAGGAATCCTTGCCTTATTCAATATTTGTAGGTAAAGCTGCAAATAGGGTCTGCTGACCCTGGAAAAGGGGCCTCCACATTTCCCAGTGTTCATTAGGGAACTCTCATGCTCAGTATCCACCATAGATTTAATAAATAACACTCTGAACCTGGCTCAGTGCAAAGTGTTTACCATTTGTTTTCTTAAGGACAAAGTTCAAATTAGAAAAGATTATTTCACATATGTGTAGAAGTAGGGAATGTGTAGTAGTAGTAGAGAAGAAGGGAACATATTCACCAGAGTTGCAAATCATAGTAAAAATGATATTGGGAGTTTGAGGACTACAAAAATATTATTGAACTGATACTTTTCTCATTTGTTATAATATAATTATAAAGCATTTCTTATTTATAAACACATGTGCCATCAGAAGATCTTCTTAATAACTTTCTGGGAATAGCACAGTGAAGACTAGTAGTAGAATCCTGATGGTGACAAATATTAATGGTTAGCATCCATAGTCTAGAATACAGTATACAGTCTGAAAGTCAGTCATTGCATTACATTTGACATTTGGTTATTTTTAGGCAGAATGGTTCTTTTATTTGAGAAAGATCTTGGGGAAATTCTAGAATCACTGTCTTTGACAAACTTTATTTTGGTATGGAAAACAATTTTCTCCCACATTTTCTCTACTCCAGTTAAACTGAATAAGTTGTCAGTGCGACTGAAAAGCCAGAAACTTAACCATTTTCATCTTATTGCATTGAGTTAGATCCTACTTATCTTTATAACTGTAAGCCTTGTGATTTTTGACAAGTCATTTAACATCTTTCCTAGTCTTTGATGTGGGTTGTACATAGATAATAGAAGATTTTGGAGAGCTTTTTAAAAAGTTTTAAGTCTAGGAATAACAAGGGTTACCTTACTTTCAAAAAGACTCACTCTCTGTTACGCTTGGAGGCTGTTACAAAAATTCAAGTTTTACTTGAATTGTAAAGATGGTGAGAGTTCAGACATGATGAGAAGTGGTTAGATTTTGAAGGCAGAGTCTGTTAGGTTTTCTTGTCAGATTGTCTGTAGGACACACCTAAAAAGGAGTCAAAGATACTTTCAAGTTTATGACTGTGACAATTAAAATTATGGGTAATAGCAGTTCAGATGGAAAGGTTAAACGGAATTAGGGTGTGTACACTTGGGTGTGTAGTTGGGAAGGGGCAGTATTGATCTGCAGTTCAGCTTTGACATATTAAATTTGATATGTCAATTCATTTATTCTTATTTTGGAAGGTAGTCTTAGCCAGGGTGTTAAACAAGCAAACAAGTATACTGAAGAGAATATGGGCAATAGACTTCCACAAATCTGGACTCCAGTGTCAGCTCTTCTCCTTAACTGGTTGTTGCAGCTTGGGGAAAACACCTTAATCTAGCGAATTTCAACTTCAAGATATGTACAATGAACACAATAATATGTACAATGATATATAGCTTCTTGAGAAAAATAAAAATAAAGTGAATAACATGTCATCTTTAATAACTTTCTGGGAATAGCACAGTGAAGACTAGTAGTAGAATCCTGATGGTGACAAATATTAATGGTTAGCATCCATAGTCTAGAATACAGTATACAGTCTGAAAGTCAGTCATTGCATTACATTTGACATTTGGTTATTTTTAGGCAGAATGGTTCTTTTATTTGAGAAAGATCTTGGGGAAATTCTAGAATCACTGTCTTTGACAAACTTTATTTTGGTATGGAAAACAATTTTCTCCACATTTCTCTACTCCAGTTAAACTGAATAAGTTGTCAGTGCGACTGAAAAGCCAGAAACTTAACCATTTTCATCTTATTGCATTGAGTTAGATCCTACTTATCTTTATAACTGTAAGCCTTGTGATTTTTGACAAGTCATTTAACATCTTTCCTAGTCTTTGATGTGGGTTGTACATAGATAATAGAAGATTTTGGAGAGTTTTTTAAAAGTTTTAAGTCTAGGAATAACAAGGGTTACCTTACTTTCAAAAAGACTCACTCTCTGTTACGCTTGGAGGCTGTTACAAAAATTCAAGTTTTACTTGAATTGTAAAGATGGTGAGAGTTCAGACATGATGAGAAGTGGTTAGATTTTGAAGGCAGAGTCTGTTAGGTTTTCTTGTCAGATTGTCTGTAGGACACACCTAAAAAGGAGTCAAAGATACTTTCAAGTTTATGACTGTGACAATTAAAATTATGGGTAATAGCAGTTCAGATGGAAAGGTTAAACGGAATTAGGGTGTGTACACTTGGGTGTGTAGTTGGGAAGGGGCAGTATTGATCTGCAGTTCAGCTTTGACATATTAAATTTGATATGTCAATTCATTTATTCTTATTTTGGAAGGTAGTCTTAGCCAGGGTGTTAAACAAGCAAACAAGTATACTGAAGAGAATATGGGCAATAGACTTCCACAAATCTGGACTCCAGTGTCAGCTCTTCTCCTTAACTGGTTGTTGCAGCTTGGGGAAAACACCTTAATCTAGCGAATTTCAACTTCAAGATATGTACAATGAACACAATAATATGTACAATGATATATAGCTTCTTGAGGAAAAAATAAAATATCATAAGTGAAATAACTGTATGTGTGGGAGATGGGTTTAGCCAAAAGCATTATAATGGAAACCAGAATTCCTGGAGAAAAATGAGGACACAAGTCAGGCTCTTGTGAACTCATCATCCAGTGGAATGCAGTCAGAAGGGATCTGCGGAAAACTGCGATCCTTAGACTGCCTGGATTCCTGGGTGTGGGTCGCGAGATAAGACCTCTGCAATTCTTAAGACAAATAAGAGAGTAGTTAGTTTGAACAGGTGTCTCTGGTTGAAGTCAGCAAAAGGGTATATTTATCCATGCCTAGAAGGAATTATCTGATTTGTGTGCGCACACCCTACCTGCCCCACTGTACATATTCGTGTAAAATTTTCTAATAAAAAGACTATGCATGAAACAGTCGTTGCTAGTGCCTCTTGGAGGCGTCTAGTCCCCTGATCTCCACTCTATATAATCTATCTTTGTTTCTGTCTTTATCCTTTGAGTCACCACTCTTCTCCCTGTCATTAACAAAGCTGATCTTTGTTATATATGCATATAGTGTGTAATTAACATCTAAAAAATTATTATTATTAAAATTAAATAATGTTCCAAGCACAGCTATTGTCATCACTTGCTAACACTATTCTGATTTCTGCTCTCAATTCCCCCCCCCTGAATTTTAGATCCTAGATTAGTGTTCACTGCTCTTGTCCATCCCCTGACTTAATTATTACAGTATGTAATAAATGTATATACACTGTGTAATCCATAAGGTTATCTCTATTTTGGTCTATTATCCCCTTTTTTACTCAATGGACACCAGGTCTTAAAGTCCAGATATTCATTTTTTTAATCTGAAGCACACACAAGATATTTTTGCCTACCAAAACAAACAAAAAAATGCGATGGACTGGGAAATAATCAATCTGATTCTATGAGAAAAATTAACCAAAATAGTAACATTTTCAATTGAGATTAAGATTTATTTACCTAACTTTTACAATGAAAAGTAAAAAAAAAAAGATTAAATACATTTATATTGCAGAAAGATGACAAAATTTTAGTTGTTGCACTGCTATGCTTATTAACTTTCTTTTGGTTCAAATATTTCTAGGATGTTTTAGAATGTACAGTGATTTTTAAATACCCAGTGGGTCAGTGATAAAATCAAAGAACCAGAAAATACTTCAAGAAAAATGGAAACACAATTTCCCAGAAACGATGGGAAGCAGGAAAAGCAGTTCTGTGACAGAAATTCAAGGTGATAGAGGCCTTTGGTAAGAAACAGGAAAAATCTCAAATAAACAAGCTAAACTACCACCTAAATGGATTATTAAAAGAAGAATCCCTCAAATAAACAGAAGGAAACTAAACCTTTACCAAACACTAAAAAGAACGCCCACTGTACATATAGAGAGTTTGAACAGGTGTTTTATAAATATATTATCCATGCCTAGAAGGAATTATCTGATTTGTGCGCACACCCTACCTGCCCACTGTACATATTCGTGTAAAATTTTCTAATAAAAAGACTATGCATGAAACAGTCGTTGCTAGTGCCTCTTGGAGGCGTCTAGTCCCCTGATCTCCACTCTATATAATCTATCTTTGTTTCTGTCTTTATCCTTTGAGTCACCACTCTTCTCCCTGTCATTAACAAAGCTGATCTTTGTTATATATGCATATAGTGTGTAATTAACATCTAAAAAATTATTATTATTAAAATTAAATAATGTTCCAAGCACAGCTATTGTCATCACTTGCTAACACTATTCTGATTTCTGCTCTCAATTCCCCCCCCCTGAATTTTAGATCCTAGATTAGTGTTCACTGCTCTTGTCCATCCCCTGACTTAATTATTACAGTATGTAATAAATGTATATACACTGTGTAATCCATAAGGTTATCTCTATTTTGGTCTATTATCCCCTTTTTTACTCAATGGACACCAGGTCTTAAAGTCCAGATATTCATTTTTTTAATCTGAAGCACACACAAGATATTTTTGCCTACCAAAACAAACAAAAAAATGCGATGGACTGGGAAATAATCAATCTGATTCTATGAGAAAAATTAACCAAAATAGTAACATTTTCAATTGAGATTAAGATTTATTTACCTAACTTTTACAATGAAAAGTAAAAAAAAAAAGATTAAATACATTTATATTGCAGAAAGATGACAAAATTTTAGTTGTTGCACTGCTATGCTTATTAACTTTCTTTTGGTTCAAATATTTCTAGGATGTTTTAGAATGTACAGTGATTTTTAAATACCCAGTGGGTCAGTGATAAAATCAAAGAACCAGAAAATACTTCAAGAAAAATGGAAACACAATTTCCCAGAAACGATGGGAAGCAGGAAAAGCAGTTCTGTGACAGAAATTCAAGGTGATAGAGGCCTTTGGTAAGAAACAGGAAAAATCTCAAATAAACAAGCTAAACTACCACCTAAATGGATTATTAAAAGAAGAATAAACAAAACCCAAAGTTTAAAAGAAGGAAATAGAAATTTTAAAAAAGAAATAATCAATGAAAATAAGATCTGGATTTTTGAAGTGGTAAACAAAAATAATAAACCTTTAGCCAAACTCACTAAGAAGAAAAGAGAGAACTCAAGTAAATAAAATAAGAAATGAAAGAGGAGAAGTAATAACTGATACAACACTGATACAAAATTTAAAAAATAGGAGAATACTATGAACAGTTATAGGCAAACAATTGGACAACCTGGAAGAAGTGAGCAAGTTTCTAGAAACATACAGCTTGTCAAGGCTGAGTCAACAATAAATTGAGACCATAAACACACCAATCACTGAAAGTGAAATTGAATCTGTAATGCAAAAACCCATAGTAAGCAAAACGCCAGGACCACATTTCTTCACAGGGGAATCCTACCAAACATAAAGAAGAGCTACTACCTATGCTTCTCAAACTATTCCGAAAAACTAAGGAGGAAGGAAGACTCTCAAATTCTTTCTACAAGGCCACCAGTTACCCTGATAACAAACTGAAAACTCTACAATAAAAAAATTACAAGCCAGTAATTTTGATTAATATAAATTCAAAAATCCTTAACAAAATATTAGCAAACTGAATCCAACAGTATTTAAAAAGGGTCATACATCATGATCGAGGTGGATTTATTCAGGGATTACAAGATTGATTCAACATATGCAAATCAATCATGTGATATATCACATTAATAAAAGCAAAACATATGCAAATCAAATGTGATATCATGAAAAAAAATTTTAGCAGAAAGATGACAAAATTTTAGTTGTTGCACTGCTATGCTTATTAACTTTCTTTTGGTTCAAATATTTCTAGGATGTTTTAGAATGTACAGTGATTTTTAAATACCCAGTGGGTCAGTGATAAAATCAAAGAACCAGAAAATACTTCAAGAAAAATGGAAACACAATTTCCCAGAAACGATGGGAAGCAGGAAAAGCAGTTCTGTGACAGAAATTCAAGGTGATAGAGGCCTTTGGTAAGAAACAGGAAAAATCTCAAATAAACAAGCTAAACTACCACCTAAATGGATTATTAAAAGAAGAATAAACAAAACCCAAAGTTTAAAAGAAGGAAATAGAAATTTTAAAAAAGAAATAATCAATGAAAATAAGATCTGGATTTTTGAAGTGGTAAACAAAAATAATAAACCTTTAGCCAAACTCACTAAGAAGAAAAGAGAGAACTCAAGTAAATAAAATAAGAAATGAAAGAGGAGAAGTAATAACTGATACAACACTGATACAAAATTTAAAAAATAGGAGAATACTATGAACAGTTATAGGCAAACAATTGGACAACCTGGAAGAAGTGAGCAAGTTTCTAGAAACATACAGCTTGTCAAGGCTGAGTCAACAATAAATTGAGACCATAAACACACCAATCACTGAAAGTGAAATTGAATCTGTAATGCAAAAACCCATAGTAAGCAAAACGCCAGGACCACATTTCTTCACAGGGGAATCCTACCAAACATAAAGAAGAGCTACTACCTATGCTTCTCAAACTATTCCGAAAAACTAAGGAGGAAGGAAGACTCTCAAATTCTTTCTACAAGGCCACCAGTTACCCTGATAACAAACTGAAAACTCTACAATAAAAAAATTACAAGCCAGTAATTTTGATTAATATAAATTCAAAAATCCTTAACAAAATATTAGCAAACTGAATCCAACAGTATTTAAAAAGGGTCATACATCATGATCGAGGTGGATTTATTCAGGGATTACAAGATTGATTCAACATATGCAAATCAATCATGTGATATATCACATTAATAAAAAGAAAGACAAAAATCACATATAGATGCAGAAAAAGCTTCTGAAAAAAATTTAATGTTCATGATTAGAATCATCATCAAAGGGAGCATAAAAGAAACATATTTCAAAGTAATAAAGGACATTTGTGACAAACTCACAGCCAATAAAATGCTCAAAGGTAGAAAGCTGAAAATTTTACCACTAAATTCAGGAAAAAGGCAAAATCACCTACTCTCACCATTTTTATTTAGTACAGTATTGGAAGTACTAACCATAGCAATCATAAAAGAAAAAGAAAACTTATCCAAATTGGAAAGGAAAATGTAAAATTGTCACTGTTTGCAGATGACATGATACTCTATATAAGAGAACCCTAAACTGTCCACTGAAAAACTGTCAGAACTGATAAATAAATTCAAGGTTGAAGGACACAAAATTAATACACAGAAGTATGTTGCCTTTCTAAATACCAATAACAAAATATCAGAAAGAGAGATGATGCTGTTAAAGTTATGCACTAAATATGCCAGCAAATTTAGAAAACTCATCAGTGGCCACAGGACTGGCAAAGTCAATTTTCATTTCAATCCCAAAGGAAGGGAATGCCAAAGAATGTCCAAGCTACCACACAACTGCACTCATTTCACATGCTAGCAAGATAATGCTCAAAATCCTTCAAACCAAGCTTCAACAATACATGATCTGAGAATTCCAGATGTACAAGTTGCATTTAGAAAAGGTGAAGGAGCCAGTGAACAAATTGCCAACCTCCATTGGATCATAGAAAAAGCTAGAAAATTCCAAAAAAAACATAAACTTCAGTTTCATGACTACTCTAAAGCCTTTGACTGTGTGGATCACAACAAAATGTGAAAAATTCTTAAATAGTTGGGAATATAAGACTACTTTATGTGCCTTCTGAAAAACATGTATGTGAGCCAGAAGCAACAGAACCAGACATGGAACAACAGACTGGTTCTGCATTGGGAATGGAGTATATCAAGACTGTACATTGTCACCTTGCTTATTTAACTTATATGCAGAGTACATTATCAAAATGTCAGTCTGGATGAGGTACAGGCTGGAATCACGATTTCCAGGAGAAATATCAATAGCCTCAGATATGCAGATGACACCATCCTTATGGAAGAAAGTGAAGAGGAACTAAAGAGCCTCTTGATGAATGTGAACAAGGAGAGTGAAAAAGCTGAATTAAAACTCAACATTCAAAAAATTACCATGGTATCCAATAAAATGCTCAAAGGTAGAAAGCTGAAAATTTTACCACTAAATTCAGGAAAAGGCAAAATCACCTACTCTCACCATTTTTATTTAGTACAGTATTGGAAGTACTAACCATAGCAATCATAAAAGAAAAAGAAAACTTATCCAAATTGGAAAGGAAAATGTAAAATTGTCACTGTTTGCAGATGACATGATACTCTATATAAGAGAACCCTAAACTGTCCACTGAAAAACTGTCAGAACTGATAAATAAATTCAAGGTTGAAGGACACAAAATTAATACACAGAAGTATGTTGCCTTTCTAAATACCAATAACAAAATATCAGAAAGAGAGATGATGCTGTTAAAGTTATGCACTAAATATGCCAGCAAATTTAGAAAACTCATCAGTGGCCACAGGACTGGCAAAAGTCAATTTTCATTTCAATCCCAAAGGAAGGGAATGCCAAAGAATGTCCAAGCTACCACACAACTGCACTCATTTCACATGCTAGCAAGATAATGCTCAAAATCCTTCAAACCAAGCTTCAACAATACATGATCTGAGAATTCCAGATGTACAAGTTGCATTTAGAAAAGGTGAAGGAGCCAGTGAACAAATTGCCAACCTCCATTGGATCATAGAAAAAGCTAGAAAATTCCAAAAAAAACATAAACTTCAGTTTCATGACTACTCTAAAGCCTTTGACTGTGTGGATCACAACAAAATGTGAAAAATTCTTAAATAGTTGGGAATATAAGACTACTTTATGTGCCTTCTGAAAAACATGTATGTGAGCCAAGAAGCAACAGAACCAGACATGGAACAACAGACTGGTTCTGCATTGGGAATGGAGTATATCAAGACTGTACATTGTCACCTTGCTTATTTAACTTATATGCAGAGTACATTATCAAAATGTCAGTCTGGATGAGGTACAGGCTGGAATCACGATTTCCAGGAGAAATATCAATAGCCTCAGATATGCAGATGACACCATCCTTATGGAAGAAAGTGAAGAGGAACTAAAGAGCCTCTTGATGAATGTGAACAAGGAGAGTGAAAAAGCTGAATTAAAACTCAACATTCAAAAAATTACCATGGTATCCAGCCCTATCACTTCATGAGAAATAGATGGGGAAACAATACACACAGTGACAGACTATATTTCTTGGGGTCCAAAATCACTGCAGATAGTGATTTCAGCCATGTAACTAAAAGGTGCTTGCTCCTTGGAAGAAAAGCTATGACAAACCTAGATGGCCTATTAAAAAGCAGCGGCATCACTTTGCCAACAAAGGGCCATACAGTCAAAGCTATGATTTTTCCAGTAATCATGTATGGATATAAGAGTTGGACCATAAAGAAGGTGGGCATTGGGCTTCCCTGGTGGTCCAGTGGATAAAAATACCACCTTGCAGTGCAAGTGGCGCCGGTTCGATCCCTGGCCTGGGAAGATCCCACGTGCCATGGAATGGCTGGACTGATGTGTCCAACTACTGAGCTACTGAGCCAGTGCTCTGGAGTGCATGCACCCAGAGCTAGTGCTCTGCAACGAGAGAGGCCACTGCAATGGGAGGCCCACACAGGCCAAAGAACAAAGATGGAAATAAGGGAAAAACAAATAGCAGTGGCCAAAAAAAAAAAAAGGGAAAAAAAAGAAGGTGGGCACTGAAGAACTGATACTTTTGGACTCTGGTGTTGGTGAAGATTGTCCAGATTCCCTTGCACTGCAAAGAGATCAAATCAGTCAATGCTAAGGAAATCAACTTTAAATATTCATTGGAAGGACTGATGCTAAAGCTGAAGCTCCAGTACGCTGGCCATCTGATGCAAAGAGCTGATTCACTGGAAAATGCCCTGAGTCTGCGTAAGATTGAGAGCAGGAGAAAAAGAGAACAGCAGAGGCTGACATGGTTGGATGGCATCACTGACTCAATCAACATGAATTTGAGCCAACTCCGTGATAGTGAAATATAGGGAAGCCTGGCATGCTGTAGTCCATGGGGTCACAAAGAGTCAGACATGACTGAGAGACTGAACAACAACAATATTCTATCTAAAACTTGTTTTAAACTTGAAATAGGATGAGGTACAGGCTGGAATCACGATTTCCAGGAGAAATATCAATAGCCTCAGATATGCAGATGACACCATCCTTATGGAAGAAAGTGAAGAGGAACTAAAGAGCCTCTTGATGAATGTGAACAAGGAGAGTGAAAAGCTGAATTAAAACTCAACATTCAAAAAATTACCATGGTATCCAGCCCTATCACTTCATGAGAAATAGATGGGGAAACAATACACACAGTGACAGACTATATTTCTTGGGGTCCAAAATCACTGCAGATAGTGATTTCAGCCATGTAACTAAAAGGTGCTTGCTCCTTGGAAGAAAAGCTATGACAAACCTAGATGGCCTATTAAAAAGCAGCGGCATCACTTTGCCAACAAAGGGCCATACAGTCAAAGCTATGATTTTTCCAGTAATCATGTATGGATATAAGAGTTGGACCATAAAGAAGGTGGGCATTGGGCTTCCCTGGTGGTCCAGTGGATAAAAATACCACCTTGCAGTGCAAGTGGCGCCGGTTCGATCCCTGGCCTGGGAAGATCCCACGTGCCATGGAATGGCTGGACTGATGTGTCCAACTACTGAGCTACTGAGCCAGTGCTCTGGAGTGCATGCACCCAGAGCTAGTGCTCTGCAACGAGAGAGGCCACTGCAATGGGAGGCCCACACAGGCCAAAGAACAAAGATGGAAATAAGGGAAAGACCAATAGCAGTGGCCAAAAAAAAAAAAAGGGAAAAAAAAGAAGGTGGGCACTGAAGAACTGATACTTTTGGACTCTGGTGTTGGTGAAGATTGTCCAGATTCCCTTGCACTGCAAAGAGATCAAATCAGTCAATGCTAAGGAAATCAACTTTAAATATTCATTGGAAGGACTGATGCTAAAGCTGAAGCTCCAGTACGCTGGCCATCTGATGCAAAGAGCTGATTCACTGGAAAATGCCCTGAGTCTGCGTAAGATTGAGAGCAGGAGAAAAAGAGAACAGCAGAGGCTGACATGGTTGGATGGCATCACTGACTCAATCAACATGAATTTGAGCCAACTCCGTGATAGTGAAATATAGGGAAGCCTGGCATGCTGTAGTCCATGGGGTCACAAAGAGTCAGACATGACTGAGAGACTGAACAACAACAATATTCTATCTAAAACTTGTTTTAAACTTGAAATATAGTTGTACAATACAAGTTATTATTGTATAACACAGGGGTCACAATTTTTAAATGTTATACTCCAACTATATATATTTTATAAAATATTGGCTATACTCTCTGTGTTGTACAATAAGTCATTGTAGCTTATTTTTCACCTAATATTTTGTACCTCTAATCTGATAAGCCTATATCATCCTCTCACTTTCCGTCTCCCCACTGATAACCACTGAATAGTTTGGTTTGGTTACCAAGACTATCACAAGTGGAAATGGAAAGTTTCTTCAAAGTAGTAGCACTGGTGGTAATATGATCTGCTTTGTTTTCTAATTTGTCATGTTACATCAAAGCTGAAAACCCTTTGTCAGATTTCAGTTTCCTTTAGGATGAAGTTAAAATGTTTTCTTGACTTACAAATGCCTGCATAATTTTTCCTTTTGCTCCAGTGTCATATCATGTCATATTATTCCCTGACGTTCTGTTCTTTATTCAAATTGCTCTTTTTACAGTTCCTTGAATATCTTGTTCAAATGGCTGGTGATTTTGATTTTATCTCTGAATTTAAGAATTTTGTTTTCCTTTCGCTAGATGCTGGTTATGTGATCATGGTAAAGTATAAGATGGGCCACTAAGAGTGATGTCCATCGGCTTGACTCCTAGGAATATAGGATCTCTGTCTCTCTAAGAGCCCCATGTTGCGCTTCCCACCCCTGTGTCCCTGCAGAGTTCTAGCTTGTGAGTTAATATTACTACTGGTCATTGCTCAGCTCAAGTCAGGAAAGGCAAGGTGCCAACTGGTCCACCTGTTTAGAGCATAGTGGCCAAGTTAATAATTCTATTTTTCTAGGGCTTCTATTAGCTCATTGTGTCTCCTGATGTTAATGTGAAGAAAGTAAATTTTGGGACAACAGCATATCACTCTTCTCCCACATGTTTTGAAAAATAATTCCCAACTGACTCAATCAACATGAATTTGAGCCAACTCCGTGATAGTGAAATATAGGGAAGCCTGGCATGCTGTAGTCCATGGGGTCACAAAGAGTCAGACATGACTGAGAGACTGAACAACAACAATATTCTATCTAAAACTTGTTTTAAACTTGAAATATAGTTGTACAATACAAGTTATTATTGTATAACACAGGGGTCACAATTTTAAATGTTATACTCCAACTATATATATTTTATAAAATATTGGCTATACTCTCTGTGTTGTACAATAAGTCATTGTAGCTTATTTTTCACCTAATATTTTGTACCTCTAATCTGATAAGCCTATATCATCCTCTCACTTTCCGTCTCCCCACTGATAACCACTGAATAGTTTGGTTTGGTTACCAAGACTATCACAAGTGGAAATGGAAAGTTTCTTCAAAGTAGTAGCACTGGTGGTAATATGATCTGCTTTGTTTTCTAATTTGTCATGTTACATCAAAGCTGAAAACCCTTTGTCAGATTTCAGTTTCCTTTAGGATGAAGTTAAAATGTTTTCTTGACTTACAAATGCCTGCATAATTTTTCCTTTTGCTCCAGTGTCATATCATGTCATATTATTCCCTGACGTTCTGTTCTTTATTCAAATTGCTCTTTTTACAGTTCCTTGAATATCTTGTTCAAATGGCTGGTGATTTTGATTTTATCTCTGAATTTAAGAATTTTGTTTTCCTTTCGCTAGATGCTGGTTATGTGATCATGGTAAAGTATAAGATGGGCCACTAAGAGTGATGTCCATCGGCTTGACTCCTAGGAATATAGGATCTCTGTCTCTCTAAGAGCCCCATGTTGCGCTTCCCACCCCTGTGTCCCTGCAGAGTTCTAGCTTGTGAGTTAATATTACTACTGGTCATTGCTCAGCTCAAGTCAGGAAAGGCAAGGTGCCAACTGGTCCACCTGTTTAGAGCATAGTGGCCAAGTTAATAATTCTATTTTTCTAGGGCTTCTATTAGCTCATTGTGTCTCCTGATGTTAATGTGAAGAAAGTAAATTTTGGGACAACAGCATATCACTCTTCTCCCCACATGTTTTGAAAAATAATTCCCTAAGTGAATATGATTGCTTTTAATTAACTAATTAACTAATTTTGACATTTGTCAAATATTATCTATGATGTCTAATTTTGTATGTTAACCTGACTACACCCATATATTTGGTTGAATATTATTATAGAAGTTTCTATGAAGGTATTTTTCAGATGAGATTATGAGTAAAGAATATTACACTTGAAAATATGAGTGGAATATCATCTAATCAGTTGAAAGTCTTGATGAAAAAAGACTGAATTCCCCAAATATAAGAGAGTTATGCCAGCAGACTGCCTTTGAACTGAACTGCAGAATCAACTTCATGGATCTCTAGTCAACTGATCCAATCTACGAATTGCGGCCTTGCCAGCCTCTACAATCATATGAGACATTTCCTTATTCTGTAAGGAATCTCTCTCTCTCTCTACTTCCCTTATGGCCCAGATGATAAAGAATCTGCCTGCAATACAGGAGACCTAGGTTTAATCCCTGGTTTGGGAAGATCCCCTGAAGAAGGAATGGCTACCCACTTCAGTATACTTTCCTGGAGAATTCCATGGACAGAGGAGTGAGAAGAGCTACAGTCCCTCGGGTCACAAAAAGTCAAACACAACTGAGCATATATGTGTGTGTATACAAATATAAATATACACGCATATATGTTTGAGGGATATATATATATATATATATATATATATATATATATATAACATGCACATGTGTATGAGTGAGTGTAAACACATATATCCTATCAGTTATTTCTCTGGAAAACATTTATTAATAAATCATCCCACCTTGTAGAATTGTTTCTTTTCTTACATATAGATAGATAGATAGATTTTTTTTAAGTTATAGTTTTCTTCTCTTTTCTTTTCTTATGGATAAATAAGATTCTAAGTATTTAAAGGGTATAATATGGTGATTAGATATATATATACATTGTGAAATATCACCACAATCAAGTTAATTAACACATCTGTCACCTCATGTAGTTTCCTTTTCCTGTGTGTATGGTGAGAATACTCAAGGTCTACTCTCTAACATTTAAAGCACAAAATAGAGTATTATTAAGTGTAGTCACCATGTTCCACATTAGATCTCTAGAAATTATTTATATTACACTTAAAAGTTCATCCTCTTTGAACAGTTTCAAATTTCCCTTGACTCCAGCACTGAGTAATCACTTTATATCAGTTCTTTTTGGTTTTACGTATTTGACTTTTTTAGATTCCGCATATGAATAAGATTGCAAAGAATTGAATTTTGTGTCTGGCTTATTTTACTTAGCATAATGTCCTCAAAGTTCATTCATGTTGTCACAAATGGCAAGATTTCCTTTTCTTAATTGTTGAATAATGCCTGTATTTGTGTGTGTTTATATAATAGAATCACATTTTAATCACAAAATATATAATCACACTTTTTTTATACTCAGCTGTTGACAGATACATTGCTTCCATGTCTTGGTTATTATGATTGACAATAAATGTGTGAGTGAGTTTATTTTTTGGAGATACTGATTTCATTTCCTTCAGAAGTATACCTGAGAAAAGGATTGCTGGATCATACGGTAGTTCTGTCTTTAATTTTTTTAAATAATTTTATTTATTCTAGTTGCGTTAGGCCATTATTGCTGGACATGGGGTTTCTCTAGTTGCAGTGAGAAGACTAAGTAACTGTGGCTCATGGGCTCTAGAGCACGAGCTCAGTATTTGTGGCACATGGGCTTAGTTGCTTCCCTGTATGTAGCATCTTCCCAGACCAGGGATTGAACCCATGTCCCTAGCATTGGCAAGTGATTTCTTGTTCACTGTATGATGAGCAAAGTCCTATCATTTTTTTATGAACCTCCATATTCTTTTCCATAGTCACTGCACCAATTTACATTCCCACCAACAGTGTGGGCTTCCCAGGTGGTGTGAGTGGTAAAGAATTGACCTGTGAATGCAAGAGACCTAAGATAAGCAAGTTCAGTCCCTGGATTGGGAAGATCCCCCGGAGGAGGGCATGGAAACCCACTGTAGTATTCTTGCCTGGAGAATCCCATGGACACAGGAGTTTAGTGGGCTACAGACCATGGGGTTGCAAATAGTCAGATAGGACCGAAGCGACATAGTATCCAGCACCAATAGTACACAAGGGATCCCTTTTCTCTACTCTTTGCCAACGCTTTTTAATCTCCTGTATTTTTGAGGATAGCAATCCTAACAGATGTAAAGTATATTTTATTGTGGTTTTAATTTGCATTTCCCTGATGATTAGTGCTGTTAAGCACCTTTACATGTAACTGTGGACATTTGTATTTCTTGGGAAAAACATCTATTCACGTCTTTTGCCCATTTTAAATTGTATATTTTGGCTATTTAGTTGTGTGAGTTCCTTATATATTTTAGATATTACCCCTTATTAGATGTATGGTATGCAAATATTTTCTCTCATTCTGTGGTTGTTTTTCCGTTTTGTTGTTTCTTTTGCTGTGCAGAGCTTTTTTATTTGGATGTCACCCAACTTGTTCATTTTTGCTTTTGTTATATTTGCTTTTATGGCCTAGCTTTTGTTGTTTTTAAATAAACATTTTGCTTTTGAAATAATAAATCTATGTTTCACAGAATGCATTCCATGTCATTAAGAAAAGGATTGCTGGATCATACGGTAGTTCTGTCTTTAATTTTTTTAAATAATTTTATTTATTCTAGTTGCGTTAGGCCATTATTGCTGGACATGGGGTTTCTCTAGTTGCAGTGAGAAGACTAAGTAACTGTGGCTCATGGGCTCTAGAGCACGAGCTCAGTATTTGTGGCACATGGGCTTAGTTGCTTCCCTGTATGTAGCATCTTCCCAGACCAGGGATTGAACCCATGTCCCTAGCATTGGCAAGTGATTTCTTGTTCACTGTAGATGAGCAAAGTCCTATCATTTTTTTATGAACCTCCATATTCTTTTCCATAGTCACTGCACCAATTTACATTCCCACCAACAGTGTGGGCTTCCCAGGTGGTGTGAGTGGTAAAGAATTGACCTGTGAATGCAAGAGACCTAAGATAAGCAAGTTCAGTCCCTGGATTGGGAAGATCCCCCGGAGGAGGGCATGGAAACCCACTGTAGTATTCTTGCCTGGAGAATCCCATGGACACAGGAGTTTAGTGGGCTACAGACCATGGGGTTGCAAATAGTCAGATAGGACCGAAGCGACATAGTATCCAGCACCAATAGTACACAAGGGATCCCTTTTCTCTACTCTTTGCCAACGCTTTTTAATCTCCTGTATTTTTGAGGATAGCAATCCTAACAGATGTAAAGTATATTTTATTGTGGTTTTAATTTGCATTTCCCTGATGATTAGTGCTGTTAAGCACCTTTACATGTAACTGTGGACATTTGTATTTCTTGGGAAAAACATCTATTCACGTCTTTTGCCCATTTTAAATTGTATATTTTGGCTATTTAGTTGTGTGAGTTCCTTATATATTTTAGATATTACCCCTTATTAGATGTATGGTATGCAAATATTTTCTCTCATTCTGTGGTTGTTTTTCCGTTTTGTTGTTTCTTTTGCTGTGCAGAGCTTTTTTATTTGGATGTCACCCAACTTGTTCATTTTTGCTTTTGTTATATTTGCTTTTATGGCCTAGCTTTTGTTGTCATAACCAAATAATTATTGCCAAAACCAATAAAAACATTTTCAGTCCTCTTTTGTAAATAATTAAATCTATGTTTCACAGAATGCATTCCATGTCATTAATCCTTCTATCTTTTTTGATGGTTTTCTTCCCTCTAGATTCACAGTTTTTGCAACTTTTCTCAGTTTAAGACTGAGATGCTGATATCTCTCTGTTTGGTAGTGTCTTCTTGTGAAAACTAGACTGGAAGAATATAAAAACTCTGTTAAATTTCCATGCAGATTTTGAATGTAATGTATCTGTGACAATATTCACTTGTCTTTTCAGACTAGCCCCAAATCAGATTGTCACTTTCAATGATATAATACAAAAATCATTGCACAGTACTCAGACAGCCTTGTTTTCTTCTTACACTGATTAAATCAAAATGACTGTCAGATTTTCTAGCCTAACTTGAAATGTGATAGACAAGAACACAGTGGACTTTTATCAAATTGCTATACTGGCCGCAGCATAATTCTTTTTCTATTGCTATAGTAGAGCTATCAGAGGATAAGTTAATACAACATTCTTATTTGGAGGGAGGATTTAGTTGTTTTACAATGTTGCATTACTTTTAGGTGTACAGAGAGGTTATTGTTATACATCTTTTACAGAGTTTTGTTGTTTATATAATCCCAAAATAATCATAAGTATATCCCAGATTCCTCCCACTTGAGCCCCCTCCCTTCTCCCCCTGTCCACCCCCCAAGTTGTTGCATAACCCCCATGTAAGTTCCCTTAGTCTTACAACTTAATCACATTGGTTATCTCTTTTACATATGATAGTGTAGGTTTTCATGTTACTCTTTCTATACCTCTTGCCTGATCTTCCCTCCCTGCAATGTCCATAGGTCTGTTTTCTATGTCTGTTTCTCCATAGCTGCTCTGCATGTGTATTTATTGATATCACCTTATTAGATTCCATGTATATGCTTTAGTATACTGTATTTGTCCTTTTCCTTTTGACTTACTTCACTTTGTATAATAGGTTCTAGATTCACCCACCTCATTAGGACTGAGTCTTCTGCATTTCTTTTTATGACTGAGAAATATTCCATTGTATATATGTACCAGAGTTCCTTTATCCATTCATTCATCGATGGACATCTAGGCTGTTTCCATGTTCTAAGTATTGTATAGAGTGCTATGATGAAATTTGGGGTACAGGTGTCTTTTTCAATTTTGATTTCGTCAGGGTATAAGCCTAATAGTGGGATTGCTGAGTCATATGGTATTTCTATTCTTAGTTTTTTAGGAATCTCCATACTGTCTTCCATAGTGGTTGTATCAATTTACATTCCCATCAGCAATGCAGGAGTGTTCCCTTTTCTCCGCACCCTCTCCAGCATTTCTAATCAGTAGATTTTTTGATGATGGCCATTCTCACTGGTGTGAGGTGGTATCTCATTCTGGTTTTGATTTTCATTTCTCTAATAATGAGAAACATTGAGCATCTTTTTCATGTGCTTTTTGGTCATGTGCATGTCTTCTTTGGTCTCCATAGATCTTTTTCCCATTTTTTGATTGGGTTGTTTGTTTTTATGGTGTTGAGTTGCCTGAGTTGTTTGTATATTTTGGAAATTAATTCTTTGTCTGTTGTTTCATTTGCTATGATATTCTCCCATTCTCTCTGCTATCTGTTCACCTTGTTTGCAGTTTCTTTTGCTGTACAAAAGCTTTTAAATTTCATTAAGTCCCACGTGTTTATTTTTGTTTTCATTTCCAATATTCTACATAGTGGGTCATAGAAGATCTTGCTTTGATGTATGTCCTTGAGTGTTTTGCCTATATTCTCTAAGAGTTGTGTGGTTTCTGATCTTACATTTAAGTTTTTAATCCATTTTGAGTTGATCTTTGTGTATGGTGTCAGGGAATGTTCCAACTTTATTTTTTTGGATGTAGCTGTCCAATTATCCCAGCACCATTTGTTGAAGAGCCTGTCTTTGTCCCATTGTATATTTTTGCCTCCTTTGTCAAAAATAAGGTGCCCATAGGTGCATGGGTTTATCTCTGGGTTCTCTATCTTGCTCCATTTGTCTATATTTTTATTGGTCTATAGTCTACAAAGCCACCATCACCCTGATTCTCAAACCAGGCAAAGACAACACACAAAAAAAGAAAATTACAGGGCTTCCCTGGTGGTCCAGTGGGTAAGGACACCACCTTGCAGTGCAAGGGGCACCGGTTCGATCCCTGGCCTGGGAAGATCCCACGTGCCACGGAGCGGCTGGACCCATGTGTCCAATTACCAAGCCAGAGCTCTGGAGCGCATGTGCCCAGAGCCAGTGCTCTGCGACAACAGAGGCCACCGCAATGGGAGGCCCACACAGGCCAAAGAACAAAGATGGATGAAAATAGATAAATGAAAGACCAATAGGTGAGATAACACATTTCCTTTTTGTTTTACTGGTTCAGTGGGACTTCTTGCAATAAAAAGATGTGCAAACTATGGATTAAAAAAAATCGGAGCCCTCATGTAGCAAATATTCAATTTTATGAAAGCAGACATAGTATTATCGTGAGCTTAAACAATTTGAACTAAATGAAAACAGGCTCAAGAAGTCAGCTTTAAATGTGATTTCAAGGTACTAAGTATGGAAAATTGACTCTAGTTAAATGGGAGAGGTTCCAGAACTACAATGGGGCATTAAGGACACATGGGGGAAACTGGGAAATCCATTTAATCCTAGGTTCCTGAAGGCAATATGACTTTACTTTTCTGTGTATTCTTGGAACACCAACCTCCAGGAAATCCTATGACGCAATGCAAGACACAAGCTCTAGAAGGTCACTGATAAAATTTAACTTTATTGCTTTCTGATTGTGTGACCTGCTAAAGATTATTTTACCTCTCTAAGCTCATTGTCCTTAAATGTAGCATAAAGAAAATATTACCGACCTCTAAGAGTGTGCTGTGACTATTAAATGAGGTATTATAAAACAGTTCATTATGTGGTAAATAATAGTAATCAGTTGTGTGGTTTCTGATCTTACATTTAAGTTTTTAATCCATTTTGAGTTGATCTTTGTGTATGGTGTCAGGGAATGTTCCAACTTTATTTTTTTGGATGTAGCTGTCCAATTATCCCAGCACCATTTGTTGAAGAGCCTGTCTTTGTCCCATTGTATATTTTTGCCTCCTTTGTCAAAAATAAGGTGCCCATAGGTGCATGGGTTTATCTCTGGGTTCTCTATCTTGCTCCATTTGTCTATATTTTTATTGGTCTATAGTCTACAAAGCCACCATCACCCTGATTCTCAAACCAGGCAAAGACAACACACAAAAAAAGAAAATTACAGGGCTTCCCTGGTGGTCCAGTGGGTAAGGACACCACCTTGCAGTGCAAGGGGCACCGGTTCGATCCCTGGCCTGGGAAGATCCCACGTGCCACGGAGCGGCTGGACCCATGTGTCCAATTACCAAGCCAGAGCTCTGGAGCGCATGTGCCCAGAGCCAGTGCTCTGCGACAACAGAGGCCACCGCAATGGGAGGCCCACACAGGCCAAAGAACAAAGATGGATGAAAATAGATAAATGAAAGACCAATAGGTGAGATAACACATTTCCTTTTTGTTTTACTGGTTCAGTGGGACTTCTTGCAATAAAAAGATGTGCAAACTATGGATTAAAAAAAATCGGAGCCCTCATGTAGCAAATATTCAATTTTATGAAAGCAGACATAGTATTATCGTGAGCTTAAACAATTTGAACTAAATGAAAACAGGCTCAAGAAGTCAGCTTTAAATGTGATTTCAAGGTACTAAGTATGGAAAATTGACTCTAGTTAAATGGGAGAGGTTCCAGAACTACAATGGGGCATTAAGGACACATGGGGGAAACTGGGAAATCCATTTAATCCTAGGTTCCTGAAGGCAATATGACTTTACTTTTCTGTGTATTCTTGGAACACCAACCTCCAGGAAATCCTATGACGCAATGCAAGACACAAGCTCTAGAAGGTCACTGATAAAATTTAACTTTATTGCTTTCTGATTGTGTGACCTGCTAAAGATTATTTTACCTCTCTAAGCTCATTGTCCTTAAATGTAGCATAAAGAAAATATTACCGACCTCTAAGAGTGTGCTGTGACTATTAAATGAGGTATTATAAAACAGTTCATTATGTGGTAAATAATAGTAATGATGGCATGTACATGCATGTTAAGTCACTTTGGTCATGTCCAACTCTTTGTGACCTTTTGGACTATAGCCCACCAAGCTCCTTTATCCATGGCATTCTGCAGGCAAGAATACTGGAGTAGGTCATCATGCCCTCCTCCAGGGGATCCTCCTGACCTAGGGATCAAAATCATATCTCTTACAGCTATTTCATTGCAAGCAAATTCTTTACCTCAAGCCATCAGGAAAGTCCAATGGTGGTAGTGATAATGATAACAAAATAATAGTAGCAGCATTGGTGGGCATACCCATTTATTGAGTATTTAAAACTGGAGAGACAGGAGCCATGTTTGGTGGTGGTGACTTCACTAGACTTGTTCCAGACTAAACCTAGTCCTATAGCTATAACTATACCTAAACAGTCTCAATCCTCAGAAGATAAGATGCGGTGGGGAGCATGAGCTATATTCTTCCTTTAAAAATTGTAGATAGGGCTTCCCTGGTGGTTCAGTGGGTAAGGACACCGCCTTGCAGTGCAAGGGGCACCGGTTTGATCCCTGGCCTGGGAAGATCCCACGTGCCGTGGAGCGGCTGGACCCATGTGTCCAATTACCGAGCCGGAGCTCTGGAGCAGGTGCACCCAGAGCCCGTGCTCTGAGACAACAGAGGCCACCGCAATGGGAGGCCCACACAGGCCAAAGAACAAAGATGGATGAAAATAGATAAATGAAATACCAATAGAAGTGGCCTGCCTGCTCCCTCCCTCCCCAACCCACCCCCCCAAATAAATAAATAATAAATATATTTTTAAACAATTGTAGATCGTTTAAATACAGAAAAGTATCTTCATTATGTGTATAATTTTTACAGGGAGCTTCAAAAATCCACCAGTTACATAAAAACAGAAATTTCACTAAGTAACATTATAACATAAGAAAAAAAATGGCACAAAATTAAAATGCATGAATGATTACCTTTCTGACTTGATTTTTCGCCTTTGACTAAGACTAACAAACTGAAATTCAAGAATTAAGAAGTTAACCTATAGTAATTAATATTTCACATGCTTATAAGAAGCTCAGACTCTGCCAATTTGGATAGAAAAATGAGATTTTTTTCTCGGAAAACTGTTTTCTTTAGAATAAAATAGCAAAACTGTGCAATTTGGAAGGATGCTATGGCCAATAATAGAAATATAAAATATGAATACTCTTTGGAGTAAGAAAAGATCTTTAGAAACATCTACTATTACTTCAGAATTAGGCTAGATGATAAATCTTTCAAGAACAGATGCCATTGAGCTCCAGATCAAAGTACAGTTTCAAGAGCAGAAAAGTCTGCAATGAAGGGTTTTGATGGACTGTTAAATGGAAAAGGTGAAAGTAACAGATGTAAGGAATGAGTTTCTTCCTTTCAGAATTGTTCCTAGGTTTCTTTTTCATTTTCATCAGAAATCTAATCTGGTCAAAATCTTTACTCAATTTAACTCCTGGGTCATGCTACTCAGCCAACTCTATAAAAATCGTCAGATTATGTTAGCATTTTCCTCAGAGCCCTGCCTCTGCCTAGTGGTGTGTACAGCAGTGCATAAACTCTCTCCAGCTTCTGCTGAATGTATTTTAACTCCTCCCTGTAGCATAAAGACTCTCATTGTGCAAAACCAAAGAAATCTGGTATTTTGTCTTTCAAAAAGAAATCAAATATAAAAATACAAGATTAATAAAATATATATTTGGCAAAGTATATTATGATTAATTACAGGTATATTTTAATGTTATAGTTTTCAAAATATTTCCTTTCATGTAATAAACAAAGTATTATTTAGTAGAATAATTATACATTTTAGCTCAATAACACTTTCAGCTGACTATAGAAAGATGTTATGATTAAAATGAGTATCTATTGAAAGACTATCAAAAGAAGCCTCTGTGATTTAGCTGGCACATTGTTAAAAATTGTAAGTATTTCATGGACTCAGAAATAGCAAAAATCAGACATTCTTATAATCACTAAAACTACATGTTTAATTGAACTCCATCATTTATTAAATGAAGAAAAAGGCCTCAAGAATGAATAAATTGTTCAAACAGGATCATACAAATCCTGAGTTAATCAATGGCCCACCTCTTCTTAAGCTTAAAAGCAATTCCAAAATAAAGAGTACAGTAATTATACAAATACGTTTGTATAACTGAGCTGGCCTTTTAGCTTAAAAGTTTGGTTTATTTCATCAAATTTGTTTTTACCTAATAGAGTGTCTTCCCTAATTTTGGGTCTGGTGATTATGAGGGTAAAACAATAAATTCAAACCTAAGATGAGTTCTTGAAATATTATCAGTAGCTCTTAATCTTTGATTGCACTCAGCTAAGCATAATACACACAAAGTCAAAGTTACTTTTCCTGAAATTCTACCATCAGAGAACTATTATTTTGTGAGGTATTGGACTGTTCTCCAACAATGGCAATGTCTTGGGGAGGTATAAAGTGGAATCTTAGTAGGTTATTTACAACTTAGAATGATTCTTTTTAATGATTCATCTCCCCACTCCCACCTCGACATCAAACATAAGTTAAAATTATCTCTTTTCTTTTGGAAAAAGAATTTTTAAAGATTAATGTGGCTAGTGGGAATGGGTGATTATAGATTATTGAAAATTGTTAAGCTTTGGAAGATTTGGGTTGGTAGCAAAAAGTAGTCAATCACAGAAAAGATGGAGGAATTGGGGCATAGAGACAGGAGGAAAGAACTTCAGGGAGAGTAGAGGCACAGCTCTATAGAAATGATCTTCAATCCTCTCAGTTTATTACATTGTTGTTGTTTTTCAGTGACTCAGTCATGCTGGACTCTTTGCTACCTCATGGAATGAAGCATGCCATGCTTCCCTGTACTTCACTATCACCTAGAGTTGGCTTAAACTCATGTCCATTGAGTTAATGATGCCATCCAACCATCTCATTCTCTATGCCCCCTTATCCTCCTGCCCTCAATCTTTCCCAGCATCAGGGTCTTTTCCAATGAGTTGACTGCATCAAGTGGCCAAAGTATCGCTTCAGCATCAATCCTTCCAATGAATAGTCAGGGTTAATTACCTCTAGCATTGATTGGTTTGATTTCCTTGCAGTTAAAGCGACTCTCAAGAGTATTCTCCAACACCACACCTCAAAAGCATCAATTCTTCAGCCTCCTTTATGGTCAAACTCTCACATCCATATATGACTACTGGCAAAACCATAGCTTTGACTATATGGACCTTTTTAGCAAAGTGATGTCTCTACTTTTTAATAGACTGTCTAGGTATGTCATAGCTTTTTTTCCCAAGGAGCAAGTGTCTTTTAAAATTTCATGACTGCAGTCAACATCTGCATTGATTTTGGAGCCCAGGAAAATAAAATCTGTCACTGTTTTCACTGTTTTCCCATCAATTTGCCATGAAATGATGGGACCTGATGCCATGATCCTAGTTTACTGAATGTTAAGTTTTAAGCCAGCCTTTTTACATTATTAGATATTTATACCTAGTATTCCTTCTAAGCCACATTAAGGAATAGTTGTCCAACAGTAAACATTCCAGTGTTATACTAATGTCCTTAGGCTTAGTATCAACTGTGGTAAAGTCTTGGTTGGTTGAATAGAAAAGCATCTTCAGTAGGTCAGGCCAGGTCTTGAGATGAAGGGGTTTCTTCAGGGAACTGAGTGAGGGGTCAAGGCAGCTTATCTCATCGCACCTGCCCACTAGCAGGTTCAGGGGCAACTGGTGTGCAGATGGCCCTGTAACCCTTTCCCCTGAAACTTAATCTCATGACAAGAATCAGGGGTCCTGAGGTTTACATGAAGATATCTTCAGTCCTCTCAGTTTATTACATTGTTGTTGTTTTTCAGTGACTCAGTCATGCTGGACTCTTTGCTACCTCATGGAATGAAGCATGCCATGCTTCCCTGTACTTCACTATCACCTAGAGTTGGCTTAAACTCATGTCCATTGAGTTAATGATGCCATCCAACCATCTCATTCTCTATGCCCCCTTATCCTCCTGCCCTCAATCTTTCCCAGCATCAGGGTCTTTTCCAATGAGTTGACTGCATCAAGTGGCCAAAGTATCGCTTCAGCATCAATCCTTCCAATGAATAGTCAGGGTTAATTACCTCTAGCATTGATTGGTTTGATTTCCTTGCAGTTAAAGCGACTCTCAAGAGTATTCTCCAACACCACACCTCAAAAGCATCAATTCTTCAGCCTCCTTTATGGTCAAACTCTCACATCCATATATGACTACTGGCAAAACCATAGCTTTGACTATATGGACCTTTTTAGCAAAGTGATGTCTCTACTTTTTAATAGACTGTCTAGGTATGTCATAGCTTTTTTTCCCAAGGAGCAAGTGTCTTTTAAAATTTCATGACTGCAGTCAACATCTGCATTGATTTTGGAGCCCAGGAAAATAAAATCTGTCACTGTTTTCACTGTTTTCCCATCAATTTGCCATGAAATGATGGGACCTGATGCCATGATCCTAGTTTACTGAATGTTAAGTTTTAAGCCAGCCTTTTTACATTATTAGATATTTATACCTAGTATTCCTTCTAAGCCACATTAAGGAATAGTTGTCCAACAGTAAACATTCCAGTGTTATACTAATGTCCTTAGGCTTAGTATCAACTGTGGTAAAGTCTTGGTTGGTTGAATAGAAAAGCATCTTCAGTAGGTCAGGCCAGGTCTTGAGATGAAGGGGTTTCTTCAGGGAACTGAGTGAGGGGTCAAGGCAGCTTATCTCATCGCACCTGCCCACTAGCAGGTTCAGGGGCAACTGGTGTGCAGATGGCCCTGTAACCCTTTCCCCTGAAACTTAATCTCATGACAAGAATCAGGGGTCCTGAGGTTTACATGAAGATATCTTCATCTAGTCTGTTCAGTGCAGAACAGGAAGAAGGATATGAGGTACACTTCTCTCTTCCCCTAATGTTCATCTTTTAGGCTACCCACAATACTTTCAGTGTCCCCTAAATGTACCAAGCTCTTATCTTCTTTGGGGTGTTGAACCCATTCACTCCCCTGGTGAATTACTTTTTCTTCATCCCTTTTATGACTTGCTTTTTGAAAGCTGAAATATCATTTTCTCTGACAACCCTATTATAGAGAATGTTTTTTCTTTTTTCTTTTTGGCTGCCCAATTTTAATTACTGACATGCCTTAAAGGAGGTAAATCCAGGTTCTGATCCTTTACTCTTAGCGTCTTGTCACTAGAATGTGGGCTGCCTATACACAGGCTGTGTCTTGTTTACTATTGTCTCTGTCTTAGCTACCATAGGATTGAATTTCTTCAAGTGTGGTCACTATACTGGTATCTGTAAGAGTTAAGTGGTACAATTCTCACTCTGGAAAAGGCCAGGCTGCTACTATGCTGTGGAAAATGGAAACTGAAATTCATAGACTTGCCTTGACAAAGGGGCAAGTGGGAAACTGCTTCCAGCATAAGGAGGATAGAGCAGCAAAAAGGGCTACAGCAGGGACTTTCCTGGGTGATCCAGGAGCTAAGACTCCTCACTCTCAGTGCAGAGAACCTGCGTCTTATCCCTGGTCAGGGGATTAGACCCATATGTTGCTTCAAAGATCCCATGTACCACAGCTAAGATCCAGCTAAATAAATTATACACACACACACACATATATATATAAAGTCTGCAGCAGGAGAAACCAGCATCTTTTTTCAAGAAAGAGCATGATCTCTTCTCCAACATTGGCACAATGTTCTGAAGCCTTTTGATGAGGCTCCAGAATTTTGCACTGTGTGATGAGAAAGATTTTAGTCTGAAAAACTGAAAGAAAGGTGATGTTATGTTACTACTGATTATCATGTCCAGAAAAAATAAAGAAAGAAAGAAACAAGCAGCCTTGATAGCCTGTGTGAAGCTGAAGAATTGCAGTCTCACTAGTGGAATCTCCTTGAAGGAAAGAATCCTGCCTATTCATCTCTAGAGCTTAAAGCCATAGACAAAAAAAAAAATCCATCATTTTAAAAATACTATCTGCTAACTCTTCCTAAATTCTGCTGATATTAAATGAAATAGTAACTGTTTCCTCAAGCATGAGAATGCTACCAAGAATACTCCCAATAGCTGGAGTAATAACCCAAGGGAGAACATGTTGGTTAAAACTAGTTAAAACTGATATGATTGTTCCTAAAGTGATAATATTTTTAGCTTCTTACTTTCCTTTTTCTTTTGCTTTCCTAACATTGGACTTGAATAATCATGGGGAACACGGGTCAGGGCATGGCAGAAAACAGTTTACTAAGTGCTTCCTGTATAATAAACCCAGATCTATATGCATTTCTTCAGGTGTTCTTGTAAGAATTATATGAAATAGTCTGCAATTCTCTTATTTTTACTGTTAGCTCAAGGACTAAATTGAGATACAGAGTGCTTCTGTAACTTACATTTAATCGCAGAACTACAAAGTGGTTAAGTCTGAAATTTGAAATGAAGTCAGGTTGTTGGACTTAGAAATAAAGTTCTATTTCTATTACAAGAGACTTTAAGTAAAATACTCAGAGAAACTGAAGAAATCACTCATGCTAGTAGCACCTGGAGTCTTCCTTTCATAATGACTTCCCTTTTAAAAAGAAATGAAAGGCTTAAGAGAGTGATACGTGGACTAGAGAAGGATTCTCCAATCTTGGGCAGAATCTTGGGCACAGTAGATAAAACACAGTTCACATCCTAGTTAGAGGAAGCCAGAGAACAAACAAACAAACAAAAACAATTGGAACCTGGAATTATTTCCTTTAAAGTTTTTAAACAATTAAACAGGGGCAGAGAGAGAAAATATTTTCTAAATAGGTCCAGCAGGGAAAATGGAATCTGTACTGTATGAGTTTGGGGGAGGAGAATCTTTCTGTGCTTATAAAGTAGCATTCACATTACTTTTATTTCCATATGGGCCAGACCTATTTCTTTTTAAGCACCTTTATCTTAATTCTTGTTTCCCTTGTTAATTCAGTATTTCTGACACTTGGTGGTTTTTGCAGCATTCAAGAAAGGTTAGTATCCAGTTTCTGGAAATGATATTAAATAGCACTGGTTTGGCTTTTTTTTTCTGCAAATACAATACCTTGACTAAAGCTCCAAGTTTGTTTTCACCACATGACTGCCAGTGATAAGCGTGCCAGATGTTGTCCAATCTTTGTTGTTTCCCCTTTAAGGATCAGAGTGACCAACTCACAATTAATCCAGGCTGGCAAAGCCCAGGTCAAGGTGTTTTGTTTGTAACTCAATTCGGTGACAAAATAATATGTAAGTCAAACTGAGTTTCTAAGAAGATCAGGGCACGAAGATAGAGACACACTGTTTTAAATTCAGTTATGAAAAGCATCTCTTGGAAGTCACCCCAGAGCATTACCATAAACTCAACAATGTACCACATCCTGTTATAACAGTGACAGATCCTAAAATTCAAATATTTCCAATACCACATCCATTATCCTGTCATTTCCACAAGGGTGCTCTGAGATAAATATTGCCATACTCTTTAAATAAGTCAATTTACTGACACAAGGCAAAATGAAGTCACAACCAGTTTCTAAAACTAGGACTAAGCTGGGACTATATTCTCAGAAGCAGGAGAGGCCAACAGTGGAGAGATGTTGGAATTAGACAGAGCTGTATTTGAATACACTTCCAGCAATTATTAAACAGTAGGCAAATTTCTGAACCATTTTGTGCTTTGGTTAAAATAGGCATAATAGTTGTACCTATCTTAAAGGATCATGTGAGGATTAAAAAGGTGATGTATGGAGTTATTCACTATTATTGCTAGTCTGTCTCCAGCTTCATCATTCTTTCCACTTACCCTCAGCTGCAACTCAACAGTCCTGCAAAGGGAAGTAGCCTCAGTCCAGTTTCTGGCAAGGGAATAGCTCACCATTTCCCAGTGTGCCTGGTGCAGACATCTTTATTGTTACTACAGAAACACTGACAAGAAACAGCACTGTTTTTCTCCAAAACTATATGACAAAATGATAATGGTGTTTGGTTTCTCTTTAAGATTAGATGAATGTGAACACAATTTCTAGTCCCAATGCCTGTAAACCAAGGTTTTAGATTCTTGCTACATGCAAAGAAGTGTATATACCTTAAGCTTGCAAGGGCCCCTGTGTGGTTCCTTTATGATTTTTCTTCATCATCATTCAGTCATGTCTGGCTCTTTGCGATTCCAGGGACTGCAGCACACTAAGCTTCCCTGTCCTTAACCATCTCCCAGAATTTCCTCAAACTCATGTCCATTGAGTTAATGATGTCATCCAACCATCTCATCCTCTGTTGTCCCCTTCTCCTCCTGCCTTCAATCTTTCCCAACATCAGGGACTTTTCCAATGAGTCAGCTCTTCACATCAGGTGGCCCAAGAATTGGAGCTTCAGCTTCAGCATTGGTCCTTCCAATGACTATTCAGGTTGATTTCCTTTAGGATTGACAGGTTTGATCTCCTTCCTGCTCAAGAAACTCTTAAGAGTCTTCTCCAACACCACAGTTCAAAAGTATCAACTATGATTCCTACAAAGGAGTAAATCCCCCCATTTCCAATGGAGTAAATCCTCAAGCACAGATCCTTGTGCACACAGAAAAAGAAAATTAGATTTCTTTGTAAGAGTTGCCATGGGACATGATAAACCATGGTTACGGGGATTATGGACAGCAGGGATTAGATCTAAAGCAGTGTCTGGAACAAGTGGTGGGGCTGTGAAATCAAGGGCATGTGTCAGGTCCCCAAGATAGCCCTAATGAATGAATGGAGACATATTTTGCATGTACGCTAAGACCAGGGGTGGAAGCTTTGGGGGCTTTGAGATACTAGGGAGGTGCTAGAGTTAATACTTGATTATTCAGTTGTGTGTGTGCATGCTAAGTTGCTTCAGTTATGTCTGACTCTTTGTGAACCTATGGACTGTAGCCTGCCAGGCTCCTCTGTCCATAAGATTCCCCAGACAAGAATACTACAGTGGGTTGCTATGCCCTTCTCCAGAGGATCTTCCTGACCCAGGGATCGAACCCACATGTCTTATGCTTCCTGCATCGGCAAGTGTACTTTTTACCACTAGCACCACCTGGGAAGCTTCATCATTCAGACGATACCTGTACAAATGCAGGTAACTGAGTTTTAGGCTATGCACTGCCCCTGTCTCAAATACGATTCTCATACAGCGAAGTCCCAGGGTAGTAAGCCTTTCAGGACTCTGTATGGGATGCTTCCAAATCCAGGAGGAATGCAGCAGGCTTGCCAAGAGATGAGCTGCCCCTGCCTGAAGCAGAGGAAAACAGTTCTTTTATTCTTTCCTTTAAAAGGCCGTTGACCACTAAGTCTGTCCCTTGCTCCTAGCCTACCCACCTCCCAGAGTTTACTCAAACTCATGTCCATTGAGTCGGTGATGCCATCCAACCATCTCATCCTCTGTTGTCCCCTTCTCCTCCTGCCTTCAATCTTTCCCAGCATCAGGGTCTTTTCCAATGAGTCAGCTCTTCACATCAGGTGGCCAAAGTATTGGAGCTTCAGCTTCAGCATTGGTCCTTCCAATGACTATTCAGGTTGATTTCCTTTAGGATTGACAGGTTTGATCTCCTTCCTGCTCAAGAAACTCTTAAGAGTCTTCTCCAACACCACAGTTCAAAAGTATCAACTATGATTCCTACAAAGGAGTAAATCCCCCCATTTCCAATGGAGTAAATCCTCAAGCACAGATCCTTGTGCACACAGAAAAAGAAAATTAGATTTCTTTGTAAGAGTTGCCATGGGACATGATAAACCATGGTTACGGGGATTATGGACAGCAGGGATTAGATCTAAAGCAGTGTCTGGAACAAGTGGTGGGGCTGTGAAATCAAGGGCATGTGTCAGGTCCCCAAGATAGCCCTAATGAATGAATGGAGACATATTTTGCATGTACGCTAAGACCAGGGGTGGAAGCTTTGGGGGCTTTGAGATACTAGGGAGGTGCTAGAGTTAATACTTGATTATTCAGTTGTGTGTGTGCATGCTAAGTTGCTTCAGTTATGTCTGACTCTTTGTGAACCTATGGACTGTAGCCTGCCAGGCTCCTCTGTCCATAAGATTCCCCAGACAAGAATACTACAGTGGGTTGCTATGCCCTTCTCCAGAGGATCTTCCTGACCCAGGGATCGAACCCACATGTCTTATGCTTCCTGCATCGGCAAGTGTACTTTTTACCACTAGCACCACCTGGGAAGCTTCATCATTCAGACGATACCTGTACAAATGCAGGTAACTGAGTTTTAGGCTATGCACTGCCCCTGTCTCAAATACGATTCTCATACAGCGAAGTCCCAGGGTAGTAAGCCTTTCAGGACTCTGTATGGGATGCTTCCAAATCCAGGAGGAATGCAGCAGGCTTGCCAAGAGATGAGCTGCCCCTGCCTGAAGCAGAGGAAAACAGTTCTTTTTATTCTTTCCTTCTCCCATAGCAAAATGAAAGTACACCCAAGGCCATGAAGACCTGCTTTGCAGGACGCCATGACCTTTCGTGCTCAAGTCTGGGCCAGGAAATAAGGCAGAATCTGCCACTAAAGCTGTATATCCTATTTGGGAAAATATTTTCCATTCAGGTTTCTAGAAAATGCCATGTTGCACGCTGTTTTTTTTTTTTTTGAAGCTTTATCTTATTTGACATTTGATTAATGCAAACATTTGGATATGTGACAAAGAGATTTTAAAGGATGAAATTTAAAAGGGTGTTCTTTTTGTTTAATAGCTTAGTATTGTCTTCAGCGACTTGTCAACAAATGTGTAGAAAAAAGTTTAATTCTTCTCTTCAGTTCCATTTTTATGTCAAAGTTAAAGCTTAAGATGTTTAGAGCATTCTAGAAAATCAGCATTTAGACTTTGGAATGAGTTTTTTCAAATGTTAGCATGGGTGATAGTGAGGCTCCTTTTATGTCAAAATTAATTTTAATAAGACAAAGACTGAATTAAAATTTCACTAAATTTAATAATTCCATTAAATGGGTAAACTGTTATTTCATTCTTTGTAAATGGTAGCATAAAGAGATGAGAGGATCCAAAATGCTAAAAATGAGCCATTCCATTCCTTCATTCTGCGCATCAACAACGTTCTGTGTTGATGTAAATAATATAATCTTTCCTTTGGAAATTGTGCTAAAGATGAGGATTATCATATTGACGTTTTTCTGATGAAACTTTGAAATGTTCCCCAGACAAGAATACTACAGTGGGTTGCTATGCCCTTCTCCAGAGGATCTTCCTGACCCAGGGATCGAACCCACATGTCTTATGCTTCCTGCATCGGCAAGTGTACTTTTTACCACTAGCACCACCTGGGAAGCTTCATCATTCAGACGATACCTGTACAAATGCAGGTAACTGAGTTTTAGGCTATGCACTGCCCCTGTCTCAAATACGATTCTCATACAGCGAAGTCCCAGGGTAGTAAGCCTTTCAGGACTCTGTATGGGATGCTTCCAAATCCAGGAGGAATGCAGCAGGCTTGCCAAGAGATGAGCTGCCCCTGCCTGAAGCAGAGGAAAACAGTTCTTTTTATTCTTTCCTTCTCCCATAGCAAAATGAAAGTACACCCAAGGCCATGAAGACCTGCTTTGCAGGACGCCATGACCTTTCGTGCTCAAGTCTGGGCCAGGAAATAAGGCAGAATCTGCCACTAAAGCTGTATATCCTATTTGGGAAAATATTTTCCATTCAGGTTTCTAGAAAATGCCATGTTGCACGCTGTTTTTTTTTTTTTTGAAGCTTTATCTTATTTGACATTTGATTAATGCAAACATTTGGATATGTGACAAAGAGATTTTAAAGGATGAAATTTAAAAGGGTGTTCTTTTTGTTTAATAGCTTAGTATTGTCTTCAGCGACTTGTCAACAAATGTGTAGAAAAAAGTTTAATTCTTCTCTTCAGTTCCATTTTTATGTCAAAGTTAAAGCTTAAGATGTTTAGAGCATTCTAGAAAATCAGCATTTAGACTTTGGAATGAGTTTTTTCAAATGTTAGCATGGGTGATAGTGAGGCTCCTTTTATGTCAAAATTAATTTTAATAAGACAAAGACTGAATTAAAATTTCACTAAATTTAATAATTCCATTAAATGGGTAAACTGTTATTTCATTCTTTGTAAATGGTAGCATAAAGAGATGAGAGGATCCAAAATGCTAAAAATGAGCCATTCCATTCCTTCATTCTGCGCATCAACAACGTTCTGTGTTGATGTAAATAATATAATCTTTCCTTTGGAAATTGTGCTAAAGATGAGGATTATCATATTGATCTTTTTTTAAGAGAAAATTATAAAAAAAACCTTATTCACATGCTGATGAAACAATTTTATTGCTGACATTGTGAGCTATACTGAAATAGTTAAATTACTAATGGGCATCTCTCCTGTACAGAGTGCAGCAGTTTTAGCTAAGGGCACTGGTAGATAAACATGATTTCTGCATGGGCTGTTGATATAGCAACTGAAGTCGGCATCTGAGAAAAGATTCAGCATTGGAAACTAGAAACGCTAAAACATGAAAAACAATACTAAAGCAGCTGAACATGCTGACAGCAAGCCCAGTTGCCATTTTTTGCTAAATTACACCTCTTTCTAAAGACATCCTATGTCAATCACCATTCAGATTCAACAAGTGCTTCACAAGGCCAAGATAGACCGTGAAAAATATGTTAGACATGTTTACATAATACATCACATGTAATTCCTACCACAAACCTCTAGAGTAGACTTTATTTCCATTGTAACTGTACTAAAGATTGCATTTGCTCTCTCACTTTGGAGTCATATAATCTTGTAATGATGCCAACTGACCTGTCTTAGACAAGGCTTTAGTTTTGTTTTCCTTACTGCTTTGTACCATAAAAAGATCCCAGGCTGATTTAATCAGAGGATCTCTACCTAGGGTGATTTTTACCTCACAAGGGATGTTTGACCTTGTCTGAAGATACTTTTTACTGTTAAAAAATGGAGAGAGCTACTGGCGTCTAGTGGGTAAGGGCAAGGATGCTCCAGGACAACCTGTATTGGAACAGGGAAACCCTCCACAACAAAGAACTACCCAGGCACAAAAGTCTACAGTGCTGAGATCGCGAAACCCTGGACAAAAAGAACAAATTGGAAAGTCTAAGTCATGAAAGAGTAAGTCTTGCATTGTCATGATAAAGGGAACGAAAGTATTTTTAAACTGTATCTCTCAGCCCACCCATTTTTTGACAATCCAAACATGTTTTCTTTGGAGGGAACAGTGAACACAGAATTTCATTTATTCAATATTTGTTAAACAGTGTTTGTGTCCTAAATATTATCCAGGAGGAAGTAAAAATAAATAAGCCATTATTGCTGACCACAGGAAGTTCGAACTCAAATGAAAGGAGAATGACTAAAATCCAATTATGTTTAGGTAATGTAAGTGCTGTACTAAAGGAAGAAAAGTCAAGGAACCCTCTTCTAAGGCTAGCAGAAAAGGTTTTCAGTTATGAATATTAAAAAAGGATTTAGAATATTTAGAAATTTTGACTACAAATTGAGACATCATGCACTAGTAGAATGTCAGCATGTATTGGATTTTTAATGTGCTTAGTCATTATGTACTTTCCAATATGCTTTTAAAACTCCAGATTTCATTTCAAATTCATTCATATGGGTTTATGCTTTTATCAAGTATGAACAAACTAAAAGTTGTACTCTACTATCTTTGTAAATAGGGTCATAAGCTAATAGTATTTCACAATGCTCTTCAGATCCTTGGAATTTTGATAATGCATTCGCTACAGCCTTTTAAATGAAAAACAAGAGTCATAGTCTATTAAATGTTTTCTCCTTAGCAATTTTTACATCTAGATTCTCCTTCTTCTTTTTTTTTTTTCGCTAAGTGGCAACATCCAGAAAATAGGTCAGCGTTTCTTGACTGATACTGAAAATAAAAATGTCTTGAGTGAACCAATGAACAGGTCACAGAATACCTATTATGTGACTGATATTGTGCCAGGTATTGTGTCTAAGAAAATCAAAGGAAAGAGACATGTAAAATAATGAATATGATTGGTTTGCTGAGTGCAGTCCCTTCCTTTCATCCATAATCACAATCATGTTGATCTGTTCAGTACGTTTTGAATCTACACACATCTCTTTAACTTCACTGCCACTAACACAGTAAGGGCACCAACATTATTTAGTGTCTCATAATAGCTTCTTAACTGCATCATCTCTGGCTTCAGAATAAGGAATGGCCTTAATGGAGACTGGGGATGATCTCTTATAAATACAAATTCTAATCACTACAGTACTCTGCTTAAAATTCTTCAGTGACTATGTAGACATTTTTTATGAGGAATAAACTCTCAGAAAGCCTAAACAGATCAATGTTTTGCAAAAAATCAGAATGTTATCAAAATAATCCCATAAAAAATTTATTTTTCTTTATGAATGTATTAATCTCATTTATGTATTCAAATCTGTTGTCATATTTTTCAAGAATTCAATAATTTCTTTTTTTTAATAATTTCTGATAGAGTTCACTTTTTTCTTTGTGTTCAATGTTTTGTCTTTCACTCTCCATATTTTTCCTGGCTAAGTTAGTTGTTGTATTTTAATATGTACCTTTAAAGCATATCATACATATGTTAGTGATCCTATTTTTTCTGTTTTTGTTGGAGTATAGTTGATTTTAAAATATTAAATTTTTGATAGACAACATTCTAATTCAATATTCTTATAGATCACACTTAAAGTTAATGTGGGATATTAGCAAAATTTCCTGTGCTATACAATATATCACTGTAGTTTATTTTATTTACAATAGTTTGTGCCTCTTAAACCCCTTCCCCAATCTTCCTCCCACTTATCACTCCTACCTCCCTCTCACCACCGGTAACCACCAGTTTGTTCTCTGTATCTCTTAACTTGTTTTGATGTATTCATGCTATGGTACCATTGTACTCATTTCAAACACTAGCAAAGTAATGCTCAAAATCCTCCAAGCTAGGCTTCAATAGTTTGTGAACTGTGAACTTCCAGATGTACAAGCTGGATTTAGCAAAAACAGAGGAACCAGAAATCAAATTGCCAACATTCATTGAATCATAGAAAGAGCAAGGGAATTCCAAAAAAAGAAAAAATCTACTTCTGCTTCATTGACTGCCATAAAGTCTTTGACTTTGTGGATCACAACAAACTGTGCAAAATTCTTAAGGAAATGGGAATACCAGACCACCTTACCTGCCTTCTGATAAAACTGTATGCAGGACAAAAAGCAACAGTTACAATAGGATGTGAACAACTGATTAGTTCAAAATTGGGAAAGGAGTACATCAAGGCTCTATATTGTCACCCTGCTTATTTAACTTATATGCAGAGTATATCACGCAAAATGACAGCCTGGATAAAGCACAAGCTGGAGTCAAGATTTCCAGGAGAAATATCAATCACCTCATGTATGCAGATGACACTACCCTTATGGCATAAGGCAAGGAGGAACTAAAGATCCTCTTGGTGAAGATGAAGGTGAAGGTGAAGGAAGAGAGTGAAAAAGTCAGCCTAAAACTCAACATTCAAAAAACGAAGATCATGGAATCTAGTCCCATCACTTCATGGCAAATAGATGGGCTAACAATGAAAACAATGACAGACTTCATTTTCTTGGTCTTCAAAATCACTGCAGATAGTTGCTGCAGCCATGAAATTAAAAGATGCTTGCTCCTTGGAAGATTAGCTGTGAAAAACCTAGACAGCATATTTAAAAGCAGAGACATCACTTTGCTCACAGAATTCCATATATTCAAAGCTGTGATCTTCCTGGTAGTCATGTATGGACGTTAGAGTTGGACAATAAGTAAGGCTGAGAGTCCAAGAATTGGGGCCTTTAAACTGTGGTGCTGGAGTAGGCTCTTTGCAGTTCCTTGGACTGCAAGATCAATCCTAAAGGAAATCAACATTGTATATTCACTGGAAAAATGATTCTTAAACTGAAGCTCTAATACTTGGGCCACTCAACTCATTAGACAACTCATTAGAAAAGAGCCTGACGGTGGGAAAAATAGAAGGCAGGAGAAGCAAATGACAGAGGACAAAATGGCTGGATGGTACCTCTGAGTCCTAGGACACGAGTTTGAGCAAGCTATAGGAGATGGTGAAGGACAGGGAAGCCTAGAGTGCTGCAGTCCATGGGCCCGCAGAGTCGGACACAATTAAGTGGCTGAACTGATTCATTCATTGTTTATCATTTGATTCTATTTATAAATGATAGCATACAGAGTTCACATCTTCTTTATCTATTCATTTGTTGATGGACACTTAGGGTGCTTCCATAGCATGGCAATTATAAATAATCCTTCTACAAATATTGGGTTGCATATATCTTTTTGAATTGTTGCTTTTGTTTTCCTCAGCTACATACCTAGGAGTAGAATTGCTGGATCATATGGTAGTTCTGTTTTTAGTTTTGTGAGACACTGCACATTGTTTTACATAGTTATATCTCTGAAAAGGGTAATTGGAAAAAAAGATGAACACTACCCTTATGGCATAAGGAAAGGAGGAACTAAAGATCCTCTTGGTGAAGATGAAGGTGAAGGTGAAGGAAGAGAGTGAAAAAGTCAGCCTAAAACTCAACATTCAAAAAACGAAGATCATGGAATCTAGTCCCATCACTTCATGGCAAATAGATGGGCTAACAATGAAAACAATGACAGACTTCATTTTCTTGGTCTTCAAAATCACTGCAGATAGTTGCTGCAGCCATGAAATTAAAAGATGCTTGCTCCTTGGAAGATTAGCTGTGAAAAACCTAGACAGCATATTTAAAAGCAGAGACATCACTTTGCTCACAGAATTCCATATATTCAAAGCTGTGATCTTCCTGGTAGTCATGTATGGACGTTAGAGTTGGACAATAAGTAAGGCTGAGAGTCCAAGAATTGGGGCCTTTAAACTGTGGTGCTGGAGTAGGCTCTTTGCAGTTCCTTGGACTGCAAGATCAATCCTAAAGGAAATCAACATTGTATATTCACTGGAAAAATGATTCTTAAACTGAAGCTCTAATACTTGGGCCACTCAACTCATTAGACAACTCATTAGAAAAGAGCCTGACGGTGGGAAAAATAGAAGGCAGGAGAAGCAAATGACAGAGGACAAAATGGCTGGATGGTACCTCTGAGTCCTAGGACACGAGTTTGAGCAAGCTATAGGAGATGGTGAAGGACAGGGAAGCCTAGAGTGCTGCAGTCCATGGGCCCGCAGAGTCGGACACAATTAAGTGGCTGAACTGATTCATTCATTGTTTATCATTTGATTCTATTTATAAATGATAGCATACAGAGTTCACATCTTCTTTATCTATTCATTTGTTGATGGACACTTAGGGTGCTTCCATAGCATGGCAATTATAAATAATCCTTCTACAAATATTGGGTTGCATATATCTTTTTGAATTGTTGCTTTTGTTTTCCTCAGCTACATACCTAGGAGTAGAATTGCTGGATCATATGGTAGTTCTGTTTTTAGTTTTGTGAGACACTGCACATTGTTTTACATAGTGCCTGCACCAATATTATATCTCTCAGGAATGAAAAGGCTTCCCTTTTATCCACATTCTCAACAACACTTATTTGTGTGCTTTTTTAAAATAATAGTCATTATGTGACTGTATCATTCTGTGATAGTGTGAGATGATATATCATTGTGGATTTGTTTTGCATGTCTCTAATTCTTAGTGAGGTTGAGAATCTTTTCATGTTACTGTTGGCTCTCTGTGTGTCTTCTTTGGAAAAATGCCTATTCAAGTTTTCTGTTTTTTAATCAAGTTGTTTGGTGTTTCAATACTGAGTTGCATGAAATATTTATATATTTTGTATAATAATTCTTTTTTTAGATTTATTTATTTACTTATTTGAGGTGGGGGGGGGGGGGGGGAGGGGAGCAGGTGGGCCACTTCTATTGGTCTTTCATTTATCCATTTTCATCCATCTTTGTTCTTTGGCCCGTGTGGGCCTCCCATTGCGGTGGCCTCTGTTGTCGCAGAGCACTGGCTCTGGGTGCATGCACTCCAGAGCTCCGGCTCAGTAATTGGACACATCAGTCCAGCCGCTCCACGGCACATGGGATCTTCTCAGGCCAGAGATTGAACTGGCGCCCCTTGCGCTGCAAGGCAATGTCCTTACCCACTGGACCACCAGGGAAGCCCTGTATACTAATTCTTATCAGTATCTATTTTGAGAATATTTTCTCCCTTTCAGTAGGCTGTCTTTCTACTTTGCTAATGGTTTCCTTTGCTGTACAAAAGCTTTTAATTTTAATTAGGTCTCATTTATTTTTTACCTTAGGAAACAGATATAAAAAAAATCACTATGATTTATGTTAGTGTTCTATGTTTTTTGACAGGAATTTTATGATTTCCAATCTTACATCTAGGACTTTAATACATGTTAAGTTTACCTTTGTAACAGGTATGCAAACATATTCTAAGTTCATCTTTTTACATATAGCTGAACAGCACCACTTATTGAAGAGACAGCCTTTTCTCCACTGTATATTCTTATATCCTTTGCCATAGATTATAAGTGTGTGAGTTTATCTTATTCTCACATAATACCTAGGAATGAAAAGGTTAGTTTTGTGAGACACTGCACATTGTTTTACATAGTGCCTGCACCAATATTATATCTCTCAGGAATGAAAAGGCTTCCCTTTTATCCACATTCTCAACAACACTTATTTGTGTGCTTTTTTAAAATAATAGTCATTATGTGACTGTATCATTCTGTGATAGTGTGAGATGATATATCATTGTGGATTTGTTTTGCATGTCTCTAATTCTTAGTGAGGTTGAGAATCTTTTCATGTTACTGTTGGCTCTCTGTGTGTCTTCTTTGGAAAAATGCCTATTCAAGTTTTCTGTTTTTTAATCAAGTTGTTTGGTGTTTCAATACTGAGTTGCATGAAATATTTATATATTTTGTATAATAATTCTTTTTTTAGATTTATTTATTTACTTATTTGAGGTGGGTGGGGTGGGGAGGGAGGGGAGCAGGTGGGCCACTTCTATTGGTCTTTCATTTATCCATTTTCATCCATCTTTGTTCTTTGGCCCGTGTGGGCCTCCCATTGCGGTGGCCTCTGTTGTCGCAGAGCACTGGCTCTGGGTGCATGCACTCCAGAGCTCCGGCTCAGTAATTGGACACATCAGTCCAGCCGCTCCACGGCACATGGGATCTTCTCAGGCCAGAGATTGAACTGGCGCCCCTTGCGCTGCAAGGCAATGTCCTTACCCACTGGACCACCAGGGAAGCCCTGTATACTAATTCTTATCAGTATCTATTTTGAGAATATTTTCTCCCTTTCAGTAGGCTGTCTTTCTACTTTGCTAATGGTTTCCTTTGCTGTACAAAAGCTTTTAATTTTAATTAGGTCTCATTTATTTTTTACCTTAGGAAACAGATATAAAAAAAATCACTATGATTTATGTTAGTGTTCTATGTTTTTTGACAGGAATTTTATGATTTCCAATCTTACATCTAGGACTTTAATACATGTTAAGTTTACCTTTGTAACAGGTATGCAAACATATTCTAAGTTCATCTTTTTACATATAGCTGAACAGCACCACTTATTGAAGAGACAGCCTTTTCTCCACTGTATATTCTTATATCCTTTGCCATAGATTATAAGTGTGTGAGTTTATTTCTGGGCTCTCTATTCAGTTCCCGTGATCTATGCGTTTGTTTTGGGGCCAAAACATAGTCTCAATTATTGTAGCTTTGTAGTATAGTCTGAAATCAGGAACCATGATGCCTCCAGCTTTGATATTTTTTCTCAAGATTTCTCCTACCAATCTTAGTATTACTGGTTTTACTTCTGTAAAAAATGTGATAGATGCTTTGAGAGGGATTTCAATAAATCTATAGACTACTTTAAGTACAAGATATATTTTAAAAATATTATTCCTTCCAATCCGTGAACATATGATATCTCTCCCTTTCTTTGTGTCATCTTCAGTTTTGTTTATCAGCATCTGAATAGTTCTTAGAATATAGGTCTGTCACTTCTGTGGTTAAGTTTATCCCTAGGTGCTTTATTCTTTTTTTTTTTAAAACATTTATTTATTTATTTTTGGTGGGGCGGGTTGGGGAGGGAAGAGGTGGGCAGGCCACTTCTACTGGTCTTTCATTTGTCTAGTTTCATTCGTCTTTGTTCTTTGGCTCTTGTGGGCCTCCCATTGCGGTGGCCTCTGTTGTCGCAGAGTGCTGGCTCTGGGTGCATGCACTCCAGAGCTCCGGCTCGGTAATGGACACATCAGTCCAGCCGCCCCAGGGCACATGGGATCTTTCCAGGCCAGGGTCAAACCGGCGCCCCTTGCACTGCAAGGCAGTGTCTTTACCCACTGGACCACTAGGGAAACCCCTGCTTTATTCTTTTTGCTGTGATTTTCAATGGGATTGTTTTTATTGCTTTCCCTTTTGGACTATTCATCATTAGTGTATAGTAAAACAATAGATTTCTGTGTATTAATTTGGGTAACCAGTGGTTTCCAAGGAGGAGGAGGAGGAGAGGGAAGAAACATTTTCTAGCCTAAATGTTTGCCATGGTAACAGTCTACTCTGAAAGTAAATTTATTGTTTTATTGGTGCGAACTGTTTTTCATTGGAACGTCTCATCTAGTCTGACTGTCCAGGCCATCCTATGGCTAATCTTATGCTAATGTTGTGGAAATGGGTCTAGTAAGACCTTTACAACCTTGACAATCTCATTAACAGCCAACTGAAAAAGTATAAAATGCCTTGTCTAAACTAGCTTCTCTAGGTATTCTCCTACCCCCTTCCAGTGTCTTTTGCTGGAAGCTTTCTCTATCCCTTTTTTCTTTAATAAAACCTTTAGTTCAGGAAGCTCTGACTGACCAAGTCGTGTCTTTTGATCCTGAAGTAAAATTTGGAGGTCACGGATATGACACCATCACCATAAGCTAGCTACCATCATCTATCAGAAGTCAACATCTGACTACTTTAAGTACAAGATATATTTTAAAATATTATTCCTTCCAATCCGTGAACATATGATATCTCTCCCTTTCTTTGTGTCATCTTCAGTTTTGTTTATCAGCATCTGAATAGTTCTTAGAATATAGGTCTGTCACTTCTGTGGTTAAGTTTATCCCTAGGTGCTTTATTCTTTTTTTTTTTAAAACATTTATTTATTTATTTTTGGTGGGGCGGGTTGGGGAGGGAAGAGGTGGGCAGGCCACTTCTACTGGTCTTTCATTTGTCTAGTTTCATTCGTCTTTGTTCTTTGGCTCTTGTGGGCCTCCCATTGCGGTGGCCTCTGTTGTCGCAGAGTGCTGGCTCTGGGTGCATGCACTCCAGAGCTCCGGCTCGGTAATGGACACATCAGTCCAGCCGCCCCAGGGCACATGGGATCTTTCCAGGCCAGGGTCAAACCGGCGCCTTGCACTGCAAGGCAGTGTCTTTACCCACTGGACCACTAGGGAAACCCCTGCTTTATTCTTTTGCTGTGATTTTCAATGGGATTGTTTTTATTGCTTTCCCTTTTGGACTATTCATCATTAGTGTATAGTAAAACAATAGATTTCTGTGTATTAATTTGGGTAACCAGTGGTTTCCAAGGAGGAGGAGGAGGAGAGGGAAGAAACATTTTCTAGCCTAAATGTTTGCCATGGTAACAGTCTACTCTGAAAGTAAATTTATTGTTTTATTGGTGCGAACTGTTTTTCATTGGAACGTCTCATCTAGTCTGACTGTCCAGGCCATCCTATGGCTAATCTTATGCTAATGTTGTGGAAATGGGTCTAGTAAGACCTTTACAACCTTGACAATCTCATTAACAGCCAACTGAAAAAGTATAAAATGCCTTGTCTAAACTAGCTTCTCTAGGTATTCTCCTACCCCCTTCCAGTGTCTTTTGCTGGAAGCTTTCTCTATCCCTTTTTTCTTTAATAAAACCTTTAGTTCAGGAAGCTCTGACTGACCAAGTCGTGTCTTTTGATCCTGAAGTAAAATTTGGAGGTCACGGATATGACACCATCACCATAAGCTAGCTACCATCATCTATCAGAAGTAACCTAAATATCCATCAACATAGGGATGGATAAAGAAGTGGTAATATCATATACAATGAAATACTACCCAACCATTAAAAAGAATGAAATAATGTCATTTACAACAACATAGATGGACCTAAAGATTGTCATACTGAGTGAATTAAGCCAGAGAAAGAGAAATATCATATGACATATCTTTTATGTGGAAGCTAAAAAGAAATAATACAAATGAATTTCTTTACAAAACAAAAATAGATTCACAGACTTAGAGAATGAACATATGATTGCCAGGGGGAAGGATGTGGGGGAAGAGATAGTTAGGGAGTTTGGGATGAACATGTACACACTGCTGTGTTTAAATCAGATAACTAACAAGGACATACTGTGTAGCACACAGAAATCTGGTCAATATTATGTGGCAGCCTGGATGGTGGGGGAGTTTAAGAGAAAATAGATACAAGTATATGTATGGCTGAGTTCCTTTGATGTTCACTTAAAACGATCACAACACTGCTGATCAGCTATACTTTAATACCAAAAAACAAAACAAAACAAAAAAAGCCCACCTATATGTTGAGTTTAAATTTCCTAGTGTATATTTATCTCATTCATCTCATTTTTCCTCTGGTAAATTCGATGGAGTTGGGGAAGGAAGCTTAGGTGTGGCCAGAAGAAGCATGATCTATCTCTGGGATACTTCCTTCTCTTATTAAAGCCCATGCCATGCAAGGCAGAATAAGAACAGACATTTGTCCTTCCCTCAGCCATGCTGGGGGCTGATGCAGTCCTCTTTTGGCTATTGCAGCTTCTCTAGCTAACACTGACTAAGTCCTTCTTTATTTTCTGGTTTGTACTTTAAAAAAATTTTTACAGAAAGGAGGCTCTACTGTACCTTTCAGTTTTACTTTCTTTCTTTTTTCTCCACTTTATCCCATATTTTCCTTCAGCCTCTTGACTCTTTCCATTTTTCATTTGAAGAGTAGTTGGTAGGAGTCAGTCACAGGGATAATTTGTGTGTACAGAATAGGCCTCTTTAAGTGGTGGACAGACTTTTCTAGAATGACACTTAGATGTCAGGTAGGTCTTAAGGGCAGTCACACAGAATTAGGAAGAATGTGGTGCCAGGAAAATTTTCTGCTTAGATCTGCTTCTGGGAGCATAATTGACTGGTGGCCCCAGCAGCTGACTTTCTTAGTGGCATGCTCGGACCATGCTTCCCATGAGTTTCTCCTAGTGAATAGAAGAGTATGGTCAAGGAACTAATACAGAGCCACCACTGCAAAATACAAGACTCTTGTAGTGTGCAACTTTGATTGAGAACTTCCAACTGGTTGAAATTTTCATAAAACTGTCTTGTGGTCTGAGACTCATTTCTTGATTCCTTTCACTTTCTCAAAATCGTCTTGAATTCACAGGATTAAGGTTTGTCCCATGACCTAAAGTCCCTCCCTGCCTTCTCTGATGTCTTTCTCTTCATTCTTTTTCTTATTTTAATTTTATTTGTAATTGGAGGATAATTGCTTTACAATACTGTGCTGACTTCTGCTACACAACAATGTGAATCAACCATAATTATACATATGTTCCCTCCCTCTTGAATCTCCTTCCACTTCCCATGTGATCCCACCCTTCTAAGGTTGTCACAGAGTCTTGAGCTGAGTTTCCTGTGTTATACAGCAACTTTCCATTAACTGCCTCTTTTACATATCATAATGTATACATTTCAGTGCTACTCTCTCAATTCATCCTAGCCTCTCCTTCCCCTGCCATATCCACAAGTCTGTTCGTTATGTCTCCTTTTCTATTCCTGCCCCGCAAATAAATTAGTATTACTTTTTTAGATTGTGTATATATGTGTGTGTGTATATATACACACACATATATGTTAAAGAAGTTGTGGTACATATATACAGTGGAATAGCACTTAGCTATAAAAAGGAATGTATCGGGCTTCCCTGGTAGTCCAGTGGATAAGGACACCGCCTTGCAGTGCAAGGGACGCTGGTTCCATCTCTGGCCTGGGAAGATCCCACGTGCCGCGAAACAGCTGGACCCATGTGTCCAATTACCGAGCCGGAGCTCCTGGAGCACATGCGCCCAGAGCCGGTGCTCTGCAACAGAGGCCACCGCGATGGGAGGCCCACACGGGCCAAAGAACAAAGATGGATGAAACTAGACAAGCAAAAGACCAATGGAAGTGGCGCGCCCACCCACCTCCCTCCCCACCCCCGCCAAAAATAAATAAATAAACAAATGTTAAAAAAAAAAAAAAAAAAAAGGAATGTATCTGAGTCAATTCTAGTGAGGTGGATTAACACTTAATTCTTTTTTTTTTTTTTGAGAGGAGAATAAATTTTATTAGAGTGGGAGACACTGTTAGAAGAGTGGTCCAGCTCAAGGGAGAATGTACATTAAGCATGGGTCTTTGATCCGTTTTTATAGTTAGTGTCCAAGGAGTGCCATAGGGGTCTCACAGGTCATTTACTGATTGAATAAGGTATGAGTAGGGAAAGAGTAATGGTTACAGCATGAGGGAGGGAAGTACAATAAGGATCTGGTTTATCTGTTCCTGCATTCCAAGACCCTCCTGTTCGCCTTGTTCTTTCATCCATGGAACACCACATTCCTCCCTCTTTTTAGTGTCAATTCTTTGGCCCCTTTGAATACTCTGCTCATGTCTAACTATCTGCCTATTTCCCTTCTCAGGTATTTGGGAACCCTGTCTCCAGGGGAAAGGGACAATGACTCCTCTGGCTTCTTCAAGCTGTACAGGGGCAGTGTGGGACTCTGAGTCCCCTTTGCCTGCTCTCTGTCAGGGTATACTAGGGAAGAAACGTTGGACCCCACATAATCATATGGAAGCTAGTTCCAGTACTGTCTGGGTGTTGACCAGGTGATATTCTTGTTGTACTATCACTTGTAGATTCATTTGTAATCCAGAAGAAACAACTTAACAAGAAGGTTAAAGATACATAGCCTGAAGATTAATAGAATTAGAAAAGCTGCTGAGACTCTAACTAGGAAAATTGAGAGCAGACATTGGTCTGTGACATTAGTTAGGTTTCTCTGGGTATGAGAAGATGCAAGAAGTTGGGCTCATAAAAATCTTTACCTGAAAACATCTAACTATTTGAAGGCCTATTTTTCCAGTTTTTCCCAGAGCAAAGAGTGTCTTATTTCTGATCTCCATCCTGGAATCCTTTCGGGGCATATTGAAGGTCACCAACTTGCAGTGGTCATGATTTAATCTTTATAGAGGCACTGGTAAGTGCCAACTCCCACTTGGCAGGACCCCTTCATAACCACATATTTGACCATGCTTTGGGGTCATTTTGTGACCACTGTGTCTCACAATGCTGGGAAGGCTCATTCCCAGATCTAGCAAAGATTTCATTGATAAGCCACTCAGTGAGCATTACTAGACCAGGCCTTGTGAATAGCAAAGGTCTCTGGTCCATACCTGTCTTACTAGCCTTTTGGTCCACCCAAATATTCCCCCTTGTTGCTTCTTCCCATATCTAAAGTTACATTATTATAATCATTGATCTCATATAGAACTGTATATCACTATTTTTCCATACACTCAGTCACACATTTGATACCATAAGAGACAACAATTTTCTGAAGCAGGTGACATAGAACATAATATGGCTACCAGCTACTAGTAAAGTCACAAGTAAACATTTTAGCGTTTTAAATAACTTAATTAAAACTTATAGCAATATAATACCATTGTAAGCAGTTAAACATCTGAAGAATGTCCTCTTAACAGAGAGAAAAGCCAAATTCAAGTTTTTACACCAGAACTTATTTAAATTCACCTATATTAGTATTCTATAAATTGATTAGCAGAAATACCAAAAATACTTTCTAAAAACATTTGCTTCCTTATAGAGAACATCTCGGGATAACACCAAATATATTAATACTCCAAAATTTCTTTAGTTTCTCTGTAAGAGGAAATTAGTGTTCAGTAATGAATGTTTCAGAATTTCATTTGGAAATTATCTAGCTATTCAATGTTTGTCACAACCCTTAGAAATTCACATTACCCGAATCTGGAGAGACTATCTTGGACAGACATTCTAAAAGTATAATCATTCTTAATAGAATTTATCTAAAAGCTTATATCTTATTTACATTTTTTAGAAGTTTCTTCACTTGAGGTACTTTCCTTTCTGACAAACTTGTAACAGATACAACAATATTTCATTTATATTAAACCTAGGCACAATGAAAATGTTATACTTAATGTTAATGACTCTTAGACATCCCTACATTAATTAGATCAACAAATGAACATTAATACCAGGGCTTCCCTGGTGGTCCAGTGGGTAAGGACATCGGCTTGCAGTGCAAGGGGCGCTGGTTCGATACCAGGCCTGGGAAGGTCCCATGTGCCGTGGAGCGGCTGGACTGATGTGTCTAACTACCAAGCTGGAACTCTGGAGCGCGTGTGCCCAGAGCTGGTGCTCTGCAACGAGAAAGGCCACTGCGATGGGAGGCCCACACAGGCCAAAGAACAAAGATGGATGAAAATAAATAAATGAAAGACCAACAGAAGTGGCCAAAAACAAAACAAAACAAAACAAAACATTAATACCAGATATTTAATATAGAGTATTTCCCAGTTCACATGAACCTGAAATACTTTTAGGTTACTATCTCTTGTATTCAGAACTGTTTGATTTGTTAGTGCTTAATTTTCTTTAGGCCAACTAAAATTAGAGCTAGTTTGCAACTTCAGCATTATCCAGAAACAAAAACACATGCTGAGACACATATAAATCCAATGGACAGAGAAGTTTTCTACCTGTGATTAAAAATGTCTCTTTGACCCATTTTTTTCTTTTTGGCTTGAAGTCCTAATTTGTCCATGGCTGAGGTCTCAGGCAAAATGGACTGTGTATTTCAAGGGCATAGCAAGAACTAACTTCAAGTTTTTCCATAGGTAGATCTTTTAACAAGCTAGTTGTTTTTAAGTGCATGTGCAAAAGGATTAAAGGAATTTGTAGGGGTGGAGGAGACTTGGTCCCTCCCCACCCTGAGAGACTGGAGTAGTTAGAATGGAATCTTTTTAGAATGTTCAGGAGTTGGGAAAGTATGGTCCCTCCACACCTAAGAGATAACTAGTTAGAAGGGGACTCTTTAGCATGTTCAGGGGAGTTTTAATCCCTCAAACTTTTGAATATAGGAGAAAGGCCAGAACCATAAGGAGCCTCAGAATCCTCCCCTAGTCTCCTAACAATAGAGGTCAAATGTGGAGAGGAAAGGTCAGGTAGAGTTGTGTAGGAAATCTGATGGAGAGGGAGATAGTGGGGGACAAGTGATAGGGAGGCAACAGAAAGACATATGAGGCACAAGTCCGTCAAATCCAGATTCTGACGAAAGGCCATGAAGGAAGGAACTCTGGGTGCCAGGTGCAAATAGTTCCAGTTCCTGAGAATGTAGCAAAGTGGTGAGTCTGAAAGAGGCTCCCAGGATGTACCAGAAGGCACCAGGGGAACTGTGAGATGAAGGGACCAGAGAACCATGCGACTAAGGCACTAGAAAACAGAGATTTCCAGGAGCAACCAGGTGACTCTCCATTTGGCAATTCTCTGAAACCATGGAAGGCACTCTTGGGATAGTTCAGAGGCAACACCTAGGTGCCTCTAAATCAATCCGGACCCAAAGGGAAATAAGTGAACGTGACAGGGAAGATAGGCTGTGGAATCCACCTTACAATTCTTTCCAGGTGGTGGTGGCCAGGGGAGGATGGGCTCTATGTTTTGCTTCAACCGCTATGTGTCTGACATGATGCATGGAAGCTGTCCTGCTGGGGGCAGATAGCCTTGTGGCCTGCTCTATTCCTTGACTCCCTTATCCTCACATGGGAGTCTTCATGCAGTGGATACCTTAATGGCTTTTAAATGCTTCACCTGTGCCCACACAATATTATTTGGCCTAGTGCTCAGTTAGGAAGAAGTCAAAAGGAGAGACTTTCACCCATTCAGCAGCAGCTACTGGGGCACAGTGAGCACTGGAACACACCAGAGGGTAACCATGGCCAGAGTCCCTCAGCTGCTTGCACAGCTACAGGCCTATTCCCAGAGGGTCCCTATGAGAAAAGAGAAGACAGGAGGTGTAGGAAGAGACCCCAAGTCCCAGTATGGGCCACCAAAAATGTTGTGGTCCCTGCATGGATTGGAAAAGGATTTCCAGACATGAGGCAGAATGAGAGAAGAATAAAGGTTATTAAAATGGGAGATGCTGTTAGAACAGTGGGCTGGCTCAGGGGAGAACTGACCCTCTTAATTCTACACTGACATCTTCTTCACTAAAGGAATTTCCCATTCTGGCATCTGCTTCTCATAGGAACTGAGCTAACACAAGTAGAGCCTGGAATGATTTAAGAGAAAGTTAGTAATATGCAATTTGGGACTGGCTTGCTCATTGCCCAATGAGGATGCCATCCTTACTGGTGTATATAATATATGTGTAGTCTCTGGCACAAGGTGCCATCTCAAATGCTAAATATTATGCAAGTAGTAACCTGGAGAAACTCCTCAGTGGAGGGGAACACCAATACAGGTACGAGATTCAAGTTTTTGAAAAACATGGGAGAGCAGAGAAGTTTTTCAGTGACTGCTAACATATATAATGTCCTGGGCTAGGATATGAAACAGTGAGAACCTTCAAAGCATTTAAAGACTAAGTGTGAGTGCCAGTAGGCGTCTTCAGTACCTTATCTCCTGCAGTGGGAAAGTCGACACAGTTGAGTAAAGGAACAGAGAACTGAATGTTGCAGCTGGAACTCCTAATATGTAAAAAATGGTGAGAAAGCTTGGGAAGAGTTGAGAAAGCTTGGGACCCTTAAAAGTGGGATGAGGGCGCCAAGAAGTACGCTGATAACTATGAGAATGTTCATTATGTACCCACACCCTACCCTCCTCAACAACTCAACAATCCTCAGAGCTTGCAGCAGGTAGTTACCCTTCTTAATAAGAGCCAACACTTCTGCCTGTATTGGAAGATTCAGCAGAAACATCCTTCCAACCAGACAAGAGACACTCCCTCATAAGAGCTACTTCAACTTTATCTTCTGTATCCCAACTGATAACTCATTGAAGATATGCTGGGTCTGATAAGAGGAGAAGATTATATAGAGGGAGGAGCTACAAAAATTGTCTAGCTTGTAGCAGTATTGGATTTTGAGAGTATTTGATCAAGGGTGATGGAATTTAAGAGTGGACATACAACAATTCATTGACTTGGGAGAAATTTCTCAAGACGTTGAATTTAACACCCACCCTGGCTAGGACCCTAGGGAATGAGGCAAACTCACCACTAGGGAGGCTATTGGAAACATGGGGAAATTGATGGCTTGGTTTGAGTACAATGCCAGTGCTTGAGTCCTGGAAGACAGTGGAGGAAGGAATAAAGAGGCTGAGGGATGTGGGCATGCCAGCAAGGATGTATATTCTCTGACGGCAGAAGGGCCAGCAGAATTCTGTTCTGCAGGAAGATCCAGAGGACACACCATTCACCTAGGTCACCAGTATATACTGATGACAAGGACAGCAGTTTAGTGACAGTTTTACTCTGCAGGCCAGTGCTTACAATGGGAGAGGTAGTCACAGAGCTGAGCAAACTGGACTTACTAGTATGCATGGGGAAGATGGAACCTTGGGGTGTTAGAGGTGGGTTGGCAGCACTTAGCACTTAACTGCCAGAAGCCAGGAGGCCATAATTACCATAATAACTGGCAGGCACAGAGGGCAGCCAAGAGGACTCGATCTTCAGGGAGTTTTGTAGATGGTTAATTGAGCATATCGTTCCCAGGAGCAAAATGGATGGCAGCCAAAAAGAGTCTTAAAAAATCTACAGCCAGAAAAAGGAAGAATGGAGTAGCAGGAGGCTGAGGACAGTTATTACAAACCAAGTCACAAGCTTCTCTCAATTCCCAGACTGCAGCCAAATTTCAGATGCTGATTTGACATAGTTCATTCTTGGAGGGATGACATTGCCATTAAATACATAAAAGATGCAGAACTTGTGGTCCCTATCATATCTCCTTTAAGTCATAGTCTGGCCTCTACGGAGACAAGATGGATCCTGGACATAGACTGCAGTGTGCTTTCAGGTGAGCTGCCTGGTAAAACCTGATCACACTGACCCTGTGAACCTGATCAGTGACCAAGAGCTGATTAGGCAGAACAAAGAGAAGGTAGCTAGGGTGGTGAAGACAAGTGCACTCCAGGCTGAGCATACCTCTTTCCCCTGGACTGCACTGTCCTTCTAGCCCTCTTCCCTTCACAGGTGCCCAATTCTGTTCACCTTCTAGACTCCTCTCTCCTTTATCCTTACAGAAAGTCTCCTCTGTATCCAATTCTGTCTCGGATCTGCATGTAGGAGAGTCCAAATGAACATTGGAACCTTGCTGTTGATTTATGAGAAAAAAACTCAGAAAAAGTTAGAGCCTCCATCAGGGCTTACTTTTCTTGTGCAGGGGCCATGCTCATCTTCTCTGTATCATTCCAATTTTAGTACATGTGCTGCCAAAGTGAGTACAGGGCTTGCTTTTTTTGAGCAAGTTTTTTTCTCTTGGATATTTTCCCCAAATCTCTGGTAAACAACCTCAATTAATGAGTTGTTTGTCCCCACGCCACCCCTATACTCTCAGACTAAAAATTCTGTTTCCCAAGACTACTCCCTTCCACAGTAGAGCTATAAATTACAACTCTAACTACATCTGAGCTTGAGGAAAGTGAGCCCAATTCAAGCCTCCCAGGCCAGAGTCCCTCAGTTATGCTCAGGGTTCCCTTTCCAAGTCAGCTTTAACTGGTGCTCATTAAAGGGCAAGGAAACCTGCTGATCCTAGTCTCTGTGGTCTCCCCTTTCCTCCCATTACTCTTATCCTTCATTGTGTGGTAGGTGGCCCATGAGGGAGCCACAAGCCTGTTCCACATGTGGCCCACCCGAGGAAAGTCTTTGTGTGGTTCTGATGAAGATTCAGGATCCTCCCAGCCCAGAGTTTTGTGGTCTGACAATAAGAACCCCTTTGGAGTCTTATGGAAAGATCTAAAGGTCACAAGCTTCTCTCAATTCCCAGACTGCAGCCAAATTTCAGATGCTGATTTGACATAGTTCATTCTTGGAGGGATGACATTGCCATTAAATACATAAAAGATGCAGAACTTGTGGTCCCTATCATATCTCCTTTAAGTCATAGTCTGGCCTCTACGGAGACAAGATGGATCCTGGACATAGACTGCAGTGTGCTTTCAGGTGAGCTGCCTGGTAAAACCTGATCACACTGACCCTGTGAACCTGATCAGTGACCAAGAGCTGATTAGGCAGAACAAAGAGAAGGTAGCTAGGGTGGTGAAGACAAGTGCACTCCAGGCTGAGCATACCTCTTTCCCCTGGACTGCACTGTCCTTCTAGCCCTCTTCCCTTCACAGGTGCCCAATTCTGTTCACCTTCTAGACTCCTCTCTCCTTTATCCTTACAGAAAGTCTCCTCTGTATCCAATTCTGTCTCGGATCTGCATGTAGGAGAGTCCAAATGAACATTGGAACCTTGCTGTTGATTTATGAGAAAAAAACTCAGAAAAAGTTAGAGCCTCCATCAGGGCTTACTTTTCTTGTGCAGGGGCCATGCTCATCTTCTCTGTATCATTCCAATTTTAGTACATGTGCTGCCAAAGTGAGTACAGGGCTTGCTTTTTTTGAGCAAGTTTTTTTCTCTTGGATATTTTCCCCAAATCTCTGGTAAACAACCTCAATTAATGAGTTGTTTGTCCCCACGCCACCCCTATACTCTCAGACTAAAAATTCTGTTTCCCAAGACTACTCCCTTCCACAGTAGAGCTATAAATTACAACTCTAACTACATCTGAGCTTGAGGAAAGTGAGCCCAATTCAAGCCTCCCAGGCCAGAGTCCCTCAGTTATGCTCAGGGTTCCCTTTCCAAGTCAGCTTTAACTGGTGCTCATTAAAGGGCAAGGAAACCTGCTGATCCTAGTCTCTGTGGTCTCCCCTTTCCTCCCATTACTCTTATCCTTCATTGTGTGGTAGGTGGCCCATGAGGGAGCCACAAGCCTGTTCCACATGTGGCCCACCCGAGGAAAGTCTTTGTGTGGTTCTGATGAAGATTCAGGATCCTCCCAGCCCAGAGTTTTGTGGTCTGACAATAAGAACCCCTTTGGAGTCTTATGGAAAGATCTAAAGGTTTGAGCCATTGCTATGCCAATCACTTTTCCTTTGAGTTGAAACTAAGGATCACTTCCACCACATACACCCTCACTTGTAAGCAAGGAATCACCTGGTCTGTACTGGCCATCTACTTCATGGTATCCTCCAAGACTCTGAGAGCAAGCAATTATACGAATATTTGTCTGTGTCCTTCCACACTCATGCGTAGCTTTGTACTATGTTAATTTGCTGTGCAAGGTGCATGTCACTTTTGCGTGCCTTTCTAAAGGTGTACTGCCAAACATTGATTTTTTGAGATGCTAATCATTGTTCTGCCCAAATGGTTTCATGGTGTAAAATTAATTAAGTCTGAAAACCATTAGACTGAAGCAACTCTTACATCACAGTGACCTATATAAGCCAACCAAATTTCAGCCTGTAATGACCTCAGGGTTAAGGAACTGAAACCTGAGGACAACCAGTCACAAACAGTCAATCAGGCTTTAAGCCATAGCCAAACAATACTTTTTTTTTTTTTTTTTTTTCTCCTCACTTTATAAGTCTTACTTCTAGCTTCTACTGGAGTAACACTTCAGCTTGGAACTGCCTGATACAAATTGATTTTGCTTAAATAAACTCTTAAAATGTTCAATATGCCTCAGTTTATCTTTTAACAATGGTTAAATAAAATTTGAAAATGTTGGACTAAAAAAATATGTGAAAGGATACAAAAAAATGAAAAAGTTTTTATTTCAGAATTCCTCAGTCTTTAAAATAACCAAGAACATTTTGACTTCTCAAGAGGAAATAGAGTAGATAGTACTTTGCCAAGATGATTTACCACAAAACCCATAGAGTCCCTTCTGATTTCTGTAGCATAACTTTCTAGAAGTAATGCCTCAAAGACTACTCATGCAAAATACAAGGTGGAGAGATGAAAAGGATGTTGGATGCCATTCTCTGTCTAAAATTGGGGTTCCAGTGTCAACTGAAATAGGTCTGATAACTGCTGCTCCTCCATGGGGCTTCCTGCCTGCAGCCAGAGCCATCAAGATGGGAAGATTCAGGATCCTCCCAGCCCAGAGTTTTGTGGTCTGACAATAAGAACCCCTTTGGAGTCTTATGGAAAGATCTAAAGGTTTGAGCCATTGCTATGCCAATCACTTTTCCTTTGAGTTGAAACTAAGGATCACTTCCACCACATACACCCTCACTTGTAAGCAAGGAATCACCTGGTCTGTACTGGCCATCTACTTCATGGTATCCTCCAAGACTCTGAGAGCAAGCAATTATACGAATATTTGTCTGTGTCCTTCCACACTCATGCGTAGCTTTGTACTATGTTAATTTGCTGTGCAAGGTGCATGTCACTTTTGCGTGCCTTTCTAAAGGTGTACTGCCAAACATTGATTTTTTGAGATGCTAATCATTGTTCTGCCCAAATGGTTTCATGGTGTAAAATTAATTAAGTCTGAAAACCATTAGACTGAAGCAACTCTTACATCACAGTGACCTATATAAGCCAACCAAATTTCAGCCTGTAATGACCTCAGGGTTAAGGAACTGAAACCTGAGGACAACCAGTCACAAACAGTCAATCAGGCTTTAAGCCATAGCCAAACAATACTTTTTTTTTTTTTTTTTTTCTCCTCACTTTATAAGTCTTACTTCTAGCTTCTACTGGAGTAACACTTCAGCTTGGAACTGCCTGATACAAATTGATTTTGCTTAAATAAACTCTTAAAATGTTCAATATGCCTCAGTTTATCTTTTAACAATGGTTAAATAAAATTTGAAAATGTTGGACTAAAAAAATATGTGAAAGGATACAAAAAAATGAAAAAGTTTTTATTTCAGAATTCCTCAGTCTTTAAAATAACCAAGAACATTTTGACTTCTCAAGAGGAAATAGAGTAGATAGTACTTTGCCAAGATGATTTACCACAAAACCCATAGAGTCCCTTCTGATTTCTGTAGCATAACTTTCTAGAAGTAATGCCTCAAAGACTACTCATGCAAAATACAAGGTGGAGAGATGAAAAGGATGTTGGATGCCATTCTCTGTCTAAGGGGAGAGGCATTGGGGTTCCAGTGTCAACTGAAATAGGTCTGATAACTGCTGCTCCTCTCCATGGGGCTTCCTGCCTGCAGCCAGAGCCATCAAGATGGGAAACTATTTGATTTTAACATGCTGGTTGTGTCTCTGGCAACGTAAAGGTCTAACTCTAGTTTCTGCCTTCAACATTAAGTATTGCCAGATCCCGACTGTAAGATGTATGGTTAATGGTTTCATTCCTTTTTCCCAGGTTCAACTGAGTCTCATCAGAAGACAAACTCGTGGTTTATGTGGGGGAAAAAGTCACAGTGTGAATTCATTTGGCAGTGAAGACAAGAGGATTGTGTCCTTGGATATCTCCTTTACATTTTGCTAAATAAAATATTTCTATTTATGCGACACATTGTAACAGCCATGAGTTCACACTGCTCTTTGGTTTGAAGGCCTCTTAAGATGTGGTTTGTCTTTAAACCTGTTGTATACCACCACCGAATGCATGGCAAGCCCCTCCAGGATGTATATGCATTCAGAGTTCTCCTGGAATGTGCTGCAGCCTAAACAAACCTGGATTGTTTCAGAGTGAACCCTTTTGGAAGGCCTCTCTGGAGTTAAGGGGGTCACTGACCAAAGATAAGCATAGCAGACTCAAGTAGAGAAAAGCACCAAAATCAAGTGGAAAAGACTTCAGTGCTCGGCTGATACAGGAAATCCTAGGATTCAGGAGGAATAACCTTGTAGGAACAATTGCTGTTGGTTTTCTGATAGTCATGAGGCTCCACAAATGTAAAGAGACTTGCTGCCGCTCAGTGGAATGTTCTAGTTGCTACACATGCTATCTTTTAAAATCTCCAAGAATGTATTTCATTTAACATGGAGAATATGTTCCAATATTTATGAATTTATCATATTCATTAAAGATCCAAACAATATGAGATTTTATTTATCCTAAGAATATGAGGTCTTCCCAAGATACTCAGATTTGTTTTCTATCCCTGCACCGCCTATTCCTCATTAGTGCCCTGAACTGAATACAGTGTCACTCCTATAGCATGAGGACACCAGGACTTTCCTCTTTGCTTTTTATTTGTCTAGAGAAGTGTCAATTGTTGATAATATCAATTCCTATATGAAGTCCACAAGACAGAGGCCATCCCTGAGATCCAGCTCAGATCACAGATCTAAACCTACATCAGATTGCACTGAGGGCAAATACTTGTCGGGGAAACCTAACAAACACAAAACGTGGTCTTCCAGCTCAGCTCTAGGGAGAATAGGACCTGCTTGCCTTGACCTTCCAGCCAATTATGCGCTGTTTCTATGCTGCTACTTCTAAGCCTCCTAATCACTCTTGCCTGAGATCCCTTAGCAGAATGTTCTACCACTGTGAGCACTGTACTTCCCCAACCCATGGATTTCAGGTCTATCTATAACCTGTTGTAAATACTGCATTTGCCCAAAAAACCTTGGATTTTTTTTGCTTTTTTTTGGCAAGCAGCCATGAGTTCACACTGCTCTTTGGTTTGAAGGCCTCTTAAGATGTGGTTTGTCTTTAAACCTGTTGTATACCACCACCGAATGCATGGCAAGCCCCTCCAGGATGTATATGCATTCAGAGTTCTCCTGGAATGTGCTGCAGCCTAAACAAACCTGGATTGTTTCAGAGTGAACCCTTTTGGAAGGCCTCTCTGGAGTTAAGGGGGTCACTGACCAAAGATAAGCATAGCAGACTCAAGTAGAGAAAAGCACCAAAATCAAGTGGAAAAGACTTCAGTGCTCGGCTGATACAGGAAATCCTAGGATTCAGGAGGAATAACCTTGTAGGAACAATTGCTGTTGGTTTTCTGATAGTCATGAGGCTCCACAAATGTAAAGAGACTTGCTGCCGCTCAGTGGAATGTTCTAGTTGCTACACATGCTATCTTTTAAAATCTCCAAGAATGTATTTCATTTAACATGGAGAATATGTTCCAATATTTATGAATTTATCATATTCATTAAAGATCCAAACAATATGAGATTTTATTTATCCTAAGAATATGAGGTCTTCCCAAGATACTCAGATTTGTTTTCTATCCCTGCACCGCCTATTCCTCATTAGTGCCCTGAACTGAATACAGTGTCACTCCTATAGCATGAGGACACCAGGACTTTCCTCTTTGCTTTTTATTTGTCTAGAGAAGTGTCAATTGTTGATAATATCAATTCCTATATGAAGTCCACAAGACAGAGGCCATCCCTGAGATCCAGCTCAGATCACAGATCTAAACCTACATCAGATTGCACTGAGGGCAAATACTTGTCGGGGAAACCTAACAAACACAAAACGTGGTCTTCCAGCTCAGCTCTAGGGAGAATAGGACCTGCTTGCCTTGACCTTCCAGCCAATTATGCGCTGTTTCTATGCTGCTACTTCTAAGCCTCCTTCAAACTCACTCTTGCCTGAGATCCCTTAGGCAGAATGTTCTACCACTGTGAGCACTGTACTTCCCCAACCCATGGATTTCAGCCCTTAAATAGAGGACACAAAACTGACTAAACTGTTTTCATTTTGTCAACATTTGACAGTTTAAACGAGGAGGCTTTAGTTGAGGTAACAGGAGCAGGCAGGGAGAAGACCTGTGGGAAGGTGTGTGTGGGGGTGGGGCAGGCATTAGGGGAAAATGAGCACAGACTTATTGTAAAAAACAACTGGAAGATGTCAGAAAACCCTGTACATTTAACCCTGTAAATTATCGGATTTAATTACAGGCATTCACCTTGAGGGGGCTTCTCAGGTGGCTCAGTGGTAAAGACTCCCTCTGCAATGCAGAAGACATGGGAGACTCAGGTTGGATCCCTGACTCAGGAAGATCCCCTGGAGGAGGGCACGGCAACCCACTCCCACATTCTTGCCTGGAGAATCCCTTGGACAGAAGAGCCTGGTGGGCTACAGTCCATAGGATCCCAAAGAGCTGGACATGAATGAAGCTACTAAGCATGCAGGCATGCATTAACCTTGTGACTTAACTTCCTGGAGCCTGACAATGCCCTTTACTTAAGGGAAATATCGGCACTTCTGGCCTGTAAAAGACAAAAGGCATTTTATAGGATTTTTTTTTTAATGTCTAAAGGAAACAAAATGAAGATCACAATTTCGTAGGAGGAAAAAAAATCATGAAATAAACTGAAGTTGGGTGCACAGACCCTCATGGAACCATCCTGGGAACATGAGTGAAGTAACTGCCAGTGGAAGAGCCCACGGAAGGTAGTTCACCTCTTGGCACAGGAACGCAGGGCTTGGGGCATGCTGGAAGGAACCTATCACTATCTAGATGAGTCCTTTCACCTCTCAGGTCTTTGCTAATCAGTTGACAGGAGGGGGAAATTAGAACTGTGCACTGAAAAGCCATTTGCATTCCCTAGTGTGGTGTTCCAGCTTGCCTGTTAGTGATAGGGACAGAATAGAATAGTTAGGTAGTTGTAAGGTCCTAGTAGGGGACTGTAGGTATAAAGGTAAAACCTAAGAAAAGTTGGGAGGCCAATAAATTAATGATAACTCAGGAAAGCTGCTCCTTATTCAATAAAGCAGGCTTGAGTTAGTATAAATAGCTAATGAAAGACGAGCTAGGGAAGGAGGAACTAATGATGTGTGCCTTACATCTGCATCTACGTCTACTTGAAGAAGGCGGTCTTCTACCCTCCTATATATTGCTGCCCACCCAATCGTCGGGGCACAGCTTTCCTGCCTGCCCGCTGGTACCTCTTACAAGTGTCCTATCCTAATAAATCCACTTCTTGCCTATCACTCTGCCTCTAGCTGAATTCTTTCTGCGTTGAGACACAAAGAACCTGAGCCTCAGTGGGTCCAGACATTGGGTGAGTGATTTTTTAAATTTAAAGATTGTTTGAAACTAGGATTTTGGCTGGATTAAGTCCCAGCCATGTGGTTCAAGTCGCAGACAGGGTTTTTTTGGTTGGGATTGAGTACTGGCCATGTGAGTTCAAGTCCCAGACGAGGTTTGGCTGGATTGAGTACTAGCCATGTGGGTTTAAATCCCAAGTAGGGTTTGATCAGGTCTGAGCCCCAGCCATGTGGGTTCAAGGCTCAAGCAGGGTTTTGCTGGGGTTAAGCCTCAGTCACGTGGGTTCAAGTCCCAGGCAGGGTTTTAGCTGGATTGAGTTTCAGCTGCCTGGGTTCAAGTCCCAGACAGGGCTTTGGTTGGACTGAGTCCTAGCCATGTTGGTTTAAGTCCCCAACAGAGTTTGATCAGGTCTGGGTCCTGGCCATGTAGGCTCAAGCCCTAGACACGGTTTAGCTAGATCGAGTCCCAACCACATGGGTTAGAGCCCCCAGACAGGATTTTGGCTGGGTTTGCAGGTCCAGAATGAAACTTTGGCCAGTTCAAATCCTGTTCACGTGGGTCCGACTCCCAAACGGAGTTTTGGGTTTAAGTCTCAATCCCAGGTAGAACACTTTCAGAGTCACGGAAGCCATTTGCATTCCCTAGTGTGGTGTTCCAGCTTGCCTGTTAGTGATAGGGACAGAATAGAATAGTTAGGTAGTTGTAAGGTCCTAGTAGGGGACTGTAGGTATAAAGGTAAAACCTAAGAAAAGTTGGGAGGCCAATAAATTAATGATAACTCAGGAAAGCTGCTCCTTATTCAATAAAGCAGGCTTGAGTTAGTATAAATAGCTAATGAAAGACGAGCTAGGGAAGGAGGAACTAATGATGTGTGCCTTACATCTGCATCTACGTCTACTTGAAGAAGGCGGTCTTCTACCCTCCTATATATTGCTGCCCACCCAATCGTCGGGGCACAGCTTTCCTGCCTGCCCGCTGGTACCTCTTACAAGTGTCCTATCCTAATAAATCCACTTCTTGCCTATCACTCTGCCTCTAGCTGAATTCTTTCTGCGTTGAGACACAAAGAACCTGAGCCTCAGTGGGTCCAGACATTGGGTGAGTGATTTTTAATTCAAAGATTGTTTGAAACTAGGATTTTGGCTGGATTAAGTCCCAGCCATGTGGTTCAAGTCGCAGACAGGGTTTTTTTGGTTGGGATTGAGTACTGGCCATGTGAGTTCAAGTCCCAGACGAGGTTTGGCTGGATTGAGTACTAGCCATGTGGGTTTAAATCCCAAGTAGGGTTTGATCAGGTCTGAGCCCCAGCCATGTGGGTTCAAGGCTCAAGCAGGGTTTTGCTGGGGTTAAGCCTCAGTCACGTGGGTTCAAGTCCCAGGCAGGGTTTTAGCTGGATTGAGTTTCAGCTGCCTGGGTTCAAGTCCCAGACAGGGCTTTGGTTGGACTGAGTCCTAGCCATGTTGGTTTAAGTCCCCAACAGAGTTTGATCAGGTCTGGGTCCTGGCCATGTAGGCTCAAGCCCTAGACACGGTTTAGCTAGATCGAGTCCCAACCACATGGGTTAGAGCCCCCAGACAGGATTTTGGCTGGGTTTGCAGGTCCAGAATGAAACTTTGGCCAGTTCAAATCCTGTTCACGTGGGTCCGACTCCCAAACGGAGTTTTGGGTTTAAGTTTCAATCCCAGGTAGAACACTTTCAGTAGTTCAGCTGGTAAAATAACTTGCCTGCAATATAGGAGATTCTGGTTCAATTCCTGGATATGGGAGATTCCCAGGGAATGGTGACCCTCTGCAGTATTCTTGCCTGGAGAATTCCCTGGACAGAGGATCCTGGTGGACTTATCTACAGCAATAGAATAAATCGCTCCTCTCTCTGAACTGCGTCTTGTAGCTTCCACACAAAGGTTTATTGCCAGGATTACTGCCCTATATGATCACTTGTCCACCTTCTGTATTAAGCAAGTCCTGAAGATGCAATGAGCACACATTCCCTGCCTCAGCGCCCAGTGCTATGCGAGGTGTAAGAGCTCCACTGATGTTTGTCAGACTTAATTAAACTGAAGCTGGGAGTGGAGAGGGAAGAGAGAGGTGTAAAACTGACTTTCTTTTCATGCTCAGAAGAAAATTAAGGACAGAGCTTTCAGAATCATTAAGCTTCATTTTCCCACCTGCAGTCAGAAATCTGTTAACTCGAGTTAAGTTTTCACAGATAGGCAGACACTAACCACACAGGCTACATCCTGGATAGCTCAGATTGAAAGGCTCTACCTCCAGAGTTCATAGTCTGAACAAGCCAATCTGGGTTTGTACCAGCCACCAGCTGCTCCTTGTCCTTGTCAGACAGAAAAATAGATACATGACCTATAGCTGTCACAAATTGCAGTGCTCATGCTACCCAGAATAGTACAAGCTGTTCTTTCTTTTCTCAACAGTCAATCAACCTAGATGTGGAAAACCCATTAGGGCATCTTTGCTGTGCTTCTCCTTGTCTCTCTCATCCTCTCATTGCATCCTGCAACCTGGTCTCTGGGCCAAGCTATTTCTTTTTCTAAGTTAATGAAGGTGGAGGGGGGAAGGCACTGCTACTAATGGGAGGTAGTTACACACAGGAGCAGATTTTACCATTGCTTTTTCCCACTTAAACTATTCCATCTTCAGTTTTCCAGGACTCAGTTCCATCTGTTACTCCTAATTAGAGTCAGCTCTTTACTTACTCAACTCATCAGGTACTTATAAAGCATCTACCAGGAGTGTAAGTTGTGTCTGACAGGAAAAGGACAAACCTAAATATCATCTATGCTTGCTCTTCACCGTGTTCACTACTGATGGTATAAAGCGGACAGGTCACCACGATGGCAGGAAGGGTTGCTGAGGAAGGGCACCATTGCCTTCTTACTGTTGGGGATATTTGAGAACAGATTGGAGTCATTCGGGTATTTTTTCAGCCAGCAGTTAGTAAGTGCTCACCGTGCATGGAAGTTCCTGTATCACTCACTGTTTTCTTTCCCTGTCCAGTAAGGTGGCTGGGTGAGAATTTAGAATTGGTGGTGGTTGGGAAGGGAGCATAGAGGTAATTTTCTATCAAAGTTTGCTTTGTGATTCTGCTGGTAGAATTGGGCGAAGCTGATTATTCACAGACTAATCCACTTTGCCTAAAAAGAGAAAATTAGAATTATTTCAAGAAAGACAACATCAGCTATTATTTCCCTCCAGGGTTTCATTTAGTCACTTATTTAAAAACAGATTTAGCGAGTTAAATCTTTTGGTAACAGTTTCAAAGGCATCAAGTTATCTGTATCCATAAAGCATGATTTCATACCTGTTTAAAGCAAAATTTTATTGTTGATTTCCTGGATTCTGTGGAGAGTAGATCCAGGAACATATATCCATATGCTGTCTCTTTCTGTATATATATATATATTGTTTTGGGGATCTCTCAGCTGCACCTCTTTGGAAGGTAATCTGGGTAACATGGATGAGGGCTTTACAGAGAGGGATAATGGTACCCTCTAGTGGCTGACTTTTGTCAAGATGCTTTCGGCTGATCTCCTTGCCTGGTAATTCAAAAGCAATTTGTTCTTCCTTGCCTAACTTCACTGCGGATGGACGGGAGCAACTTGACCTGAATTGGATGATTGCTTCAACACTCTTCCTCTTGCAGATAGTTTCTTCTTTTATGGTTATGTAAAATGCATCCATAACGTACCAGCCTTGGCATTAAAAGATCTGGAATTAGAATGATGGTCTCAAGCAAGAAAAATGTTCACTCCTTTTCTCTAAATCTCAATATGGGGGCTGCTGTGAAGGCTGAAATAAGCAAATATGTAAGGCATCACATGACACACACCCAAATAAAAAAAAGTGCACATTAAACAAGTATTCTCCAAGGGGACTACTCACTGATATTTTCTTACGCAGAGTGTTAAAAAATTGACTTTAATAATCAAATGGGATCCAAATATATAAAAATGAGCAGAGAAGCACCGTGATTATTAACCTTTTAGTTACCTTTATATTATATTGAGCTAAATGCTCTGAAAGAAGAATTAAACCAAATTTACTCTGTATACTTACCAGAACCTCCTTTTGTATCTCTCTTATCAGCTGCAGAGCTCAAGCTCCAATTATTCCTACTGTGGAATGACCATTTGTTTCAACCTGTATGATAAGGAAATTGAAGAGAATTCTAATTGGGTAAGCAGCAAAACCATTCTTTGTATGTTAGTGTCTTGGAACCAGCTAAGGTATTTTTGTCTTTGTGATCTCAGGACACGGTGGTGCAGAGTGGAGGCTGCCTCTGTGGCCAGAGGCTCTGCAGACCTCTGCTGTCACAGCCCCCCTCCAGAGCAGTGTTCTTCGTGGGCTGGGGCAGTGTGTGGGGTGTGCACTGAAGTGGGAACCGAGAAGCATCCTTCCTTTGTGCAGTACTGTTATGCCCCCTGTGCAGCATCGTCAAGCCCAAATCACAGGCATTTTAATTCCAACACCTGAACTGCCTCCATAGGACTGTAATTTTCAAACAGACCTATATTTAAGTCCTGATTCTACTACATTAATATGAGATACAGTTAATGCTACAAGACTTTGGGTAAATTATGTGGTCTATAATTTGACGGATTGATTTTTGGCTATGCTGGGTCTTCCTTACTGCCTGGGCTTTTCTCTAGTTGCACTGTGCAGCCTTCTCGTTGCTGGGGCTTCTTCTTGCAGAGTATAGGCTCGAGGACACACAGGCTTCAGTAATTGTGTCATGTGGGCTCAGTAATTGTGGCTTCCGGCTCTAGAGCACAGACTCAATAGTTGTGGCATAAGGGACTCAGTTGCTCAGTGATAAATGGGACCTTCCTAGACCAAGAACTGAATGAATATCTTATGTATTGGCAGATGAATTCTTTACCACTGAGCCATTAGGAAAGCTCAAATTATGAGGTTTAAATTAACTTGAATATTCGCATTTCTGATAAAACAATGCTATGTACATCATAGGGGTATTTGAAGAGTATGTGAGACAATGCAGGTAAAGATCTAAAACAACCTGGTGTTGGTTAGTGATTAATACATGACACCTGTTGCTACTATTACTAAATGTTCTACATGTAATAAGGATTTTTAATTGATAAATGTAAATTATAAAATGAAACTGTTGTCATTTTCTTTTTAGAATGTTTTTGAAAATTGAAATATCACAGCAGAGCTCAAGCTCCAATTATTCCTACTGTGGAATGACCATTTGTTTCAACCTGTATGATAAGGAAATTGAAGAGAATTCTAATTGGGTAAGCAGCAAAACCATTCTTTGTATGTTAGTGTCTTGGAACCAGCTAAGGTATTTTTGTCTTTGTGATCTCAGGACACGGTGGTGCAGAGTGGAGGCTGCCTCTGTGGCCAGAGGCTCTGCAGACCTCTGCTGTCACAGCCCCCCTCCAGAGCAGTGTTCTTCGTGGGCTGGGGCAGTGTGTGGGGTGTGCACTGAAGTGGGAACCGAGAAGCATCCTTCCTTTGTGCAGTACTGTTATGCCCCCTGTGCAGCATCGTCAAGCCCAAATCACAGGCATTTTAATTCCAACACCTGAACTGCCTCCATAGGACTGTAATTTTCAAACAGACCTATATTTAAGTCCTGATTCTACTACATTAATATGAGATACAGTTAATGCTACAAGACTTTGGGTAAATTATGTGGTCTATAATTTGACGGATTGATTTTTGGCTATGCTGGGTCTTCCTTACTGCCTGGGCTTTTCTCTAGTTGCACTGTGCAGCCTTCTCGTTGCTGGGGCTTCTTCTTGCAGAGTATAGGCTCGAGGACACACAGGCTTCAGTAATTGTGTCATGTGGGCTCAGTAATTGTGGCTTCCGGCTCTAGAGCACAGACTCAATAGTTGTGGCATAAGGGACTCAGTTGCTCAGTGATAAATGGGACCTTCCTAGACCAAGAACTGAATGAATATCTTATGTATTGGCAGATGAATTCTTTACCACTGAGCCATTAGGAAAGCTCAAATTATGAGGTTTAAATTAACTTGAATATTCGCATTTCTGATAAAACAATGCTATGTACATCATAGGGGTATTTGAAGAGTATGTGAGACAATGCAGGTAAAGATCTAAAACAACCTGGTGTTGGTTAGTGATTAATACATGACACCTGTTGCTACTATTACTAAATGTTCTACATGTAATAAGGATTTTTAATTGATAAAAATGTAAATTATAAAATGAAACTGTTGTCATTTAAAAATGTTTATAATTTTAGATGTGCTTTGTGTTATATTTGAATGTATTTACTTGCAAAATTGAAATATCACAGCAGAGTCCCGTGCATCACTAGGGAAGAAAATGTGATGGATAAATTTGTGTGTGGCCCTTGTACAGTTCTAGGCCATAATTGTATTCACTCTTCACATAGACTTCAGGGCCCCTTCTCAAAGGCTGGGGTTATGAGCAGGGTTATTATGAGATCACTGGTGGCCTTGGACAAGCCATGGACGGAGCTAGCACTAGGCTGCCAAACAGGCTACTCCAGACGCTGCAAGACACACTGATCCTCAAAATGAGCCAGCCAGCTGAAGAACCACATCATCGCCCCTTCTCTACCAGGGAGTGATGCTGGAGGATGAGCCTGATATATGACTCGTACTGACCCTGAGTTACCAAGTGCGTCTTGTTTGTCCTGAAATATTGGCTCAAGTCAGCCAATTTTGTGAAGAAAATGAAGGCAAGGTCTTCCTTCCTTCCTTCTTTCCTTTCTTCCTTCATTAGTTTTCCTCTTGACCTATAATTCTTGAGGCAAGCACTCTGTTACATTTATTGGAATTTCTTGGTAGAAATAGGCAGAGAAGGGGGCACTTGCCACTAATCACCAGGCAGCTTGGTATCTGTCATAAGCTTCTAGCAGATAATTTAGAAAACCCTGAGACTGTGGCAGTTTCATGCCATGCTGGGGCAGCATAGTTCATGTCAAGGAAATTATGGGGGAAAAAAAAGAAAGAAAATGGAAGAAAGAAAGATTTGGCTAGAAGCTTAAATGTATCAGCTGTGATCAAAGAGAGTATAAGCATGTGATTGACCCAGTTCAGTTCCTGCAGGTATGCCGAGAGCAAAGGTGTGCCGAGAACATCACCATGTGGCCTCTCACCCAGCCAGTTCTGATGGTCCCAACATCTCACCAAAGCACCATTCTGAGGGATGAAGGCAGCATGGGATGACAAAACAAATGAGAGTCAGAAATAGGCCCCAGGCAGATAGCTGGAGAAGACTGCTGCTTTTACTGACTTGAAGATACTGCTACGGCTTCCAGTGCCACTCAGCATAAAAGCCTTGGCCATATCTAGCTTCAAAACCTCTCCCTTCCCATCTGATCTCATCTCTTGCTCTCCCCTTTGCTCCTTGCTCAAACCCCTCTCCATTTCTCTTTGTTCCTTAAACACAGCCAATCCCCGCCTGTTCCCCATTTGACCCATGAGATTGTTCTCCTTACATATGTACTAAACTCCCTCCCTCGCCTCCTTCTGGTCTTTTTTTCATTATGCCTTTTCCAGTCACTCTGCTTAAAATTGCAATTCACTTACCTCCTCTTTTTTTTTTTTTTTTTTCACATAACATGTCACCTTTTAACACACCATGTGCCTCACATTTATTCTGCTTCTAGGCTATTTCCTCTTCCTGAACGCAGGTTTCGAGAGGAGGCAGAGATTCACTGTACCCTTCTCTACCCAGAGCAGGGCCTCCTACAGGTGAACACTCAGTGCATATTTATTCCACAGCAAATTTGTATCGAATTTGCTGTTCTCAGCAGCATGTTTCAGGTAGGGCACAGGACGTTGAGAAGTCAAGAGTCCTGAGCATGAGAGGCTTCTGATCCAGTGGGAGTTCAGAGAGAAAGTGTGTTTAGGACCCAGCAGTAGAGTCCTTTGGTCTGTGGGGTGGCAACTTTGATGAATAGACAAAAGATGGGGGTTGTCAATAATTCAGCCCCTGCCATCTGGACTCTGGGGCTATCAGAGAACAAAGTCCAGAATGAAGCTGTCTCCATCAGAAATAGCAACTGTATATTGAAAGCAAATCTTTGATTGAAATCCAGGTTCATGTCAAGGAAATTATGGGGAAAAAGAAAGAAAATGGAAGAAAGAAAGATTTGGCTAGAAGCTTAAATGTATCAGCTGTGATCAAAGAGAGTATAAGCATGTGATTGACCCAGTTCAGTTCCTGCAGGTATGCCGAGAGCAAAGGTGTGCCGAGAACATCACCATGTGGCCTCTCACCCAGCCAGTTCTGATGGTCCCAACATCTCACCAAAGCACCATTCTGAGGGATGAAGGCAGCATGGGATGACAAAACAAATGAGAGTCAGAAATAGGCCCCAGGCAGATAGCTGGAGAAGACTGCTGCTTTTACTGACTTGAAGATACTGCTACGGCTTCCAGTGCCACTCAGCATAAAAGCCTTGGCCATATCTAGCTTCAAAACCTCTCCCTTCCCATCTGATCTCATCTCTTGCTCTCCCCTTTGCTCCTTGCTCAAACCCCTCTCCATTTCTCTTTGTTCCTTAAACACAGCCAATCCCCGCCTGTTCCCCATTTGACCCATGAGATTGTTCTCCTTACATATGTACTAAACTCCCTCCCTCGCCTCCTTCTGGTCTTTTTTTCATTATGCCTTTTCCAGTCACTCTGCTTAAAATTGCAATTCACTTACCTCCTCTTTTTTTTTTTTTTTTTTCACATAACATGTCACCTTTTAACACACCATGTGCCTCACATTTATTCTGCTTCTAGGCTATTTCCTCTTCCTGAACGCAGGTTTCGAGAGGAGGCAGAGATTCACTGTACCCTTCTCTACCCAGAGCAGGGCCTCCTACAGGTGAACACTCAGTGCATATTTATTCCACAGCAAATTTGTATCGAATTTGCTGTTCTCAGCAGCATGTTTCAGGTAGGGCACAGGACGTTGAGAAGTCAAGAGTCCTGAGCATGAGAGGCTTCTGATCCAGTGGGAGTTCAGAGAGAAAGTGTGTTTAGGACCCAGCAGTAGAGTCCTTTGGTCTGTGGGGTGGCAACTTTGATGAATAGACAAAAGATGGGGGTTGTCAATAATTCAGCCCCTGCCATCTGGACTCTGGGGCTATCAGAGAACAAAGTCCAGAATGAAGCTGTCTCCATCAGAAATAGCAACTGTATATTGAAAGCAAATCATATGTGAAGTTTGGAGGGGAAACTTAGCATCCAGAGGAACCAAGGCCTACAGACAAAAATGGGCTGTGTGGGCCTTGATGAGGCACATCACTCCCCTCCCCCATCCACCTGGCAAAGGTCAGTGATCACCTCAGCCTGGAATTTAGTGATCCAGATATATCCTGAGGTGCATCCTGGGATTATTTTACAACTATCTCAAAAGTGAGTTGGGCAACTTAAATGACTGTCAAGAGATGAATAGATAAAGAAAATGTGGTATATTTATAATGCAGTGGAATATTATTCAGTTATAAAAAAAGAATGAAATAATGCCATTTGTAGCAACATAGATGAACCTAGAGATTATCATATTAAATGAACTCAGAAAAAGACAAATATCATATATCACTTAAATGTGGAATCTTAAAAAATTGATAATGAACTAAAAAAATGAGCTTATTTACAAAATAAAAACTGACCAACTGACATAGAAAACACTCTTCAAAGGACATGTGGGGAGGGATAAATTAGGAGTTTGGGATTAATATATGCATGCTATCGTATATAAGATAGGTACCCAACGACCTACTATATAACACAAGGAACTATACTCAATATTTTATAAGAACCTATTAGGGAAATAATCTGAAAAAAAAGGTTTATTATGCATGTATAATTGAATCATTTTGCTATATACCTGAAACTAGCATAGCATTATAAATCAACACGTTCCAATTTTTTATAAAAAGTGAGTTGGGTATCTGAGGAAGACGGAAGGTTAAAAGCATCGGAGGATTGTATCTCCCAGTGTCCGATGGAGATGCTCAGTTGTACTCTCCTCAGAGATAAAATGCTTCTTATACACATTCTTATTTAATCCTCACGTTGATCTCATGAAGAAGACATTTTTAAACAACTGAGGAAGCTGAACTCTTCAGAAATGTTCGAGGTTTGTCTAAGCTCCAGGTGGGGTAAGTGGGAATCAAGTGGGTGGTAAGTGTCCTTCCAGGTCTGTCTCAGAAGCTCTGTGCGTTTCTTTGAATCACATTAACACACACTGGCACCAGCAAGCTGGGACTGTCCTGTCGCCAGCCTGCCCAAACCGTGTCAGTGTGACCTCCCAGGTCTGAATAGAATACCTTGTGGTTTGGTCAGCAGCCAGGCATAATGGGAACAACAAAAAAAAGCCCAAGTTGGATGTCATGTACAGCACAGTAATTACAGTTAATAGTACTGTATTGTATATTTGAAAGTTGCTAAGAGAGTAGATCTTGAAAGTTCTTGTCATAAGAAAACATTTTTTTAACTATTTGTGGTGATGGATATTAACTAGAATTGTTGTGGTCATTTCACAATATAAACAAATATCGAATCATTTTGTTGTTGTACATTTGAAAATAACATAATGTACTATGTCAATTACATCTCAATTCTTTTAAACAAGAGAATGAAAAAAATTCTGAGAGGGCTTCCCCTGGTGGTCCAGTGGGTAAGGACACCGCCTTGCAGTGCAAGGCACCCGTTCGATTTCCCGGGAAGATCCCACGTGCGCGGAGCGGCTGGATAATGAACTAAAATACTTACAATACTCCCTTTTAAAGGACATGTGGGGAGGGATAAATTAGGAGTTTGGGATTAATATATGCATGCTATCGTATATAAGATAGGTACCCAACGACCTACTATATAACACAAGGAACTATACTCAATATTTTATAAGAACCTATTAGGGAAATAATCTGAAAAAAAAGGTTTATTATGCATGTATAATTGAATCATTTTGCTATATACCTGAAACTAGCATAGCATTATAAATCAACACGTTCCAATTTTTTATAAAAAGTGAGTTGGGTATCTGAGGAAGACGGAAGGTTAAAAGCATCGGAGGATTGTATCTCCCAGTGTCCGATGGAGATGCTCAGTTGTACTCTCCTCAGAGATAAAATGCTTCTTATACACATTCTTATTTAATCCTCACGTTGATCTCATGAAGAAGACATTTTTAAACAACTGAGGAAGCTGAACTCTTCAGAAATGTTCGAGGTTTGTCTAAGCTCCAGGTGGGGTAAGTGGGAATCAAGTGGGTGGTAAGTGTCCTTCCAGGTCTGTCTCAGAAGCTCTGTGCGTTTCTTTGAATCACATTAACACACACTGGCACCAGCAAGCTGGGACTGTCCTGTCGCCAGCCTGCCCAAACCGTGTCAGTGTGACCTCCCAGGTCTGAATAGAATACCTTGTGGTTTGGTCAGCAGCCAGGCATAATGGGAACAACAAAAAAAAGCCCAAGTTGGATGTCATGTACAGCACAGTAATTACAGTTAATAGTACTGTATTGTATATTTGAAAGTTGCTAAGAGAGTAGATCTTGAAAGTTCTTGTCATAAGAAAACATTTTTTTAACTATTTGTGGTGATGGATATTAACTAGAATTGTTGTGGTCATTTCACAATATAAACAAATATCGAATCATTTTGTTGTTGTACATTTGAAAATAACATAATGTACTATGTCAATTACATCTCAATTCTTTTAAACAAGAGAATGAAAAAAATTCTGAGAGGGCTTCCCCTGGTGGTCCAGTGGGTAAGGACACCGCCTTGCAGTGCAAGGGGCACCCGTTCGATTTCTGGCCTGGGAAGATCCCACGTGCCGCGGAGCGGCTGGACGAATGTGTCCAATTACCGAGCCAGAGCTCTGGAGCGCATGGAGTGGCAACAACAGACGCCACCGCGATGGGAGGCCCACAGGATCCACAGAACAAATTCGGATGAAAATGGAGAAATTAAAGACCAATAGAAGTGGCCCACCTGCTCTCCTCCTTCCCCAACCTGACCCCCGCCCAAAATAAATAAATAAATAAATCTTTAAAAAAAAAAATTCTGAGAGGTAGAAGCCAAAGAGGACCCACAGATTAGTTCCTTTCAGGAAACCAGTCAAAGACTGGGTTGTTATTTGCTCTCTTTCCATTGCTTATCAATGAGATTTTCGTAGAAGAGCTTCAATTATTCCAAGCAAGTGGCAACCCTTATGCGCTAGAATGTCATCACTGACTTTGTGTTCAGAGAGGCTACCTTGCTCTGTGGGCCAATTTTTAAACAGTTTAGAGATGTCACTTTTTTCTTTCTTTCTTTCTTTCTTTTTTTTTTTTTTTTGCACTCCACCATAATCTCAGGATCTCAAGTGTAGAGGATTACTCCCCTCCTCTGATGAAAGAGGAAACCGAGGTAGAAGAGATAAAGGCAGCTTCCTGCTGCCCCTTTCTCCCTGGCAATTCTGATTGCACTGTGTCCCCTTAGGCAGACCTCTTCTCAATGCTAACCTCTCTTCTTATGGGGATGAAAGGTGATAACTGAGAAGGTTGGAACCAGAATAAATTCCTCAAAAAGTGGAAAAAAGGAGCCTAAGTCATGCCAAACCTGTGTGTTCTGTCAGTCTATGGGTAGACCTCTATGGTGGCCAGATGGAGAAAGGCCTGCAGCATTAGGGATTTGTGTCCCTCACTAGATTGCAATGCTGGCCAAGCCTTCAGGAGGTTACTGGGGTCTCATGTCAAAGTGTTTGATCAGCAAGTCTTGAAAGAGTTTCCCTCGGGAGTTTTCTTTGCCCAAGACCTGTTCTATTTTTTTTCTCTAAGGAATAGCAAGCCCTGCTGTGGTAACCAGTGGTGCCACACACATTCATCCAATATATATATTCATTCAGCAAATATACTTTGAGCACCCAATATTTGTACCCCAGTACCCTAGAAGTGCCTGTGACATAAATCCTGTGGCTCAGTGGTAAAGAATTCTGCCAACGCAGGAGATATAAGATATATGGCCTCAATCTCTGGGTTGGGGTCCCCTGGAGTAGGAAATGGCAACCTGTTCCAGTATTCTTGCTAGAAAATTCCATGGACAGAGGAGTCTGGTGGGCTACAGTTCATGGGGTTACAAAGAGTCAAATGTGACAGAGCACTCATACACCATATGGTTCTTGAGGGGTCATGCAAATCCTTGTTTGGTGGCAGTAGCGTCATGATTATTGTGAGGTAGGCCATGTAAGAGAAACATTACTCATTGGTGCTCCTTGATGGATTTTATTAAGGCTGTCCTTGGCTGTTGTGGTCTTCATAGCTTTCTGTTACATTTCTGCTGTGCTTTAAGCTTGGGGACACTACTATGATGTTCTTGGTTGTAAAATGAATGGCCCATATTCTAGATTTTTTTTTCTTTGCACCCACCTTCCTCTAAAGTTACCAATTCTGGGTCTTATTCTTTAGAGGTCTAGATAAATTTCTTTCAGTTTGATGTTCATAATTGGTTCATATATCACCCTTATTAACATTACATTTCAAAGGAATGTATTATACCTCTACTTCAAGGAATGTCAACTGGCTGGCAATCTGAAAGGCTTAGCTGCATCAGGAGGTATGTTGGTCCAGCATGTGTGTGTGACTCTCAGCACTTAATCTAGCTCAATGAAGTAAGCAGCCATCTCTGGAAATAGCCCTGTTTCTGGAAGGTACAGATACCACTTGGTTTAACTGCAACCACAAATAACCCAGAATCTCCTTGATTTCAAGTAGATCTTGGGGGTTCTTTGGTGACTCAGTGGTAAAGAATCTGCCTGTGAGTGAGGGAGATGAGGGAGACACAGGTTCAATCCCTGATCTGGAAAGGTCTCACATGCCATGGAGCAACTAAGCCTTTGTACCAAAACGATTGAGCCTGTGCTCTAGAACCCAGGAACTGCAACTACTGAAGCCTGTGTGCCCGAGAGTCAGTGCTCCACAACAAGAGAAGCCACTGCAATGAGAAGCCCGCACACAGCAATGAGGGAATAACCCCTGCACACCACAATCAGAGAAAAATCCACACAGCAACAAAGACCCAGTACAGCCAAAAATTAATTAATTAATTTAGAAAAGCAAAAATAAATAAATCTTAACCATTTCCTTTGCAGACTCGAATACAGATACTATTTCTCAAATTTGCAAAGAAAACCAGGTAGCATTTTAGAATTCTGACACAATCTATGGTTATAAAGAATGCCATCACTGGCATTGTACATTGGGAGTGGAGGGGATGTAGTCAGTGCCTCTCTAGATGTCAGCAGACCTCTTTATAGCCCATTCCTCTTTGACACCTGTGTGCTTTTCTTCCAAGTGCCTGTATCAATGTGTTCTTGGGGGGCCGCCCTTGGGCACTAAAGTCTTATCTGAAAGAGGCTGGGAGTTTGTGTCCCTCAGGAACAGACCCTAGATGAGGACCGATTGGCCAGAGGCAGAACTTCAGAATTCTTCCAGGTTGAAGTAACACTTTGTGGGGTTTTGCCTCCATCATACTCTTCATGTGGATTTCTCCTTCTCTGCCCTGTTTTCTCTAACCTTATCACTTTTTCCTGGGCCTGGGAGCATAGCTTTATTCCAAGTCTGCTTCTGGGCAACATTCTTTAAGACAGGCTTCAGGAAAACAAGCAGTGTGCCAAGCCACAGATGCATTTCCAATACCAGTGTTCCTATAAGGTGGAATAAACAGTCTTTCAGTCTAACTGCAGGCTTGTCTGAAATATATGTTACTTCCAACCAGCCTCATTGACCTGAATAACATACCTTCCCCAACTCCTTAATGCCCCCATGGGGACTTTCACAGCATCAAACAGGCAACATGTCTGACTAAGACTCCTGGAGGGCAGAAACTGTATCCTGATTATTGTTTGAATTTTAAATGGATGACTGAATAGGCCACCTACTGCTGACACCTACAATGTCCCAGGAGCTGCCCTGGGAATAGAAATGCATAAAAGCCACTGGAATGAAAGTAGCATTAGATACTCCTCATATAAAGCACAGGTCAAAACACACTGACAAATGAGTCCAGGCTTTATTTCCTACTCAGCAGATATTAAAGAATTTCTCCTCAAGTGTTGTATAACTCTCTAGGATGAATAAATTAAAATAGGCCCCATTTACTGATCATGTATAAACTACTTGCTCTCTTTTTCTAGTGCTGCGATTAGTGATGGCACATAGCATGTTGCAATGAGTATAATAGGTTTTAATTAAAAATTTTTTGAGTGAGATCTGAGTATCTGCCCTAAAAAATTTCCTGATTAAAAACAAAATTTTTATTTATGCTGGGTCTTAGTTGCAGTATATGGGATCAGGCTCCCTGACCAGGGATTGAACCCAGGCCCCCTGCATTGGAGCCTGGAGTCTTAGCCACTGGACCACCAGAGAAGTCCCTGATATTTTTAAATGATACAGAATTATCACAAAATGACAAATATGCTTTTCCATTTTCCTAAATATTATTCAAATATGATACCCTTTTTCTAGGATGGAAAACCTGTGGTATGAAAGCCAACTTCCCATCTGTATGGCAAGAACAGTTAATAGTCTATATCTTTCTTACTGATCTCAACAGATTCCTTCTTAACACAATGCTCTAGACACATTTTCCAACCTACCAGAGAAACATGAGTTGGAACCTGAATTTCATAAGAGTTTATGAAGTTTAGGAGGGAGAGATTTAAGACAGGGTAGAAAAAGGAATTTGAGAACCATATTCTTCCTGTACATTTGCTTACATTAACGGAATACCTACATATGCCAAACATGATTTTCTCAGTCTAAGATGTATTACCTCATTTTATCCTCATAGGAACTTTATGCAGGAGATGATAGTTTGGGTTTTTTTTTTTTTTTTTAATCTGTAGAAATTGGATAATTATACCCAGAAAGGTTAAGCAGCTTAGTGAAAAATGCACAGCTGGTAATTGTCAGAGCTTGGATTCAAACCCATATGTTCTGGCTCTAGATCCCTACTCTGAGTTATTAGGCTGAAGAGAACTCAGTAGAAGAGGTAGATAACATATAGAGACTAGGGGGAAAAGATGAAATCATTGAAATGAAAAAAGAAAGAGAAAAGGACAAGTGAGAAGAGAAACAGACAAAAACCAGATTTGTAAGCAGACATTAAAGAATTTCTCCTCAAGTGTTGTATAACTCTCTAGGATGAATAAATTAAAATAGGCCCCATTTACTGATCATGTATAAACTACTTGCTCTCTTTTTCTAGTGCTGCGATTAGTGATGGCACATAGCATGTTGCAATGAGTATAATAGGTTTTAATTAAAAATTTTTTGAGTGAGATCTGAGTATCTGCCCTAAAAAATTTCCTGATTAAAAACAAAATTTTTATTTATGCTGGGTCTTAGTTGCAGTATATGGGATCAGGCTCCCTGACCAGGGATTGAACCCAGGCCCCCTGCATTGGAGCCTGGAGTCTTAGCCACTGGACCACCAGAGAAGTCCCTGATATTTTTAAATGATACAGAATTATCACAAAATGACAAATATGCTTTTCCATTTTCCTAAATATTATTCAAATATGATACCCTTTTTCTAGGATGGAAAACCTGTGGTATGAAAGCCAACTTCCCATCTGTATGGCAAGAACAGTTAATAGTCTATATCTTTCTTACTGATCTCAACAGATTCCTTCTTAACACAATGCTCTAGACACATTTTCCAACCTACCAGAGAAACATGAGTTGGAACCTGAATTTCATAAGAGTTTATGAAGTTTAGGAGGGAGAGATTTAAGACAGGGTAGAAAAAGGAATTTGAGAACCATATTCTTCCTGTACATTTGCTTACATTAACGGAATACCTACATATGCCAAACATGATTTTCTCAGTCTAAGATGTATTACCTCATTTTATCCTCATAGGAACTTTATGCAGGAGATGATAGTTTGGGTTTTTTTTTTTTTTTTTTTTTTTTTTTTTTAATCTGTAGAAATTGGATAATTATACCCAGAAAGGTTAAGCAGCTTAGTGAAAAATGCACAGCTGGTAATTGTCAGAGCTTGGATTCAAACCCATATGTTCTGGCTCTAGATCCCTACTCTGAGTTATTAGGCTGAAGAGAACTCAGTAGAAGAGGTAGATAACATATAGAGACTAGGGGGAAAAGATGAAATCATTGAAATGAAAAAAGAAAGAGAGAAAAGGACAAGTGAGAAGAGAAACAGACAAAAACCAGATTTGTAAGCAGACACTTTTTGTGTGGCTGGGCCGGGCCTTTGCTGCTACACATAGTCTTTTGTCTAGCTGCAGCAAGTAGGGCCTCCTCTCTGTTGCAGTGCGCAGGCTTCTCACTGCAGTGGCTTCTCTTATTGTGGTGCACAGGCTTTAGGGTACATGGGCTTTAGTAGCTGAGGTGCATGGTCTTAGCTGCTGTGCAGTATATAGGATCTTCCTGGAGCAGGAATCGAGCTTCTTCCCCTGCAGGCAGATTCTTAACCATTAAACCACCAGGGAAGCCCAAAGATAATTGTTTTCCTAAGATTATAACCATGCTTTGAAAGATCTCTTTGCTTTGAGAGATATATATATATACATATGTATGTATATATATATATATGTATATACACACATATATATGCATTATATGATTATAGACTAAATAAAATGACAAAATATATACACATATATATATGTATATATTATTCTAGCTACTAATAGTAGCAGCAATATGACAACATGTCAACATTCTTTTAAATATAATGTAGCACTAAATTTTTACCTTTTCCAATTATTCTGAAGGATAGTCCATTTCCTGAAGGAAAGTGAAGGGTAAATGTCAGATGACTGAATCACAAAATACTGGAAAGGTTAAGGCAGAAGCAGAGCATTGCCATAGTACTTGTAGTCTCAGACACGATAATCAGTAAACTTAATTTATTCCAAGACTGTTCTTGTGGTGATATGAAAGTCTATTTTTGTGGACAATGATGAGGACAAAAAGGCAGAGCAGTGAAGTTCAAGACTCACTTTTTGAATGTCATCATCAAGGTTTCCTCTAATGATTTATGGAAAAAAATAATGTTCTGTGCATTTACTAGAGGACATGCCTATTTATCTACCTTTTACACACTGTTCCTACAGTTTATCCATAGGTAATGACAAACAGATTTCAGAACGGGCATTAGAAACAGAAGAAAAATAAAACATTCTTAGGTTATGTACATACCAATATTTCTCTTAGTTTTTACTTCAATGTCTTTGATAACATTATACTGAATGCGTATTATGACTACTATGAATCTGAAAAACTATTTTTTAGTGTTATGAATAATATGATCTCCTTAGTAGGTGTAATTCCCCTTACCATTGAGTAAGTTGATTATTTGCATTGTTATTTTCAAAGAGTTTGAAAAACATGAATCAGTGTCCCTGTGGTCCACTTCAGTTCAGTTTAGGGGCTCAGTCATGTCCAACTCTTTGTGACCCCATGGACTGTGGCATGCCAGGTTTCCCTGTCATTCACCATTTCCTGGAGCTTGCTCAAACTCATGTTCATTGAGTCAGTGATGCCATCCAACCATCTGGTCCTCTGTCGTCCCCTCCTTCTGCCTTCTATTTTGGCCAGCATCAAGGTATTTTCCAATAAGTTGTCTTCTTGCATTAGATGGCTACAATATTGGAGCTTCAGCTTTAGCATTAGTCCTCCCAATGAATATTCAGGGTTTATTTCCTTTAGGATTGATTGGTTTGATCTCCTTGCATTACACGGGACTCTCAAAAGTCTTCTTCAACACCACAGTTCAAAGGCAGTGTTAGTTGAACTGTGGCCTTTGAATAATCCACTTACACTGGATAAATTATCTATCAAATAGAGCTAATATAAAGAAAACCTATCATATTATTAGTAGTAGTGTCTATCATACCATCATAATAATAGTTGGTCAGAATCTCTATGCAGTTGTACAAAAGTCTTACAAAAATTGATTTCAAAATGAAAACTTTCTGGGTGGGACTCGTTTGGGATTGTGAAATCATCCTGGGAAAGTGCTGTTAAAGTGTCCATAGAAATGTTTAAAATTGTTTTAAAAACAAAGTAAAGAAGAAACTTCAAAGCAGTCATTCTAATGATTGAAGAAAAATGATGTACTTGCTTTAATTACCTGGGTCTTGTCTTTTTGGTGTATCTCTAACCTCAGCTAGTCACATATACAAACAAAGACTCAGAAAAGTCACTGTTTTCTATGTTAACAGCTGTTCAGATGAATTTTTAACTTCTGTCAGTGGTAAGATGCTGAACTGTACACACACATAACCTGTGATTAATCACATAACCTGTGACTAACTTGCTCACTTGGAAAGCTGCTCAGATGTTTCCAAAGTATAACACAGAGGTCTGGGTCAAGAATTCACATCCGGGCTTCACTGGTGGTCCAGCGGGTAAGGACACTGCCTTGCAGTGCAAGGGGCGCCAGTTCGATCCCTGGCCTGGGAAGATCCCACGTGCTGCGGAGCGGCTGGACCTATGTGTCCAATTACCAAGCCGGAGCTCTGGAGCGCATGCGCCCAGAGCCAGTGCTCTGTGATAACAGAGGCTACTGCGATGGGAGGCCCACACGGGCCAAAGAACAAAAGATAGACGAAAATAGATAAATGAAAGACCAATAGAAGTGGCCCGCCCAAACCCCCTCCTTCTCCCCCAGCGCATTCCCTCCCCCCGCCACAGAAAAGCATTCACATCCTTTTTTGGTAAATTTCAGTGTATCCTTGTTGTTGGCTGTTCAGCAGTTAGTTGTGATTTTGGTATTTTCATAAGAAGAGGGTGAGCTTCTACTCTGTCACCTTGAGCTAATCTCTAGATAACTTCTTCTGTACAGTCATAGAAGCTCAAAACAAATGAAGACCACATCTTTTGATATTGTTTTATTGTTTTAATTCTGACACTTTGGTATCTTTTTCTTACTGATAATTCAATGAGGAAATAAAGTTACCTATAATAGTTTCCTATAATAGTTTCTTGTTCTGTACTTTAAATTGTTTCCCTATATTGAAGTGGACTTTTTGTTCCAGTATTCCATAAAATAGAGATTATATACCCATTTCCTTTATTCTACTTCCAAAGGATATGCACTATATATATTTAGATTAGGCGAAATTTTATTTAAAAATGAGCAGTGTTTTAAACAATGTGCAGTTACAGAAAAAGCTTTCTCTTAATTGTGTGTAAATGAGATACAGACCTAAAAAAAAAAAGATAATTTATATCCTTTTCTGCTTCTGCAGTGATTCAACCTGCAGCCTCTAGTAAGACAAAAGACTCTACCTACACCTAGAACCTCACACAGAGTTACAGGAAAGGCTGCCATGACTTCTACAAAACCTGCATGGCACAAGGTCACAAGGGACGATTTCAGAGTGAAGCAGGAGCCAGTACTTCTTGTTGGAACATATGCAGGCCATTCTTAGAATGTGGCACTTAAAGAAACGTGTTCCTTGGCCTGAAGCTGGCTGAATATTGGTCCGAAAAGTGATTTTATTGGAGCATTTGTATGTCAGACTGCCTAGTTGGCAAATATCGCTGCATAATCGCTCCATTTTACTTGAAATTTTAGTGTGTGTGTGTGTGTGTGTGTGTGTGTTTTTTAACTATTCACATGGTGATAAGATTCTTTCATACAGGAATAGTGCTGGATGGGTGGGATATACTGTTCAAACAGTCAATCTGTTCTTTTCACCCAGTCAGTCAATAAATTCACTGTCTCCCCCTCAGTGGCCCGCATTCATGCCCAACTCTTGGCCTTGCTCACTCTATGCCACTCCTTTAATATAAATCTCCATTTCTTATTCTTTTTTATGTCTGCATTCCTTTTAAATTAAGTTTCTCTTTATTCATAGCCTTTCTTGATTGATGTGATTGTGTGTCTTGGACTAGGTATATAATGGAACTTTGGATTTTCAGGTACAGCCCATTTTTCCTCACCTATAGACTGAACTATGAGCTTCCGCACTGAGACAAATCACACACAGATTACCTGGTCAAAATCCCCAGTATGTGTGAGATCTCTGTTGTGAGTTAGGACTAGGTTTTATTTCTGGTTCTGACACTTGCTCTATATGCAAGTCACTTAGCCACTAGAAGCCTCTGTTTTCTCATTTCTAAAATGAGGGTAGTCATACTAGTTACTTTAAACAGCTATTGTAAGCATCGTTTGTTGCTTAGTCACTAAGTTGTGTCTGACTCTTTTGTGATCCTGTGGACTGTAGCCTGTCAGGCTTCTCTGTCCATAGGATTCTCCAGACAAGAATACTGGAGAGGGTTGCCATTTCTAGGAATTGAATCATATTTCCTGCTTGGCAAACAGTTTATTTACCACTGAGGCATCAGGGAAACCCATTGTAAGCATTGTTACATTGAATTATATAGAGCAGGAAAGGCACTTATCACAGTACTTGGCACATTGAGTGTTCAGTTAAACACTTCATATAGTTTCACTAAGTTGCAATTATTTACTTTGTTGCAGGCTCCTTGAGATCAGATGCACTTTCTACTTCTTAATCTCTGACAAAGCTTTAAGCAGATAGCAAGGTTCTGATGACTTATTTTATACAGCTAGTAAAATTATACTAAATTGTTATTATTTGTCAGTTTCAAAGTAATGAAAACATCAGAGTAAAATAGGCAGTGATGTACAAAATCTGGGGCTTCATTTTGTTCTTTGGTGGATGACCTGCCATGAGGAGCAGGCAGGACTTGGCCCTCAGGGAGAAGCTGTGTGGTCAGAGTGTCAGACATCACTGTTCTGCCCTCCTTCTGATACCCAAAGTCCAGAGAAAACCAAATCTCACAGAAAAAAATATGAGAGAGCAGTTTGGATAAATACATTTAAATTTTGTAATCACCTAGTAGTAAAAGGTAAAGCTGATTCAACATGAATACAGGATTTAAAGCCAGTGGTCTAGAGTCTTTTGAAGGATGGTTGTGCTTTGATCAGCCTTTGCCAATATGCCTTGAATTAAGTTCTTCCGGAATTTTTAGTCTTTTTTAAAATAAGCTTGGCTTCTCATCTTCCAATTAAAAGCAAATGAGAAGAGATGCCAATTCAGCTGCACTTTGAAGGAAATATGTTGACTTTGGGACATTGAATTTTGAACAATAACAGGTGGCACTTGATGGCGGTGCCTTTTCTTTCGGAGTCCACCCTCATGCCTGTTGCATTTCCTAAAACTTACATCTTGTCAAGTCAACGCTTAAAAGACACTGAGGAATCTAAATATCTTCTCTAGAATCTTCTAGAATCAAGACCGTTTGCTATCATAGAGTGCTCTTTGGCATGGAGGCCAATCTCTTGCATGGCACAACACACAAGATTTTTGCATTTAGATTATTTTAATTCATGGATAGTGCATTTGGCATGAGTTTGATTTTTACAATTTCTGATTCAAACATCATAACAAAATATTTGAAAACAGACCTTTCTCTATCAAACAAAAACATAAAACAATATAAAGTTTATTTACATTGGTTACATTGAATTATATAGAGCAGGAAAGGCACTTATCACAGTACTTGGCACATTGAGTGTTCAGTTAAACACTTCATATAGTTTCACTAAGTTGCAATTATTTACTTTGTTGCAGGCTCCTTGAGATCAGATGCACTTTCTACTTCTTAATCTCTGACAAAGCTTTAAGCAGATAGCAAGGTTCTGATGACTTATTTTATACAGCTAGTAAAATTATACTAAATTGTTATTATTTGTCAGTTTCAAAGTAATGAAAACATCAGAGTAAAATAGGCAGTGATGTACAAAATCTGGGGCTTCATTTTGTTCTTTGGTGGATGACCTGCCATGAGGAGCAGGCAGGACTTGGCCCTCAGGGAGAAGCTGTGTGGTCAGAGTGTCAGACATCACTGTTCTGCCCTCCTTCTGATACCCAAAGTCCAGAGAAAACCAAATCTCACAGAAAAAAATATGAGAGAGCAGTTTGGATAAATACATTTAAATTTTGTAATCACCTAGTAGTAAAAGGTAAAGCTGATTCAACATGAATACAGGATTTAAAGCCAGTGGTCTAGAGTCTTTTGAAGGATGGTTGTGCTTTGATCAGCCTTTGCCAATATGCCTTGAATTAAGTTCTTCCGGAATTTTTAGTCTTTTTTAAAATAAGCTTGGCTTCTCATCTTCCAATTAAAAGCAAATGAGAAGAGATGCCAATTCAGCTGCACTTTGAAGGAAATATGTTGACTTTGGGACATTGAATTTTGAACAATAACAGGTGGCACTTGATGGCGGTGCCTTTTCTTTCGGAGTCCACCCTCATGCCTGTTGCATTTCCTAAAACTTACATCTTGTCAAGTCAACGCTTAAAAGACACTGAGGAATCTAAATATCTTCTCTAGAATCTTCTAGAATCAAGACCGTTTGCTATCATAGAGTGCTCTTTGGCATGGAGGCCAATCTCTTGCATGGCACAACACACAAGATTTTTGCATTTAGATTATTTTAATTCATGGATAGTGCATTTGGCATGAGTTTGATTTTTACAATTTCTGATTCAAACATCATAACAAAATATTTGAAAACAGACCTTTTCTCTATCACTAAATAACTTCAGTAAGTAATAACCATAAATACAAAAATCATCTAATATAAAATCTCAGCTCTATTTTCTGTTCTGGTTACATAAAGATTCTTTGATGTAAACTAAATCAAAGTTGGGGCTAAACAGATTCTCTGTGACCATTTTATCTTTAAAGTGAAATTAAAATTTGCATTTGAAATCTCTCTTCATTAAATTTAAAGCAGCACTTCCAGTCAATGCCCAGCATCATCTAAATATTGATAATCTTTGGGCAGCTGAACTGTGAACCTTCTTTCTTTCTTTTAGTTGTTTTAGATATTGCTTCATATCATCATTACAATATCTTTGTAAATGCTCATGAATTCAAATTCCTGTCACATATTTTGAGAAGAGGGTAGGATATACTGAGAATAACAGATAAGTATTTGCAAGTTCCTTCAACACATTTTTTCTTTTCCATCTGATGCCAAATGTGGAAAATCACCTGTAAAGACCATTGGAAATGGCACAAAATGTACTATAATTGAACCAAATAGCCACAATTATGCATGGTTTTGATACTTCTCCAATAAAATGTTCTTATTTGGCTAACTTTTTTTAAAAATAAATTTTATTTATCTTTTGGGGGATGGGGTGGGGGGGGATGGGCGGGCCACTTCTATTGCTCTTTCATTTATTTATTTTCATCTGTCTTTGTTCTTTGGCTCCTGTGGGCCTCCCATCGTGGTGGCCTCTGTTGTCACAGCGCACTGGCTCTGGGCGCATAAATGAGAAGAGATGCCAATTCAGCTGCACTTTGAAGGAAATATGTTGACTTTGGGACATTGAACAATAACAGGTGGCACTTGATGGCGGTGCCTTTTCTTTCGGAGTCCACCCTCATGCCTGTTGCATTTCCTAAAACTTACATCTTGTCAAGTCAACGCTTAAAAGACACTGAGGAATCTAAATATCTTCTCTAGAATCTTCTAGAATCAAGACCGTTTGCTATCATAGAGTGCTCTTTGGCATGGAGGCCAATCTCTTGCATGGCACAACACACAAGATTTTTGCATTTAGATTATTTTAATTCATGGATAGTGCATTTGGCATGAGTTTGATTTTTACAATTTCTGATTCAAACATCATAACAAAATATTTGAAAACAGACCTTTTCTCTATCACTAAATAACTTCAGTAAGTAATAACCATAAATACAAAAATCATCTAATATAAAATCTCAGCTCTATTTTCTGTTCTGGTTACATAAAGATTCTTTGATGTAAACTAAATCAAAGTTGGGGCTAAACAGATTCTCTGTGACCATTTTATCTTTAAAGTGAAATTAAAATTTGCATTTGAAATCTCTCTTCATTAAATTTAAAGCAGCACTTCCAGTCAATGCCCAGCATCATCTAAATATTGATAATCTTTGGGCAGCTGAACTGTGAACCTTCTTTCTTTCTTTTAGTTGTTTTAGATATTGCTTCATATCATCATTACAATATCTTTGTAAATGCTCATGAATTCAAATTCCTGTCACATATTTTGAGAAGAGGGTAGGATATACTGAGAATAACAGATAAGTATTTGCAAGTTCCTTCAACACATTTTTTCTTTTCCATCTGATGCCAAATGTGGAAAATCACCTGTAAAGACCATTGGAAATGGCACAAAATGTACTATAATTGAACCAAATAGCCACAATTATGCATGGTTTTGATACTTCTCCAATAAAATGTTCTTATTTGGCTAACTTTTTTTAAAAATAAATTTTATTTATCTTTTGGGGGATGGGGTGGGGGGGGATGGGCGGGCCACTTCTATTGCTCTTTCATTTATTTATTTTCATCTGTCTTTGTTCTTTGGCTCCTGTGGGCCTCCCATCGTGGTGGCCTCTGTTGTCACAGAGCACTGGCTCTGGGCGCATGCACTCCAGAGCTCCAGCTCGGTAATTGGACACATCGGTCCAGCCTCTCTGCGGCATGTGGGATCTTCCCAGGCCAGGGATCGAACCGGCGCCCCTTGCACTGCAAGGCGATGTCCTTACCCACTGGACCACCAGGGGAAGCCCTAACTTTTTTTTAAGTCATAAAAAAAGTACAACTTATAGAGCTTTTAAGTGTCTATACTGGCTGCAGGAAAAAAAAAAAAAAAGGACAAGCATTTCACACGCACGTGTGCACATACACACACACACACACACACAAGCATACACACACACAAAACTCAACTGTTTTTCCCGGGTTCAGTGAAGGAAACACTTTTTCACTGGTAACATTCAAAGAGATGAATTAGAAAATTTAGGAAAGATTCAATCCCACTTTGTACAGACAATATCAGTCATATTCTGTGGGGCTAAGAAGAGTAGATGATTAAACAGTATTCTCTGAATGGTAAGAGATTATTTTTCTTTAGATTCAAGTCAGGAAGTCACCATTATGGGGTCACAAAACAGGCAAGAAGATGCCTGAAATCACCATCATTGGAAATAACACAGAGCTGTGTGTCTGCCCCTGCCAGCTGAAATGATCCCCAGGCAAACACTACATGGCATCATCATAATAGTTATACCCAAGAAAGCAATTTACAAAAAAAGCACCAAACAACTGAACATAATTTTCAGCTTAATCTGCAAACATTAACCTGAATAATGAACTTTAATTACCAAAATATTAAATAGTAGAGTTCCAAATGATAGGATGACCCAAATTATCTTTGAGCTTTTTCTTCTTTAAAAGCTGGTCACAGTGGCACTTAAAAAAATGAATCAGAAAATAATATGGCTTCAAGTGGACAAATAAATATAACGTTTTTAGGGAAGTCTTTGCATTATCTACTGCTTTCCTCTTGATTTGGTTCCATTGATAATTTCTCCCCAAGTTTTCTAATAAGTTCTGCCAGGTCTTCTGAATTGTGAGTTTTTTCTTCAAGGAGTTCATAGCGGAGACTTGAGATGTCTTGTTTAATTTCCTTCAGTTCCCCTTTGAAGAATAAGTGACAAGAAGTCAATTATAAATAGGTAATACAGATAAACTAGTGATTTTGTACAGATAAAAATCCATCTTAATTCCACACACATCAGCATTTTGAATCTTTCCAAAGAAATCACTTTTAATGGGGGCAGATTTCTATTTTCTCAGCTAAATATTTTGGGTAATGAAAAGATTATAGAGAAAACTCTTAACATAAGCCCTCCTAAAATAAGTGAAAGGGAAACACTGGCAATAAATGTTACATGGTTTTGGGGCAGTAGACCCTCACTTTCCCCAACCACTTGCTTCTCCCTCCAAGTGAAAGTGAAAGTGTTAATATCTCAGTCATGTTCAACTCTTTGTGACCCCATTAGACTATATAGCATGAGTTTGAGCAGGCTCCAGGAGATGGTGAAGGACAGAGAAGCCTGGTATGTTGCAGTCCATGGAGTCACAGACAGTCGGACATGACTGAGTGACTGAACTGAACTGAGACTATATAGCTCATCAGGCTATATATATAGCCCTCTGTCTATGGGAATTTCCAGGGAGGAATACTGGAATGGGTAGCCATTTCCTTCTGCAGGAGATCTTCTTGATCCAGGAATCAAACCTGGGTCTCTTGAATTGCAGGCAAATTCTTTACTGTCTGAGCCACTAGGAAAGTCCTCTCCCTCCAAAGCCCCCCACAGAAATAATACAGTCCACTTTCCATATCTTAAGCTTCCACATCTAGAATATGAAGGATAGACATAAAGAACTTGACATTCATACAGGTCCTGGAAACAACTTCCCACAAATACTAAAGGATGACCTGAGTTACTTATCTAGCCAATGGCATCTGGCCCCAACTATGGAGAAATAGCCCGTGTTCCTCCTGTATGAAGCAGTTCTGATGGTTGGTGAGATGCTGTCTTCTCCTTTCCTTGAAGCCCACCCTTCCCATGCCCATGTCTCCAGCTCTTTCTCAGTTCTGCCTTGGGCCCCAGGTCCTGGCTCATGCTCAGGGGCTGACTTCAACTCACCTTCATTCACTTCATCACTCTCCTTATCAATTTGGGCTTGTAATACGTATCTTTTAATGAGCCTCTTCATTATTTTCTAGACAAAGAAAGGACAAATCCATCTTGGTTTTATGTTAATAATAAATCTCTCATTTGGAATAAGCTTTTGAATCTTTTTCTCTTTAGTAAATACTTTAAAATGATAGCTATGAGAGACTTATTATCTACATTGATTTATCTCTCAAGAAATCACTTAAGCACCTCGCTAAATATTTTGGGTAATGAAAAGATTATAGAGAAACTCTTAACATAAGCCCTCCTAAAATAAGTGAAAGGAAACACTGGCAATAAATGTTACATGGTTTTGGGGCAGTAGACCCTCACTTTCCCCAACCACTTGCTTCTCCCTCCAAGTGAAAGTGAAAGTGTTAATATCTCAGTCATGTTCAACTCTTTGTGACCCCATTAGACTATATAGCATGAGTTTGAGCAGGCTCCAGGAGATGGTGAAGGACAGAGAAGCCTGGTATGTTGCAGTCCATGGAGTCACAGACAGTCGGACATGACTGAGTGACTGAACTGAACTGAGACTATATAGCTCATCAGGCTATATATATAGCCCTCTGTCTATGGGAATTTCCAGGGAGGAATACTGGAATGGGTAGCCATTTCCTTCTGCAGGAGATCTTCTTGATCCAGGAATCAAACCTGGGTCTCTTGAATTGCAGGCAAATTCTTTACTGTCTGAGCCACTAGGAAAGTCCTCTCCCTCCAAAGCCCCCCACAGAAATAATACAGTCCACTTTCCATATCTTAAGCTTCCACATCTAGAATATGAAGGATAGACATAAAGAACTTGACATTCATACAGGTCCTGGAAACAACTTCCCACAAATACTAAAGGATGACCTGAGTTACTTATCTAGCCAATGGCATCTGGCCCCAACTATGGAGAAATAGCCCGTGTTCCTCCTGTATGAAGCAGTTCTGATGGTTGGTGAGATGCTGTCTTCTCCTTTCCTTGAAGCCCACCCTTCCCATGCCCATGTCTCCAGCTCTTTCTCAGTTCTGCCTTGGGCCCCAGGTCCTGGCTCATGCTCAGGGGCTGACTTCAACTCACCTTCATTCACTTCATCACTCTCCTTATCAATTTGGGCTTGTAATACGTATCTTTTAATGAGCCTCTTCATTATTTTCTAGACAAAGAAAGGACAAATCCATCTTGGTTTTATGTTAATAATAAATCTCTCATTTGGAATAAGCTTTTGAATCTTTTTCTCTTTAGTAAATACTTTAAAATGATAGCTATGAGAGACTAATATGATTTATCTGGTAGGGAATAAGTATTATCTACAGATTTTAAAAGAAATTTTTATATCACCAGAGCTAATGACTCATAAGTTAATTCATGAGAAAAGAGTAAATTTAGAGCAAGCATAAAATCTTTGATGTTCATTGCTTGTATTTTACTTGGAAAATGTTAGAACAAAGCACAGCCTTTCAGCTAGGCAGGTTAAAGGTATACAGTTCTTCCTGTGGGAATGGAAAGTTAAGTAAATATGCCTTGTTTATTGAGTTTCCCCTCCAATACCATTGTCACCTTGATTATTAAACTTATATGCAGCGTAAATCATGTGAAATGGTAGGCTGGATGAAGAACAAACTGGAATCAAGATTGCCGAGAGAAATACTAATAACCTCAGATATGCAAATGACACTACCCTTATGGCAGAAAGCGAAGAGGAATGAATGAACTCTTGAAAGGTGAAAGAGGAGAGTGAGAAAAGCTGGCTAAAAACTCAACATTCAAAAAACAAAGATCATGGTATCTGGGCCCATCACTTCATGGTAAATAGATAGGGAAACAAGGAAAACAGTGACAGACTTTATTTTCTTGGGCTCCAAAATCACTATGGATGGTGACTACAGCCACGAAATTAAGATACTTACTCCTCTGAAGAAAAGCTATGACAAACCTAGACAACGTATTAAAAAGCAGAGATATTATTTTGTCTACAAAGGTCTGTATAGTCAAAGATATGTTTTTTTCCAGTAGTCATGTACAGATGTGAGACCTGGGCAATAAAAAAAGGTTCAGTGCAGAAGAACAGATGCCTTCAGACTGTGGTGTTGGAGAAGACTCTAGAGAATCCTTTGGATAGTAAGGAGATCAATCCTAAAGGAAATCAACCCTGAATATTCATTGAAAGGACTGATGTTGAAGGTGATGCTCTAATTATCTGGCCACCTAATATGAAGAGCCAACTAATTGGAAAAGACCATGATGCTGGAAAAAATTGAAGGCAGGAGGAGAAGGGGACAACAGAGAATAAGATGATTGGATGGTATCACCGACTCAATGGACATGAGTCCAAGCAAACTCCTGGAGATGGTAAAGGACAGAGAAGCCTGGTGTGCTGCAGTCAACAGCATTGCAAAGAGTCAGACATGACTGAGCGACTGAACAACAAATTACCAAGAAATGTAGCAGTTTTTGATTTTATATTTTCTAATAATTTAGGAACGGCTAGTTTCAATGTAATAATATTTCTCCAGCACTTGTCTTCTACCATGAGGATATTGTTTTTACAACATACTCTTCATAAAAAATAAGAGGCTTGCACGTATGTAGGAAGTCCTGGGTTGATGGATATATAGCTAAACTAAATCTTACTACCTAAGCCCCAAGTTAAATGACAGACAGTAAAATCCCAGTGTCAAGAACTTATTATAAGGATGTAATTAGGTACACAAACAAGTTTGTTCATAGTAGCACTACCTAAAATAGAAAAAATAAACCTGAAATGTCTATCAATAGGGGATTATTTACTTGAACAAAGGATACAGTACTTTCATTAAAATTAACACAAATATATGCTTTGTGAAGTGAAAAATGATTACTCATTATATAAGTATTATTAACTCATTTATATAATATTGCATATTTGTTATTGTTGTTTAGTCACTAAGTTGTGTCCAACTCTTTTGCAGCCTTGTGAAGTGCAGCCCTCCAAGCTCCTCTGTCCAAGCAAGAATACTGGAGTGGTTTGCTATTTCCTTCTCCAGGGGATCTTCCCAACCCATGTATTGAACTGGCATCTCATGCATTGGCAGGTGAATTCTTTACCACTGAGCCACCAGAAAAGCCTAATATTGCATAAACATTTCTATAATAATATTAAAATATATGTAAATTATATACATACATATAATCATCCGGCAGAATATTCAGGAAAAGTAAGTAGTCTTATTTTCTCAGTGGTAGGGTTTGAGGTGATTTTACTCTCTTCTTTATGTTTTTTGTAATCTAGATTTTTTAAAAACATTTATTTATTTAGGCGGGGGTAGGGAGGGAGGGGATGGGTGAGCCACTTCCACTGGTCTTTCATTTGTCTAGTTTCATCCATCTTTGTTCTTTGGCCTGTGTGGGCCTCCCATCGCGGTGGCATCTGTTGTCGCAGAGTACCAGCTCTGGGCGCACGTGCGCCAGAGCTACAGCTCAGTAATTGGACACATCGGTCCAGCTGCTCTGCGGCACGTGGGATCTTCCCAGGCCAGGGATCAAACCGGTGCCCCTTGCACTGCAAGGCAGTGTCCTTACCCACTGGACCACTAGGGAAGCCCCTGTAATCTAGTTTTTATACAATAAATATGTAGGGTCTAAGTTCTATGATGGCAAGACTTCATCTGTTTTGTTTACTTCTATGTCTCTAGTACCTAGAAAGTGCATGGTACTTACTCAACAAATACGTTTTGAATTAGTGTACTATTTTGATACTGAGAAAAATACCATATCAGGTCATTTTCATTTCAATAATTATATCATCTGAGTTTATAAATATTACAAATAACTAGTTTTACTTCCTTAAAAATTCATACTTACCTGATATTGTCTTGGAGGATTACTGAAACTGTTTAACTGGAAATCTTCTGAACTCCTTATACTTGATTGCTTACTATGCCCAAACTGTAATATGAAAAGAATTAGAAATTAATTCTTATTTAATTTTTACATAATGTGTTGATATTTATCTCAGAGTTACATGTGTGATAGTTATACATGTGAATTAAGTCATATATAATTTTATATATAATCTTTTCTATATGCATAGTGAAATTTTAACTTAATTTGCTTAGTATTCTGTCTTCTAACACAAATTATAGCTGCTTTAGGTGTGTTCAGCCTCAGTAGCTATTAGAGGTTAGGCTTTGTAGCTATCAGTCATGCTATCATAAGAGTCATGATTTAACATTCCCACAGATACATCTTTGGTAGTGGAAGAACTAAACAAGTTGAGAAAATAATGGTGGTGATCTTGGAAGTCCACCGGGCAGGGAGCCACAGTCGGCATGAATGACAACACCATCTACACCTGCAGTAGATTGGGATGAGACTCCTGAAGAAAAACCCTTTTGTTGAGGGGTAGTATCCAGGTGTCAAGAACATTTATTTATTTAGGCGGGGTAGGGAGGGAGGGGATGGGTGAGCCACTTCCACTGGTCTTTCATTTGTCTAGTTTCATCCATCTTTGTTCTTTGGCCCATGTGGGCCTCCCATCGCGGTGGCATCTGTTGTCGAGAGTACCAGCTCTGGGCGCACGTGCGCCAGAGCTACAGCTCAGTAATTGGACACATCGGTCCAGCTGCTCTGCGGCACGTGGGATCTTCCCAGGCCAGGGATCAAACCGGTGCCCCTTGCACTGCAAGGCAGTGTCCTTACCCACTGGACCACTAGGGAAGCCCCTGTAATCTAGTTTTTATACAATAAATATGTAGGGTCTAAGTTCTATGATGGCAAGACTTCATCTGTTTTGTTTACTTCTATGTCTCTAGTACCTAGAAAGTGCATGGTACTTACTCAACAAATACGTTTTGAATTAGTGTACTATTTTGATACTGAGAAAAATACCATATCAGGTCATTTTCATTTCAATAATTATATCATCTGAGTTTATAAATATTACAAATAACTAGTTTTACTTCCTTAAAAATTCATACTTACCTGATATTGTCTTGGAGGATTACTGAAACTGTTTAACTGGAAATCTTCTGAACTCCTTATACTTGATTGCTTACTATGCCCAAACTGTAATATGAAAAGAATTAGAAATTAATTCTTATTTAATTTTTACATAATGTGTTGATATTTATCTCAGAGTTACATGTGTGATAGTTATACATGTGAATTAAGTCATATATAATTTTATATATAATCTTTTCTATATGCATAGTGAAATTTTAACTTAATTTGCTTAGTATTCTGTCTTCTAACACAAATTATAGCTGCTTTAGGTGTGTTCAGCCTCAGTAGCTATTAGAGGTTAGGCTTTGTAGCTATCAGTCATGCTATCATAAGAGTCATGATTTAACATTCCCACAGATACATCTTTGGTAGTGGAAGAACTAAACAAGTTGAGAAAATAATGGTGGTGATCTTGGAAGTCCACCGGGCAGGGAGCCACAGTCGGCATGAATGACAACACCATCTACACCTGCAGTAGATTGGGATGAGACTCCTGAAGAAAAACCCTTTTGTTGAGGGGTAGTATCCAGGTGTCAAGAAAGCGCTAATAAATCTATTTGAATTTTAGGATCTGTATAGTATTCTATCTGGGCAACACTTTTCACATAACATATGTTTGAACAGGCAAATAAAAAACAAAGCAATATGCAGGAGAGGTAGTGAAGTATCATACTAACATGATAAGAGGATGATTAAAAATCCATTTAAGGCATTTTCTAAAGGGAAATTGGTTTTACAAAGAAATAAGTAGGAGAAACTGAGCAAAACACACTGTCTACAAATATATATATATATAGGGGTGCAAAACTTTTCCAGGGGAAAAGAAACTGCAAGACCATTTACTAAGACAGTTATGATTTCTATTTCCCAGTGACATCTATCGAAGTTGTAGAGGTAAATCTCAATGAGATTCAGTTAAAATCCTTGACTTCAATTCTTCAATGTGTTAAATGGCCACATACTTAAGTAAAGCAGCTATGTACACATTCATCCATTAAACAAGTATGTATAAGTGTCTTCTATATGTAAGGTGCTGTGCTGTGCCCTGGGAATTTATGAAGAACATAAGTAGTTATATAGCTGAGTTATAATAATAGGAAAAATACAGCAAGGCTGACAAGATTCATAAAAGTATACAATTGTGAATATATTGCTTAGATAGCATCCTTTTTTGTGTGTAGCTATTTCCCTTTCTCTTTCACCCTCTCTAAAAATGTCAGCAAAATACCTTTTAATTTTTTTGGCTTCATATCAACTATAAAAATCTTCCCAACCTAGGAATCAAGCTGGAGTCTCTTGCACTGCAGGCAGATTCTTTACCAGTTTAACTACAATAAAGCCCCAAATTAGGCAACTGACCACATTAATAAGGCAGCTTCGTTTCTATAGAAGAAGACTTAACAGAAGCCTGAAAACACAAATCTGGTTCTACCAGAGGCTAGCTGTGGAGCACTGAGAAGCTGAAACCTTACAGTGTCTCCTGACAGTGAAGAGAATGTCATAGTTGACCTCTAGAGTCCTTCAACCCTACTAATTTATGAATTTGTAAAACTAATGCAACACCATCTACACCTGGAGTGGATTGGGATGAGACTCCTGAAGAAAAACCCTTTTGTTGAGGGGTAGTATCCAGGTGTCAAGAAAGCGCTAATAAATCTATTTGAATTTTAGGATCTGTATAGTATTCTATCTGGGCAACACTTTTCACATAACATATGTTTGAACAGGCAAATAAAAAACAAAGCAATATGCAGGAGAGGTAGTGAAGTATCATACTAACATGATAAGAGGATGATTAAAAATCCATTTAAGGCATTTTCTAAAGGGAAATTGGTTTTACAAAGAAATAAGTAGGAGAAACTGAGCAAAACACACTGTCTACAAATATATATATATATAGGGGTGCAAAACTTTTCCAGGGGAAAAGAAACTGCAAGACCATTTACTAAGACAGTTATGATTTCTATTTCCCAGTGACATCTATCGAAGTTGTAGAGGTAAATCTCAATGAGATTCAGTTAAAATCCTTGACTTCAATTCTTCAATGTGTTAAATGGCCACATACTTAAGTAAAGCAGCTATGTACACATTCATCCATTAAACAAGTATGTATAAGTGTCTTCTATATGTAAGGTGCTGTGCTGTGCCCTGGGAATTTATGAAGAACATAAGTAGTTATATAGCTGAGTTATAATAATAGGAAAAATACAGCAAGGCTGACAAGATTCATAAAAGTATACAATTGTGAATATATTGCTTAGATAGCATCCTTTTTTGTGTGTAGCTATTTCCCTTTCTCTTTCACCCTCTCTAAAAATGTCAGCAAAATACCTTTTAATTTTTTTGGCTTCATATCAACTATAAAAATCTTCCCAACCTAGGAATCAAGCTGGAGTCTCTTGCACTGCAGGCAGATTCTTTACCAGTTTAACTACAATAAAGCCCCAAATTAGGCAACTGACCACATTAATAAGGCAGCTTCGTTTCTATAGAAGAAGACTTAACAGAAGCCTGAAAACACAAATCTGGTTCTACCAGAGGCTAGCTGTGGAGCACTGAGAAGCTGAAACCTTACAGTGTCTCCTGACAGTGAAGAGAATGTCATAGTTGACCTCTAGAGTCCTTCAACCCTACTAATTTATGAATTTGTAAAACTAATGCAAACCTCTACATATTTTAATATTTATTTTCAAATAAGATATTCATCCATTTATTTCTATAATGATATTATAAATATAACATAATGATATTTAACATATGATAGATATGATTCCTGAATTTTGGACTATGATTTATGCTTTAAAGACATCATTAAACATGATGAGTAGAGTCAAACTCACTTCCACCCCTCAGTTTTTGCGATAAAGCATGGAAGGCAAGGACACTTTATAATCAGAGGAAAAGGACCCAGACAAGGGGATTTTTGTGCTTTATGTCCACCTGCTTACGAACACTCAGCATTATGGTTGTAAATTACTGATTTAGTGTTTCCTTTTTTGTTAGATAAGCCATGAACACATACAAATGGTGTTCATGGAAGTAAGAAAGTGAAAAATTATACTTCTTTAAGATTATTTTAGACATGAATGTGTAGTCCTTAATACTTGCTGTACCAATCATCCTAAATTAAGGCAACTCCACAACACACCATTGCTATGGAAATAATCCTTTTTTTGAAACTTAATGTTATGTTAACATGATCCAGGCTCCTTTTATTTGCTCTTTTCTAATGTAAGATCTTTGTATTCATTGTTCCCACTTCCTGAAACATTCTCTTCCTGGCACTTTGCCTGATTGACTTACTTTGTCTAATCCTCTGGAGTTGAGCTCAACGTATAAGCTTCTCCGATGGCTTTCTCTGTCCACCCCAAATCCATCATGTTGCGTGCACGCTAAGTCGCTTCAGTCGTGTCTGACTCTTTGTGACCCTATGGAGTGTAGCCCACCAGGCTCCTCTGTCCATGGGATTCTCCAGGGAAGAATACTGGAGGTGCCATGCCCTCCTCCAGAGGACCTTCCCATCCCAGAAGGTGAACTGCATCTCTTATGTCTCCTGCATGGGCAAGCAGATTCTTTGCCACTCGTACCACTTGGGAAGTCCTCTGTATCTTTCATAACATGGAACCTTTTTCCCATCCCAGAAGGTGAATCATCTCATGTCCCCAAAGCATCTCCTGATAAGGTTATGAAACCTTACCTGACAGTGAAGAGAATGTCATAGTTGACCTCTAGAGTCCTTCAACCCTACTAATTTATGAATTTGTAAAACTAATGCAAACCTCTACATATTTTAATATTTATTTTCAAATAAGATATTCATCCATTTATTTCTATAATGATATTATAAATATAACATAATGATATTTAACATATGATAGATATGATTCCTGAATTTTGGACTATGATTTATGCTTTAAAGACATCATTAAACATGATGAGTAGAGTCAAACTCACTTCCACCCCTCAGTTTTTGCGATAAAGCATGGAAGGCAAGGACACTTTATAATCAGAGGAAAAGGACCCAGACAAGGGGATTTTTGTGCTTTATGTCCACCTGCTTACGAACACTCAGCATTATGGTTGTAAATTACTGATTTAGTGTTTCCTTTTTTGTTAGATAAGCCATGAACACATACAAATGGTGTTCATGGAAGTAAGAAAGTGAAAAATTATACTTCTTTAAGATTATTTTAGACATGAATGTGTAGTCCTTAATACTTGCTGTACCAATCATCCTAAATTAAGGCAACTCCACAACACACCATTGCTATGGAAATAATCCTTTTTTTGAAACTTAATGTTATGTTAACATGATCCAGGCTCCTTTTATTTGCTCTTTTCTAATGTAAGATCTTTGTATTCATTGTTCCCACTTCCTGAAACATTCTCTTCCTGGCACTTTGCCTGATTGACTTACTTTGTCTAATCCTCTGGAGTTGAGCTCAACGTATAAGCTTCTCCGATGGCTTTCTCTGTCCACCCCAAATCCATCATGTTGCGTGCACGCTAAGTCGCTTCAGTCGTGTCTGACTCTTTGTGACCCTATGGAGTGTAGCCCACCAGGCTCCTCTGTCCATGGGATTCTCCAGGGAAGAATACTGGAGTGGGTTGCCATGCCCTCCTCCAGAGGACCTTCCCATCCCAGAAGGTGAACTGCATCTCTTATGTCTCCTGCATGGGCAAGCAGATTCTTTGCCACTCGTACCACTTGGGAAGTCCTCTGTATCTTTCATAACATGCCAATTCCTCTATTCATTAGCTTTTTTCATGGTTATTGTCCACATCCTCTGGGCTCTACAGAAGGTAGGACTTTCCTTAGTTCATCTCAGTGTCCCCAAAGCCATCACCTCCTGAAAGGTGGTATAGAGTGCCCAAAGTGTAGCTCTACAGTGTGCCACATTGTTTTAGCATAACACACAGCTTTCCTTTGCATGCACCCAATAGACAGAATTTGGGGTTTCTCAGTTGCAACATTTTTGACATGTTGGGCTGGGTAATTCTTTTACTTTAACCCCCCCATGTATTTGGAAATTAAGTGTCCACTTTTAAATGATGGGTGTATCTAAGAGGTCATAACAAGGAAAAATAGAAAATATTTGTAACAGAAAATAATAGAAATCTATACCACTAAAACTACCATTTAATAGAAAAATCTGTAATCACATTTAAAAATCTGGATGCACCTTGGAATTGTCTTGAAATTTTTTGAAAAATACAAATGCCCAGGTGCTGTTTATTTTCTCCAAAGCTCCAGATGTTATTCCAATGAGTAGCCATGTTTAAAAACCAATGGACTCGGGCGTTCCCTGGTGGTCCAGTGGGTAGGGACACTGCCTTGCAGTGCAAGGGGTACCTGTTCAATTCCTGGCCTGGGAAGATCTCATGGGCCGCGGAGTGGCTGGACCGAAGAGTCCAACTACTGAGCCAGAGCTCTGGAGCGCATGTGCCCGGAGCTGGTGCTCTACAGTGAGAGAGGCCACTGCGATGGGAGGCCCACACAGGCCAAAGAACAAAGATAAACAAATATTTGTCACCTAAGCCCTTCTCCGATGGCTTTCTCTGTCCACCCCAAATCCATCATGTTGCGTGCACGCTAAGTCGCTTCAGTCGTGTCTGACTCTTTGTGACCCTATGGAGTGTAGCCCACCAGGCTCCTCTGTCCATGGGATTCTCCAGGGAAGAATACTGGAGTGGGTTGCCATGCCCTCCTCCAGAGGACCTTCCCATCCCAGAAGGTGAACTGCATCTCTTATGTCTCCTGCATGGGCAAGCAGATTCTTTGCCACTCGTACCACTTGGGAAGTCCTCTGTATCTTTCATAACATGCCAATTACTGTATTCATTAGCTTTTTACATGGTTATTGTCCACATCCTCTGGGCTCTACAGAAGGTAGGACTTTCCTTAGTTCATCTCAGTGTCCCCAAAGCCATCACCTCCTGAAAGGTGGTATAGAGTGCCCAAAGTGTAGCTCTACAGTGTGCCACATTGTTTTAGCATAACACACAGCTTTCCTTTGCATGCACCCAATAGACAGAATTTGGGGTTTCTCAGTTGCAACATTTTTGACATGTTGGGCTGGGTAATTCTTTTACTTTAACCCCCCCATGTATTTGGAAATTAAGTGTCCACTTTTAAATGATGGGTGTATCTAAGAGGTCATAACAAGGAAAAATAGAAAATATTTGTAACAGAAAATAATAGAAATCTATACCACTAAAACTACCATTTAATAGAAAAATCTGTAATCACATTTAAAAATCTGGATGCACCTTGGAATTGTCTTGAAATTTTTTGAAAAATACAAATGCCCAGGTGCTGTTTATTTTCTCCAAAGCTCCAGATGTTATTCCAATGAGTAGCCATGTTTAAAAACCAATGGACTCGGGCGTTCCCTGGTGGTCCAGTGGGTAGGGACACTGCCTTGCAGTGCAAGGGGTACCTGTTCAATTCCTGGCCTGGGAAGATCTCATGGGCCGCGGAGTGGCTGGACCGAAGAGTCCAACTACTGAGCCAGAGCTCTGGAGCGCATGTGCCCGGAGCTGGTGCTCTACAGTGAGAGAGGCCACTGCGATGGGAGGCCCACACAGGCCAAAGAACAAAGATAAACAAATGAAAGGTCAATAGAAGTGGCCCAAAAAAGAAAAGAAAAGAAAACCAATGGACTCTATGTTTATACTATATTGTTATCTAGCTTCTTTCACTTTTTTATTTCATATTCAGTGCTCTCATTTCATTAAGTTTATGGGTTGAATAATTCCTTACTGTGGAGGGGCTTCCAGTGCATTGTAAAATATTTGCCAGTATCCCTGGTCTCCATGCCCTAGATGTCAGTAGCAGTACCCCTTACTAGTTATGACAACCAAAACTATCTCCAGGTATTACAAATGTACCCTAGTCTGCTTGTTGTATGGGACAAAAATCACCTCTCATTGAGAACCACTGATACTTAAATGGTACATGTCTAAACTAACAAATTCACTTGAATCATTTTCATGTGTCTTTTTTGTTCTAAATCTTCAATATGAATTTTAATGCAAATATAACATTTATTCAGCAAAAATTTTCTACTCTGTTTCTAATGCATAATACGGGTTCAACAACATGTTTAAACATTTAATAACCCAAAGGAGTAGTATGTAAGAAGAAACTCACCCAATGGTGCAAAGAAGCACTTTAGCCACTTGGTGGCAGAAAATTCTAATTTATATTTGTTTCGATGTACAGCAACTAAAATTGACTGGGATGTCAAAGGAATTCAGCTGACAATATGAATAGCATTTAAGCCTTAGTGATTTGGACATTTATAGATGTTACTGATGTATAAAGCAGTGGGCATGAGAAAGGGGGTCTTGGTGAGTGGAACTGGGAAAGACTGAGTGTAAGCTTTGTTCCTGACTTATGTGCCAATGTACACTCCAATTCTGAATGAAGCACTGCCTGTCCCTTTTTTTTTTGCCACTTCTATTGGTCTTTCACTTATCTATTTTTCATCCATCTTTGGTCTTTGGTCTGTGTGGGCCTCCCATCTCAGCGGCCTCTCTTGCTGCAGAGCACCGGCTCTGGGCGCATGCGCTCCAGAGCTCTGGCTCAGTAGTTGGACCCATGGGTCCAGCCGCTCTGGAGCACGTGGGATCTTCCCAGGCCAGGGATCCAACCAGCGCCGCTTGCACTGCAAGGCGGTGTCCTTACCCACTGGGCCACCAGGGAAGCCCTATCTGTCCTTTTTTTATGTACCTTCTACCTCATTTCCTGCGTTTTCATTCTTTTCATTTCCTAGTAGTTAGTTTGATATTAGCATTTTTCATCTTGCTGAAGCTTCATTATAGGATCAGAGTGAGGAATAATAAATAACTTGTTTGCTATTTATTAAGAGGAACAAGCAAGCTTCAGTCTTTGGAATTGTTTATGTTTGGAGATAGCAACAGTTCTGAGAGTCTCCCATTCCCCAAAAGTACTGAAGGATCTGAAGCAGAGGATCCACATAAGGCATGAAGCCATGTGGTATAAGGCTTGTAAAAACTCATGCTTTGGAATTACCTAGATGTGGGTCTGCATTCTTGCTCTATCACATGTCTGGCATAGGACTTTGGGCAATTCATTTCACTTCTGTTATCCTCAGGTCGCTCATGAGCAAAATGGGGAGAATAATATTATCTGCATCCTAGAGCTAATGTGAGGATTGAAGAGACAAGGGGTGTTGAATATGCAGACTGACACACAGTTAATGTTGTACAAGTGTCAGGAATTATTATTACTGTATGGGAGAATATATATCCACTTTGTGGCTTTAGACCTATCTCATGCTTAGTTTGAGTCTGTTGTTGTTGTTTAGAAAATTCTAATTTATATTTGTTTCGATGTACAGCAACTAAAATTGACTGGGATGTCAAAGGAATTCAGCTGACAATATGAATAGCATTTAAGCCTTAGTGATTTGGACATTTATAGATGTTACTGATGTATAAAGCAGTGGGCATGAGAAAGGGGGTCTTGGTGAGTGGAACTGGGAAAGACTGAGTGTAAGCTTTGTTCCTGACTTATGTGCCAATGTACACTCCAATTCTGAATGAAGCACTGCCTGTCCCTTTTTTTTTTGCCACTTCTATTGGTCTTTCACTTATCTATTTTTCATCCATCTTTGGTCTTTGGTCTGTGTGGGCCTCCCATCTCAGCGGCCTCTCTTGCTGCAGAGCACCGGCTCTGGGCGCATGCGCTCCAGAGCTCTGGCTCAGTAGTTGGACCCATGGGTCCAGCCGCTCTGGAGCACGTGGGATCTTCCCAGGCCAGGGATCCAACCAGCGCCGCTTGCACTGCAAGGCGGTGTCCTTACCCACTGGGCCACCAGGGAAGCCCTATCTGTCCTTTTTTTATGTACCTTCTACCTCATTTCCTGCGTTTTCATTCTTTTCATTTCCTAGTAGTTAGTTTGATATTAGCATTTTTCATCTTGCTGAAGCTTCATTATAGGATCAGAGTGAGGAATAATAAATAACTTGTTTGCTATTTATTAAGAGGAACAAGCAAGCTTCAGTCTTTGGAATTGTTTATGTTTGGAGATAGCAACAGTTCTGAGAGTCTCCCATTCCCCAAAAGTACTGAAGGATCTGAAGCAGAGGATCCACATAAGGCATGAAGCCATGTGGTATAAGGCTTGTAAAAACTCATGCTTTGGAATTACCTAGATGTGGGTCTGCATTCTTGCTCTATCACATGTCTGGCATAGGACTTTGGGCAATTCATTTCACTTCTGTTATCCTCAGGTCGCTCATGAGCAAAATGGGGAGAATAATATTATCTGCATCCTAGAGCTAATGTGAGGATTGAAGAGACAAGGGGTGTTGAATATGCAGACTGACACACAGTTAATGTTGTACAAGTGTCAGGAATTATTATTACTGTATGGGAGAATATATATCCACTTTGTGGCTTTAGACCTATCTCATGCTTAGTTTGAGTCTGTTGTTGTTGTTTTCTGAGGATTCGGTGCTGAATATTGGTTTTTACTGATGTGTTCATGACTAGGCAGTTAGGCAGTGAAATATTCAAGATTCCCACACCCAGCTGAGCATTAGACTCTCCTAAGGACTTATTAAAATACACATTTCCAGGTCCCATAACCATAGATTTTTATCTCGATAGCTCTAGAGCAGAGAATGGGTAATTTGTACAAATTCATCTAGGGAAATGACTCTAGTGATGTTAACAAATTGGAACCACTATGTTATATAACTGTTTCATCAGATGACCAAAAAGATAACCTCTGACCTACGTGAAAGCTAAAGGATATAGCTCCTGGATATGTAACCAATGAAAAAAAGTCTACATATCTCATACAGTAAAGAGCAGAATGGATCCAAAATGCTAATATATGCTCTGTACTGGCTACATTCTGGATCATATTAAACCTGTTCTGAAACTGGTAACCTGAAGGTAATCTGTTCTAGAGTGGAACAGAATAAATATTCAAGAAGTTACCTGGCATTTTCAGATTTACACATTTAATATAGTACAGCAGAGAGTGAATGTAGGCTATCCTTTTAGACTGTCTGTCTGAAACACTAATGCTAGAAACCACCGAAGTCAGTGACACTGAGAGCTAAAAGAGAGGACTGGGGATAATGAATGCTGACTTTGTTTTATGAAGTATTTTACATGGTTCATCTGACTGATCTCTATATGGTACATGGAGAAGATGTGAAGGAAAGTCTGTATAATCTAATCACTTTAACCTCAAAGAGTCAGAAAGAAGACCTCAGTGAAACAGAATCTAAACATCAACTTTATGAAAAAGAGTCAGCAAAAAGGCCACACAAACTGAGTAAGGGAAAACACACTATGAGAATTTTTCTTAGAACATGTCATTGTCAAATGTATCCCAGTAGGCGTTCACCTCAGCAACAACTGGCAAAAAATAATTGGAACTACAAATGGTTGCTGTAAAAAACATTTTCTCCAGGATACAGTTAATGTATCAAGCAAAGGCAAGCTATGTGAAATGCACCTTAATTTTGTTCATCACAAGCTTATATGGCAAGGGAAAATAGACACCTGTGTTGATTTGGTCCTCTAGGAATCAATTTGCCCAGGCAAAGTCAGAAGTATGAGATATGTTCAGAATTATGCCTCTGAAAAGTGGGAGCAGAAGGAAGAAAATGCTTCCAGATTGTGAGGCTTGGTTCACTTGTAAAACAGGGAAAGGTAGGAAGATTGAGAGAGAGTCAGCCAACCTGGCACACAGTGCCCCAAGAGTGGTCCTTTGCTGGCAAGAAATACCCAGCATCCAAATAGCACGACCACGGTGGGAAAGCTGAGGGAACACCAAAGATGCTGCAGAAGGAGGCTGTCAGCTGACTGAAGTCTCTGGAGAAGGTTCTCTCGTGAAATGAGGCAAGAGCCATAGATCTCCAGAGCTGTCACAATAAACACTCTAGAAGGTTCAACTGACATTGTAATCAACATTTTATTGATCCACCACTAGGGTCAGAACACCAGAGGTTTAGCGTTGCTCTTAAAACAGTTTGTTTTAATCTAGGGTCAGAAACACCAGACATTCTGGATCATATTAAACCTGTTCTGAAACTGGTAACCTGAAGGTAATCTGTTCTAGAGTGGAACAGAATAAATATTCAAGAAGTTACCTGGCATTTTCAGATTTACACATTTAATATAGTACAGCAGAGAGTGAATGTAGGCTATCCTTTTAGACTGTCTGTCTGAAACACTAATGCTAGAAACCACCGAAGTCAGTGACACTGAGAGCTAAAAGAGAGGACTGGGGATAATGAATGCTGACTTTGTTTTATGAAGTATTTTACATGGTTCATCTGACTGATCTCTATATGGTACATGGAGAAGATGTGAAGGAAAGTCTGTATAATCTAATCACTTTAACCTCAAAGAGTCAGAAAGAAGACCTCAGTGAAACAGAATCTAAACATCAACTTTATGAAAAAGAGTCAGCAAAAAGGCCACACAAACTGAGTAAGGGAAAACACACTATGAGAATTTTTCTTAGAACATGTCATTGTCAAATGTATCCCAGTAGGCGTTCACCTCAGCAACAACTGGCAAAAAATAATTGGAACTACAAATGGTTGCTGTAAAAAACATTTTCTCCAGGATACAGTTAATGTATCAAGCAAAGGCAAGCTATGTGAAATGCACCTTAATTTTGTTCATCACAAGCTTATATGGCAAGGGAAAATAGACACCTGTGTTGATTTGGTCCTCTAGGAATCAATTTGCCCAGGCAAAGTCAGAAGTATGAGATATGTTCAGAATTATGCCTCTGAAAAGTGGGAGCAGAAGGAAGAAAATGCTTCCAGATTGTGAGGCTTGGTTCACTTGTAAAACAGGGAAAGGTAGGAAGATTGAGAGAGAGTCAGCCAACCTGGCACACAGTGCCCCAAGAGTGGTCCTTTGCTGGCAAGAAATACCCAGCATCCAAATAGCACGACCACGGTGGGAAAGCTGAGGGAACACCAAAGATGCTGCAGAAGGAGGCTGTCAGCTGACTGAAGTCTCTGGAGAAGGTTCTCTCGTGAAATGAGGCAAGAGCCATAGATCTCCAGAGCTGTCACAATAAACACTCTAGAAGGTTCAACTGACATTGTAATCAACATTTTATTGATCCACCACTAGGGTCAGAACACCAGAGGTTTAGCGTTGCTCTTAAAACAGTTTGTTTTAATCTAGGGTTGAAATACATGCTACTGGAAAGTGTAAAATAACCCAAGTCATGTGTAAAAGATATAAAATGTGTTTTTCAGATGATTAAAACAAATTTTAAATTTCTACCTTTTTGAAGAAACTACAGAGAAAATAAAATTATTTGATTTGAAAGATACTATAGATTCTATTATAACAGGGAAAAAAGTCACTTTGATCCTCCTTGAATTTTTCTCATATTTGTCCACTGACTTGTTGTTACATTCACTCATCATACTTTCAGCATAATTTCTTACTGGAAAGTTATAAAATCCAATTTGAAGTGAAAGTGTTAGTTGCTCAGTTGCGTCTGACTCTTGTGACCCCGTAAGCTGTAGCCTGCCAAACTCCCCTTGTCCATGGAATTCTCCATGCAAGAATACTGGAGTGGGTTGCCATGCCCTCCTTCAGGGGATCTTCCCAGCCCAGGGACCAAACCCATGTCTCTTATACCTCCTGCATTGGAAGGCAGGTTCTTTATGATGAGCACCACCTCAGAAGTTGAAATCCAGCTCACACTGACTTATTTTTGGAAAAAAAAAAATTGAGTTAATTATCACCAATAACAAAACATTGCTTCTCTGTAACAAGTCTTGACTAGGGTTTGGAATTTACAAAGCTTCAGGTGAATGCTCCCAATAATTCTGTGTGATGGGTTGTACAACTCGTATGATCCTGTTTTGTAGATGAGGAAATTAAGGTTCAGAGAAGTTAAAGCTAAAGGAGCAGAGCTGAGATGAGATCCCAGTCTTCTCACTAATTAGTTCAATGCTTTCACAATATCAATACTATATCAATACTTGAGAGTATTGCTATTTTGTCGGAGGAGGTAGGACACTTTCGCTTAAAAACAAAACAGCATGCCTTTTGACATTTGAGGCACATGGGGTGGCCCTAGAGCAGAGTTTTGGCTAATGAGATATGAAAACAGACACTGTTGGGAAACACTTCTGAGTGGTGACAGATTCAGCACGTGCCCCACTGCCTTCTAAATGCCTGAGTGTGAAAGTGAAAGTTGCTCAGTCATGTCCTACTCTTTGCAGCCCCATGGACTGTAGCCTTCCAGGTTTCTCTGTCCATGGAATTCCCCAGGCAAGAACACTGGAGTGGGTAGCTGTCCCCTTCTCCAGGGATCTTCCCAACCCAGGCATTGAACCCAGGTCTCCCAGATGGCACACGGATTCTTTACTGTTTGAGCCACCAGTGATGTCTGGAGGTGAAGGTGTCATCTTGCATTTGACTATGATAAAAAATAAATCTAAGAGAATCACAGAGACACACTCCTGACAAGAGTCCTGTACTTTCAACTCTGGAGAGTTAAATGAGAGGAGGAAAACATAACTGTCTTGTTTAAATTACCGTGCTTTTTTTTTATTATTATGTGTGACTGAATGCAATCCCATGTAATGCACTGCTCTTCTCCTAATTAATTCACTCAAAATTTCCTTCTGCATTGTGTGCTTACTATGTGCCTGCTACCAGAATGAAGCAAAAGTCCTCATCATGAGGGATTTTGGCACTCCAAATTAGGGAGCAGATGCAGCTACAGGGTACACTGCTCATTATAAACTGTGCTGACTATAAGATTAAATTCTCAGAGTGCCTTTGACAGCTTTTGGAAAAAAAATTGAGTTAATTATCACCAATAACAAAACATTGCTTCTCTGTAACAAGTCTTGACTAGGGTTTGGAATTTACAAAGCTTCAGGTGAATGCTCCCAATAATTCTGTGTGATGGGTTGTACAACTCGTATGATCCTGTTTTGTAGATGAGGAAATTAAGGTTCAGAGAAGTTAAAGCTAAAGGAGCAGAGCTGAGATGAGATCCCAGTCTTCTCACTAATTAGTTCAATGCTTTCACAATATCAATACTATATCAATACTTGAGAGTATTGCTATTTTGTCGGAGGAGGTAGGACACTTTCGCTTAAAAACAAAACAGCATGCCTTTTGACATTTGAGGCACATGGGGTGGCCCTAGAGCAGAGTTTTGGCTAATGAGATATGAAAACAGACACTGTTGGGAAACACTTCTGAGTGGTGACAGATTCAGCACGTGCCCCACTGCCTTCTAAATGCCTGAGTGTGAAAGTGAAAGTTGCTCAGTCATGTCCTACTCTTTGCAGCCCCATGGACTGTAGCCTTCCAGGTTTCTCTGTCCATGGAATTCCCCAGGCAAGAACACTGGAGTGGGTAGCTGTCCCCTTCTCCAGGGATCTTCCCAACCCAGGCATTGAACCCAGGTCTCCCAGATGGCACACGGATTCTTTACTGTTTGAGCCACCAGTGATGTCTGGAGGTGAAGGTGTCATCTTGCATTTGACTATGATAAAAAATAAATCTAAGAGAATCACAGAGACACACTCCTGACAAGAGTCCTGTACTTTCAACTCTGGAGAGTTAAATGAGAGGAGGAAAACATAACTGTCTTGTTTAAATTACCGTGCTTTTTTTTTATTATTATGTGTGACTGAATGCAATCCCATGTAATGCACTGCTCTTCTCCTAATTAATTCACTCAAAATTTCCTTCTGCATTGTGTGCTTACTATGTGCCTGCTACCAGAATGAAGCAAAAGTCCTCATCATGAGGGATTTTGGCACTCCAAATTAGGGAGCAGATGCAGCTACAGGGTACACTGCTCATTATAAACTGTGCTGACTATACCAGCCATTAAATTCTCAGAGTGCCTTTGACAGCTTTTGGATTACTGACAAATAGCATGGCTCTGCTACGTGAGCATAATCTCTACCTGTTAATGATATGATGGAGTTAATTTTATCTCCATCAGGTCCCTGACAGATCCCTTTCTTAATTTAATTTTTCCTTATTTACATCACAATTACTATAGTTCATCACCCCAAATACTCCAAATATGTGCTTAATATCTTTCTTAAACAGTCATGTAATTCTTTTTGTTGATTCACATGACACGGGCTTATTTTCACTTCTCAGTAACATTCTTTTGAGTACTGTCAATCGTTAATTCTTAAATGTGTCTACTGTTTGTTAAAATTGTTTCTGAATATCTGTCTTTCTCTCTGAGAAGATAAGCCAGATCATATGTGTGGTTTCATATTTTCAAATCTGACCTTACCTGTTTTTTGTCAAGTGATAACTTTGAAATGTCTTCATGACTTCCCAAAATTCCAAATTTCTTTTCTTCATTTCTCTTTTAAAGATAGAGAGCAAAATGAGTGCAATCGCTCCTTGTACATTGAGAATTATAAAATGAATTTCATTCTTTATTTCATATTCTAAAAACCATCTGGTCTAATTCTCCAGCAAGTTTCAATGAGAGAATCATATTTTTACTAGAGTCCTCCTTTTAGTGAATGCTTGGACATTTCATTTGGACACTGAATTGTCTGAGGTTATAGTTCTAACCACATATTACTAAGAGCTATACACTTAGTAACATGGAGTAAGATGAGGGAAATTTTTGCTGTTCAGTCCTTTGAGTTCTGTAAGTTATACATCTGGGGGAGCACCAAAGATGGCATACTTTTCCAAAATTCCTATACAAAATGCTCACAGTACATTTGAAGAGAGGTTTAGAATTCTCAAAGTACATATTTATCTAATTTGAATTTCAAGATATATATATATATATATATATATATATATATATTTTTTTTTTTTTTTGGCCACTTCTATTGGTCTTCCATTTATTTCCATCTTTGTTCTTTGGCCAGTGTGGGCCTCCCATTGCAGTGGCCTCTCGCTGCAGAGCACCAGCCCAAGGCGTACGTGCTCCAGAGCTCTGGCTTGGTAGTTGGACATACCCGTCCAGCCACTCCACGGCACGTGGGATCTTCCCAGACCAGGGATCGAACCGGTGCCCCTTGCACTGCAAGGCAGTGTCCTTACCCACTGGACCACCAGGGAAGCCCTAGATATAATTTTTATTCCCATATTGCAGTTGAGGAAATTGGAGCTCAGGGAGCTTTACTTGAGAATCCCAAGAGGTAAAAAGCAAACCCAGCAGGAATTAAAATGTTTCCCTTTTATTCAGTAACAGATCTTTATAATAGCTGTATAAATTGAAAGTACAAAAAAATCAAAGCTGCATAAGTTGAAGTATATATCTACACCTAGCTGTATAAATTGAAAGTGAAGTGAGGGACATGTAGCCACAACAGCAAAAATGGGACCAGAATAGCTCTATCTTTTAATACCCACTTCAGATAATGTGATACATTATTGTGGTTATATTTCATGATTTTTTCTTATATTTTTAAGCAAAAAATTCCAGCGTGCCCCTAACAAACAGATATGAGCCACAGGACTGGTCTGAGCTAAATGACTACATTTGGGAATGGATGAGCATGTCCTCACAAACTGCTTCTTTATAAAGGGGTATGATATCATCCTAATCATGGTTCTAGTGTTTAAAAACATTACTTCAAATTAATAAGTCAAATCACCTTGTTCATTTCTGCATCCTTCTGGAAACTTTTTTTATGTCTTTGGAACAACAAAGAAATCCATTTTTTAAACCTCAGTAAGAGATAAAATAGGGACTTTGGACTTGGCACCAAGTTGAAGGGAACAGGAAGAGTTCTTCCCTCCTCAAAGTAAGAAAACCAGAGTTTGGCCCTTGCAAATTTCCATTCCACATCAGCATCATCCTATACAAATAAATACAAAAGATCAGCAAGGAAATGCACAAACAGAATTACTGGGATGCTTCTGACGTTGTGTGGCCAGATGGAAGTAATGTGGCCTACGAAAATCTCAGACCCCAAACACCACTCCCAAGATTTTCTTGAAAATGTTAAGATACTACTCATACTCTTTCTTAAATTTCTAACATTTTATTGAGCTTACAAACCTACAGATCTTAAAACTTGCATGTGTATAAATACACTTAAAGGTAGAGGTGTATTTTCTTATATTCTGAAAAGCACTATCAGAAATGACTACCATTTATTCTGCAACAGATCACTACTTTGATGAATCTTGGACACAGACCAAGATTTCTGGAATAAAAATCACTGGAAATTTGAGGAAGGGTCAATTCTGAACATCACTCAGAACAAGATTTGGAGAACAGTGGCATTTGTGAGCAATCATTCATTTTTTAAGTAAATTCACGCTAATACAGTGTTTCTAAAGGGTTTGTAGGTAATAATAACAAATCACACAACATTTCTCATCTCTGTTCCTTACTATCCCACCATGCCCATTGTTGTTGTGTTTGGAACAAAGCACTAAAATATTCTAGAGGACTGTATATAAAGAATAAAGTATAAAGTTTCTATATTGTATATAAAGTATATAAAGAAGTATGTATAGGGGCTTCCCTGGTGGTCCAGTGGGTAAGGACACCGCCTTGCAGTGCAAGGGGCACCGGTTTGATCCCTGGCCTGGGAAGATCCCACGTGCCGCGGAGCAGCTGGACCGATGTGTCCAATTACCGAACCGGAGCTCTGGAGCGCATGCACCAGAGCCGGTGCTCTGTGACAACAGAGGCCACTGAGATGGGAGGCCCACACGCCAAAGAACAAAGATGGATGAAAATAGATAAATGAAAGAGCAATAGAAGTGGCCCACCCACCCCCATCCCTCCCCAACCCGCCCCCAAAGAAGTATGTATAAAGGGAAAGACTACATGGAAAGCAATCTATAGTGTCAGCACTATTGCAGAGTTGATCCCTGGAATAGTTTAATAGTTAAAAGAGTTATACAGCACATAATATACAAATGTATAGAGAATATACCTCAATTTCCTGGAATGAACTGTTGATCATTGCAATCAACATATTTAGCAAAACAATGACCATTGTAACATTATAAACTCCATAAAGAACATAACCGATGTTTTCAATGAATTTGTGATTATAGTTGATGACCACTGATTTCACTTCAGAAAGTCCAAATATAGCCCAAAACAGTGTCTTAAAACTCTCTTCCACTCTGGGTAAAAATAAGGAAAAGAAGGAAATGATAAAGCATACAAATAAGTGACAATGGCACCACAGAAAAAGCAAGTAAATTTAATGTCTTTAAAAATTCTTAGATATTTATGAGAAAATTATTCACTTCTCTGAGTCTCAGTTTTCTTTTCTCTAAAATGGGTACAATAACTATTTACAGGATTGTTGCAAGAATAAGAGTATTGTGTATATAAAGCACACAGCTCACTCTCTGGCACACAATAAGTACTCAGTAATTGCTAATGTAACTTTAAACCACAGATACTAACATTTAAATAATCCAGAGCTTTGGTAATGGAAGTGTTAAATGTACTTCTTAATAAAATCAATGTAATTTGTTAGAGTCCTTTTGTGTTTCCTGGTCACTTACACTTTTACTAATATTCAATAAATAGACAACAATAGTATGTGTCTTAATGTGTCTTAAGGAAAATATGATAATATAAACACAATTAGCATTACCAAAATCCCTGACATGTCTTAGGAATTTCAATACTTTTTGTTCAGTTGCTAAATTGCATTAGACTCTTTGCAACCCACGGACTACTTCACAACGAGTTTCCCTGTCCTTCACTATCTCTCTGAGTTTGCTCACACTCGAGTCCATTGAGTCAGTGATGCCATCCAACCACCTTATCCTCTGTCACCCCCTTCTCTTGCTGTCACTCTTGCCCAGCATCAGGTCTTTTCCAATGAGTCAGCTCTTCACATCAGGTGGCCAAAGTATTGGAGCTTCAGCTTCAGCATCAGTCCTTCCAATTCAGGGTCGATATCCTTTCAGATTGACTGGTTTGATCTTCTTACTTCAATGCTTTAGGTATAATTAACTGACTAAAACTAAGCCCCTTTGCTTAGCTCAGGTGGTTGAATTTCTCTGACAAACTGAACTTTATAGTAATATGGATAATAGGTTATGCTTCAGTCAGTATGTCTCATTGTAACACTGAATATCTAATATTTGAGAAATGTACTCCAAACAAACTTGATGAAAAACACTAAAAAATACATCCCTAGTGAACATAAGTTAAAACTCTTGTCACTATTGATAACTCGGATCTTCTGAATGATAAGATCTAACAAAGTGAATTAGGGAGTAGCTGTTCTCATAGTCAGTGCTCCAGGAGTCTGAACTGAGCTGGACACAGCGGGGAAGAGCACTGATGCCAGTCTGTGGACACAGGAGTCTGACCTGGCTTTTCTATATATTAGCAGCTAGGAGAAGTCACTTAGCTTTCCTGAGCTTCAGTTCCTTTTTGTGAAACAGAGATAATAAAATAATATGTGTGAGGGAGCTCCTAGCCCTAAAATTTTTAGCAATTATTACTTAATTTTAGGGAGGTTGCCTAACATTATTGAATTCTTCCAACACATTTTAAAATTCGCTCATGTTGTGAAAGAGTAACTGGAGATGAAATCTTAATCAAACCATTATGTACCTGACAAATTCATATAAACACAATTAGCATTACCAAAATCCCTGACATGTCTTAGGAATTTCAATACTTTTTGTTCAGTTGCTAAATTGCATTAGACTCTTTGCAACCCACGGACTACTTCACAACGAGTTTCCCTGTCCTTCACTATCTCTCTGAGTTTGCTCACACTCGAGTCCATTGAGTCAGTGATGCCATCCAACCACCTTATCCTCTGTCACCCCCTTCTCTTGCTGTCACTCTTGCCCAGCATCAGGTCTTTTCCAATGAGTCAGCTCTTCACATCAGGTGGCCAAAGTATTGGAGCTTCAGCTTCAGCATCAGTCCTTCCAATTCAGGGTCGATATCCTTTCAGATTGACTGGTTTGATCTTCTTACTTCAATGCTTTAGGTATAATTAACTGACTAAAACTAAGCCCCTTTGCTTAGCTCAGGTGGTTGAATTTCTCTGACAAACTGAACTTTATAGTAATATGGATAATAGGTTATGCTTCAGTCAGTATGTCTCATTGTAACACTGAATATCTAATATTTGAGAAATGTACTCCAAACAAACTTGATGAAAAACACTAAAAAATACATCCCTAGTGAACATAAGTTAAAACTCTTGTCACTATTGATAACTCGGATCTTCTGAATGATAAGATCTAACAAAGTGAATTAGGGAGTAGCTGTTCTCATAGTCAGTGCTCCAGGAGTCTGAACTGAGCTGGACACAGCGGGGAAGAGCACTGATGCCAGTCTGTGGACACAGGAGTCTGACCTGGCTTTTCTATATATTAGCAGCTAGGAGAAGTCACTTAGCTTTCCTGAGCTTCAGTTCCTTTTTTTGTGAAACAGAGATAATAAAATAATATGTGTGAGGGAGCTCCTAGCCCTAAAATTTTTAGCAATTATTACTTAATTTTAGGGAGGTTGCCTAACATTATTGAATTCTTCCAACACATTTTAAAATTCGCTCATGTTGTGAAAGAGTAACTGGAGATGAAATCTTAATCAAACCATTATGTACCTGACAAATGCATATAAACACTGTTAACATTTATTTAATTGACCATCACCATGATCAAAATATCTGAAAACACCTACGTTGTGAAGGCTTCATTTTGCTTTGCACCAATGTAGTAGGAATAGAGGTTGAACATTCCAATCATAAAGGCCACAAACACCATGATGAATATGACCATGAACTTGAAGATATCTTTTACCGTTCTTCCAAGTGATATCTGCAGAGGTCCAAAACTTTCATTTGCTGGTAAAATGTAAGCTATTCTGGAGAAACTTAAAACTACAGCAATTGCATAAAGACCTTCAGATATAATTTGAGGATCAGAGGGGTCCCACTTGATCCTGGCTAGGAGAAATCAAAGACAAAAATTACTGTGAGTTTACTTACAGTTTTTTACTTAGGGAACTTCTTTTCTGGGATATAAATATAATTACAACAGCAATCCAGTTCCTGACTGGAAGTCTTTTATCTTAAAGGGCTTCTTAAGTGTCAGGTATATTTGATCTTCTGAATTTACTAAAAAAGTTACCCCCTGTTTTGCTGATGGTTTTCTATAATGGTATAGTGTAATAGTTGAGAGTACAGACTACGGACTTGGCATATACAACCACTTCTTGTCTAGAGAATCCCATGGACAAGAGCTTGGTGGGCTACAGTTCATAGTATCACTAAGAGTCAGACATGACTGAAGCGACTTAGAATTCACTTGTGCATCTATCTATCTAAAATCAACTGGAAAAAGTAGTACAAATTACTTATATTATTAATAGCCTTATTTTTCTCATCTTTAAGAATGAGATGATACTGCTTCTACTGCTTTTATCCGTTGTGAGAATTCAGTAAGTCAACAGACACTCAGTGTTTAGAAAGTGCTTCGCACTAAGTAGTAGCATTTACTATTTAATCTTAAGCTATAATAAAAGAAAATAAGACCTAGTAAATGATATCATTATTTAGTCTTAAACTATAATTATGCTATAATGTAATTTGGGGCTTGTGGAGTACTTATAGTAGTTTAAACTTACTAATTTATATTGGTCATTCAAGTCTATTTTTATCATAAAATATAGTAATTACTCATTATGAATTTTTCTGACATTATTATATCAGCTCATCAAAAATCTAATTAATAAACCATTATGAAGAAAAATGCAAAGCAGTATGTAAGAGAAAGGAAAAATATAATTATAAATTTTTATTTGCTTATTTGCTGAGAAGTAGAATTAGGAACAATAAACTAATAAAAGCAGTTTTCTTTTTTTTAGCACTTTTAATATAAGTACACTATATACACAGTTTTGACTTGTAAAATTCCATATATTATGAAATTATATTATAAAATAATGGCTATATTTGCTGTGCTGTACAATATATCCTTGTATAAATTCCCTACATTATACACTAAAAATTGTTAAAAATATTAAGTATTAAAATCAGTAACAAAAAAGAAATCTCTATATAACATAGCCAGTAAAACTCATAGAGATGTCAACTGAATTTTTTTTTTTGCCATTTCTATTGATACTTCATTTATTTATCTTTGTTCTTTGGCCTGTGAGGGCCTCTCATTGCAGTGGCCTCTGTTGTCACAGAGCACCAGCTCTGGGCGCATACGCTCCAGAGCTCCGGCTCGGTAGTTGGACACAAGGGTCCAGTCGCTCTGCACCACATGGGATCTTCCCAGGTCAGGGATCAAACTGGTACCCCTTGCACTTCAAGGTGGTGTTCTTACCTGCTGGACCACCAGGGAAGCCCTCAACTGAATATTAACTGACATCCTATCAGAGGATTTGAAACAAGTATTCAAAGAGAATCTCTTTTTCCCACTCTAGGTTTCTACAAGGAGAGATTTTCCCTAAGCAAATAACTGAGCCTATTTCTGTTAGTCACTTTCTTCCTGGAGAGATATAATGACTTATCTGATTTCTAAACTGGGGTGAAAAACTGAGAATACTTTGTTCAGCTCTGCCCTCTTTTACTTGGGAATTTTCCTCTGATTTTCCATGGAGGAATCTCACATGATCAAATACCTGCTACCATATATTTCTTTTTGGGGAAAACACTGTCCATGGCTGCCTGGAAATTGGAGGATACATCTGCATAAGCCTGGGGTTCAATTTTACTGAGTCAGTTGACTAATAAACTCAGAATTATGTCCTCCACTTTAAACTTTGTCAGTATTGGAGGTAATGATCTGACCTCCATGTTAGCTTTTTGTTTTATTTTTCATCTAGTTCAAGGGTTTCCCTGATAGCTCAGCAGGTGAAGAATCCAGCTGCAGTGAAGGAGACACAGGAGACATGGGTTTGATTCCTTGGTCAAGAAGATCCACTGGAGAAAGAAATGGCAACCTACTCCAATAATCTTCCCTGAAAAATCCCATGGACAGAGGAGCCTGGTGGGCTACAGTCCAATGGGTTACAAAGAATCAGACACAGCTGAGTGACAAAGGATAGCACAACACTAGTTCAAAGTGTGGGTGAGAAAAAGGTCTGTTATTTATTGGTGCCTTCTAGAGCCTCCAGTGATTCTCTTGCTTTCAAATAGTTTGTATGCCTTAAATGTAAATGATACTTAAATGTGTACTATTTTTAATAGACAAAAAGAAAAAAAAAATAAACCCATGACATAATACAGGCATTTTCAATGAAGTTTGGTGGTTAGCCAATTAATCCCAGAGATAAAGTAAGATGATTCTTGTGATTAGAAGAAATATCTGGGAAAAAGTAGAAAACATAATAAAAGATATAGATAATCTGAAGAAGGTTGAAACTGACCAGTTGGTTACTACTGTGAGAACTGAGTAGTAACCAAACTGATACTGATGTGTACCTTTTTTCTTTTTTCATTTTATTTATTTAAAAATTTAAATGAATTTTTATTGGAATATAGTTGATTGACAATGTTGTGTATCTGCTATATAGCAAAGCACATCGATTTTATATATACAGAGAGAGAGAAAATCTAAAAAATAATATCTATATACTCTTTCTGGATTCTATTCCCACATAAGTCATTACAAAGTATTGAATAGATTTCCCAGTGCTATACAGTAGGTTCTTATCCATTATTTATATTTATCCCTTCCTCCCTTCCCCCTTGGTAACTGTTTGTTTTTTACATCTGTGACTCTATTTCTATTTTGTAAATAGGCTCATTTGTACCATTTTTAAGTTTCTACATATAAACATTATATAAATTCTGCATTTTATAAACACATTGTCTACTGTAAACTTACCCAAATTGTAGTATTTCACGTTGTCTCCCAGTGTGACTTTTGTCAAATCCTTTAAAGTATCATTTGCATCAATGATACTCTGGGCTTTGGAAGCATGCCAAAATGCCATGAATCTTGCAATGAATGATGCGGCAAAGATTGCTAACATTCCAAAATCAAGCATATTCCACAACTCAAACAAGTACTCCTTGGGGCCTTGAGTCCAAATTTCTTTACATTCAGCCCATATCATGCCTGTGTGGGCAAGGGGTCAAAATATCAATCCAATTTCATTCCAGCCCGAGCTCTTCAATAAAACAAAACAAATGTAAAAGGTGCCAGGTTGATATTCAAAACCCTTCAAAATGTGACCTCATCCCACCCACTCAGCCATAAGTATCTGGTCCCTACAAATTCTATAGTCCAAAAAATACCAGTACATTACCTTAAAGCAATTTCACAAAGTTCATCAAGGGCATTCAAACAACAAACAGGATTTGATCCATTAATTCTTTACATAAAATACATTAATAAGATGCTTGTTGTAAGATTCTTTATAATAATAAAATCATACTAACATAGTCAAAACAGGAGTAATCATGGGACTTTCACAAATAGAATATCATGTAGTCATTTCATACGATATTTTAATTACCATACCATAGTGACCATAAGAATGTATCTCACAGAACTCCAACTACAGGAATTTAATTGGCTGTAGCTATAGCACTCTGAAAACTACTGCCACTTCCCAAGGGCACTGCCCCTCACAAATGACTGAGGGCATCCCTTCTTGGGAGACACTGGACTCTGATGGCTGATGTTGACAGCCTTGTCAAACTTTCTTTAGACTGAACGGAGATCTAGGGTGTTTCTGTCCTACTTTCTTGCCTCTTTACTTCCCTTGATGTCAGCTTTACACCCTAGTTTTACAGTCCTTGCAATTTTCTTCAGCTCCTTGCCATTTTCTCTCAATTACAGTTTCCCTTAACAAAATTGTTATATGTTAAATTCTATCTTTGTGTATGCTTCTTGGAGGACCTAGACTAATACACATTAGAAAATATTCACGTCATGAACATTCAATTATGCCAAGTAAAAATTTTATATTATGCTTAAAATAGCATAGTAAAGGACTAGAAGGAATTACAGGAACATATTAGTAGTAGTTATTTTTCGTGGTGGAATTATTAATAATGTTGCATATGCATTCTAAGACTTAGTGTTTTACTTAGCAGCACAGGTTGAGGAATCAGATTCCACGGATTGGAGACTTGGTTTATCCATTTATTGGCTGTGCAATTTTTGTCAACTTACTGAATTTCCCAGATTTCCACGGGATGTGCAAGAGATCTGGCAAGGGGTCAAATTCAATCATTTCTCAGCCCGAGCTCTTCAATAAAACAAAACAAATGTAAAAGGTGCCAGGTTGATATTCAAAACCCTTCAAAATGTGACCTCATCCCACCCACTCAGCCATAAGTATCTGGTCCCTACAAATTCTATAGTCCAAAAAATACCAGTACATTACCTTAAAGCAATTTCACAAAGTTCATCAAGGGCATTCAAACAACAAACAGGATTTGATCCATTAATTCTTTACATAAAATACATTAATAAGATGCTTGTTGTAAGATTCTTTATAATAATAAAATCATACTAACATAGTCAAAACAGGAGTAATCATGGGACTTTCACAAATAGAATATCATGTAGTCATTTCATACGATATTTTAATTACCATACCATAGTGACCATAAGAATGTATCTCACAGAACTCCAACTACAGGAATTTAATTGGCTGTAGCTATAGCACTCTGAAAACTACTGCCACTTCCCAAGGGCACTGCCCCTCACAAATGACTGAGGGCATCCCTTCTTGGGAGACACTGGACTCTGATGGCTGATGTTGACAGCCTTGTCAAACTTTCTTTAGACTGAACGGAGATCTAGGGTGTTTCTGTCCTACTTTCTTGCCTCTTTACTTCCCTTGATGTCAGCTTTACACCCTAGTTTTACAGTCCTTGCAATTTTCTTCAGCTCCTTGCCATTTTCTCTCAATTACAGTTTCCCTTAACAAAATTGTTATATGTTAAATTCTATCTTTGTGTATGCTTCTTGGAGGACCTAGACTAATACACATTAGAAAATATTCACGTCATGAACATTCAATTATGCCAAGTAAAAATTTTATATATTATGCTTAAAATAGCATAGTAAAGGACTAGAAGGAATTACAGGAACATATTAGTAGTAGTTATTTTTCGTGGTGGAATTATTAATAATGTTGCATATGCATTCTAAGACTTAGTGTTTTACTTAGCAGCACAGGTTGAGGAATCAGATTCCACGGATTGGAGACTTGGTTTATCCATTTATTGGCTGTGCAATTTTTGTCAACTTACTGAAATTTTCCAAAACCCAGTTTGTAAAATGGGGATGATAGTTTGTACTCACTTCATAGGGTTGTTATAAGACAAATAGCACATGAAAAATGCATAGCACAGTATCTGGCACCTGAAAAACAACTAATTATTTATTGAGAACCTGCTATTTAAAGCTTGCTATGTCTGGCACGTATTTTCTTTCTTTATTAGAAAGAAGTTACTTTACCCCTATTATCTTTAAGATACTCTAATCTCTGATGTCCTGTCTCCTCCTAGGCCCATCTGGAAAATACAATCTAAACTCCATTAGTTCATCAGTCTTCCTCCATCAAGAAGTCTCCACGATCCCCTCTTTGAACTGATTTTCTGCCCTTTCTCCCACTGACCACCTTCCCCAAGTCCCCACATGTGTCATGAACCTTCATCACAGAAGCTGCATGTGAATGATTGTGGAACTCTGTGGAGGCTTAAAAAGCCATAGTCTACTCTTCCAACAGCTTCCTGTGTGCTTTTCTCAAAATCAGCACTCAGTGTAGCACATGACTTACATATTTAGAATTATTGAAAGTTTAGAGGAGACTAGAATTGAATTCATATATATCCTATTAGATCAAATTTGAAACAGGAAACACTCTACCTCTAAACTCAAGCACACACATGCACACACACACACAAACTATGAGCAGGAGTGAAAAAATCTGAGGGCAAAATTTTTTGGTCTGGTCGCTGGGTTCCTGCCAGATCTCTCAAAAGGAGACAAGGGCAGTTTAGAGTAAATGAAAAATAGGGATTAAAGGGGACTTTAAAATCATATAGTCTAGTTGCTTTCAATGTTTCTCTTTCCCACTTCTCCATCTTCTCTCTCTTTAAGTAGTACAATTCTTGATAAAAATGATATCTTTCCAAAGCTTACAAAGTGAAACAAACACAGCCAACTATTCTGTGTGAAGGAAGAATTTCCATGTTACATGTTCTGAGGACCCCTAGAAGCTGCCAAGCATAGTTTGAAATGTCCATATAGTCCAACTTCTCCACAGGTTGAGACTCTGCTCGAATAAGTCCTGAATTACTACTTTTGAAGACAGCTTGTTCCACTGTAGACTTCTTAGGAAACACCCCGTCACTGTGAACCTTTAATTCTACCCTCAAGAGAATGAATCTGCTCCCTCTGCCTTTAAATTTCCTAAAACAAAACAAATTTTTAAGAAAGCAAAAACACCTATGTACTCATTAGATTTATTCTTCTACAGCAGAAGCAGGTTTGAAGCTATTAGCTATGAAGGTAATGAAATTTAAACTCCAGGATGACTTATTTGCCTAGGCTCCTCCAAGGGATGTTTCATCTTCTTTTTCTCTAAATGAGGTCCTTCAAGTAACTCATCTTCAGGCTCCACAATCTCTAGGTTCCGCCCTACCCTCTGCCCTCCTGAGTAAGTTTCTTCACTCTCAACAAGGACTTTTTTCTGGAGGAGCCACTCATTTTTCTGACTTCTTTCAACTTGGGATGCGCCCTAGTTTAGCACTGCCTGCAGATGTGGTCTGGCCAGCACATGGAGCAGGGACATAATTACAGCCCTTGCCTGCAGTCCTCTCCTTCTGTCGAAGAGTCCACTCAGCATTGCACCCCCTTCCTCAGCAGCTCACATCAGACAATAAATTAAAAGTACTCCTTAAGACCTTTTCTTGTCAAGTAGTATCATGCATGTCTCTCGCTCCTGGTGTTCCTGCTATACTTCTCATTAGTCTGAACTCGCTATTCAGTCTTGTTAAGATCTCCTAGCATGCTGATTCCATCATTCAGTTTTTCAACTTCTTGTCTACTAAAAATTATATAAATTTGCTGTGACCAACAATGCCAGTCTTTCCCCTCAAGCCAACTAGCATCTGACCACATAAGCCAATTCTTATTAATGTTTCCAGAAGGTACAACAACGTTTTTTCAAGAATAACATCCAGGAAAATAAACACCAGTGTCAGAAGCCAAACCAGGAATCTGACATATTCTACATGGTATCAGCTGTGTGTTCTGAGTTGTTCATTGTTTTCTCTTTAAATGAACACTGAGATCATCTCTGAATTTCCAGTTGTTCCAAGGAAACTGCTTTTATTCATAAAATTGAAAGTGAACATTCTTGGTTTGGGTTTCAAAGTTAAAAAGAAAAAATTTCTAATGCTTATATTAAAATATTAGTACGAAGAGAATAAATTGTGTTTGATAAAGAATAAAATATGGGGTTTCCCTGGTGGTCCAGTGGGTAAGGACACCGCTCTGCAGTGCAAGGGGCGCTGGTTCGATTCCTGGCCTGGGAAGATTCCGCATGCTGCAGAGCGGCTGGACCAATGTGTCCAACTACCAAACCTGAGCTCTGGAGTGCATGAGCCCAGAGCTGGTGCTGTGTGACGAGAGAGGCCACTGCGATGGGAGGCCCACACAGGCCAAAGAACAAAGATAAATAAATGAAAGATCAATAGAATTTGCCAAAAATAAAATATAAGATCTTAATGAGAGATTAATAATAATCATAGTCATTTGAAACGTTAAATATTTACAATGTGCCAAGTATTATGTACATTACACATACAAACACCCAAAATAATTATAGCATAGAGGCTTTTAAGCTTGAGATGTCCAAATGATCATTCATATTAAATCAAATATTCAAAGTGAATGTAATTTATTTCTTAGAGCTTTATAGTATAAGGTAAATATCAACTAAATTATAAAAGAAAGAGTGGCCCCAAAGTTTGATCAGTATTTTCCTGTCTGTCGAAGAGTCCACTCAGCATGTCTCATAAAGCAATTAAAAGTACTCCTTAAGACCTTTTCTTGTCAAGTAGTATCATGCATGTCTCTCGCTCCTGGTGTTCCTGCTATACTTCTCATTAGTCTGAACTCGCTATTCAGTCTTGTTAAGATCTCCTAGCATGCTGATTCCATCATTCAGTTTTTCAACTTCTTGTCTACTAAAAATTATATAAATTTGCTGTGACCAACAATGCCAGTCTTTCCCCTCAAGCCAACTAGCATCTGACCACATAAGCCAATTCTTATTAATGTTTCCAGAAGGTACAACAACGTTTTTTCAAGAATAACATCCAGGAAAATAAACACCAGTGTCAGAAGCCAAACCAGGAATCTGACATATTCTACATGGTATCAGCTGTGTGTTCTGAGTTGTTCATTGTTTTCTCTTTAAATGAACACTGAGATCATCTCTGAATTTCCAGTTGTTCCAAGGAAACTGCTTTTATTCATAAAATTGAAAGTGAACATTCTTGGTTTGGGTTTCAAAGTTAAAAAGAAAAAATTTCTAATGCTTATATTAAAATATTAGTACGAAGAGAATAAATTGTGTTTGATAAAGAATAAAATATGGGGTTTCCCTGGTGGTCCAGTGGGTAAGGACACCGCTCTGCAGTGCAAGGGGCGCTGGTTCGATTCCTGGCCTGGGAAGATTCCGCATGCTGCAGAGCGGCTGGACCAATGTGTCCAACTACCAAACCTGAGCTCTGGAGTGCATGAGCCCAGAGCTGGTGCTGTGTGACGAGAGAGGCCACTGCGATGGGAGGCCCACACAGGCCAAAGAACAAAGATAAATAAATGAAAGATCAATAGAATTTGCCAAAAATAAAATATAAGATCTTAATGAGAGATTAATAATAATCATAGTCATTTGAAACGTTAAATATTTACAATGTGCCAAGTATTATGTACATTACACATACAAACACCCAAAATAATTATAGCATAGAGGCTTTTAAGCTTGAGATGTCCAAATGATCATTCATATTAAATCAAATATTCAAAGTGAATGTAATTTATTTCTTAGAGCTTTATAGTATAAGGTAAATATCAACTAAATTATAAAAGAAAGAGTGGAAAATCAAACTCTCCTTTATCAAAGGTTTGTTTCAGTGATACAATTCACGTTAAGATATATTTCTCCTAGCAACATAACCAGGAAATTAAATGATTTAGAAGTTTTGAATAATTCTCAGTGCTGTTGAATTGTCTCATATGTGTTTAAAATGATCATGTGGCAATTTGTATAGTGCTTCATAGTATTTCAATTATCCTATCAACCCCAGAATGAGGAATCCAAGAAGACATCCCTGCCACAGAAGTGATATAAAACTGACTACAGATGCTTCCCCAGATCCCTGGGTGAGAACCAAGCTTATGGACTGCCTGTGGTTTTGTAGAAAGACTTTTTGAGCCCTCTTCTAATGCCATTCTCCACATACCTACTCTACATGACTTTATGCATAGTCAGAGTCTTATGCAGATAGCTGAAACTTTATGCACAGTCTGGCTTCCACCAGGGGTTGGATATTCTGTTATTCAGAAAACCTCTTCACCTGAAAATCCCATGGGCACTTTGACATCAATTACAACCCAAACTTACATACCAGCTTTTCATTCTCCCAGACTCAACCCTGATCTTCCCTCAATACTCTTCCTCTTAGAGACTTGCATTCACCACCTTAATCCAAGGCAGAATCCTCAGCTCTCCCTTTTCATGTACAATACATCACCAAGTTTTCTGAACAGCATCTTTTTAAAAAAAAAAAAAAACATTGTATTTATTTGTTTATTTATTTTGGCGGGGGGGTCGGGTTGGGGAGGGAGGGGAGCGGGCAAGCCATTTCTATTGCTCTTTCATTTATCTATTTTCATCCATCTTTGTTTTTTGGCCCATGTAGACCCCCCATCGCGGTGGCCTCTGTTGTCCCAGAGCACTGCCTCTGGGCGCATGCGCTCCAGAGCTCTGGCTCGGTAATTGGACACATTGGTCCAGCTGCTCCGCGGCACGTGGGATCTTCCCAGGCCAGGGATCGAACTGGCGCCCCTTGCACTGCAAGGCGGTGTCCTTACCCACTGGACCACCAGGGAAGTCCCTGAACAGCATCTTTTACAAAGCTCTCAAGTCCTTCCCCACTGTCTGCCTTCTGGGGTCATGTTCCACATGGGGATAACTCCAGATGCCTCTCAGCAGACACACTCACCCTTCTCAAAGCCACCCTCTACCTCACAACCAACTGTGTCTTTTATAAAAGGTGAGGAATCAAATAACCAACAGCTGAAAATCCTCCTCCTCTGGCCATGTCACCGCTGTCCTGCCCCATCACCCACATCCATAAATGAGTTTGCCTTATAGTTGAACCTCACACATGACTTTGTAAATGAGGTGCCAGGTTTTGACCTTGTTGCACATCTTTGCATTCAACATTTTGAATCCATGCCTTGTAATACTCTTACCTCCCCAAAAACATCCAGTAGGATTAACATCCTTACCTTACCTTCAAAGTCTCAGATTGAATATACTGTCTAGCCTTCTCCACCCCTTCCACGCCCACCCATTCAGATTTAGGTGTCCAATCTGCTGTGTGTGTTCATAACACCGTAATAGTTCCTCAGTTACAGTGTTTCTCACATAGGTGTTCTTTACTGATTTACTTGTTGAGCTGATTTGCCCTGCAACCAGACATCCTTAGCTGAGTTTTATTCATTTCATTATCTTCATTACCTAACTTGGGCACTTTGTCAGGTAGGTAATAGCTACTGAATTTATTCATTTATAAATATCCAGTTGAAACAGTTTTCATTAGAAGTATATTTAGTGGCAAGCCATATGAATGACTGATTCTAAAGGCAAATAGTGTGATAGTAATGACTGCATTTCCTCTTTTTCACTTTCCATCTGGGAGATCTAAAGCAATAGTGTCGATGTTATTATATGACAGATTATACCACGAAGGCACAAAGACAGTGTATAATGTGATGTATGTAAAGTGATTTGAACAGTTCTTAGTACATATCAAATGTTCAAAAGATGTAAGGGCTACTACCTTTGGTTCCTATTAAATCGCAACATAAAATCATGTGGTTATTTTTGAACGTGAAGCTTTCTCAAAATATGAATGAGTTTTTCATCACTGGCAGGGACTGTGTCAGACTATCTTGTTCATGTTCTTCCTGTATTTTTTTTTTTGGTGGAAATCTAAAAAGTATGTGGCATGTGAGACAACTGTGGTACTGATAATGAATCCAATATAACTGTATTTTAGAAACACAAAGAAGATCATGATGTGAAGAGCATTGTATCATGCTATATAAGTTTGTATAACTGATGTGTGAGAGAATCAGTGTCATTCGGTTCTATTGCTAAGGCTGCAAAAATAAATGATGACAGAAAATCAGTATTTACCTATCACCCAGGAAATAATGAGCATCTCCATCCACGAGAAGCAGGATGTTTTCATCCTGAACAGCTGTTTTGCATTATCTGTGCTGGTTTCATTAGGAAGGAGTTTGGTGCCTTCAAATCTGTCAGCTGCATTCATGACGAGCAGACTCAGAAAAATGGTGAAGGAGGCTGCGTGCGCCACAAACTTCATGAACGGTCCACGCATTACCTTCCCCATCTGCCACAACACACACAGAAAGAAACTCTTAACTTTGTTTGGTACCTTTTACAAAAAACACATCTGTAGACACAAAAATAAATATCTGTGCATTTCAATGTTCTTCTAAGACAATTATGCACATTTATATAACTAATAATAGAAAATCAGGGCTTTATGCTAGTATAAAATTTGGTCACATTGTTCATCTACATATGCTGATATTCTAGTTAAATAGTTAGAGTGAAAGTGTTATTCGTTCAGTAGTGTCCGACTGTTTACAATCCTATGTACAGTAGCCTCTGTCCATGGAATTCTTCAGGCAATAATGCTGGAGTGGGTTGCCATAACCTTCTCCCAGCGATCTTCCCCACCCAGGGATCAAATCCAGGTCTCCTGAATTACAATCAGATTCTTTACGATCTGAGCCACCAGGGATGTCCACAATTAAATAAATTCACTTCTATTAAATAATATTTAAGTTCTTAAAATACTATATGTAATACTGATAAAACATTTTATTAACAGAATAAAACAAAAGGCAGAGCAGAGTATCACAATTATTCATACCTTTGGTCCTATTAAATCGAAAAAAGGAAACGTGAAGCTTTCTCAAAATATGAATGAGTTTTTCATCACTGGCAGGGACTGTGTCAGACTATCTTGTTCATGTTCTTCCTGTATTTTTTTTTTTGGTGGAAATCTAAAAAGTATGTGGCATGTGAGACAACTGTGGTACTGATAATGAATCCAATATAACTGTATTTTAGAAACACAAAGAAGATCATGATGTGAAGAGCATTGTATCATGCTATATAAGTTTGTATAACTGATGTGTGAGAGAATCAGTGTCATTCGGTTCTATTGCTAAGGCTGCAAAAATAAATGATGACAGAAAATCAGTATTTACCTATCACCCAGGAAATAATGAGCATCTCCATCCACGAGAAGCAGGATGTTTTCATCCTGAACAGCTGTTTTGCATTATCTGTGCTGGTTTCATTAGGAAGGAGTTTGGTGCCTTCAAATCTGTCAGCTGCATTCATGACGAGCAGACTCAGAAAAATGGTGAAGGAGGCTGCGTGCGCCACAAACTTCATGAACGGTCCACGCATTACCTTCCCCATCTGCCACAACACACACAGAAAGAAACTCTTAACTTTGTTTGGTACCTTTTACAAAAAACACATCTGTAGACACAAAAATAAATATCTGTGCATTTCAATGTTCTTCTAAGACAATTATGCACATTTATATAACTAATAATAGAAAATCAGGGCTTTATGCTAGTATAAAATTTGGTCACATTGTTCATCTACATATGCTGATATTCTAGTTAAATAGTTAGAGTGAAAGTGTTATTCGTTCAGTAGTGTCCGACTGTTTACAATCCTATGTACAGTAGCCTCTGTCCATGGAATTCTTCAGGCAATAATGCTGGAGTGGGTTGCCATAACCTTCTCCCAGCGATCTTCCCCACCCAGGGATCAAATCCAGGTCTCCTGAATTACAATCAGATTCTTTACGATCTGAGCCACCAGGGATGTCCACAATTAAATAAATTCACTTCTATTAAATAATATTTAAGTTCTTAAAATACTATATGTAATACTGATAAAACATTTTATTAACAGAATAAAACAAAAGGCAGAGCAGAGTATCACAATTATTCATGAAAAGCAAACTAATTTAGTGGGCATGAGGTGATGAGGAAGCAGGAATGACATTAAATTGATTCTACTTTGTATTGTATACATCCTCAATTGATATTTGCTTGCTTGTTGTCCACATGTGTATTTCACTGACATGGGTGCAGGTCAGGCTTCAAGAGATGTCACTATGTTGGTGATGCTGTAAATGGAGTAAAAGTCAGGAGTGAAAGAAGAGGACTCCAAGCCAAGGATAAGACAGCACAGTTCCCATCTCGTATTGGAACAATGTCCTAGAATGACACAGCATTGAAAGTCCAACATCTTAAGTTCAGGTTCCAGTTTCATTCCTTCATTAGCAATGAGTGAATTTCCTAAATTATGTGAAAATCAGATTCTTCTCATGAAATACAGAGACAATTAAATCTCCTGTGCATCTATAGTACAGGAATCATTCCGTCTGGGATGCACAAATCCTAGTTGGAAAAGAGGGATGGTGTGTGCCCAAGGGGTGCCTCAAGGGCTCTGTGCACCTCCTTTGCATGCTCAATCACTCGGTCATGTCTGACTCTTTGTTACCCCATGGACTATAGCCCACCAGCTTCCTTTGTCCATGCAAAGTATTCTCCAGGCAAGAATACTCCAGTGGGTTGCTATGTCTTTTTCCAATACACCCCCTGTAATGGTAAACAAAACTCAATATGTGCATGCAAGGATTTTTTTTTTTTTTTTTTTAGGAGAGGGCTCATAGCTTTCAACAGCTTTTCAAATGAGCTTATTGTTACAGAAAAAATGTAGAAATGAATAACACCACCAACACTTAGCCAATACTTTTATGTGTCAAGTACTATTTTAAGTGTTTTACCCTGTTAATTTCATGTAATCATTACAACAATAAAAAGAGGCATATGAGGCTGAAATGCCAGTTTTACAAATGAAGAAAAAGAGTAAATGAGATCCAGAAATTAGCTTGTAAGTGGTAGAGCTAGAATTTGAACCCAGACATACTTGTTTAAGAGTTAATGTTTCTATTTGGTTTACAACACAATTTCATATTTTCTCACTGAAGTATATTTCATATTTTCTCACTTAAGTATATATATATATATATATATATATATATGCATGTGTTTGCGTCTGTGTGTAAATTCTTAGAGCAAAAAGATTCTAAGATTTTAAAAAAGCTAAATGCTATAATGAAAGAAATGCAATCAATATTCTCTGTTTCTACAAACTATTGGTCTACATGGATTTCAAAATCATAAAAGTTACACCTAGAATGAATCACATAGTTCGGTCCCTTCTCTCTTGGTATTTAGAATCTAATTAAAATTATTTAATTGGCATATAATTGTTTTACAACGTTGTGTTAGTTCCTGCTGTACAACAAAGTGAATCAGCTACATATATATATATACATATATCTCCTTCCTCTGGAGCTTCCCTCCCCACCACAATCCCACCCTTCTAGGTTGTCACAGAGCACTGAGCTTAGATCTCCATGCCATACAGAAGCTTCCTACTAGCTATTTATTTTACACATAGGTATATATACATCATTGCTACTCTCCCAATTTGTCCCACCCTCTCTTTCCTCCTCTGTGTCCATATGTTTATTCTTTACACTTCTATTTCTGCACTGCAAATAGGTTCATCTCTACCATTTATTCTAGGTTCCATATATATGTGTTAATATATGACATTTGTTTTTCTTTTTCTAACTTAGGCCAGGCAGAATATCACATTGCACATGTATGTGCATATGTGTGTGTGTTTATCTAGATCAACAGATCAGTTGATCTATCTACTTTTAAGTCAATGGATCCATACTGTTAGATATATTGCAGAGTCACTCCAAAATTATTTTGTAACAAATTGCTATAAAAATCACATCTGAAGGGGTGGGATGGGGGTGATATACAAATGACTAATCTGGGAACATCCATATCTGTAAACAACAAAACTGTAAAAGTTAAAAGTAAAATAAAAGCTTTTTTAAAAAAAAGAATTACAGATAATAAACCAACAAAAAGATGAAAAAAAAAATCACATCTGAAACCCATACTTTCGTAAATAAATGCTCCTAAGGTTGAATCAGAGCAAATTTTGCATTTTTTTAAAGATCCTGTTTAAGTACTCTCATATAAGTTAAAACAAATGGGAGAGAAAATAGGATTGATTTTCTTTTACCTATTGTCCTTACCCATTTTTTTTTCAATATGGACTGTTAAAAACTGAACATTAATGAAACTTCAATTACTTTTTCCATAGTGTACCACATATACAATTTTGACATTGTTTTATATTTGATTTATTGTGATCATGGCTACTTAATCACATATTATATAAGATTTATTCATGTGTATGAGTTTTATTTAATCATTTACCACAAGGTTCAATATCTTCTTGATGAAAAAGTTATTATTATAAATACTCAAAGAATTTTTTAAAGCTCAACTTATTCGACTGTCATGGAAAACTGAGATTGGGGTATTATCTATTAGTATTGAAATCCATGAATATAGTATTTATTCTCTGCCTTGAGAGAATTATAGGCAGTCTTCAAAATACAAAATTACAAAAAACTGAAGAAAGCACAGGAGGAGGAGAAGAGAAAAGGTTACGGACCTAAAACAGACTGAGAATAAAGCTACCCACATTACAGTGGGCCTCAAATCTGAGAGGTCTGGAGTGTGAGTTCAGTTGTCTGAACACATCTAAAGTCAATGTTCAGTTATTCAGGGCAAGTTCTGCACCTCACTCCTGACCAGGCTCACGTTCCCTCTTCATTGGGATCCTGGCCTTTCTGCAATATGGCCCCTTCATTTTATTCAGAGGGGAGAGAAGAGAATCAAACTGGGCACTTTTGTTGCTTACTAAAGGATCTAGTTTAAAGAAAAAAATAAAAGCAAGAAAACAAACAAAAAATTGCATAATAGGAAGCTAAAGTGATGTGTTTGGATATTCATATCTTCTATTTCTTATTACAAATCATTAAGAGTTGTGTCTATCTTTAGACTAAAGGATATTCTGGCCTTATTCAATGGACTTTAGGAACCAAAGTGATTGATTCACTTTGTCATTTATATATTTTGTGATGTAAAAAATTTCTAAAAAATAACTAAAGAACAATTGAACAAGGTGAAAAACTGATGTATCTGAAATGAAACCCATACTTTCGTAAATAAATGCTCCTAAGGTTGAATCAGAGCAAATTTTGCATTTTTTTAAAGATCCTGTTTAAGTACTCTCATATAAGTTAAAACAAATGGGAGAGAAAATAGGATTGATTTTCTTTTACCTATTGTCCTTACCCATTTTTTTTTCAATATGGACTGTTAAAAACTGAACATTAATGAAACTTCAATTACTTTTTCCATAGTGTACCACATATACAATTTTGACATTGTTTTATATTTGATTTATTGTGATCATGGCTACTTAATCACATATTATATAAGATTTATTCATGTGTATGAGTTTTATTTAATCATTTACCACAAGGTTCAATATCTTCTTGATGAAAAAGTTATTATTATAAATACTCAAAGAATTTTTTAAAGCTCAACTTATTCGACTGTCATGGAAAACTGAGATTGGGGTATTATCTATTAGTATTGAAATCCATGAATATAGTATTTATTCTCTGCCTTGAGAGAATTATAGGCAGTCTTCAAAATACAAAATTACAAAAAACTGAAGAAAGCACAGGAGGAGGAGAAGAGAAAAGGTTACGGACCTAAAACAGACTGAGAATAAAGCTACCCACATTACAGTGGGCCTCAAATCTGAGAGGTCTGGAGTGTGAGTTCAGTTGTCTGAACACATCTAAAGTCAATGTTCAGTTATTCAGGGCAAGTTCTGCACCTCACTCCTGACCAGGCTCACGTTCCCTCTTCATTGGGATCCTGGCCTTTCTGCAATATGGCCCCTTCATTTTATTCAGAGGGGAGAGAAGAGAATCAAACTGGGCACTTTTGTTGCTTACTAAAGGATCTAGTTTAAAGAAAAAAATAAAAGCAAGAAAACAAACAAAAAATTGCATAATAGGAAGCTAAAGTGATGTGTTTGGATATTCATATCTTCTATTTCTTATTACAAATCATTAAGAGTTGTGTCTATCTTTAGACTAAAGGATATTCTGGCCTTATTCAATGGACTTTAGGAACCAAAGTGATTGATTCACTTTGTCATTTATATATTTTGTGATGTAAAAAATTTCTAAAAAATAACTAAAGAACAATTGAACAAGGTGAAAAACTGATGTATCTGGAAAATGAAAGTAAGCACTTTAAATATTATGTCATATTCCTTTTAAATATTGATGATCAAGTAACTATTAAATACCAATAGCAAACAGAAAAGATTGAAGCTAGTTCTAGCTGAAGCCAAAATGATTTGAAATCACAGCATGACCTATTTTTACTATAATGAGTATAAAAGATATTTGGGTTACAGTGGAAAAAGAGAACAAGTAAAGACAAAAAAAGAATTTCTTAAAGAGCAGACTTGAGGAATGAAAATCAATCTTTAAACAGAAACAGAAACTCTGTCAAGGTGCATAGGCCTACAATTTAATCTAGCTTAGTTTTCATAGATGTTTTGGAATTTTTAAGTATTTAAAACAGTATTTTAAATAGAAGCATCAATATAGTTTGAGCAATTAACCTTCATTAAAAAAAAAACCAATTCACTAAACTGCAATTTGATATATATTACTAATGAGAAAATATACTTTATAATCATGCTTCAGACTTTAAATAGTAGTAAAATAGATTTTTAGACAAAAAAAAAAAAATACCTTCACAGTGTCCTTTTAATTATATTATTTCCATCAATGTTCATAAACAAGGATGGAAAACAGATGCCAGAAAGAAACATAACCAGGGAAGAAGGATGAGTGAAGGAAATCAAGTTAATTATGATTCCATTAAAATTTAAGAAATGTGCAACTGTAAGCACTGCCCAAAATAGTCTGTCAAAATACCAAACAATCTGAAAGGCATTATGCTTTTGAGCTCACTGGATACGGTGAGGGACAATTATTCACTTTAGAAAAGATAATTTAACTGGTCGTAGAGTAATAACAAGCATAAATCAGGCTTCTCCCACTTTTAATTCAGCTTAAATCTCTGAAGAACTAGGAAATGTAAGTAGAAACAGAATAGACACTACATATAGATATAGCCTATGTTCTAGTGAGGAGAAGTTTTTATTTTTTCTTCAAAATGATATCTGTCATTCTGATGAAAAAGAGAAGATAAGAAAAGCTGAAATGCAGGGTATAAATTTATAATTCCAGTAAATATCATTATTTTCATTTTATGTTCCTCCTTTACATTTTACTTATAAATCAACTTTTGGTCTTTCAAGGAAAATCATTTATGATGATGGATTTTACCCTCAGGGGAAAATGCCCAGTTTCTAGGAGTCCCTATCATTATCACTAGAAATAATTATGAAATTTCCACTACATAAAAAGGGCTTTGCACTAGCTTTCTACTATAAGCCACTTAGAAACATTCCTATAAGATTAAAGCACCAAATATATGACTAAACAATAAAAAGATAAGTTGGTAATGGTGATACATGTTTGGACTCACATGTTACAAATATGTGAAAATGAGCCATGCCTAGGTTTAAGAACAGCAAGTGATTCAACTGGCATATCTACACAGCAGAGAAGTAGTGGTCCAGGAGATATATGAGCTACATAGCTTGAGAATTATCTCAGTTTGACTCTCAGAGTCGAAACTTAAATGGTTCCAGAAATGTGGATTCAAAAACACGAAAAATTCTTGATAATTCAGGGCAGACAAATCTCTATGCCTGTTAACAGAATGACAGGTCAACATTTTCGAAACTTGTTCTGAAAGGCTATGTCCATTTGAATAAATTAATTTCATAAAGTCTGGGCAGAAAAGTCTGCTAAACAACACAGAAAAAAACAAATGGCTATCTTTACTGTCAGGTTACAATGTACTCTCTCCCCTGTCCCTAAGATAAATACTCTTCATTGAAACAAACATTATAGCAGTATTCACACAATTGCCCTTTATATTAAGCTTTATCTGGTCACATCAGCTAAAATAAATGCAAAATAAAAACTTTCATGTCAGATTTTGCCAGAAGGGAAAAGTAAAAGGAATCATGTTCTTTTAGGATGTTATTTGAAATATTTACTCAATGCATGCCCCATTAAAAATGCAAAAATATATGTATAGGCTTGACTAGAGAGAAGACAAAGAGGAAATAATCTGAGGTTTTCTTTCACATATTAATAATGGTGATATTACAGGTAAATTTTCTCTTTACATTGCTTTTTAAAATTTTTTATATCAAATATGTTATTTTTCTAATATTAATCCAACTCTGACTTTCTGAAATTTTGGTATGGGAGATAGAATTTTCCCTGCTTAACTGGCTCTGGCAACCAGATAGACTTTTAGGCATTAACAAGAGGTGCAGGCTCACAAAACATACCTTACTGCACGGAGCAAACCAGTAAATGAGGGCTAGGAAGGGCAGTCCGACGGCAACAGCAAGAACCACGAGAAATTTGACGGCCATGGTCTGTTGCCGCAAACCGGAAAGGTTCTCATACCATATGGACAGAAGCTGCTGTTGACAGTTTGGATGAGCCACGAACTAGCAGGAAAGAAACAAAACATTTAACAACTTGATTAAAGAAAGATTCAGCATAAACCTTTTCCTTGTGTTCTAACATTAAGCTCTAGACTCTCCCATGAAAAAGACTGTTAAAGTTAAAGAACAAATGTAAAATATGTAGGGGACAGGTATAAAACATCACTGAAGGGGGTTCTCATAGTTTACATAAATTCAAAGATTCCAGTTTACCAAAACTTTTCCTTTAGGACTTGGACTCGCAAAACACAGACAAATTTTGAGAATTTAATATTATAAAAAGATTCATGAATATTTTGTGAAAGGTCTTTTATGATTATGTGTTTTTTCCAACTAGAAGAAATGATATAAAGATCTTGCTAGTGCAGACATCTAAATACTTTTTTTTTTTTTTAAGTATACCACCTTTTCTGCACTGACCTACAGTGCTAAACATATTTTATTCTAGATTCCCTTTTGCATATGGGACTTTTTCTGGCCTGCCTATTCTATTCCATTGATATATCCTTTTATTCCTATGCCATAAGCTTCTTTCAAATAAGATAACTGTATATTAAATTTCATTTTTTACTTTTCAGAGTATTTTTATTCTCATATTTATTTATTTTGGGGTCACTCTATTGGTCTTTCATTTATTTGTTTTCGTCCATCTTTAAGCTTCTTCGCTGTAGAAATGAAAAAACTAGAGAGAAGACAAAGAGGAAATAATCTGAGGTTTTCTTTCACATATTAATAATGGTGATATTACAGGTAAATTTTCTCTTTACATTGCTTTTAAAATTTTTATATCAAATATGTTATTTTTCTAATATTAATCCAACTCTGACTTTCTGAAATTTTGGTATGGGAGATAGAATTTTCCCTGCTTAACTGGCTCTGGCAACCAGATAGACTTTTAGGCATTAACAAGAGGTGCAGGCTCACAAAACATACCTTACTGCACGGAGCAAACCAGTAAATGAGGGCTAGGAAGGGCAGTCCGACGGCAACAGCAAGAACCACGAGAAATTTGACGGCCATGGTCTGTTGCAAACCGGAAAGGTTCTCATACCATATGGACAGAAGCTGCTGTTGACAGTTTGGATGAGCCACGAACTAGCAGGAAAGAAACAAAACATTTAACAACTTGATTAAAGAAAGATTCAGCATAAACCTTTTCCTTGTGTTCTAACATTAAGCTCTAGACTCTCCCATGAAAAAGACTGTTAAAGTTAAAGAACAAATGTAAAATATGTAGGGGACAGGTATAAAACATCACTGAAGGGGGTTCTCATAGTTTACATAAATTCAAAGATTCCAGTTTACCAAAACTTTTCCTTTAGGACTTGGACTCGCAAAACACAGACAAATTTTGAGAATTTAATATTATAAAAAGATTCATGAATATTTTGTGAAAGGTCTTTTATGATTATGTGTTTTTTCCAACTAGAAGAAATGATATAAAGATCTTGCTAGTGCAGACATCTAAATACTTTTTTTTTTTTTTAAGTATACCACCTTTTCTGCACTGACCTACAGTGCTAAACATATTTTATTCTAGATTCCCTTTTGCATATGGGACTTTTTCTGGCCTGCCTATTCTATTCCATTGATATATCCTTTTATTCCTATGCCATAAGCTTCTTTCAAATAAGATAACTGTATATTAAATTTCATTTTTTACTTTTCAGAGTATTTTTATTCTCATATTTATTTATTTTGGGGTCACTCTATTGGTCTTTCATTTATTTGTTTTCGTCCATCTTTACTCTTTGGCCTGTGTGGGCCTCCCATCGCAGTGGCCTCTCTCGCTGCAGAGGACCAGCTCTGGGCGCATGCACTCCAGAGCTCCAGCCTGGTAGTTGAACACATTGGTCCAGTCGTTCCGTGGCACATGGGATCTTCCCAGGCCAGGGATCAAACCGGTGCCCCTTGAACTGCAAGGTGGTGTCCTTACTCACTGCACCACCAGTGAAGCCCCCTCACATTTATTTTTTACAGATGAACCCTACATATGATAGAGGGGAGCATTATTTAATATACAAAAAGGAACAACCCCAAATAACAATTGTTAAAGAATATTAAAAGGTTAGATAAAGGTTATATAAAGGAACTAAAAATGTTTCATAAAGATGGTTAATGTCAAACAATTAAATCAAGATACAGTGTTTATCTTCTCGGGATGGTAAAGTTTAATAACACCTGTCGTAAGTGGAAGAAATAAGCCCTGCCATATACAGGTTGACATGTGCATAAACTGGTGCATCTTTTTTTGAAGGGAAATTTATCAAGTGTTTTAAAATAACAGAAACCTAAAGAAAACAATAAACACCCTTAAATAGTAAATGGATTAAATGAACATGATATAAATCAACACGATATGTAGCCTTTACAAGGCTAAGTAGATGTTTATCTACTGATATGTGAAGACATCCAAGATATAAATTTACGTGGAGAAATAGAATGTTGGTTAACTATTCCCCATTAAGAAATGGAAAGATAGAAAGGTGAGGTCAATATCTATACTGTTTGAAAGCTTACCATAAGTCTGTATCACTTCTATTATAAAACCCACCTTTAAAAAACTGATTTTTAAAAGATATCTTATATAACCTAAGAAAGCAATCAAGGATAGTAGGCACTGCCTGAAGATAGAGACTAAAAATACTCCACAAATAAAAAGAATAAAGTAATTCAAAAAATAAAGATGCAGGAGATTCAAATGCACTGCAGATGGAATTCAATACAGTGGTCCAGAATTGGAGTGTATTAACAAATGGAGATGGGTCTTAAATAATGATGTTCCTATCCTACAACGAATGCCTTGTAGCTAGAACACACAAAGCTGTTTTTACGTCATCAGTTAAGTAAAAGAAAGTCTCAAACATTGCTTAAACAAGCTTAAATGTTAAAGAGCAGCATTTAGAGTAGGTGAAATGCCTCCTAACAAGGCATTTAGAATGCATTAGACAGCCTACCTAGAGCAATTAATCAAAAAAACCCAGCTTCACCTAATTATGCCAACCCTTCAATCCTGATTTAGCACCAATAAAAACTGAAATAAGGTAAAAGGGGCTTTGTGCCTGACCTTACTTTTTTTACATCATATTTAATGGCAAGTTTTAACCGGCTGAGGCTTGGACGACCATGATCTCCACCACTGTGGCGTGTTTCAACATCCCCATTCAGAATGGCTCCTACTTCTTCAGTATTTCTGCAAAGATCGAGAAGTCCAACAACGAAATCTTTGCACTGCATTGACAGTTTTTTGTAGTCATTCTAGGAAAGACAAAGCAAAGCAATAAATAAAAATAAGAAAGAAACATGACATTTGTTATATGTTATATGCAGTAGAATTTATCATGGTTGTGACTATAGAGAAAACAAGAAGAAGATTTAGGTTTGCTATACTTTTTAACATGCTTCAGTTACTGTTCTGCTGAGCAATCTCTGAAATATCTTAGCTCCATGAAGACTGTCTTTATATCTTAGAAGAGGAAATTTGTTTTAAGTATAGCCAAAATTATCAAAAACTATTGTACTATGCCAAACTCACCTGCTGACCGATGAGAAATATAAAGTGAGCAATACTTCCCATATCATGATCATGCTATTGTGCATGCAACATATCTCCTATGCTCATGTTATCAGCTAGGCACATAATAGATACATTTTCTAGATCTTTGGAAGACTTTGTACTGTGTTAATACACTTGAGAAACATAGAACATTTGGAAAGGTTCCAGAGAAAAGACAACATATATCACTTATCTATTTACTAAATTGTTATTGAGAAACTTTATGTATCAATTACAGGATCAAAAAACAAAATCTAATATAAAGTCTGCAAATTAAGATTCTTCTCTTTGGGAAAAGGAAGTTTAATGAAAATGCTTTCACTGTAAGTTATTGCTGAGGACTTAACAACATACTTAACAGTATGTTGGGAGGATTTAAACATTTAAACCCCAACTAGTCATTTTGAACTTTCAGACACAATATATTCATATCTTCATTCAGGTCTTTCTAAAATTTCCTTCAACTTTATTCTCTTAGATTGCAATAAGGCCATTTGTAATCCCATGTTAATAAAGAAAATTTATTAGCTAGAGTTTGTTGCAACTACCTAGGCAATTAAAAACCTAAATTATGCCAACCCTTCAATCCTGATTTAGCACCAATAAAAACTGAAATAAGGTAAAAGGGCTTTGTGCCTGACCTTACTTTTTACATCATATTTAATGGCAAGTTTTAACCGGCTGAGGCTTGACGACCATGATCTCCACCACTGTGGCGTGTTTCAACATCCCCATTCAGAATGGCTCCTACTTCTTCAGTATTTCTGCAAAGATCGAGAAGTCCAACAACGAAATCTTTGCACTGCATTGACAGTTTTTTGTAGTCATTCTAGGAAAGACAAAGCAAAGCAATAAATAAAAATAAGAAAGAAACATGACATTTGTTATATGTTATATGCAGTAGAATTTATCATGGTTGTGACTATAGAGAAAACAAGAAGAAGATTTAGGTTTGCTATACTTTTTAACATGCTTCAGTTACTGTTCTGCTGAGCAATCTCTGAAATATCTTAGCTCCATGAAGACTGTCTTTATATCTTAGAAGAGGAAATTTGTTTTAAGTATAGCCAAAATTATCAAAAACTATTGTACTATGCCAAACTCACCTGCTGACCGATGAGAAATATAAAGTGAGCAATACTTCCCATATCATGATCATGCTATTGTGCATGCAACATATCTCCTATGCTCATGTTATCAGCTAGGCACATAATAGATACATTTTCTAGATCTTTGGAAGACTTTGTACTGTGTTAATACACTTGAGAAACATAGAACATTTGGAAAGGTTCCAGAGAAAAGACAACATATATCACTTATCTATTTACTAAATTGTTATTGAGAAACTTTATGTATCAATTACAGGATCAAAAAACAAAATCTAATATAAAGTCTGCAAATTAAGATTCTTCTCTTTGGGAAAAGGAAGTTTAATGAAAATGCTTTCACTGTAAGTTATTGCTGAGGACTTAACAACATACTTAACAGTATGTTGGGAGGATTTAAACATTTAAACCCCAACTAGTCATTTTGAACTTTCAGACACAATATATTCATATCTTCATTCAGGTCTTTCTAAAATTTCCTTCAACTTTATTCTCTTAGATTGCAATAAGGCCATTTGTAATCCCATGTTAATAAAGAAAATTTATTAGCTAGAGTTTGTTGCATTGCAAGTGAATCATGTTATCTCTTTTAACCTTTATAGTCACTTTGATCACATAGGTTAAATAATATGTCCCATGTAGCCAATGATTGCCAAAATGAGGCTTTAAATCTAACCTGTTTGGCTTTCAACCCTTTGCCTGTAAGAATTTTGTTACTTAAAAATCAATCTATGTGGTAGGTGCTACCATTATTCTCATTTTAAAGATAAAAATAAGGCTTAATGAGATTAACCGTACTAAAGAAATCACACGTGCAAAGCACATATCAAGCATTTGATAAAATACAATTATTTTATTTATATAATCAAAGGCAAGACCTGAAAATAAGTCATTTCTTGAAATTTGTAAGAACCTCTGGAATTATGGCAAATTTTAATGTATCTGGCCTTTCTTGTTTGTAGCACTCAATTCTAGATATATTCTTAGTCCTTTTGGAGATAAACATGTAAGACTCAAAACCAATACTCTCTAGAATTCCAAAGAGGCTCAGGTGAAATTAGATATTTCAAAGGAGGGCATGACCCTTCAAATATGGGTTAATACTTTTTGGTAGGAAATGCATGGACTGAAAAAGTAAAGTATAGGAGTTCTGTGCTGCTTAATATCTTAAAAATTGTTTCCATTTCACTGCTAATTCACAAGATATACAACAAGCAAAATGAGAACAAAACTCATTTAAAAAAAAAAATAAACAATAAGTCTGCTTTTAGAAATATATGCTTTTTCACCTTGGCAATCATTTATAAATGTTTTCATATTTATGTTCTCTCATATTGAAATGTAAACTCATTTAAAATGAGATATTGGCAGTAATTCATTACCCAGACTTAGCACTGTGAGAGGACAAGTGAAGCTGTCAGTTGATTTAATTCTGCCTTTGGTTCACACTTTCACACTGAATTTATTAATTCATACATTAATAAATGAGAAGTAGGTGCTCACCTGTTAACATTTGAGTTATAAAGAGATGACATAGTGGGTTAACAGAGCTTAGTGTAGAGATTATAAAACATAAAAATACCCTGTTACACAATTATCCTTTCAAAGGGTCGTCTTCCTTGGATTTTACATAGTAGAAGATATGGTGTGTAACTTTAATGCATGACTTCATATAAAGAAAATTTACAGAAATTAGGGGGAAGAAAGATTCATGTCTTAATTCTCATGAATCAATTCTAAAAATTAATTAAACATGAATTAAGCGGGTTTGGAGAAGGGCAGACTTGGATTTCAAATGAGGTGCAGCCACTTTACTAAGTGTGTGACTTTGGGCAAATTACTTAAGCCCTTCAAGCCTCAGCATTCTTATTTGTGAAGTGGGGGTAATATAAGTACCTACTTCCTAGAGTTGCTGTGAAGACTAGAAGATAACAAATGCCAGCTTCGCAGTTCAGGGCCCGGTTGAATCAATGGTAATTATTATTGTTGCTGTTGTTGCTTTCATCATTTCATAAATATCCAAGTAGTTGCATACCTTTACACAAAATTATGCTTAAAAATGTAAAGCTATGATAAGATTCCTTACAATAAAAGATATTTTCACTTACTATGCTATGCATGTCATTCTAGTTTATCCATGAGTTAAATTTTATGCTAACTAAAATAGCCTGTTGTGGCCTGTCAAACATACATTGTTCATTTGCTTTAATTATTAAGAGAACGGCACACTGACCAGAAGTAAAGACTGCTCATGTTAAAAATAAAGATTAAATGCCTCCCTTTGTGGGAGGCCAATGCTGGTCCTCCTTTTTGATAAGATCCTTTCCTAGGTGTGGAGGCCATACTGATTCACTATGTACATGCTGACCTGTTTTTTCAAAACCTTGAAGGAATGCATGCCTGATCTGTTTAACGTACTTTGTTCTGACAAGATATAAGACTGTTCTAAAAACCGGGTTTTTCCAGATGAGTTTCTCAGAATTATCCAAGAGGCTGTCTTCAGTTTGGCTCAAATAAAACTCTTTTCTATGCCTACGATACTTTTTCTGTTGATAATTTTCATTGATGTTGGGTATCACTTGAATGTACTGAAAACAATTATTCATTCATTCCTTCTTTCAACAAATGCTCTACAAATATTCAGCAACCATTGCTGTGATAGATGCCACAGTCTATCTAAGATGGGAATTTTTAAAATGAGATTACATTCTTAAAGAATAAAGAAAGCATAGACTATCATTATCCATCTAATGACTGAAATAACCAGCCATGCTCTTGGAACCACTAATAGCTCTGGGGCTTTTCTGTTCTTCAGAATAATTGTCACTTAGTGGCCTAAGAATCACTGACCCTGTTACAGCCAATGTAGGGATGAGTAACCAGCGTTTATGCTGCACCTACTATTCAGGGCTGTGAGGGACACAAAAAGTAACCAGATGTGGCTCTAAAGAAAAGATAAAAAGAGGTGAGATACAATTTCAGACAAGAATTGAAGACATTTTCCTAGATATGTCAGATATTACTAAGTTTTATGTTGAGTCATAGCAGCAGCTACTTATTTAACTGAATACAGTGTTTGATAACCAGGTTTTATTCTTTCTTTCACATAGAAATTCTCAGGTTCCATTAAAGCTAGGAAACTTGAAGAGCAGCAGTGAAAGTAAACAGGTGCTTCAAGGGCTGAGGCCTCTCAGGAAACTGCTGCACTTTATTTCCTTCCCTAATTTTTGACTTGCCTTTGAAAGTGATAAATAGGCAGACTTGGTAAGGAAGCCAGCGGTTTCCAAGGAGGAGAGGAGGAGAGCTAGTCTAAAATATTTGCCATGGTAAAGATCTAGTCTGAAGCTAAGTTTATTGTTTTATGGAGACAAACTGTTTCACATTGGAATGTCTCATCTAGCCCTGAGGCCCAGAGACCTTACCCTGGCTAATCTTATGTTAATGTTGTGAGTGTGGGTCAAGCAAGGCCTTTAGAACCTTAAAACATTCTTTTGATCTATTGTTAATAATACACAACTTCTTATCTAAACTAGCTTCTGGGGTTATTCTTCCACCTCCCTTTCCAGTGCCTATGCTGGAAGCTTTCTCCACCCCTTTTTTCTTTAATAAACTTTTTTTAATAAACACGAATTATGCTCATTTTTGCTGATACTTCGTTGATAATTTTCATTGATGTTGGGTATCACTTGAATGTACTGAAAACAATTATTCATTCATTCCTTCTTTCAACAAATGCTCTACAAATATTCAGCAACCATTGCTGTGATAGATGCCACAGTCTATCTAAGATGGGAATTTTTAAAATGAGATTACATTCTTAAAGAATAAAGAAAGCATAGACTATCATTATCCATCTAATGACTGAAATAACCAGCCATGCTCTTGGAACCACTAATAGCTCTGGGGCTTTTCTGTTCTTCAGAATAATTGTCACTTAGTGGCCTAAGAATCACTGACCCTGTTACAGCCAATGTAGGGATGAGTAACCAGCGTTTATGCTGCACCTACTATTCAGGGCTGTGAGGGACACAAAAAGTAACCAGATGTGGCTCTAAAGAAAAGATAAAAAGAGGTGAGATACAATTTCAGACAAGAATTGAAGACATTTTCCTAGATATGTCAGATATTACTAAGTTTTATGTTGAGTCATAGCAGCAGCTACTTATTTAACTGAATACAGTGTTTGATAACCAGGTTTTATTCTTTCTTTCACATAGAAATTCTCAGGTTCCATTAAAGCTAGGAAACTTGAAGAGCAGCAGTGAAAGTAAACAGGTGCTTCAAGGGCTGAGGCCTCTCAGGAAACTGCTGCACTTTATTTCCTTCCCTAATTTTTGACTTGCCTTTGAAAGTGATAAATAGGCAGACTTGGTAAGGAAGCCAGCGGTTTCCAAGGAGGAGAGGAGGAGAGCTAGTCTAAAATATTTGCCATGGTAAAGATCTAGTCTGAAGCTAAGTTTATTGTTTTATGGAGACAAACTGTTTCACATTGGAATGTCTCATCTAGCCCTGAGGCCCAGAGACCTTACCCTGGCTAATCTTATGTTAATGTTGTGAGTGTGGGTCAAGCAAGGCCTTTAGAACCTTAAAACATTCTTTTGATCTATTGTTAATAATACACAACTTCTTATCTAAACTAGCTTCTGGGGTTATTCTTCCACCTCCCTTTCCAGTGCCTATGCTGGAAGCTTTCTCCACCCCTTTTTTCTTTAATAAACTTTTTACTGCACTAAGCTCTGAGTCACCACAGTCAAGTCTTTTTGATTCCAATGTGAATTCTCCTTTGGAGATCAAGAATCCGACACCTTTCAGGGTAAGCTATCTACAGTCATCTATCACCTTAGATCTAAAATTTTGCCAAAATGGATTTTCTCTGCTCATTGGTTAAAACTGATAGGAAATTCAAAGACAAAAACGGACTCACACTTCACTGCATTTGTTCATGTATTTGCCTCTCTTTAATAGACTCAAAATATCCTTCAGGGCTTCCCAGGTGACACTAGTGGTAAAGAATCTGCCTGCCAGTGCAGGAGACCCTGGGTCAGGCAGTGGCATAGCAACCCACTCCAGTATTCTTGCCTGGAAAATCCCACGGACTGAGGAGTCTGTTGGGCTAGAATCCATGGGGCTTCAAAGAGTTGAACATAACTGAGCACAAGCACCAAACACAAGACAATCCTTCAGAAAAAGGACTATATTTCTGTCATTTTTGACTTCTCACATTCTAGCCGTGTGTGTCACATAGCAGGTAATCAAAACTTCTGTTGAGTGATAAAAAGAAAGGAATATGACTGGGTATAAAACCTGGTTTTGAATTCCTGCTCTGCTACTTAACTATGATCTTGCAAAGTTATTTTCTGACCTTTTGATGATTTATCCTAATTATGGAGAACTTGAAAAAAGTGAAAGCATTATTCGCTTAGTCTTATAAGACTCTTTGTGCTTGTAACCTTGGATTGTAGCCTGCCAGGCTCCTCTGTCCATGGGATTCTCCAGGCAAGAATAATGGAGTGGGTTGCCATTCCCTTCTCTAAGGTAACTTTCTTTCCAAGGAGGAGAGGAGGAGAGCTAGTCTAAAATATTTGCCATGGTAAAGATCTAGTCTGAAGCTAAGTTTATTGTTTTATGGAGACAAACTGTTTCACATTGGAATGTCTCATCTAGCCCTGAGGCCCAGAGACCTTACCCTGGCTAATCTTATGTTAATGTTGTGAGTGTGGGTCAAGCAAGGCCTTTAGAACCTTAAAACATTCTTTTGATCTATTGTTAATAATACACAACTTCTTATCTAAACTAGCTTCTGGGGTTATTCTTCCACCTCCCTTTCCAGTGCCTATGCTGGAAGCTTTCTCCACCCCTTTTTTCTTTAATAAACTTTTTACTGCACTAAGCTCTGAGTCACCACAGTCAAGTCTTTTTGATTCCAATGTGAATTCTCCTTTGGAGATCAAGAATCCGACACCTTTCAGGGTAAGCTATCTACAGTCATCTATCACCTTAGATCTAAAATTTTGCCAAAATGGATTTTCTCTGCTCATTGGTTAAAACTGATAGGAAATTCAAAGACAAAAACGGACTCACACTTCACTGCATTTGTTCATGTATTTGCCTCTCTTTAATAGACTCAAAATATCCTTCAGGGCTTCCCAGGTGACACTAGTGGTAAAGAATCTGCCTGCCAGTGCAGGAGACCCTGGGTCAGGCAGTGGCATAGCAACCCACTCCAGTATTCTTGCCTGGAAAATCCCACGGACTGAGGAGTCTGTTGGGCTAGAATCCATGGGGCTTCAAAGAGTTGAACATAACTGAGCACAAGCACCAAACACAAGACAATCCTTCAGAAAAAGGACTATATTTCTGTCATTTTTGACTTCTCACATTCTAGCCGTGTGTGTCACATAGCAGGTAATCAAAACTTCTGTTGAGTGATAAAAAGAAAGGAATATGACTGGGTATAAAACCTGGTTTTGAATTCCTGCTCTGCTACTTAACTATGATCTTGCAAAGTTATTTTCTGACCTTTTGATGATTTATCCTAATTATGGAGAACTTGAAAAAAGTGAAAGCATTATTCGCTTAGTCTTATAAGACTCTTTGTGCTTGTAACCTTGGATTGTAGCCTGCCAGGCTCCTCTGTCCATGGGATTCTCCAGGCAAGAATAATGGAGTGGGTTGCCATTCCCTTCTCTAAGGTATCTTCCTGACCCAGGGATCAAATTTGTGTCTTCAGCATTATAGGCAGATTCTTTACTATATGGAAAACTTAAATGCTGCTATATCATGGAGTTAGAGTATAAATCACTTAGAATAATGCATTAAATCCATCAAAATGGTACATTTCCTCCTTCCTCTTTGACTAGGATCCCTGTCCTGTGCCTCTGTAGGGTATTTAGCATGCAAGCAACACCTTTGTCACCGTTAGGTCTGATAACAGTCACACTGCCTTTCTGCTAACAGAAACTACTTTTCAACTGGATCTGTTTCTTAGAGGGTATTTCTTTTCCAAACAAAGCCAGGCATTTTTGAACATTTTGAATGCCAGAACAGAGCAACAGTTTAAAAACAGACACACACACACACACAGGGCTTCCTGGTGGTCCAGTGGGTAAAGACACCGCCTTGCAGTGCAAGGGTGCCCGTTCGATCCCTGGCCTGGGAAGATCCCACGTGCTGCGGAGCGGCTGGACTGATGTGTCCAATTACCCAGCTGGAGCCCTGGGGCACATGCGCCCAGAGCTGGTGCTCTGCGGCAACAGAGCCCATTGCGATGGGAGGCCCACGCCGGCCAAAGAATTGTTAGGTTTATGGGCTATTAAAGGGTTAATACATGGGCTATTAAAGGGTTAATACGGCAGTTGCAAACTCCCCGGCCCTAAAGGGTCAGCATCATAGGGCCGGTTGCTGATCTGCTGGCGCCTGGGAGTCTCTCAAGGCTGGCGATGAGGAGTTCGCTCTGGCCATAAAGATTCTCCACTACGTCTGGAAAGTGACAAGAACTGCACACCCCATGCCCACAGACAACTGGGCTAACTTAAACAAAGACTTCCTTTCTGCGCCTGCTCTGAAATATGACTGGGTATAAAACCTGGTTTTGAATTCCTGCTCTGCTACTTAACTATGATCTTGCAAAGTTATTTTCTGACCTTTTGATGATTTATCCTAATTATGGAGAACTTGAAAAAAGTGAAAGCATTATTCGCTTAGTCTTATAAGACTCTTTGTGCTTGTAACCTTGGATTGTAGCCTGCCAGGCTCCTCTGTCCATGGGATTCTCCAGGCAAGAATAATGGAGTGGGTTGCCATTCCCTTCTCTAAGGTATCTTCCTGACCCAGGGATCAAATTTGTGTCTTCAGCATTATAGGCAGATTCTTTACTATATGGAAAACTTAAATGCTGCTATATCATGGAGTTAGAGTATAAATCACTTAGAATAATGCATTAAATCCATCAAAATGGTACATTTCCTCCTTCCTCTTTGACTAGGATCCCTGTCCTGTGCCTCTGTAGGGTATTTAGCATGCAAGCAACACCTTTGTCACCGTTAGGTCTGATAACAGTCACACTGCCTTTCTGCTAACAGAAACTACTTTTCAACTGGATCTGTTTCTTAGAGGGTATTTCTTTTCCAAACAAAGCCAGGCATTTTTGAACATTTTGAATGCCAGAACAGAGCAACAGTTTAAAAACAGACACACACACACACACAGGGCTTCCCTGGTGGTCCAGTGGGTAAAGACACCGCCTTGCAGTGCAAGGGGTGCCCGTTCGATCCCTGGCCTGGGAAGATCCCACGTGCTGCGGAGCGGCTGGACTGATGTGTCCAATTACCCAGCTGGAGCCCTGGGGCACATGCGCCCAGAGCTGGTGCTCTGCGGCAACAGAGCCCATTGCGATGGGAGGCCCACGCCGGCCAAAGAATTGTTAGGTTTATGGGCTATTAAAGGGTTAATACATGGGCTATTAAAGGGTTAATACGGCAGTTGCAAACTCCCCGGCCCTAAAGGGTCAGCATCATAGGGCCGGTTGCTGATCTGCTGGCGCCTGGGAGTCTCTCAAGGCTGGCGATGAGGAGTTCGCTCTGGCCATAAAGATTCTCCACTACGTCTGGAAAGTGACAAGAACTGCACACCCCCATGCCCACAGACAACTCAAGGACAGCAGACTCATCACTAATTTCCCGCCTAACTTAAACAAAGACTTCCTTTCTGCGCCTGCTCTGAAAAATCCCCCTCCCCTTACTCCTTCTCCCCTTTCTTCCCTAATAAAACCTCCTCGTGTCATCTCTGGGGTGCGATTTCCCTGGCCCATCTCTCGGACCTGTGGATCTTGCCTGGGAACTCTTCCCAAATAAACTTCTTCCCTAATAGCTTGCGGTCCATCGTGTCTTTGCGATTCTTACAAGAACAAAGATGGATGAAAATAGATGAAACCCACCCATCCCCCTCTCTCCCCACCACCCCCCAAATAAATAAATAAATCTTAAAAAAAAAAAAAAGACACACAGAGGGTCTTCCCTTTTCTCAAAGTCAGCAGCAGAGACATCTGGAGAGCTTTGTGCCTGTTTAGATACACAACCCCAGGAAGACATGCGGGATCTGGAAAAACTTCAGAAAAGCTACTTACCCAGAATCACAGGGAGGAGGGCAATCCCTAACATATGTAGAGAAGGTAATTTCAGGGTAAGTAAAGGAAACATTGTTTGTTACCATGAACGATCTAAAATATAAATAGGTTTAAAAAGTATTTCAAGATGTAAGTCATAGTTACATTCTGAGATAGTAAAAGGAAGTTAGAAATTTGGAAGAATGCATTTGTTGAAAAACTGGTACTGATCCTTTCGTCTTCATGATGATTCTTAGTCTTGAGTCAAAGAGAGAACTGAGGAGTTATATTCTTCTTCCTCAGTATCAAGAACAGTCAAAATTCTGAGTGTATGTTGCCAAAATTAAGCTTAGCCCAAATTTAAGTTTAAGGTGGCTGAGGTTTCTTTCTACCAAAGCAAAAGGTTATGATAAAAGCTCAGTATAAATATTGAGCTTGAATGGGTAAAAACTTTTAAATCTGGTTTCTCCCTGACTCACTTTGAAGACCTGTGATACCTCAGGCCTATTCCTTTTCTTCTTATTCCTATGGTTCCATTTAATTGTCAGATTTCTCAGCTGTGTTTAGGGTGTTGCATCTGCATGGAGCCAACTCCAGACCTGATGATACTAGTAATGAGTACAATTTGTTCAGGTTAGAAGAGTGAGTGTAAGGCTAAAGTTGCCTGAGGAACTCCATTGCAATTCTTCTGGCCTCTTTTTGATAAATGGCTATGGGTTAATACAGAAAAGGAGAATGTAGGAGGAGCTTAGAGAAGCTATATATTGATTGGAGTTTACAAAATCTTTGTGAAAGTTGTCATCTCTAGCTTTAAGGGAATAAATTTTCAGATCCTTAACTTTCCTATACCTAATTTTCTTGAGAACAGGTCATTTTTCCCTTTACAAAAAATTCTCCATTCTCACTCACTCCTATAGCAAACAATGCAAATTCCTCTTTAATAATTAATCCAGGTATCACAGACCCTGAGGGGTTTCCTATATTTCCCTGCCTTAACACTCATTTCCAATGAAGATGAAACTTAATGGGAATATAGCATGCTGGTTCATGTTGGGATGTTCTGAATTTAGATGTATTTTAATATACTTTGCCTCTTCATTCTTCGGCAATTGTCAAAGAATGCATCCTTTTTGAACGAGAGGGCAAATAAAAGAAGAGATAAATAGGGAACACTGACCATAAAATTCATGGCTTTGTCTATGTAAATTAAGTGATTATTTTAAATTATTCTTTTAAAAAATTTTACTGGAGTATAGTTGATTTACAATGTTACTTTCAGGTGTACAGCAAAGTGAATCAGTTATATATTTCCAACCTCAACAGCAGCTATCGCCATGATATGAATAGAGAAATAGTGCTTTGTAGGAGACAGAATATGGGTTTTAGAGGATGGCATCATGGATTCTTCCATGGTGGGTCAGAGGTAAAGAATCTGCCTGCAATGTAGGAAACATGTTCAGAGGACATAGGTTCAATCCTTGGGCTGGCAAGATCCCATGGAGAAGCAAACGGCAAACCACTCTAGTACTCTTGCCTGGAAAATCCCATAGATAGAGGAGCCTAGTGGGCTACAGTCCATGGGGTCACAAAGAGGCGGACATAACTTAGCCACTAAATAGCAACAATCATGGATTCTGATCCCAGTTCTGTCATTTTACCACTTGTGTATCTTGGGCTTTACTTAACATTTCTATACCTCCATTTCTCCATCCAAAAGGGAACTAAGATCTTCTCAAGGTTGTAATACAGATTAGTAATGAGTGTAAAATGCCTAGTTTATAGTAGGTCTTCTCCAAATGGTAGTGATCACTTTTACTCTATATAATAAAGACTTTGTTGGGAAGAAAAATATAAATATGCCTACTGTCTGTAATAGCTAGCAGAGGGTGAGCACATTATACAAGCTTATAAATTCGCCTTGCCCTTGACTTGTTAAAGACCTACCTTGAACTCTTTCTCAATGTTGGCCAGCACTGCGAGCTCATTGCTAAGCTCTAAAGCTGTCATGACTGGATCTTCACTAGACAATGACAGATAAGCTGGGCTCGCCAAGCCTTTGTAGGCATTAATTCTAGATCTGGAGTGGCTGAAGGAGTCATGCTTCTGTTTCTGGTTGCATTCGCTGCACTTGCAGAAATAGTCATGAGGCCGTTCAATCCGAGCACCCTTCCGCAAGAGGGTGTGCACAATTTCATATTCCTGGCAGTGTGCAGCCAGAATGATTGGGGTCACGTCATGGGAGAACCGTGTTCCGTCTTCATCATACGCATAAAAATCATCTTGCTGGAGTTCAGACTGACTGGGGCTGGTTGCTAACCGCTTGCCTTCAGCAAAAGCTGGGTGGCTGAGAATAGCTTCCACAATCCGAACATAGCCTTTACTAATAGCTAAAAGCAAGGCATCCCCAACACGAGAGAGATTTTCTTTCTTGAGAAGAAGTTCTGTAATTTCCAAATGCTCATTAGCCACTGCCAGCTGCAGAGCATTCTGTCCCATGTAATCCACACAGTTAACATTGAGTGAGAGGCATTCTTCTAACATCTTCCTTACCACTGGGATGTTGCCATATTCAGCTGCATCTAAAAAACGTTCCTCCTCAATAGATAGGCTTGTTGAGTGATCATTAAACATGTATGCTGGTCCTCGGTTAGCTAACCTTCTCCCCTTCTCACGGGGAACTGTCTGCCGCCGGTGCATCAGTCTATTGTCGGTGCCCCGGCTGTAATAAAAAGGAAAGATTGTGAACAAATCATATTAAGAGTATTTCAGTCTGTCAGATGACCTGCCGTTCATCTAATGCAGTACTCAGCTGTATTGGATGCCGTCTCACCATCTCTAAATCAACTATAATATAAATGAAGATGCTTTTATTTGTTAATGGATCCCAAGAATTTCTCTTTTTAGAAAGTCAAGCACTTTGCAGATTTTCACATTTTAATTTGGGGTGGAGACTGTAGCAATTCTCATACTCTCTCATGGGCATGCATATGCATTTTGCATTTTCCATGCATGTATGTATCTCAATCATAGGTGGTATAGATAAGGAAAGACCAAAATGTCATCACTATGACATAGAATGTGAAAATATTTTCAAATAGGAAAATAACAGATCTATCAGCATATATTCATTGAGTCCCTCCTATGTCAGGGTCGGGTACTGTATAATGTCTGGCAAAAGCAATGGTGGAAAAAAATGATATAAAGAAAAATGATATAGTATAATGACACTTTCTGTCATTATATTATAGTCCAAAGGGATAAATGGGCAATTAGTACATTACCTTGTTATTAGCTGTTTAATTGTCATAATAAACCTACCACAGAGGCATTTAACCTACCTTCCTAGAGAAAGTGATGTGCTGAAAATGGAAGGATAGCAGAAGTCAAGTGCGATACTGTGTTTTTGGAGTGTGACATGGTCAAGCACATAGGGAGCTTTCTCCAGCAGAGGGATCAAACTAAATGCCACAGTGTAGATTTCATTAACAGGGAGAATAAATGGGTTAGACTCTGCTAGCCATTGTTTTACAAATCAATAGAAATTTGAGAAAATTGAGATTAAGGTGTTAAGTGGGAAAGAAAGAGTCAAAGAGAGATGGTCAAAAGGTTGGCCAGTCTTCTTATTGCTTTGAGATAAAAAGTTTCTTCCTCTGATGGAAATGCTACAACAAGGTTTTTTGGTTTTTTTTTTTCTCTAGTGATTCATAACTTTATGTCTTAAGGTCTTTTTTAGCTTGAAGAGCTGAAGCTGTGTCACTATCACTGGAAACCCAAAAAGAACACATTCCTGCAAAATATGAAATAGTCAAGTTATGGGGGGAGTCTGAAATGAAGAAAGGTGTGGCTGACCATTGATGCCACAGAGCTTTATAAATGTTCTAAAAGCCATCCTCCTTCAAAGACTGTCACAAACTTCTCTGTATAAAGAAAATTTAAATAGACACCATAAGCCATCTTACCGTTCTATATGGACAGGCCTAAAGAACCTAAATTTCATTCTATATTAACCCTTATCCATCAGTCCAGGTAATGTTAACCATGACAATTTGATGCCTGAGGAGTTAACAAAATGACAGAAACACATAAATAGGTTATGACACTCCAAGGAGAATTTGTGAATATGCTGCCATATTCACAAAATTTTCTCATAAATTTTAATTTAACAGTGTACCCTTTACCCACCCACAACCTCTTCAAAACTAACCAAGATGTTTTGTTGACAAGACAATATGTAACTTTTTAAAAATGATGTCAAAACAATAGCCAAACATGCTACTGTACTAGTAATTTAGAAATTTTAATTGGAAGATAATTGCTTTAAAATCTTGTGTTGGTTTCTGCTGTATAACACCATGAATCAGCCAAAGTATACACATATCCCCTCTTTCTAGAGCTCCCCTTCCACCTCTTCATAATTTTTAAGATAAATCTTTAGATAATGTATATACAGATTTATTAAGTATTACAATAAGGGAATGATTTATACATATACTTTTCTTTTTATAGCTTTTGTTTTGTTTCCAATTCCATTTTAAATTATATTAAAGTTATGCACATGCATGTTTAAAGATTTGAAAAGCTTCTGACAGAAAACAGAAGTCCCTTATTCTTCATTTTCTCCATATTCTGATAATTAGAGGAAATACATGTCAACAATTTTAGCTGATTATTTTATAATTTAAATCCTTATACCCATATAACTTGGTAATGTTCCTATTTCTTAATTTCCTAGATTTGGTACTACCTACAAACTTCCCATAGTGATAAGTTGAGTATTTAGGTCACTTTCACAATTGCTCACCCTGTGTTCATACCCTTAACAGAAACTCAGCATGCTTTATGTTCCCTTATCACTCCAGTATAGTTACATCAAAGATTTTGTTACATGCAGTGAACTCATGGAAAAACAGACGAGTGTAGGCATACGGACATTGTGGGGAAGAAATAGGGAGGGGGAGGCATGGAGGGAGTAACATGGAAACCTATACTGTCATATGTGGAAAAGATAGCTATTGTCATTGTGCTAAGGGAATAGGAGTGCTTACAATGGCATGGGGCGATGGTCCGGAGGGGTCGGATCGGGGGAACTTGGAGGGTGGGGACCAGGGATATGCATGAAACAATTTGATGCCTGAGGAGTTAACAAAATGACAGAAACACATAAATAGGTTATGACACTCCAAGGAGAATTTGTGAATATGCTGCAAACAAAAAAAAAGTGTACCCTTTACCCACCCACAACCTCTTCAAAACTAACCAAGATGTTTTGTTGACAAGACAATATGTAACTTTTTAAAAATGATGTCAAAACAATAGCCAAACATGCTACTGTACTAGTAATTTAGAAATTTTAATTGGAAGATAATTGCTTTAAAATCTTGTGTTGGTTTCTGCTGTATAACACCATGAATCAGCCAAAGTATACACATATCCCCTCTTTCTAGAGCTCCCCTTCCACCTCTTCATAATTTTTAAGATAAATCTTTAGATAATGTATATACAGATTTATTAAGTATTACAATAAGGGAATGATTTATACATATACTTTTCTTTTTATAGCTTTTGTTTTGTTTCCAATTCCATTTTAAATTATATTAAAGTTATGCACATGCATGTTTAAAGATTTGAAAAGCTTCTGACAGAAAACAGAAGTCCCTTATTCTTCATTTTCTCCATATTCTGATAATTAGAGGAAATACATGTCAACAATTTTAGCTGATTATTTTATAATTTAAATCCTTATACCCATATAACTTGGTAATGTTCCTATTTCTTAATTTCCTAGATTTGGTACTACCTACAAACTTCCCATAGTGATAAGTTGAGTATTTAGGTCACTTTCACAATTGCTCACCCTGTGTTCATACCCTTAACAGAAACTCAGCATGCTTTATGTTCCCTTATCACTCCAGTATAGTTACATCAAAGATTTTGTTACATGCAGTGAACTCATGGAAAAACAGACGAGTGTAGGCATACGGACATTGTGGGGAAGAAATAGGGAGGGGGAGGCATGGAGGGAGTAACATGGAAACCTATACTGTCATATGTGGAAAAGATAGCTATTGTCATTGTGCTAAGGGAATAGGAGTGCTTACAATGGCATGGGGCGATGGTCCGGAGGGGTCGGATCGGGGGAACTTGGAGGGTGGGGACCAGGGATATGCATATAACTGATCTGGGAACATACATGTCTGTGAACAACAAAACTCTGTAAAACCTTTAAAATAAAAAATTAAAAAAGGTAAAAAACAAAACAAAACAAAACAAAACAAACAAAAAAATAAAACAAAGATTTTGTTAGAAAGCATTTCATATTACGGCAATGCAAGTGCTAGTCTTAGCTATGATAAATAGTATATACTATACTATAGTGTCTTTTCTGGTACAGATTCCCTGTGTCCTGAAACTCAGTAATTAAAAATCCTCTTTCTGCCTTCATATACTTAATGTTCTATGTATTTATGATATTCAACAACAAAAAACACTCTTCAATGTGAATCTTCTTTTAATACATTCTGCATACAATGTGTATTCAATTTAGCTTGTTGAAGAATCTCTCTATAACCTTCTGGTCTACACATCTGGACCAATTGTTGTCTAGACTTGGTGAACGTATGTTCTCTTTGACTCTTCATTTTAACATCATCATTCCAAGGATTCTGTTTGGTTTTTTGTGGGTTCCTTATGGTCTTGAGTTCCAGATCTTCCTTTTTCTTAGTTTACTCTTAGGAGAGTGAAGCACACCCTCCAGTTCCTGACTGACAAAGCAGGCATAGGAAGTACATTTCTTGAAGTGTTGCATGTCTAAAAATGACCTTGTCCTACTTTCAAACTTAATTGCTAGCTTGGCTAGGTGGAGAGTTCTTCAGTTCAGTTCAGTTGCTCAGTCATGTCCGAATAACAATAATTTTGAAACTCTTGTTTTGATAGATTCCAGTTTTTGTTAGTTTCTATTGAGGAGTATGATCATAGAAATTCTCTTTTTCTCTGGCGCCCTATAATTATATAATATATTTTATTGAAGGGAACCTCTTTTCCTCTGTAGTCCTGGGCACTCAGAAAATCTTTTTTTTTCTTCTAAAAACACATTTTTTACTAATTTTTATGATTTTTTGATTCTTTTAAATTGATTTTTATTGGAGTATTGTTGCTGTGCAATGCTGTGTTACTTTGTGCTATACAGCAAAGTGAATCAGCTATATATTTATGTATATCCCTTTTATTTGGATTTCTATCCCATTTAGGCTACCAGAGAGCACTAAGTAGAGTTCCCTCTGTGCTATACAGTAGATTCGCATTAGTTATCTATTTTATACACAATGTCCATAACACAGTATCCATAGTATACTGTTGTTGTTCAGTCGTTAAGTCATGTTGAACTCTCTGTGACCCTATGCACTTCAGCACAACAGGCTTCCCTGGCCCTCACTATCTCCCTGAGTTTGCTCTAACTCCTGTCCCTTGAGTGAGTGATGCCATCCAGCCATCTCATTCTTTGTCACCTCTTCTCCTCTTGTCCTCAGTCTTTCCCAGCATCAGAGTCTTCTCAGTAGGTGACCTCTTCACATCAGGTGGCCAAAGTATTGGAGCTTCAGCTTCAGCATCAGTCCATCCAGTAAATATTCAGGGTTGATTTCCTTTCAGATTGACTGGTTTGATCTCGTTATATTTCCTTTGGTCGCCTTGATTTCCTTTAAGGTTTACTGGCTTGATCTTCTCCAGCACCACAGTTTGAAAGCATCAATTCTTCTGCACTCAGCCATCTTTATGGTCATACACTCTCATCTGTACATGACTACTGGAAAAACCATAACTTTGACTATACAGACCTTTGTCAGCAAAATGATGTCTCTGCTTTTCAATATACTGTCTAGATTTGTCATAGCTTTTCTTCCAAGGAATAAGTGTCTTTTAATTTCATGTGATTTTGGAGCACAAGAAAATAAAGTCTGTCACTGTTTCCATTGTTTGCCCATCTATGTGCCATGAAGTGATGGGGTTGGATGCCATGATCCTTGTTTTTTGAATGTTGAATTTTAAGCCAGCTTTTTCACTCTCCTCTTTCACCTTCATCAAGAAGCTCCTTAGTTCCTCTCCACTTTCTGCCATTAGGGTAGTGTAATCTGCATATCTGAGTGTGTACATGTATATCAATCTCAGTCTCCTAATTCACGCCACCCACCCCCACCCTTCCCTTGGTATTCATATGTTTGTGTCTCTATTTCTGCTTTGCAAACACTATAATTTTTCTAGAGTCCACATAATGTGTTAATATATGATATCTGTCTTACTTTACTATATATAACAGACTCTAGGTCTACCCATGTCTCTGCAAATGGGATAATTTCTTCCTTTTTTATGGCTGAATAATACTCCATTATATATATACCACCTCTTTATCCATTCCTCTGCTGATGGACCTTTAGGTTACTTCATGTCCTAGCTATTGTAAATAGTGCTGCAAAGAACATTGGGGTACATGTACCTTTTAAATTTTTGAATTATGGTTTTCTCTAGGTATGTCCAGGAGTGGGATGGCTGTGTCAAATGAGACCTCTATTTTTAGTTTTACAAGAAACCTACATACTGTTCTCTATAGTGGTTGTATCAACTTACATTCCCACCAACAGTGAGAGTTCTTTTCTTCCATATCCTCTCCAGCAATTATTGTTTGTGTATATTTTAATGATGGCCATTCTGATGGTGTGAGGTGATACCTCATTGTAGTTTTGATCTACATTTTTATAATAACTATTGATGTTGAGCATTTTTTAATGTATTTTTCCCATCTGTTTGTTTTCTTTGAAGAAATGTCTATTTATATCTTCTGTCCATTTTTAATTGGATTTTTTAATATATATATTGAACTACATGAGCTGTTTGTGTATTTTGGAGATTAATTCTTTGTCAGTTGCTTCATTTGCAAATATTTTCTCCCATTCTGAGAGTTGTCTTTTCATCTTGTTTATGATCTCCTTTGCTGTGTAAAAGCTTTTAAGTTTAATTAGGTCCCATTTATTTATTTTGTTTTTATTTTCATTATTCTAGAAGATGGGTCAAAAGATATTGCATTCCAAGGAATAAGTGTCTTTTAATTTCATGTGATTTTGGAGCACAAGAAAATAAAGTCTGTCACTGTTTCCATTGTTTGCCCATCTATGTGCCATGAAGTGATGGGGTTGGATGCCATGATCCTTGTTTTTTGAATGTTGAATTTTAAGCCAGCTTTTTCACTCTCCTCTTTCACCTTCATCAAGAAGCTCCTTAGTTCCTCTCCACTTTCTGCCATTAGGGTAGTGTAATCTGCATATCTGAGTGTGTACATGTATATCAATCTCAGTCTCCTAATTCACGCCACCCACCCCCACCCTTCCCTTGGTATTCATATGTTTGTGTCTCTATTTCTGCTTTGCAAACACTATAATTTTTCTAGAGTCCACATAATGTGTTAATATATGATATCTGTCTTACTTTACTATATATAACAGACTCTAGGTCTACCCATGTCTCTGCAAATGGGATAATTTCTTCCTTTTTTATGGCTGAATAATACTCCATTATATATATACCACCTCTTTATCCATTCCTCTGCTGATGGACCTTTAGGTTACTTCATGTCCTAGCTATTGTAAATAGTGCTGCAAAGAACATTGGGGTACATGTACCTTTTAAATTTTTGAATTATGGTTTTCTCTAGGTATGTCCAGGAGTGGGATGGCTGTGTCAAATGAGACCTCTATTTTTAGTTTTACAAGAAACCTACATACTGTTCTCTATAGTGGTTGTATCAACTTACATTCCCACCAACAGTGAGAGTTCTTTTCTTCCATATCCTCTCCAGCAATTATTGTTTGTGTATATTTTAATGATGGCCATTCTGATGGTGTGAGGTGATACCTCATTGTAGTTTTGATCTACATTTTTATAATAACTATTGATGTTGAGCATTTTTTAATGTATTTTTCCCATCTGTTTGTTTTCTTTGAAGAAATGTCTATTTATATCTTCTGTCCATTTTTAATTGGATTTTTTAATATATATATTGAACTACATGAGCTGTTTGTGTATTTTGGAGATTAATTCTTTGTCAGTTGCTTCATTTGCAAATATTTTCTCCCATTCTGAGAGTTGTCTTTTCATCTTGTTTATGATCTCCTTTGCTGTGTAAAAGCTTTTAAGTTTAATTAGGTCCCATTTATTTATTTTGTTTTTATTTTCATTATTCTAGAAGATGGGTCAAAAAAGATATTGCTTCGATTTAAGCCAGATGCTGTAAAACTCTTAGAAGAAAACACAAGCAGAACAGTCTTTCATATTTTTGAGATTCTTTCTTACCAGGTTCTTTGTTTCTGGAACTCCTTTTTGGATGTTGGTCATTCTCAAATATCTTTCAATTTTCTTTATCTATTCTCCCCCATCTTCCAGTGATTCATATTTTGTACGATATTCTGAGATATTTCTTCAACTTTATCCTCTAATATACCCTTTGAAAATTTTCTTCTGCTATTGTACTTTTAATTTGTAAGAACATCTTTTTTCCTTCAATTTTTTAAAATAATATATTTTTCTGCTTTTAAACACATAGTATCTTATCTAATTCTGGGGACATCACTGATAAAAACTCTTAACGTGTTTGAAGAACACTTCAGAGAATTTATTCCTATTCCTTTTTTATGTTTGTTGTTATATTTTACTTTTATGGTTGTTTTATATTTTATATTAAAGTTTTGCTTCAAATAACTAGTGATCCTTAGCAGATATTATTTTCAAGTTTTTAAAAATAATTTTACTTCTAATGTGTTTTCAAAGAGAATGCAATTTTCTTATACAGAGTTAGCCAGAGTCTAATGCTGATTTTGGTGAAAAGTGATGGAGGTAAATTTCTAGACAAACAGAATTATTTCTGAGTTCAGATGGATGAAGTGGAAGAGACAAGAAGTCACCAAGATTTGTTGCATGAGAAACCATCTATTATCTTCCTTGTGAAATTCTGAACCCTCTTCTCTTTTCCTGTCACTTTCTGACTTTTAATAATCTGAGCATTTCACTTCCTCCCTTGTTTTCTGTGTATATAACTTTCCATAGATTCTGTTGTAGATAGGAGGAAACACAAAAATTAGGGTAAGGGGAGGCATCTGCCAAACATGGTTAATGCTTTGAAAAAGGAAAACTCTAAAATTAAAGGAGAAAAGAGTTAGGATCAGAGGATTTATAAAAGTGACAGTAAATTACTGTGATTGCAAGAAAAGTTTTTGTGTAACTAAAGAAAGGACACAAAATTGACACAAAAGAGTACCAAGTGTTAAAAAACCAAGAACCAAACTTCTTTTCTGTTCTTTATCTTCCATAAGATTGGTAGAAATCATTATTCCAATCTATTTTACAGAATTCCTTCTAGGATCAATTGAACTGATGAATGCGGAGAGTACTTAAATTGGGGTTTCATCATCTTTACATTTCATATAAGAGAAAATGCATTTGTATGAAGAATAACACTGAATTTGTCATTTTTTAAGTTATTCAATTAGAAGGTCATGAAAAGCCAAGTGTTGTGATGCTAATTCACACAAGTGGTTTTTTCTTTTAGAGAGAAAATTATTAGTAGTAACTTTGCTCCTATCTATAAAGCTGTATTTGTTCATAAAACACGTCTAAATTTATATTTAGGTAGAATAAGCCTCAGTTGTGACGTCTTTAATTCTAAATTTTTACAATAATGATGTATGACTTTAATGCTATTAATTTGAATGATGGCAACTTTTATCCTGGCAAGTCACAAAGGATATATCCAATTTCCTTCTAAACTATTATGATGTTCATATTTATAACATTCACCCTTTTGAAGAACAGCAAAGTTATTTCCGCAGAAAACATTTTCTTCAGTTTTAAAGCTTATCCTGCGTCTATCACAAACTTTAATCATATGCAGTGACATAGGTTTCAGATATGTTTTTATAAAAAGGCCTGAATCATCATCATCTCTTTAGCACTTTGCCATAGGAAAGCCAGATACAGAATATTTTTTGACACATTTAAAATTGTTAAAGGAAGGTAATTCTGACAGGCAGAATGAAAGCAGTACTCCTTGCATGGGTAGTGAGGTAAAGGGAAAGTGTTGCATGTTGACAAAATGCATGGCTTGCTGTCTTCTTGTCTTCCTCAACTGCAGTCTAAAGAAGCAACAAAAAGGTTCTATGTACAGCATTTTGTCACAAGCGGTGCTGCTTAATCCTTAACTTTCAAACATAAAAGCAGAATGTGTAAAACAGTTATTAAAATGACAAACATTTGAAACCCTTCATGAAAGATGCTCATTGTTGCCAGATTACATTACCTCTCTGAGAATGGATTTTATAAGACCATCTTGCTGAACTATACGTTAATTGCAAATGTTACCGTTTAGACATAAAGAAAGGACAAAAAAAAATTGACACAAAAGAGTACCAAGTGTTAAAAACCAAGAACCAAACTTCTTTTCTGTTCTTTATCTTCCATAAGATTGGTAGAAATCATTATTCCAATCTATTTTACAGAATTCCTTCTAGGATCAATTGAACTGATGAATGCGGAGAGTACTTAAATTGGGGTTTCATCATCTTTACATTTCATATAAGAGAAAATGCATTTGTATGAAGAATAACACTGAATTTGTCATTTTTTAAGTTATTCAATTAGAAGGTCATGAAAAGCCAAGTGTTGTGATGCTAATTCACACAAGTGGTTTTTTTCTTTTTAGAGAGAAAAATTATTAGTAGTAACTTTGCTCCTATCTCCAAAGCTGTATTTGTTCATAAAACACGTCTAAATTTATATTTAGGTAGAATAAGCCTCAGTTGTGACGTCTTTAATTCTAAATTTTTACAATAATGATGTATGACTTTAATGCTATTAATTTGAATGATGGCAACTTTTATCCTGGCAAGTCACAAAGGATATATCCAATTTCCTTCTAAACTATTATGATGTTCATATTTATAACATTCACCCTTTTGAAGAACAGCAAAGTTATTTCCGCAGAAAACATTTTCTTCAGTTTTAAAGCTTATCCTGCGTCTATCACAAACTTTAATCATATGCAGTGACATAGGTTTCAGATATGTTTTTATAAAAGGCCTGAATCATCATCATCTCTTTAGCACTTTGCCATAGGAAAGCCAGATACAGAATATTTTTTGACACATTTAAAATTGTTAAAGGAAGGTAATTCTGACAGGCAGAATGAAAGCAGTACTCCTTGCATGGGTAGTGAGGTAAAGGGAAAGTGTTGCATGTTGACAAAATGCATGGCTTGCTGTCTTCTTGTCTTCCTCAACTGCAGTCTAAAGAAGCAACAAAAAGGTTCTATGTACAGCATTTTGTCACAAGCGGTGCTGCTTAATCCTTAACTTTCAAACATAAAAGCAGAATGTGTAAAACAGTTATTAAAATGACAAACATTTGAAACCCTTCATGAAAGATGCTCATTGTTGCCAGATTACATTACCTCTCTGAGAATGGATTTTATAAGACCATCTTGCTGAACTATACGTTAATTGCAAATGTTACCTAGAAAAATTGTCTACTAGAAATAGGAACAAGAGCTCAAAGCACTATGCTAACAGAAGACACATTTTTATTCATTTAGTGTACAAAGTGCATACTTCTGCACAGTGGCCTCTTCTATTTAAGAAAAGCATTTATTAAGATTTTTTTCTCCATTCCTTTAGCCACATTTAGCATGGTTGTATGTTTGGTAGCCTGCATTTTTGTGACTGTATTTTTATAATTTGCCTTATCACAATACATAAATACCAGTTCTAGGAAATAGTATATATAGTCACTGCCTCCATAGTGCTCAAACATTGATTAAGTTAAATTTTTTTTTTACATACCTCATTTTTATTATTCTTTTTACAAGCTAAATAGTGCCTGTTGCCCCAGATAGAGAGAAATGGAATAACACATCTTTGCTGAAAATGCCAGCAATGCAAAGTAGCTCTGAGTCAAATGGACTGTGTGTTGAAGCCAGAGCATGTGCAGCAAATTCCTCTACATCCTGTTCAAATATGATACACTTTTATCAAATGGAACTGCTTCTCTACAGACTAAGCTCTACATTAAGCATCTAGCTTCACTTTCATTTTTTACTTCAAAAATCCTTGATATATTTAAATAAAGTACAATACTACTAAGGCAGAAGTGTTGAAACTGTAAATGACATATGACTATTCAAGGCAGCATGGAAAAGTCACAAGAGTAGACCTTTCAATTTCTCGTAGGAAGTTGAAAATTAAGCACTTCTAGGATGTATATGTTATTACATATTATTATGTGTACAATTATCCACAGAAAAAATAGATGTGGATAATTAGAGGTTAAAGCACTAGTAGTAGTAAAGGGAAATGTTGCATGTTGACAAAATGCATGGCTTGCTGTCTTCTTGTCTTCCTCAACTGCAGTCTAAAGAAGCAACAAAAAGGTTCTATGTACAGCATTTTGTCACAAGCGGTGCTGCTTAATCCTTAACTTTCAAACATAAAAGCAGAATGTGTAAAACAGTTATTAAAATGACAAACATTTGAAACCCTTCATGAAAGATGCTCATTGTTGCCAGATTACATTACCTCTCTGAGAATGGATTTTATAAGACCATCTTGCTGAACTATACGTTAATTGCAAATGTTACCTAGAAAAATTGTCTACTAGAAATAGGAACAAGAGCTCAAAGCACTATGCTAACAGAAGACACATTTTTATTCATTTAGTGTACAAAGTGCATACTTCTGCACAGTGGCCTCTTCTATTTAAGAAAAGCATTTATTAAGATTTTTTTCTCCATTCCTTTAGCCACATTTAGCATGGTTGTATGTTTGGTAGCCTGCATTTTTGTGACTGTATTTTTATAATTTGCCTTATCACAATACATAAATACCAGTTCTAGGAAATAGTATATATAGTCACTGCCTCCATAGTGCTCAAACATTGATTAAGTTAAATTTTTTTGCATACCTCATTTTTATTATTCTTTTTACAAGCTAAATAGTGCCTGTTGCCCCAGATAGAGAGAAATGGAATAACACATCTTTGCTGAAAATGCCAGCAATGCAAAGTAGCTCTGAGTCAAATGGACTGTGTGTTGAAGCCAGAGCATGTGCAGCAAATTCCTCTACATCCTGTTCAAATATGATACACTTTTATCAAATGGAACTGCTTCTCTACAGACTAAGCTCTACATTAAGCATCTAGCTTCACTTTCATTTTTTACTTCAAAAATCCTTGATATATTTAAATAAAGTACAATACTACTAAGGCAGAAGTGTTGAAACTGTAAATGACATATGACTATTCAAGGCAGCATGGAAAAGTCACAAGAGTAGACCTTTCAATTTCTCGTAGGAAGTTGAAAATTAAGCACTTCTAGGATGTATATGTTATTACATATTATTATGTGTACAATTATCCACAGAAAAAAATAGATGTGGATAATTAGAGGTTAATAACCAACACAACCAATAATTTTGCATACTACTTTTGGAGGATAAATGATAAAAATGATGTTATTCTAATTTTGTAATGAGACTGTTTTTACTCTACTTAATCTCTAATCACAGACCCCTGGTCCTTCCCCTGGGATTGAGGGGGGCAATAAACAACCAGAGTGGTTTTCCTTCCTCCCATGAGAGCAAGGACTATTTTTCCTTATTCAATACTGGATTTCCAGTGCTTAGCAGTAAGGCACATTGCAAACACTCCAGACATAACAACAAATGCACAAACTCCTCTTGTCAAGGGAATAAAAATCAAAGCCTGTTTGTTCTCTATTAAGGCAACAGCAAATCATTAGGATATACAACTATGAAAAAAAGAAAAAAGAATACAACATGAAGGTTGAATCACAATGTGACCTGGAGCACATTTAATAGTTTGTATTCATTTCAAAAAACCATCAAGCTCAATAGGAAATGCAGAAAATTGAAAGGCGTATTTTTTTTTTTAATGGCACCCCTGTGACTTGTCCACAACTCAGAAGTAGGGTTTTGCTTGTTCTTAAAAGCAGAACTAATAGTCTCTCACTAATATTGCTCTCCGCGTCTACCCTTGACACAACACGTAGAGCACAATCAGCCATCATCACAATGTAATTTCAAATCCATTTAACCTCCAAGTATTTTTCAAGATAATAATTCTTTATTTTGATTCAATTAACTTAGATTTTCCCCATAGACACCTCTTATTCCATCAAATACTAACTTTTTACTTGATTAGTCACACTACATCACACCACTGCTTTAGTATTCTGCAAAATGATAGAAGCCTGCGCTGTTCGTCACTTTTCGTTGGGAGTCAGCAAAAGTGCGACTGAAAAATGTCTGGTGCGTATTATATATTTTTTGTTTATTTTTATCACCAATTGACATCTTATTTATACAAATTAGAAACAAAACTATATGAGAGAATGAAATGAGTAAATAATGGAATGGTTATAGAAAATTTATTTTTTTAAACAACTAAGTCTTCAAAGTTATTGTTTCTTTTCACTCTTTAGCTTGCAGTTTATTTCATGTATCATGTCATCTTTCTTTGAAATGCTCTTTCAAAGCAAGAATGCCCATGAATTTATTTTTATTTGTTTTGACAGAGTACTCTTGAAATATTAAGTCTGAATTTAATACAACCAAAACATATCCCAATTATCTCAACAAAGAAAGAGGTTTAAACCCTTTGTCTCTAATATCAACAGCCATCATAATCCTGTGTATTACATAAGCATATTTTCCTATTCCACAAATAACTTCTATATAAGACAGATTCTGGGCAGGAAAAAGAATACCTAAATTAGGTAATCAGAGGGCTTTAATGAAGAGACACTAGGAATGTGTTGGTAGGAGTTTGGGAAATCCAACATGGTGCCCTACAGGACCTGGTCTAAGAAAGGGTAGGCTTCAGGCTGAAGGAGCAAAAGAGGAAACAGTTACAAGCAGTTAAATTCTGGAAGAGACGGAATGTGGAAATTCTGAAAGAGATGGGAATAGCAGACCACCTTTACCTGCCTCCTGTGAAACCTGTATGCAGGACAAGAAGCAGCAGTCAGAGCTAGGCATGGAACAATGGACTAGTTCTAAATTGGGAAAGGAGTACATCAAGGCTGTATATAATTACCTTGCTTATTTAACTTTTATGCAGAGTACATCATATGAAATGCTAGTGTGGATGAAGCACAAGCTGGAATCAAGATTTCCTGAGAAATATCAATAGCCTCAGATGTGCCATCATATCACCCATATGGCAGAAAGTGAAGAGGAACTAAAGAACCTCTTGATGAAGATGAAAGAGGACAATGAAAAAGCCGGCCTAAAACTCAACATTCAAAAAATGAAGATCATAGCATCTGGTCCCATCATTTCATAGCAAATATATGGACACAGTGACAGACTATATTTTCTTGGGCTCCCAAATCACTCCAGATGGTGACTGTAAGCCATTACAAACAAACAAACAAACAAACAAATGCTTGCTCCTTGGAAGAAAAGCTGTGGCAAAACCAGACAGTGTATTCAAAAGCAAAGACATCACTTTCCCAACAAAAGTCCATATAGTCAAAGCTATGTTTTTCCTTTCAGGTATGGATATAAGAGTTGGACCATGATGAAGGCTGAGCATTGAAGAATTGATGCCTTTGAACTGCAGTGTTGAAGACTCTTGAGAGTCCCTTGGACTGCAAAGAGATCAAACCAGTCAATCCTAAGGGAAATGAGCCCTGAATATTCATTGGAAGGACTGATGCTGAAGCTGAAGCTCCAATATTTTGGCCACCTGATGTGAAGAGACAACTCATTGGAAAAGAGTCTGATGATGGGTAAAATAGAAGGCAAAAGGAGAAGGGTATGACAGAGGGTGAGATGGTTGGATGGTATCACTGAATCAATGAACATGAGTTTGAACAGGCTTCTAAAAATGGTGAAGGACAGGGAAGTCTAGTGTTCTACAGGAAAACCTGGTTTTTTCCTTAAGGGAAAGGGTAGGCTTCAGGCTGAAGGAGCAAAAGAGGAAACAGTTACAAGCAGTTAAATTCTGGAAGAGACGGAATGTGGAAATTCTGAAAGAGATGGGAATAGCAGACCACCTTTACCTGCCTCCTGTGAAACCTGTATGCAGGACAAGAAGCAGCAGTCAGAGCTAGGCATGGAACAATGGACTAGTTCTAAATTGGGAAAGGAGTACATCAAGGCTGTATATAATTACCTTGCTTATTTAACTTTTATGCAGAGTACATCATATGAAATGCTAGTGTGGATGAAGCACAAGCTGGAATCAAGATTTCCTGAGAAATATCAATAGCCTCAGATGTGCCATCATATCACCCATATGGCAGAAAGTGAAGAGGAACTAAAGAACCTCTTGATGAAGATGAAAGAGGACAATGAAAAAGCCGGCCTAAAACTCAACATTCAAAAAATGAAGATCATAGCATCTGGTCCCATCATTTCATAGCAAATATATGGACACAGTGACAGACTATATTTTCTTGGGCTCCCAAATCACTCCAGATGGTGACTGTAAGCCATTACAAACAAACAAACAAACAAACAAATGCTTGCTCCTTGGAAGAAAAGCTGTGGCAAAACCAGACAGTGTATTCAAAAGCAAAGACATCACTTTCCCAACAAAAGTCCATATAGTCAAAGCTATGTTTTTCCTTTCAGGTATGGATATAAGAGTTGGACCATGATGAAGGCTGAGCATTGAAGAATTGATGCCTTTGAACTGCAGTGTTGAAGACTCTTGAGAGTCCCTTGGACTGCAAAGAGATCAAACCAGTCAATCCTAAGGGAAATGAGCCCTGAATATTCATTGGAAGGACTGATGCTGAAGCTGAAGCTCCAATATTTTGGCCACCTGATGTGAAGAGACAACTCATTGGAAAAGAGTCTGATGATGGGTAAAATAGAAGGCAAAAGGAGAAGGGTATGACAGAGGGTGAGATGGTTGGATGGTATCACTGAATCAATGAACATGAGTTTGAACAGGCTTCTAAAAATGGTGAAGGACAGGGAAGTCTAGTGTTCTACAGTCCATGGGGTTGCAAAGAGTCAGAGACAATTGAGAGACTGAACTGAACTGAATTCTATGGCAAGGGCCACTGGCCTTTGGTTGAGGGTAACAGCCAACCCTCAAGGAAAAAGCCAGGGGAAGTGATACCCTGACCTCACTCTCCTAACCTCTGATATCCACCAGGGGCCCTCCCATGGGGTGTACCCGATCAAAACCTAAGGATAAAGAAGCCCACTGATGACATTAACAGAGATCTGCATTGATGTCAACTCCTCATGTAGAAGGAATTATGCAAAGTGGAGAGTAGACCACAAGAGCCAAGCCAACAATACCCAACACATGGTCTACAGGTGAACCTGACTTTGCCATGATTATCTCCTTCAGAAATCACTGATGAAAATATGCATAGAGAAAATGATAAGTGTACAATTTCTTATTATGAGTGACTGATGCCTCATTAGTTCTCATCTTTCTGAGCTTTTTGCTCCCTTCTATAAACTGTCAGGAAAGACACCCACATTTAATTTAAGGCAGTCCATTATCTTAAAAATGGGCCTTGATCTAAGATTCATCTATCTGCATTTAAATTAATGTTCATATGAGGCCTAGGAGGAACAGCTCTAATTCTGAGGATGGGAAGGAGGGTAATGTGATGTCACTGAAATATTCAGAATTATTAAGACTGTATGTGTCAGCCTCAAAAACTGTGGCAAAACCAGACAGTGTATTCAAAAGCAAAGACATCACTTTCCCAACAAAAGTCCATATAGTCAAAGCTATGTTTTTCCTTTCAGGTATGGATATAAGAGTTGGACCATGATGAAGGCTGAGCATTGAAGAATTGATGCCTTTGAACTGCAGTGTTGAAGACTCTTGAGAGTCCCTTGGACTGCAAAGAGATCAAACCAGTCAATCCTAAGGGAAATGAGCCCTGAATATTCATTGGAAGGACTGATGCTGAAGCTGAAGCTCCAATATTTTGGCCACCTGATGTGAAGAGACAACTCATTGGAAAAGAGTCTGATGATGGGTAAAATAGAAGGCAAAAGGAGAAGGGTATGACAGAGGGTGAGATGGTTGGATGGTATCACTGAATCAATGAACATGAGTTTGAACAGGCTTCTAAAAATGGTGAAGGACAGGGAAGTCTAGTGTTCTACAGTCCATGGGGTTGCAAAGAGTCAGAGACAATTGAGAGACTGAACTGAACTGAATTCTATGGCAAGGGCCACTGGCCTTTGGTTGAGGGTAACAGCCAACCCTCAAGGAAAAAGCCAGGGGAAGTGATACCTGACCTCACTCTCCTAACCTCTGATATCCACCAGGGGCCCTCCCATGGGGTGTACCCGATCAAAACCTAAGGATAAAGAAGCCCACTGATGACATTAACAGAGATCTGCATTGATGTCAACTCCTCATGTAGAAGGAATTATGCAAAGTGGAGAGTAGACCACAAGAGCCAAGCCAACAATACCCAACACATGGTCTACAGGTGAACCTGACTTTGCCATGATTATCTCCTTCAGAAATCACTGATGAAAATATGCATAGAGAAAATGATAAGTGTACAATTTCTTATTATGAGTGACTGATGCCTCATTAGTTCTCATCTTTCTGAGCTTTTTGCTCCCTTCTATAAACTGTCAGGAAAGACACCCACATTTAATTTAAGGCAGTCCATTATCTTAAAAATGGGCCTTGATCTAAGATTCATCTATCTGCATTTAAATTAATGTTCATATGAGGCCTAGGAGGAACAGCTCTAATTCTGAGGATGGGAAGGAGGGTAATGTGATGTCACTGAAATATTCAGAATTATTAAGACTGTATGTTCAGCTCAAGCTGAAATTGCCAACTTCTGGAGATAACAGCACTAGACTAAAATAATAGATCTGAAACATGCTCTCAACCTCTACCATGGGGGCTAGATCCAATTTCTCACAAAGCAGTCTTAAGTGTATATGCACCCCGAATATGTAAAGGAGGACAGTTGAAGAGAAAGATGACTAAAGAATGCAGTGCATAGTTTATTTAGAAACCAAAATTGTGGAATGCCTTTATTTTCTGATTGAGTGTGATTTTACCATAATCACGCCTCACATCAACCACTACCATCTTAACAGTTCACTTATTCAGCAGTTCAAATATTTGTGATCCCAGGCACTATGCTAGACATATGAAGTATCAAGACATGGTAGAAAGAAGAAAAATAAACAGAAAATTACAGGGTGATACATGTTAATAAAGAAAACGTACAACATGCTATATAAAGGAAGAGCAAGGAATTTTCAACTCAATCAATGGGTTAAGGAAGGCCTTCTCAATACATTTTCCTTCTTGTTAGGACAAGGAAGAAGTTAGCAGAAAGGATGGAAGAGGGGAAAAAAACACTCTAGGAAAAGAGAACTGTACTTGTATAAGTCAGCAGTCCAGAGAAAATGGAAACATACATTACAGCTAGAATGTATAGGAATCCCCTCCTCCAAGGGGCTTCTTATTTCTGGCTCAGTTTAATTGAAGGTTGAGGACTCAGGATTCAGAATCTGGGGTCTGGGTTCCATTGCTAATTTGAGTTCAACACTTAGGATTTATGCTTTCTGGCAAAAACCTGAAAGTTTGAGTAACTTTAAGCTAAAAGCTAAGGTTTTCCATTTTAGGAGACTCAGCTATTGAGTCTCAAACTCAAGGGGTTTTGTCCTGAGGTATGTGGAGATCACATAATTCAAGCTCACAAGTGTGGAAAAATTAAGGACAAACATATGGTTGCTGAGAACTAAGTCTTCAGGGACCTAAAGGCAGGCAGGTCTGGAGAGCTATGCAAAATACTGAGACGAACATTGCGTTGAATAAAGTTTCTGTTGGGGATCCTGATTCTGCAAATTACTAGCTGTATCATAGCTAGATTGGGGAAGGAGAATAATGTTACTTTGCAGAGCTACTATGAAATTGGTGACTCATGCCATTCAGTTTAAGGTAATTTGATATCTTAAGTCTTATGGACAGTAAATACCATGGGGGCTAGATCCAATTTCTCACAAAGCAGTCTTAAGTGTATATGCACCCCGAATATGTAAAGGAGGACAGTTGAAGAGAAAGATGACTAAAGAATGCAGTGCATAGTTTATTTAGAAACCAAAATTGTGGAATGCCTTTATTTTCTGATTGAGTGTGATTTTACCATAATCACGCCTCACATCAACCACTACCATCTTAACAGTTCACTTATTCAGCAGTTCAAATATTTGTGATCCCAGGCACTATGCTAGACATATGAAGTATCAAGACATGGTAGAAAGAAGAAAAATAAACAGAAAATTACAGGGTGATACATGTTAATAAAGAAAACGTACAACATGCTATATAAAGGAAGAGCAAGGAATTTTCAACTCAATCAATGGGTTAAGGAAGGCCTTCTCAATACATTTTCCTTCTTGTTAGGACAAGGAAGAAGTTAGCAGAAAGGATGGAAGAGGGAAACAAACACTCTAGGAAAAGAGAACTGTACTTGTATAAGTCAGCAGTCCAGAGAAAATGGAAACATACATTACAGCTAGAATGTATAGGAATCCCCTCCTCCAAGGGGCTTCTTATTTCTGGCTCAGTTTAATTGAAGGTTGAGGACTCAGGATTCAGAATCTGGGGTCTGGGTTCCATTGCTAATTTGAGTTCAACACTTAGGATTTATGCTTTCTGGCAAAAACCTGAAAGTTTGAGTAACTTTAAGCTAAAAGCTAAGGTTTTCCATTTTAGGAGACTCAGCTATTGAGTCTCAAACTCAAGGGGTTTTGTCCTGAGGTATGTGGAGATCACATAATTCAAGCTCACAAGTGTGGAAAAATTAAGGACAAACATATGGTTGCTGAGAACTAAGTCTTCAGGGACCTAAAGGCAGGCAGGTCTGGAGAGCTATGCAAAATACTGAGACGAACATTGCGTTGAATAAAGTTTCTGTTGGGGATCCTGATTCTGCAAATTACTAGCTGTATCATAGCTAGATTGGGGAAGGGGAGAATAATGTTACTTTGCAGAGCTACTATGAAATTGGTGACTCATGCCATTCAGTTTAAGGTAATTTGATATCTTAAGTCTTATGGACAGTAAATCCTTCTAACTTAGAATTGTTCAAAGCCTTCCAGTTTGAAGATATTCTGTTCTACTTAAAAAGATAGAAGAAGTCATTAAATGCCTTCCCTTTCTCCAATGTAGTCTCTTATATTTGTACCATTTGCCCAGAATGATAGATTGACCCTCCCTCATTTTTTTCCTGCTAAATATAGCTAAAAAGGCATTTTCATTGCCTCAGTTTTGTTTTAATCTTCAGCATATTCTGTACTTCATTCTTGCTTGCACTGTTCCTAAATTATGTTCCAATCTTTTCTCTTTATCCCTTGGTCATGTGTTTCCCTTACCCTTCTTGTATACATGTGCTCTTAAACGCCCAATTCATCTTCACTTTCCAGTGTCAAGCACAAGCCAGGCACAAAATGTCCATGAATCTACAAATGAATAAATAATTAATAGAAAGAAAAACGTATGAAAAAAATTAGTGAAGAGTATCTTGTTTTGTCACATTTTTAGGAGTTTCCCAAGTTATTTGATTCCACATGTGTCTGTAATGTGTGTGCTTAGTTGAATCGAGCTCTTTGCAACTCCATGGATGTAGCCCGCCAGGCTCCTCTGCCAATGGAATTTTCCAGGCAAGAATACTGGAGCAAGTTGCCATTTCCTACTCCAATTTTTATGCCACATCAAGAGTTAATTTTTTTACTATACAGTTAGAATGCCATATATCATCATCATCAGTAAACAAATGTGTAAGAACCATAGTGTGTAGGCTTCCTGTGCTATTTTGAAAAGTATATCTTGTATTTAACCAAATAAGGGTGGCTCCTCATACTGTTCCTGCATCACTCAGGCAGTTGAAGGGAAGGTACACAGACTGCTCTGTAGATGTAACCCCATTTGCTCCACTTGCTAAAAAATGAAAGTCTATTCATTTAGGATTTCTCCCAACCAGAAGGATATAATCTAATTAACAACACATCAGATTTTAGATCATGAATCTGTGGGGTAAAATATGTCTGAACATTAATATAGTCACAAGGTTAAATCAACCAATTTTATATACTCACTGATACAACTAAGTTTTTCCAGTAATCCACAGTGCTCTCTTTTAAAGAGGCTGGTTCTTTCAAAATATAAGGTAAAGTGTTAGAAAGCATCATAAATAGCAAATGTTGTACCAATGAGATTCAAAACTAATCTATATAACTTTGTCCTTTACCATTGCTAGTATAGCAACATCAGACTTTGCAAAACTATACAGTCTCCTTTATCCTATGACCAAATTTGTAAATTTTCATCAAATACTTCAGATTCACAGTGTTTTAAAGCACAACTCCTAGAGTAACCAAGTACGGATTCAGGTTCTGATGTGCCAATTTGTTGACTCACTGTTTTCCTCCAAAATGAGGATAATAACGATCCTATCTCATGGGATTGGTGGGATGGTTATAATATTATACATATTTTATTTGGAAATATCAGTTATAGCCCTAGCATAATATTAAGTGCTCTGCAAGTCTTAACTGAAGTAATCTTAACAACCTTATGTGGTAAGTACTCTTATTATCCTCACTGAGGTATACATAATATAAAGCATTTATTACTTAATAATAAGTGCTCAAAAATAGTCTTACTATTATTTTACTGTATTTGAAAGTAATTTTCACTTGTAATAACTTCAAATATACTTGTCCACTCTCATTGAGAATGAAATATGGCAATCTGGTAGTTTGATTTTACCTGTATCAATTATGTCAAGTAAAGTTGTAGGTTCACTGTATAGTTACTTTCCTTCTAGTTTTATAATTAAAATCATAGAAAATTTATGTAAATAAAATTAAAACACATGTACAATGTTGGGAATATAGATTGGTACAGCTGCTATGGAATAGAGTATGGAAGTTCCTCAAAATATTAAAAATTGAGCAACCATATGATCCAGCAATCTTACTTTTAGTACATATTAAAAAATGATATCGCTATTTCAAAGGAGTATCTGTGCCCCCATATTCACTGCAACATTATTTTCAATAGCCAAGACAAAAAAAAAATTTTTTTAAAAAACGATTTTAGATCATGAATCTGTGGGGTAAAATATGTCTGAACATTAATATAGTCACAAGGTTAAATCAACCAATTTTATATACTCACTGATACAACTAAGTTTTTCCAGTAATCCACAGTGCTCTCTTTTAAAGAGGCTGGTTCTTTCAAAATATAAGGTAAAGTGTTAGAAAGCATCATAAATAGCAAATGTTGTACCAATGAGATTCAAAACTAATCTATATAACTTTGTCCTTTACCATTGCTAGTATAGCAACATCAGACTTTGCAAAACTATACAGTCTCCTTTATCCTATGACCAAATTTGTAAATTTTCATCAAATACTTCAGATTCACAGTGTTTTAAAGCACAACTCCTAGAGTAACCAAGTACGGATTCAGGTTCTGATGTGCCAATTTGTTGACTCACTGTTTTCCTCCAAAATGAGGATAATAACGATCCTATCTCATGGGATTGGTGGGATGGTTATAATATTATACATATTTTATTTGGAAATATCAGTTATAGCCCTAGCATAATATTAAGTGCTCTGCAAGTCTTAACTGAAGTAATCTTAACAACCTTATGTGGTAAGTACTCTTATTATCCTCACTGAGGTATACATAATATAAAGCATTTATTACTTAATAATAAGTGCTCAAAAATAGTCTTACTATTATTTTACTGTATTTGAAAGTAATTTTCACTTGTAATAACTTCAAATATACTTGTCCACTCTCATTGAGAATGAAATATGGCAATCTGGTAGTTTGATTTTACCTGTATCAATTATGTCAAGTAAAGTTGTAGGTTCACTGTATAGTTACTTTCCTTCTAGTTTTATAATTAAAATCATAGAAAATTTATGTAAATAAAATTAAAACACATGTACAATGTTGGGAATATAGATTGGTACAGCTGCTATGGAATAGAGTATGGAAGTTCCTCAAAATATTAAAAATTGAGCAACCATATGATCCAGCAATCTTACTTTTAGTACATATTAAAAAATGATATCGCTATTTCAAAGGAGTATCTGTGCCCCCATATTCACTGCAACATTATTTTCAATAGCCAAGACATGGAAAGAAATTTAGTGTTTATCAGTGGATGAATGGATAGAGAAAATGTGATGTATATGTATAATTGAATATTATTCAGCCAATAAAAAAAAATCTGAGAAAATCCTCCCATTTGCAACAACATGGGTGGATGCCAAGGGAATCATGCTATGTGAAAGTCAAAGAAGAAAATCATATATATATATATATATATATATATATATATATATATATATATATAATTTCATTATATGTGGCATTTAAACAAGGCTAAACGACAACAACAAAAACCTAAACTCATGGTACAGAGAAAAAATTATTGGTTGCCAGAAGCAGAAGGTATAAAAAGCATAGTAAAAAAACAGAGACATCACTTTGTGGACAAAATCTGTATAGTCAAGGCTATGGTTTTTCCAGTAGTCATGTATGGATGTGAGAGTTGGATTGTAAAGAATGCTGAGCACCAAAGAATTGATGCTTTTGAATTGTAGTGCTGGAGAATACTTCTGAGAGTCCCTTGGACAGCAAGGAGATCAAACTAGTCAATCCTAAAGGAAATCAGCCTTGAATATTCAGAGGAAGGACTGAGGTTGAAGCTGAAGCTCCCATAATTTGGCTGCCTGTTGTGAAGAGTCAACTCATTGAAAAAGACCTTGATTCTGGGAAAGACTGAGGGCAGGAGGAAAAGGGGACAACAGAGGTTGAGATGGTTGAATGGCATTGTCGACTCAATGGACATGAGTTTGAGCAAACTCCAGGAGTTAATGAAGGACAGGGGAAGCCTGATCTACTGCAGTTCATAGAGTTGCAAAGAGTCGGACATGACTTAGCAACTGATCAACAACAACAGAGACAGGAGGTAGGAAGTGGGGTCACAGTGGGTAAAGGTACAAACTACCATTTATAACTTTCCTTCTAGTTTTATAATTAAAATCATAGAAAATTTATGTAAATAAAATTAAAACACATGTACAATGTTGGGAATATAGATTGGTACAGCTGCTATGGAATAGAGTATGGAAGTTCCTCAAGATATTAAAAATTGAGCAACCATATGATCCAGCAATCTTACTTTTAGTACATATTAAAAAATGATATCGCTATTTCAAAGGAGTATCTGTGCCCCCATATTCACTGCAACATTATTTTCAATAGCCAAGACATGGAAAGAAATTTAGTGTTTATCAGTGGATGAATGGATAGAGAAAATGTGATGTATATGTATAATTGAATATTATTCAGCCAATAAAAAAAAATCTGAGAAAATCCTCCCATTTGCAACAACATGGGTGGATGCCAAGGGAATCATGCTATGTGAAAGTCAAAGAAGAAAATCATATATATATATATATATATATATATATATATATATATATATATATAATTTCTTTATATGTGGCATTTAAACAAGGCTAAACGACAACAACAAAAACCTAAACTCATGGTACAGAAAAAAAATTATTGGTTGCCAGAAGCAGAAGGTATAAAAAGCATAGTAAAAAAACAGAGACATCACTTTGTGGACAAAATCTGTATAGTCAAGGCTATGGTTTTTCCAGTAGTCATGTATGGATGTGAGAGTTGGATTGTAAAGAATGCTGAGCACCAAAGAATTGATGCTTTTGAATTGTAGTGCTGGAGAATACTTCTGAGAGTCCCTTGGACAGCAAGGAGATCAAACTAGTCAATCCTAAAGGAAATCAGCCTTGAATATTCAGAGGAAGGACTGAGGTTGAAGCTGAAGCTCCCATAATTTGGCTGCCTGTTGTGAAGAGTCAACTCATTGAAAAAGACCTTGATTCTGGGAAAGACTGAGGGCAGGAGGAAAAGGGGACAACAGAGGTTGAGATGGTTGAATGGCATTGTCGACTCAATGGACATGAGTTTGAGCAAACTCCAGGAGTTAATGAAGGACAGGGGAAGCCTGATCTACTGCAGTTCATAGAGTTGCAAAGAGTCGGACATGACTTAGCAACTGATCAACAACAACAGAGACAGGAGGTAGGAAGTGGGGTCACAGTGGGTAAAGGTACAAACTACCATTTATAACTGAAAGTTTCCAAGGAGGTAGATCTTAAACATTCTCATCACAAGAGAAAAATATTTATAATTATATGTAATGATGAATGTTAACATCTTGGTGAACAGTTTGCAATACACGTGTCAAATCTTTAATTCATCAATTTGCTGTGCTTAGTTGCTCAGTTGTGTCTGACTCTTTGTCGTCCCATGTACGGTTGCTGTCCATGTTCCTCCATGGTATTTCCCAGGCAAGAAAACTAGAGTAGGGTGCCATTTCCTATGCCAGGGGATCATCCTGATCCAGGAATTGAACTGGTGTCTCTCGTGTTTTCTGCACTGGAAGGCAGATTATTTACTGCCAGTGCCACCTGGGAAGCCCTATACATAAATTATCTTTCAACAAAAAAAATAAATAAAATTATTGGATAAACTCTTATGAACTTATATATCAAATTAATTTGACTAGAACTGGAACGGCGAGAAATGATCATTACTAAGGTTTAATACGTGTCAATCACTTTATCAACGATATTTTATTTAATTTTGCTGCATTTGGTGAAACTAGCTTTGTTACTTCCACTGTACACATGAAGAAATGTTTGGGAATTGATCAGAACCAGAAATGTTATGCCCAAGAAAAGTTCTGTTTATCTTGTTATATTTTTAATACAGCTGAAAAAAACTAAGGCTGAATACCCTAAAAAATGTGTATGAACTCTCTAATGTGTACAAGAACTAGTCACTAAATATAGAATACTCCTTAAGTTCATACTAATAACAAATATTAAAGCAATATCATAAACTTAGCTTTCCTGATGTATTTCATTTTTGAATCATATTTTTATTACTGTGAAACACACATGCTTCAAAGAGCTATGATTTTCAGTTGAATAAAACGAACACCATTTGCCAACATTGCCCCCATCTGTCGTCTAAGAATTAGACATCTGAAAACTTTGGAAACCTCTGTGGCTCATTCTGAATTATTATCTCCCCCAGTGCCACAACAAGTGACCACTATACTCCCACCTGGCTTTGGGGTTAAACATTCTCAGCATTATTATTATAGCTGTTCCATCTCTGTATGCCCTAAATAATATAGATTACTTTGGAAAAACTAAGTACTTAGCACAAACCTGGCAGAATAAGGGAAGGGAACTGCTCTGCCATTCTACTGCTAGGGGAAGGCCCATGTAGATAAGCAGAGCAAGACCAGTAGAGCAGATCCCATGGTTCACTCACTCTTTGGCTCTAGTTTCTCTGACTGTTTACAAGAATCCCTGTGGCTTAGGTAGCAACTGATCATTTGGAGTCCTGGGAAACAAGGGGCTCACCTGAGTTGTAGCATCTAGTCAGACCCATGGCAAGGCATCTGGCCAGGCTTTTGCTGCTCATGACTCTGCTACACAGAAATAGGCTAAAGCAAGTCACCTCAGATGGGACAGAGGACTTGTCCTTTTCTTATTTATTCCATAAGGGCTTTAGAAGTTGGCTATCTACCAAGGTCTTTACTTTATCTCCTTTTTCCTCTGTAATTAAAATTTTTTTCAGAAAAACAAAACATTGAATTACACTGAAAGTTACATAGCTTGATTAACTATACTAGCTGGAAAACTACTAGTTATGCTGAGTCAAGGATGAAATGTATCTAACTCCAACTGCAGTTATATTCAACTTCTAGAGGCAGAATACATGAACTTCTGTTTAAATGGGACTTTCAAGGCAATTTGAGCTGTAAATATTAATTTGCTACATGAACTGCTGTCCATTGTTTGGGAATTGATAAAAAATGAAAAAGTTTTTATTTTATTTTTTAATACAGCTGAAAAAAACTAAGGCTGAATACCCTAAAAAATGTGTATGAACTCTCTAATGTGTACAAGAACTAGTCACTAAATATAGAATACTCCTTAAGTTCATACTAATAACAAATATTAAAGCAATATCATAAACTTAGCTTTCCTGATGTATTTCATTTTTGAATCATATTTTTATTACTGTGAAACACACATGCTTCAAAGAGCTATGATTTTCAGTTGAATAAAACGAACACCATTTGCCAACATTGCCCCCATCTGTCGTCTAAGAATTAGACATCTGAAAACTTTGGAAACCTCTGTGGCTCATTCTGAATTATTATCTCCCCCAGTGCCACAACAAGTGACCACTATACTCCCACCTGGCTTTGGGGTTAAACATTCTCAGCATTATTATTATAGCTGTTCCATCTCTGTATGCCCTAAATAATATAGATTACTTTGGAAAAACTAAGTACTTAGCACAAACCTGGCAGAATAAGGGAAGGGAACTGCTCTGCCATTCTACTGCTAGGGGAAGGCCCATGTAGATAAGCAGAGCAAGACCAGTAGAGCAGATCCCATGGTTCACTCACTCTTTGGCTCTAGTTTCTCTGACTGTTTACAAGAATCCCTGTGGCTTAGGTAGCAACTGATCATTTGGAGTCCTGGGAAACAAGGGGCTCACCTGAGTTGTAGCATCTAGTCAGACCCATGGCAAGGCATCTGGCCAGGCTTTTGCTGCTCATGACTCTGCTACACAGAAATAGGCTAAAGCAAGTCACCTCAGATGGGACAGAGGACTTGTCCTTTTCTTATTTATTCCATAAGGGCTTTAGAAGTTGGCTATCTACCAAGGTCTTTACTTTATCTCCTTTTTCCTCTGTAATTAAAATTTTTTTCAGAAAAACAAAACATTGAATTACACTGAAAGTTACATAGCTTGATTAACTATACTAGCTGGAAAACTACTAGTTATGCTGAGTCAAGGATGAAATGTATCTAACTCCAACTGCAGTTATATTCAACTTCTAGAGGCAGAATACATGAACTTCTGTTTAAATGGGACTTTCAAGGCAATTTGAGCTGTAAATATTATGTACAGTGCTGTGCTTGGTCTCTCAGCCACGTCCAGCTCTTTGCAACCCCTATGGACTGCAGCACTCCAGGCTTCCCTGTCCATGGGGTCCAGGCAAGAATACTGGAATCAGTTGCCCTTCCCTTCTCCAGGGGACCTTCTTGATCCAGGAATTGAACCGGGGTTTCCTGCATTGCAAGCAGATTCTTTATCATCTGAGTCTCCAAGGAAACCCAAGAATATTGGAGCTGGTAGCCTATCCCTTCTCCAGGGGATCTTCCTGATCCAGTAATTGAACAAGGCTCTCCTGCATTACAGGCAGATTCTTTAGTAGCTGAGCTACCAAGGAAGCCCTTGGCAGACCATAAATGCCTTATGACATCCCTAAAGTAAGGCAAAAAAGGAAAAAAAAACAAATTAAGTGAAATTAGTGAATCCACTGCTTTGATAGACCACAAAGCAAACCTAGTTGACCAACTTCTAGTGTATATGGTATAACCTGAACAAAAAATAAATGTCCGCTTTTCCACAGAGCATTAATTCTTAGCTTACCCTTCTTTTATGGTAAAATGAACTTCAGTTCCTATAGGTATAGCTCAAACCATTTTTATTAACTTCATTATATTGCTATGCTAGTAAATTTAAAATTGAGAACTCTGCCAAGGGTCATATTTACTTTATACATACTACTCTGATTCTTTATTAACATCAGAAGTCACTTGGTGAATGTTAGCTGTCTGAATATATGAAATACTTTTATGCATCACTTCACTTTATCCACCAAAGCAATAATAGTAGAAGCACAGACTAAATGAGTTAGAAAGGCACTTAGAAATTCTCTTCCAACTTTCTGCCAGAAGTTTTTCTGGAAGAGGTATGCATATAAATTGTTTTTAAATTAATATGGTTACTTAGAAGTTGGCTATCTACCAAGGTCTTTACTTTGATCTCCTTTTTCCTCTGTAATTAAAATTTTTTTCAGAAAAACAAAACATTGAATTACACTGAAAGTTACATAGCTTGATTAACTATACTAGCTGGAAAACTACTAGTTATGCTGAGTCAAGGATGAAATGTATCTAACTCCAACTGCAGTTATATTCAACTTCTAGAGGCAGAATACATGAACTTCTGTTTAAATGGGACTTTCAAGGCAATTTGAGCTGTAAATATTATGTACAGTGCTGTGCTTGGTCTCTCAGCCACGTCCAGCTCTTTGCAACCCCTATGGACTGCAGCACTCCAGGCTTCCCTGTCCATGGGGTCCAGGCAAGAATACTGGAATCAGTTGCCCTTCCCTTCTCCAGGGGACCTTCTTGATCCAGGAATTGAACCGGGGTTTCCTGCATTGCAAGCAGATTCTTTATCATCTGAGTCTCCAAGGAAACCCAAGAATATTGGAGCTGGTAGCCTATCCCTTCTCCAGGGGATCTTCCTGATCCAGTAATTGAACAAGGCTCTCCTGCATTACAGGCAGATTCTTTAGTAGCTGAGCTACCAAGGAAGCCCTTGGCAGACCATAAATGCCTTATGACATCCCTAAAGTAAGGCAAAAAAGGAAAAAAAAACAAATTAAGTGAAATTAGTGAATCCACTGCTTTGATAGACCACAAAGCAAACCTAGTTGACCAACTTCTAGTGTATATGGTATAACCTGAACAAAAAATAAATGTCCGCTTTTCCACAGAGCATTAATTCTTAGCTTACCCTTCTTTTATGGTAAAATGAACTTCAGTTCCTATAGGTATAGCTCAAACCATTTTTATTAACTTCATTATATTGCTATGCTAGTAAATTTAAAATTGAGAACTCTGCCAAGGGTCATATTTACTTTATACATACTACTCTGATTCTTTATTAACATCAGAAGTCACTTGGTGAATGTTAGCTGTCTGAATATATGAAATACTTTTATGCATCACTTCACTTTATCCACCAAAGCAATAATAGTAGAAGCACAGACTAAATGAGTTAGAAAGGCACTTAGAAATTCTCTTCCAACTTTCTGCCAGAAGTTTTTCTGGAAGAGGTATGCATATAAATTGTTTTTAAATTAATATGGTTACTTTCTATTAGAGAAATCTGAGGCCCAAAATATCATTCCCAATGTTAAACAGCATCTTACAATCCTGAACTGGTCACTAATTTTCACTCCAAGATGTTATTACCTTAAAATAAATTCGTAGCTTAAAGAAAATTAGCTTCTTATCCTGTGAGAGAAATTTTCTTATGATAAAGGTCAAATTTATCAAATAACTCTCGCTTCTCAGATATTCTCATAGCTGGTGTTAAATTTATTCCATAGAAATTGTGGCCAGATAAAAGTCCAAACATTTGTCTGGATCTATAAACTTCATCTCTTAGCTGAAGCCCAGAGCAGTGAATTCGACTCTGAAAAAAGCATCACTATTCCTCTCTGGTCTTATTTTTAAAGGAAGCAAGAAACTAAGGCCCATTCCAGTTAACACTATATTTGATTCTGTTTCTTTATTTTAAAATAACAGGACACTTATCTTCATTTTCAACAGCTTTGGGGATAGAGACTAATCTGAATAACCTGAAGTCAGGTGAGAACTTAGGAAAACATCCAATGATATGATGCTTTTCTCCAAATTCTACTTCTTTTATCTTGTTCCCCATCTCAGTTAGTGGCACTCCAATTTTCTAGCTGTTAAAGAAAAAAGACTGCTGGACTCATCCTTAACTTCCTGTCTTTGATACCCTAAGAAGTTTAAATTAGAAAATCTTCTCAACTGTACCTTAAAATGCATCCAAAATCTGAGCACATCTTGCTCCCACCCTAGTCCAGGCAAAATCATTGCTATAGTCACCATCCTGCTTTCACCTAATTACAGCCACCATCATCCATGGAAGACTACTCTTTATTACAATAGCAATCAGGGTTTAACTATATACATACTACTCTGATTCTTTATTAACATCAGAAGTCACTTGGTGAATGTTAGCTGTCTGAATATATGAAATACTTTTATGCATCACTTCACTTTATCCACCAAAGCAATAATAGTAGAAGCACAGACTAAATGAGTTAGAAAGGCACTTAGAAATTCTCTTCCAACTTTCTGCCAGAAGTTTTTCTGGAAGAGGTATGCATATAAATTGTTTTTAAATTAATATGGTTACTTTCTATTAGAGAAATCTGAGGCCCAAAATATCATTCCCAATGTTAAACAGCATCTTACAATCCTGAACTGGTCACTAATTTTCACTCCAAGATGTTATTACCTTAAAATAAATTCGTAGCTTAAAGAAAATTAGCTTCTTATCCTGTGAGAGAAATTTTCTTATGATAAAGGTCAAATTTATCAAATAACTCTCGCTTCTCAGATATTCTCATAGCTGGTGTTAAATTTATTCCATAGAAATTGTGGCCAGATAAAAGTCCAAACATTTGTCTGGATCTATAAACTTCATCTCTTAGCTGAAGCCCAGAGCAGTGAATTCGACTCTGAAAAAAGCATCACTATTCCTCTCTGGTCTTATTTTTAAAGGAAGCAAGAAACTAAGGCCCATTCCAGTTAACACTATATTTGATTCTGTTTCTTTATTTTAAAATAACAGGACACTTATCTTCATTTTCAACAGCTTTGGGGATAGAGACTAATCTGAATAACCTGAAGTCAGGTGAGAACTTAGGAAAACATCCAATGATATGATGCTTTTCTCCAAATTCTACTTCTTTTATCTTGTTCCCCATCTCAGTTAGTGGCACTCCAATTTTCTAGCTGTTAAAGAAAAAAGACTGCTGGACTCATCCTTAACTTCCTGTCTTTGATACCCTAAGAAGTTTAAATTAGAAAATCTTCTCAACTGTACCTTAAAATGCATCCAAAATCTGAGCACATCTTGCTCCCACCCTAGTCCAGGCAAAATCATTGCTATAGTCACCATCCTGCTTTCACCTAATTACAGCCACCATCATCCATGGAAGACTACTCTTTATTACAATAGCAATCAGGGTAACACTTTTAAAACATTAATCAGATTCAAAACCCTACATCAGCTCCTTGTCCCAAAACAAAAGCAACTTTTTTACCATGACCATAAGCCCCGGCACAATCTGACTTTGGATTGGTTCTTTACATGGAGCCTGTACGGGAGCCCAACCTCACTCAGTCTTTTTGCTCCAGCCACTCTGACCTCACTGCTCTTCCTTTATGTGCAAGCATGTTTGTGGTTTTTTCCTTCCTTTATGCTCTGCCTGATATCTGAGTATACACTCTGTTTCTTCAAGTCTTCACTTAAGTCATCTTTTCATTGAAGTCTCCCCTATTTACTATTTAAAGTAAAATCCAAACCTCTAACATTTCTGGTTTTTATTTCATCTTACCACATATCATCAACATCTACATATTTCACTGATAATGTCTTGTTTCTTATCTATTTCTCTCGCAATAATGTAGATTCTATGAAGAAATAAGGTTTTCCCTAATGTATTCCCAACGCACCTAGTAAATTCTTGATAAATGTCTACTGAACCAAGATTAGGAAAAAAGTGAAACTCTCGCTGTTTGCAGATGGCATGATATTCTGCTTAGAAAACCCTAAAGATGCCACCAGAAAATTACTAGAATTTTACTAATCAATGAACACAGTAAAAGTTGTAGGATATAAAATTAATACACAGAATTCCCTTGAATTCCTATATACTAACAACAAAAAATCAGAAAGTGAAAATAAGGAAATCATCCAATTCATCACTGCAAAAAAAATAAAATAAAATACTAGGAATAAACTTACACAAAGAGACAAAAGAATCTATATGCAGAAAACTATAAGACACTGATGAAAGAAATAAAAGACCATACACACACACACACACACACACACAGACATACCATGTTCCTGGATTGGAAAAATCAGTACAGTGAAAATGACTACACTAATCAAAGCAATCTACATTTTCAATGTAATCCCTAATAAACTAACAATGTTCTTTCACAAAAATAGACAAAAAGGGCTTCCCTGGTGGTCCAGTGGGTAAAGAATCTGCCTTGCAGTGCAAGGGGCGCCAGTTCAATCCCTGGCATGGGAAGATCCCACATGCTACAGAGCGGCTTGACCAATGTGTCTGACTACCAAGCCGGAGCTCTGGAGCACATGTACCCAGAGCCAGTGCTCTGCAGCGAGAGAGGTCACTGCCATGGGAGGCCCACACAGGCCAAAGAACAAAGATAAATAAATGAAAGATCAATAGAAGAGGCCAAAAATTTTTAAAAAAAGACAAAAAATCTAAAAACTTGTATGAAAACACGAAAGACTCCAAACAGCTAAAGTAATCTTGAGAAGAAAAGCTAGAGGAATCAACCCTCCTAACTTCAGACTACTAAAACACCACCATCATCAAGACAGTATGATACTGGCACAAAAATAGAAATACAGACCAATGGAACAAGACAAAAAGTTAAGGGATAAACCCACACCTATGGACATCTTGTCTTTGACAAAGGAGGCAAGAATATACAATGGAGAAAAGATAGCCTCTTCAATAAGTGCTGCAGGGAAAACTGGACAACGACCTGCAAAAATATGAAACTTGAACACCTCCTTATATCATACATGAAAATAAACTCAAAATGAATTAAAGACCTGAATGTAAAGCCAGAAACTATGAAGCTCTTAGAGGAAAACATAGGCAGTACACTCCTTGATATAAATCACAGCAATATCCTCTATGACCCATCTCTTAGAGTGATGGAAATAAAAACAAAAATAAACAAATAAACTTGAGCTTTTGCACAGCAAAGGAAACCATAAACAAGGTAAAAAGACAGCCCTCAGAATGGGAGAAAATAATAGCAAATGAAACAACTGACAAATTATTAGTCTCCAAAATATACAAACAGCTCGAGCTCGTGTAGCTCAATACCAGAAAAACAAACAACCTCATTAAAAGTAACATGGAAACTTATATTGCCATATGTAAAAGAGATAGCCAATGAGTATTTGCTGTGTGACTCAGGGAATCAAACAGGGGCTCTGTAACGGCCTAGAGGGATAGGATGGGGAGGGAGATCAGGGGAGGTTCAAGAGGGAGGGGACATATGTATACCTATGCTGACTCATGTTGATGTTTGGCAGAAACTGAACAAAATTCTGTAAAGCAATTATCCTTCAATGAAAAAAATACATTATTTTTAAAAAAAAAAGAATGAAAGAAAAACATGGACAGAAGACCTAAAGAGCTATTTCTCCAAATAAGACATGCAGATGCCTAATAAACACATGCAAAGATGTTTAACATCATTAATTATTAGATAAATGCAAATCAAAACTACAATGAGGTATCACTTCAGAGCAGTCAGAATGATCGTCATCAAAAAAATCTACAAACAATAGACGCTAGAGAGGGTATGGAGAAAAGGGAACTCTCTTGCATTGTTGGTAGGAATGTAAATTGATACATACACTATAAATAACACTAGGCAGATTCCTTGAAAAACTAGAAATAAAACCATGTGACCCAACAATCCCACTACTGGGTATATATCCATAAACCATAATTGAAAAGGACATATATACCTCAATGTTCATTGCAGCACTGTATTTACAATAGCTAGGATGCAACCCAGATGTTCCTCAACAGATGAATGGTTAAAGAAGTTGTGGTACATACAATGAAATAGTACTCAGCCATAAGAAGGAATGCAATTGAGTCAGTTCTGATGAAGTGAATGAACCTAGAACCTGTTATACAGTGATGAAAGTCAGAAAGAGAAAAACAAGTATCACATATCATCACATAAATATTTAATCTAGAAAGTTGGTACTAATCAATCCATTTTCAGGGTAGCAATGCAGATGGAGACACAGAGAAGAGACTTGTGTACACAGTGGAGGAAAGAATGCATGGGACGAATTGCGAGAGTGGCATTGAAACATACACACTGCTATATGTAAAATAGATAGCTAATCTCAAGCTTGGCTCACTGTGACAACCTTGAGGATGGGGTGGTAGGTGGGAGGGAGGTTCAAGAGGGAGGAGACAGATGCATACCTATGGCTGACTCATGTTGATCTATGTAGAAATGACACAATATTTTAAAGCGGTTATCTTCCAATTAAAAATAAATAAATTATAAAGCTCTATTAGTTTAGAAACAATGTCAAGAACGAAAAGGAGACATTTTAGCTGATTCTACAGATGCTAAAAGGATAATACAATTGTATGAACTACTTTATGGCTGTAAGTTTGACAATCTGGAGAACTGTAGATATGCACCAAAATAATAATCCGAGAACTACAAGATAAAGCAATTATCCTTCAATGAAAAAAATACATTATTTTTAAAAAAAAAAGAATGAAAGAAAAACATGGACAGAAGACCTAAAGAGCTATTTCTCCAAATAAGACATGCAGATGCCTAATAAACACATGCAAAGATGTTTAACATCATTAATTATTAGATAAATGCAAATCAAAACTACAATGAGGTATCACTTCAGAGCAGTCAGAATGATCGTCATCAAAAAAATCTACAAACAATAGACGCTAGAGAGGGTATGGAGAAAAGGGAACTCTCTTGCATTGTTGGTAGGAATGTAAATTGATACATACACTATAAATAACACTAGGCAGATTCCTTGAAAAACTAGAAATAAAACCATGTGACCCAACAATCCCACTACTGGGTATATATCCATAAACCATAATTGAAAAGGACATATATACCTCAATGTTCATTGCAGCACTGTATTTACAATAGCTAGGATGCAACCCAGATGTTCCTCAACAGATGAATGGTTAAAGAAGTTGTGGTACATACAATGAAATAGTACTCAGCCATAAGAAGGAATGCAATTGAGTCAGTTCTGATGAAGTGAATGAACCTAGAACCTGTTATACAGTGATGAAAGTCAGAAAGAGAAAAACAAGTATCACATATCATCACATAAATATTTAATCTAGAAAGTTGGTACTAATCAATCCATTTTCAGGGTAGCAATGCAGATGGAGACACAGAGAAGAGACTTGTGTACACAGTGGAGGAAAGAATGCATGGGACAATTGCGAGAGTGGCATTGAAACATACACACTGCTATATGTAAAATAGATAGCTAATCTCAAGCTTGGCTCACTGTGACAACCTTGAGGATGGGGTGGTAGGTGGGAGGGAGGTTCAAGAGGGAGGAGACAGATGCATACCTATGGCTGACTCATGTTGATCTATGTAGAAATGACACAATATTTTAAAGCGGTTATCTTCCAATTAAAAATAAATAAATTATAAAGCTCTATTAGTTTAGAAACAATGTCAAGAACGAAAAGGAGACATTTTAGCTGATTCTACAGATGCTAAAAGGATAATACAATTGTATGAACTACTTTATGGCTGTAAGTTTGACAATCTGGAGAACTGTAGATATGACACCAAAATAATAATCCATGAATTAAAAAAAAACTGGTAAATTGGGCTTCATCAAGATAAAGAACTTTCACTTTTTGTAGGACAATGTTAATAGAATTAAAAGGCAAGCCACAGATTGTTTGCAAATTACCTACCTGATAAAAGACTTGTATTCAGAATATATAAAGAATAACAATAATATATAAAGAATAAATCTAATAAATAATAAAATTCAATTAAAGAGAAAAAATAACCCAATGAAACAAAGAACTTAACTAAAAATAAGCAATGATTTGACAGACACTTTATCAGAAAATATATATGGATGACAAATAAGTATAGGAAAAGATGCTCAATATTATTAGCCATTAAATAAATACAAATGATAACCTTTATATGATATTGGTGCCTACCTATTAGGATGACTAAAATTAACAACAATGATCACACTATGTTTTGGTATGGATGCAGGACAACTAGAACTTTTTTCTACTCCTTTTGTTAATTGTACAAGACTCCTAGTTTAATTGTATCCTCTCCTGTGAGTACTGCAAAGCTTAGATAGGTTAATGCATTGTTGCTCTTTGGGGGTGGGAGATGAGGTTACATATCCTCAAAATTTTTGGCTATCTATTATCATTCCAGTCAGAGACTTTTCTAGTTTGCTTCTTTTATCTTTCACTACCTAACAGTAAAATGGGACTTTTCACATCATTTTTGCCGGGAAGGTATACATTTTCAAGAATGCTCAACATATAACCTGTAGCCCTTTCCCTAGAGTTCATGTTCTGATCAACCAGGGCACATTTTTTTAGTATTTTTCAGATTTACGGGTCAGCTTGGTCTTTCTGACAGTGGTTTTAAATCAACCTTGACACTATTCACTTCACTAGCTTTCATCCTTCTTCCATAATTTTTCTTGGTCTGGGAAGAGGTTCAAAAAATGTCAACTCATGTTGATCTATGTAGAAATGACACAATATTTTAAAGCGGTTATCTTCCAATTAAAAATAAATAAATTATAAAGCTCTATTAGTTTAGAAACAATGTCAAGAACGAAAAGGAGACATTTTAGCTGATTCTACAGATGCTAAAAGGATAATACAATTGTATGAACTACTTTATGGCTGTAAGTTTGACAATCTGGAGAACTGTAGATATGACACCAAAATAATAATCCATGAATTAAAAAAAAACTGGTAAATTGGGCTTCATCAAGATAAAGAACTTTCACTTTTTGTAGGACAATGTTAATAGAATTAAAAGGCAAGCCACAGATTGTTTGCAAATTACCTACCTGATAAAAGACTTGTATTCAGAATATATAAAGAATAACAATAATATATAAAGAATAAATCTAATAAATAATAAAATTCAATTAAAGAGAAAAAATAACCCAATGAAACAAAGAACTTAACTAAAAATAAGCAATGATTTGACAGACACTTTATCAGAAAATATATATGGATGACAAATAAGTATAGGAAAAGATGCTCAATATTATTAGCCATTAAATAAATACAAATGATAACCTTTATATGATATTGGTGCCTACCTATTAGGATGACTAAAATTAACAACAATGATCACACTATGTTTTGGTATGGATGCAGGACAACTAGAACTTTTTTCTACTCCTTTTGTTAATTGTACAAGACTCCTAGTTTAATTGTATCCTCTCCTGTGAGTACTGCAAAGCTTAGATAGGTTAATGCATTGTTGCTCTTTGGGGGTGGGAGATGAGGTTACATATCCTCAAAATTTTTGGCTATCTATTATCATTCCAGTCAGAGACTTTTCTAGTTTGCTTCTTTTATCTTTCACTACCTAACAGTAAAATGGGACTTTTCACATCATTTTTGCCGGGAAGGTATACATTTTCAAGAATGCTCAACATATAACCTGTAGCCCTTTCCCTAGAGTTCATGTTCTGATCAACCAGGGCACATTTTTTTAGTATTTTTTCAGATTTAAGGGTCAGCTTGGTCTTTCTGACAGTGGTTTTAAATCAACCTTGACACTATTCACTTCACTAGCTTTCATCCTTCTTCCATAATTTTTCTTGGTCTGTCCTTGTTTGTGCCAAAGCAAACCAGGGTGGAGGAGGGTCAGAAGGATGAGATCTTGCACTAGGACTTAGTGCGTCTTTTCTTTTTTATTATGGTTATTTGGAAGTTTGATCATTCTCTTTCACATCTTTACTGTGGACTATTTAAAAATTTCCTACTTATTGAAACATACCTTCAAGTTTACTTGTCTTGTTCCTCTGGAAAAACTGAAACTAAGAAGGATTAAGCTATCAATTCAAAGATCACACATTTAGTAGGTCACAAATCTGGGATGAAAATCAAGTTCTGACTCTAAAGTCAAAATGCTGTAGCACACTACCTTTCTATTACCTTTCCAGCTTAGACTATTACGTGTTTACTCCAAAAATGTTATTGCTTTAAGATGTTTAATGTAATTTTTTGTTTCTTCTGTGGTTATATAAAAATCAGTGTTAACAAAATTGAGTACTAGACTTTTACTGTATATTTCTTTTCTTTCTTTTTTTTGGTAAAGATTTATTTATTTATTTATTTTTGGGCGGGGGTTAGGTTGGGGAGGGAGGGGAGCAGGCAGACCACTTCTAATGGTCTTTCATTTGTCTGTTTTCATCCATCTTTGTTCCTTGGCTCCTGTGGGCCTCCCATCGCGGTGGCACCTGTCGTCTGTCGTTGCTGAGCGCTGGCTCTGGGTGCATGCGCGCCAGAGCTCCAGCTCGGTAATTGGACACATGGGTCCAGCCGCTCCGCGGCACTTGGGATCTTCCCAGGCCAGGGATCGAACCGGCGCCGCTTGCACTGCAAGGCGGTGTCCTTACCCACTGGACCACCAGGGGAAGCCCTATTGTGAAATATTTTAAATCAACAGTAGCAGAAATAAAACACAGATTCCACTAATAATTGGAGACTAACTGTGTGATAAAACTAACTATAATCTTCAGTAAAGAGCAAAAGTTCTGTATTTCCCTTTAGGTTAGATAGTTTTCCACAAATACTTCTCTGAAATGGAAACAGAACAAATTGAAAAGACCAAACCTATTCATTTGTGAAAAAATATAACTAATCACTATTCAGATACTCTCCTCTACTTGCAATGATTATTTAAGTATTATAATATAAATGGAAAAACGTTGTTAACAATCTTTCTGATGTATTAAAAGATTAAAAATCGATGCAGTGATTCCATGTGAAATTTTCTGCCCCTCCCATGTCAACACTTGAGGAAAACATTCCGTCCTCTCTCACTTCTCTGCCCCTATATTGCATTGTGGTTTTAAAATTATAACAGCTAATTTGGAAGATATCTCCCTAAACTAGACAGGCTCTCTCCTTGCCAAAGTCAATGTGGGATTACTCAGTGAAAGTCAGCTGCCTGCCTCTAATTGGTTCATTAGCATTTTTCCAATCTGAAAGTAGTCTCTCATTCATGCTACTTTTTATCTTCAATGTGGTCTTACTTTCACAAATTTCAGATTGTGGGCCCATCAAGGCCACTATCGTGAATATCTAAAGACAGGGACTTCAATGTCTGTCAGATTGCTTTTATCCCTTAGATTTGAATGTATTTATGTCAAAATGTAATTCTACCATATTGTAGGAACTTTTATTTCAAGATTGGGTCTTTCATTTCAATATTCTCCATTTCCCTCGAAACAAAAACAGTGAGTAGCAGAAGTCGGAAATATGTGAATACAGTGCTATACACATGATTTATAAAATATAGGAATATTTGATACCACTAGTTATCTGTGGGTAGGTGCTAGAATTTTCTACAGTTTGTTTGCAATATCCTAAAATTTGTATTTCTTAGTAGGAGGTTCATAATTACAATATTTTTGCCTGATTAGAATTTCTTTATTTTTTCCTAAAAAAAGTTAAAATTGAAGGTTCACAATACTATGATTTAACATATGCACACATAGCTAAACTATCACTACAGTCAAACTAATTAACATATCCATTTACTCAGAGTTACCTTTTCTGTAAGGGTAAGGGCACTGGCAGTCTACTTTCCTAGCAAATTTCCAGTATTCAATGCATAATTATTAACTATAATGATAATGCTATATATAAGTTCTCTAGCCAGGTAATCTTATATAACTGCAACTTTGTACCTTTTGACCAATATCTTCTCATTTATCCTATTTCTCTGTCCCTAGTAACCATTCCCCTGTCCCTGGTAACCACCATTTTACTTATGTTTCTGTGTATTCAATTTGGTTAGATTCTACATGTAAAGTGAGATCAGCCTGAAATCTTTTAAAAATATTTTATATCTCTTTTGATTTAAAATGAAAATATCTGCTTCATTCACTTTTCCATTATTTCTCAATTTCTTTCCCTTAGAAATATATAGTAGGGCTTCCCCTGGTGGTCCAGTGGGTAAGGACACTGCTATGCAGTGCAAGGGGCGCTGGTTTGATCCCTGGCCTGGGAAGATCCCACATGCTGCGGAGCGGCTGGACCCATGTGTCCAATTACCGAGCCGGAGCTCTGGCGCGCATGCGCCGGGAGCCAGCACTCTGCAGCGACAGACGCCACCGGGATGGGAGGCCCACAGGAGCCAAAGAACAAAGACAGATAAAAAATGGAGAAATGAAAGACCAACAGAAGTGGTCCACCTACTCCCCTCCCTCCCCAACCCGACCCCCGCCCAAAATAAATAAATAAATAAATCTTTAAAAAAAAAAAAAAGAAGAAAAGAAATATACAGTAAAAGTCTAGTACTCAATTTTGTTAACACTGATTTTTATATAACCACAGAAGAAACAAAAAATTACATTAAACATCTTATAGCAATAACATTTTTGGAGTAAACACGTAATAGTCTAAGCTGGAAAGGTAATAGAAAGGTAGTGTGCTACAGCATTTTGACTTTAGAGTCAGAACTTGATTTTCATCCCAGATTTGTGACCTACTAAATGTGTGATCTTTGAATTGATAGCTTAATCCTTCTTAACCACTAGTAAGGTTTTCTAACATTAAATTTGCAGTATTAAAACATACCCTAAATTTCTTTATTTTTTCCTAAAAAAAGTTAAAATTGAAGGTTCACAATACTATGATTTAACATATGCACACATAGCTAAACTATCACTACAGTCAAACTAATTAACATATCCATTTACTCAGAGTTACCTTTTCTGTAAGGGTAAGGGCACTGGCAGTCTACTTTCCTAGCAAATTTCCAGTATTCAATGCATAATTATTAACTATAATGATAATGCTATATATAAGTTCTCTAGCCAGGTAATCTTATATAACTGCAACTTTGTACCTTTTGACCAATATCTTCTCATTTATCCTATTTCTCTGTCCCTAGTAACCATTCCCCTGTCCCTGGTAACCACCATTTTACTTATGTTTCTGTGTATTCAATTTGGTTAGATTCTACATGTAAAGTGAGATCAGCCTGAAATCTTTTAAAAATATTTTATATCTCTTTTGATTTAAAATGAAAATATCTGCTTCATTCACTTTTCCATTATTTCTCAATTTTTTTCCCCTTAGAAATATATAGTAGGGCTTCCCCTGGTGGTCCAGTGGGTAAGGACACTGCTATGCAGTGCAAGGGGCGCTGGTTTGATCCCTGGCCTGGGAAGATCCCACATGCTGCGGAGCGGCTGGACCCATGTGTCCAATTACCGAGCCGGAGCTCTGGCGCGCATGCGCCGGGAGCCAGCACTCTGCAGCGACAGACGCCACCGGGATGGGAGGCCCACAGGAGCCAAAGAACAAAGACAGATAAAAAATGGAGAAATGAAAGACCAACAGAAGTGGTCCACCTACTCCCCTCCCTCCCCAACCCGACCCCCGCCCAAAATAAATAAATAAATAAATCTTTAAAAAAAAAAAAAAGAAGAAAAGAAATATACAGTAAAAGTCTAGTACTCAATTTTGTTAACACTGATTTTTATATAACCACAGAAGAAACAAAAAATTACATTAAACATCTTATAGCAATAACATTTTTGGAGTAAACACGTAATAGTCTAAGCTGGAAAGGTAATAGAAAGGTAGTGTGCTACAGCATTTTGACTTTAGAGTCAGAACTTGATTTTCATCCCAGATTTGTGACCTACTAAATGTGTGATCTTTGAATTGATAGCTTAATCCTTCTTAGTTTCAGTTTTTCCAGAGGAACAAGACAAGTAAACTTGAAGGTATGTTTCAATAAGTAGGAAATTTTTAAATAGTCCACAGTAAAGATGCTTAGTCTTAGAATTTTTAGGATTTGATGATTGACTAAAAGAAAAAGACAAGATAAAGGAAAGAAAGTAGGAAGACACTCATTTGGCTTGGAGGAATATATATATGAGTTGAAACCTAAACAATGTGGATGAATTAGCCAGATACAAGTGGAGCAATGGAGAAGAGAATGTTCTAGAAAGAGAAAGTACATGAACCAAAGGTAGATAATAAGCATGAAGATAGCAGGTCCCTGGAGCTCAAGGTAGTTTAGTTATACTTGCTATTCAAGTGTAATAGATTAGTTAGCAATTATGATGGGAAGAAAATGGCATCCCAAACATGAAAGACGTTATGAGACATAATCTGTGTTTAAACTTAATCCTTAGGGTGATGTGGAGACAGTGAAAGCTTCTAAATAAGACTTAGAGTGGACAGGAGTAAGCACATGAGGCATGATGACCAGTTAGGAGACTATGGCTAAAAGCTGGGTGCCATGTCATGCGGACCTAACATAGGGCAGCAGGAATAGGGACTAAGTAACACACCAGGAAAGCTTTCTCTGACCACTTGGATAAGATCATCTCTGTGCAGTCACTCAATCGTGTCCAACTCTTTGCAACCATATAGACTAGCACACCAGACTTCTCTGACTTTCACCATCTCCTGGAAGCTACTCAAACTCAAATCTACTGAGTCGGTGATGCCATCAACCATCTCATCCTCTGTTGCCCCCTTCTCCTCTTGCTTTATATTTCTCTTGGCATCAGGGTCTTTTCCAATGTTGCCCCCTTCTCTTACTTTATATTTCTCTTGGCATCAGGGTCTTTTCCAATGAGTTGTCTCTTTACATCAGGTAGCCAAAGTATTGGAGCTCCAGCTTCAGCATCAATCCTTACAATGAACATACAGGGTTGATTTCCTTTAGGATTGATTGGTTTGATCTCCTTGCAGTCCAAGGGACCCCAAAGAGCCTTCTCCAACACTACAGTTTGAAGGCATCAGTTCTTCTGCACTCAGCCTTTTTTTATGGTCCAACTCTCACATCCATACATGATTATGGGGAAAATCATAGCATTGGCTATTATGGACTTTTGCTGGCAAAGTGATGTCTCTGGCTTTTCAATACGGTGTTTAGATTTATCATAGCTTTTCTTTCAAGGAGCAAGTATCTTTTAATTTATGACTGTGACTATGTCCGAAGTGATTCTGGAGTCCCAGAAAACAGTTTGTCACTGTCTCCATAGTCGCCCATCTATTTGCCATGAAGTGATTGAACCAGATGCCATGATCATAGTTTTTGAATGCTGACCCAGCTCTTTCATTCTCCTCTTTCACTTTCATCAAAACAGTCTTCAGTTCTTCTTTATTTTCTGCCAAAAGGGTGGTATCACCTGAATATCTGAGGTTATTGATATTTCTCCCACCAATCTTGATTCCAGCTTGTGTTTCAACCAGACCAGCATTTCACATGATGCATTTTGCATAGAAGTTAAATAAGCAGGGTGACAATATACAGCCTTGATGTACTCCTTTCCCAATTTGGAACAAGTCCATTGTTCCATGTCTGCTTCTAACTGTTGCTTCTTGACCAGCATACAGGTTTCTCAGGAGGTAAGTAAGGTGATCTGGTATTTCCATCTCTTTCAGAATTTTCAACAGTTTGTCATGATCCACACAATCAAAGACTTTCAAGAAGTCAATGAAGCAGAATTTTAGAATTCTCTTGCTTTTTCTATGATCCAGCGGATGTTGGTAATTTGATCTATTTCCTCTGCCTTTCCTAAGTCCAGCTTGTACATCTGGGAGTTCTCAGTTCATATATGTATGAAGCCTAGCTTGGAGGATTTTGAGCATTACTTTGCCAGCATGTGAAATGAGTACAATGGTGTGGCAGTTTGAATATTGTTTGGCATTGTTCTTCTTTGGGATTGGAAGGAAAACTGACCTTTTCCAGTCCTGGGGCCACTGCTCACTGCTGAGGTTTCCAAATTTGCTGACATATTGAATCTAGCACTTTAACAGCATCATCTTTTAGGATGTGAAGAGATCAGCTGGAATTCCATCACCTCCTCTACCTTTGTTCATAGTGATGCTTCCTAAAGTCCACTTGACTTCACACTCTAGGGTGTCTGGCTCTAAGTGAGTGATCACACCATGGTGATTATCCAGATCATAAGATTTTTTTTGTTGTTGTATAGTTCTGTGTATTTCTTCCACCTCTTCTTAATATCTTTTGCTTTTGTTAGGTCCATCATATTTCTGTCCTTTATTGTGCCCATCTTTGCATGAAATGTTCCCTTGGGATCTCTGTTTTTCTTGAAGAGATCTCTAGTCTTTCCCTTTCTATTGTTTTCCTCTATTTCTTTGCATTTTTTGACTTAGGAAGGCTTTCTTATCTCTCTTTGCTATTCTCAAGGACTCTGCATTCAGATGGATATAACTCTCCTTTTCTCCTTTGCCTTCCACTTTTATTTTCTCAGCTATTTCTAAGATCTCCTCAGTCAAGCATTTTGCCTTTTTTGCATTTATTTTTCTTGGGGATGGTTTTGATCACTACCTCATGTACAATGTTACAAATCTCTGTCCATAGTTCTTCAGGCATTCAGTCGATCAGATCTAGTCCTTTGCATCTATTTGTAACTTCCACTGTATTTGATTTAGTTCATATCCAAATGGCCTAGTGGTTTTCCCTACTTTCTTCAATTTAAGTCTGAATTTCTGGCTATTATGATTTAGTCATTTTCAACAGTTTGTCATGATCCACACAATCAAAGACTTTCAAGAAGTCAATGAAGCAGAATTTTAGAATTCTCTTGCTTTTTCTATGATCCAGCGGATGTTGGTAATTTGATCTATTTCCTCTGCCTTTCCTAAGTCCAGCTTGTACATCTGGGAGTTCTCAGTTCATATATGTATGAAGCCTAGCTTGGAGGATTTTGAGCATTACTTTGCCAGCATGTGAAATGAGTACAATGGTGTGGCAGTTTGAATATTGTTTGGCATTGTTCTTCTTTGGGATTGGAAGGAAAACTGACCTTTTCCAGTCCTGGGGCCACTGCTCACTGCTGAGGTTTCCAAATTTGCTGACATATTGAATCTAGCACTTTAACAGCATCATCTTTTAGGATGTGAAGAGATCAGCTGGAATTCCATCACCTCCTCTACCTTTGTTCATAGTGATGCTTCCTAAAGTCCACTTGACTTCACACTCTAGGGTGTCTGGCTCTAAGTGAGTGATCACACCATGGTGATTATCCAGATCATAAGATTTTTTTTGTTGTTGTATAGTTCTGTGTATTTCTTCCACCTCTTCTTAATATCTTTTGCTTTTGTTAGGTCCATCATATTTCTGTCCTTTATTGTGCCCATCTTTGCATGAAATGTTCCCTTGGGATCTCTGTTTTTCTTGAAGAGATCTCTAGTCTTTCCCTTTCTATTGTTTTCCTCTATTTCTTTGCATTTTTTGACTTAGGAAGGCTTTCTTATCTCTCTTTGCTATTCTCAAGGACTCTGCATTCAGATGGATATAACTCTCCTTTTCTCCTTTGCCTTCCACTTTTATTTTCTCAGCTATTTCTAAGATCTCCTCAGTCAAGCATTTTGCCTTTTTTGCATTTATTTTTCTTGGGGATGGTTTTGATCACTACCTCATGTACAATGTTACAAATCTCTGTCCATAGTTCTTCAGGCATTCAGTCGATCAGATCTAGTCCTTTGCATCTATTTGTAACTTCCACTGTATTTGATTTAGTTCATATCCAAATGGCCTAGTGGTTTTCCCTACTTTCTTCAATTTAAGTCTGAATTTTGCAATAAGGAGTTCATGATCTGAGTCACAGTCAGTTCCCTGGTTTGTTTTTACTACCTAGAGCTTCTCCACCTTTGCCTGCAAAAAATATGTCTGATTTTGGTATTGACTATCTGGTAATATCCATGTGTAGAGCTTTCTCTAGTATTGCTGACTGATTATTGACCCTAAAAATGGTGGAATAGAAGGACGTGCTTTCATCTTCTCCTGTAACAACACCAAAATTGCAACCAGCTGCTGGACAACCATCGAGATGAGAATGTTGGACTGCAAAAGAAAAGATATCCCACATCCAAGGGCAAAGGAGAAGCCACAACAAGATGGTCAGAGAGGTGCAATCACATTTTAAAATCAAACCTCATATCTGCCAGAGACACTGGGAGGGTGCAAACAAAACCCTTGGATAAGGGCAGCTGCTTCTTTTCTGTGTCTCCATAACCCTTTGTGCTCATTGCCTGCACTGCAGGGTACTTACAACAATGCACTTTCGTCATATGGTAGAATGTTAGTTCCAATAGGACAAAAAACATCCTTTTTTTCCCAGTCCCTCACACAATTTCTGGCATATGTAGAGTGTTCAATATATATATATAAAACATTAATGACAAAGCATAAATACGAATTTCTCTCCCTCCCATTCTGCATCTTTCCCTTGAACAATGACTACTCACATGGATAATGCAGAAACCTCAAAATAGTGGAACTGTTTCTTCCAATGGAGAGAGGGTCACCATCACCCCCATTAAAGTTTGCGGTGTTAAATTTCATGTGAAATTGTATTAAATACTGAACATAAGTTATTATGGTATGTTTTCTGTCCTTAGAAGCTTATGTATAAGATATATGCTTTTTAAACTTCAAATCATTTTATATATCATAGTTTCACTTCCCCTTTTAAAAATCAAGATCAACAACTACAGTTATTTTTGACTGAATGGATGTCTTATTCCTAAATTGCCTTTTATTTGTACATATAAATTCTTTCTAAAATGTTCTGATATCAAAAGGTGATTTTATTAGACTTATCTCCCAAAGTATAGGCAATGTACATTTTAAAGCATAATTAATCAGGTCATGTATATAATGAGTTATACTAACGACTATACACATAAATGCTGAAGGGAAGAAAAAGACTACAATTACAAAATGTATAGGTGTAAGTACTGAAACTTGAGAAGGAAATATGCCTAGCAATATAAGAAAATTTTAATTATTTATAATTTTTCAGAAATAAAAGTAATGGCTTCTTTTTGCTTTTCATATCCTGTAGCACATTTATTTTCCCCTGAAATCCACACTTTTCCTGAAAATGCCAAGTGATGCTCCCGGACCTTGGAAGATTCTGGTGAATTATTGCACTGAAGCCTTGGCTAAGTACATTTTACCAATTATTCTTAAGCTTGAAAAACATTTGAAACGACTATCTTCTATTAAAATTGAAGTGTCTAGGACACTTAAAATTTTATGAAGCAAAATCTTTCAGCTTTGCTTGATCATGTTCTCCTCATGATGACTGGACTGAGCACGCAAGGGTTCTTATATAATACTGAGAGAAAACGTAGCTTTCACAATTGATATTTTTTTGATGACAAAGTTCCACTACTATATACTAGGTGAACAGGAGGCTATATGCATTTGTGAAGTGGTGTGTATGTGTGTGTATGTGTTTGCATATGTACATCAATTGTTTCCACAGACACTTTGTAGCCTTTATAAAAACAATACTGCACAATTTGAAATTGATTAATGAACCAACTTCATGAAATTATCTATTTACAAAAGGACACGTTTTAAAGTGAAGCAACTAATTACTCCTTTTAAGTTGCTTTTATTTCTTTTTTTAAAACCATGCCATCACAAATTCTTTTTGAAATGCAATAGAGTATATATTTTACCTATGTCTATTGGTATATCTATTTCTAAAATCATATTTATATTTATCTGACTAAATTAATGTACATTTATGTATTCTTCATTAGTTAGAGCATGTTTAATGGAAAAGGTTAAAATTGGATTAATAATACTAGCCAAATGCGATATTCAGAGATACTGACACAGAAATATGTCTGCTGTATATATGACCTACAAATACAATGCAGATCATAAAGTAGTATATGCAATATAATCTTACTCAGTAATATGATCTTGTTATGAAATATTTTGGTTGAAAATTATCTTTAAAATATATATATTGCCTTAGAGTGTGGCCTCCATATTACATTATAACACATATAAAGATCAGTTTATCTTGACACTTGGCATACAGTAAACACTCAATAAATGCTATTATCATTATTTCCTTATTGTTGCTTAGTATTAGCTTGCTATTATTATTTTTAACTTGCTATTATGATCTCTTATTTGTAGACTGCTTTCCCTTCTCACATAAATCTATGAGGATGCAGGACCATTGCCTTTGCCATGTGGTGCTTTCTAGCCAACATGCATTTGAAAACCATAAAACTGCTCAAAAGTGTAAGGTCCTAAGTAAATATACCAAGCAAAATTCTTTGAATCAAACAGAATATTGACAGACCAAACAAGTTCTTAGATGCCTTCTAGGAGGCAAAATTGACCTAAGAACACAGATGAAGGAGTAATTAATAAAATACCACACCAATTTGCATTTGGAGTCATGAAATTATTAATGATCCTTTCCAAGGCATACATTCTGGAAATTTCCAACTTATAAGTGAACAACCTATTGGCAAGAAGGAGGTGAGTAACATGGGTAAGCAGTATTTTCCTCATTTTAACTACTAATGAACTGAATTTCAGTTGAAAGTAAGAAATAAAAAGTATATTTTCTAAGGAATTCTCATGTATTTTAAATGTCAGACTTGTAGATCCATAAGACTTCATTTTGTGACATAAAGGTTTACAGATCAAAAGGTTAGAAAAGTTTGAGATAAGGAAGGATTAAAGGCGTTCACATGCTGCTAAAGATGAGAGCAGGATAATGTACATGCAGTCTATTAAGTAGGAAGGATGAAGTGACACAGAGGAAATGGGAATCCAGGCTGAACTCCAGGCAGCAGGCTAGCTGTGCAAGCCCTGCCTTCAGAGCCCTCTCCTGAGGGATGCACAGAAGCTACTGCTGTAGCAAAGGAACTAAACATCTCAAGCAAATGCATGAGTGTGCACTGAATAGTCTTTTGTCCTTTTACTGGGTACTTGGACATACATGGGCTTCCCTGGTGACTCAGATGGTAAAGAATCTGCCTGCAACGCGGGAGACTCAGGTTCCATCATGGGGTTGGGAAGATGCCCCAGAGAAGGAAATGGCAATCCACTCCAGTATTCTTGCCTGGGAGATCCCATGGACAGAAGTCAGACACATATAAAGATCAGTTTATCTTGACACTTGGCATACAGTAAACACTCAATAAATGCTATTATCATTATTTCCTTATTGTTGCTTAGTATTAGCTTGCTATTATTATTTTTAACTTGCTATTATGATCTCTTATTTGTAGACTGCTTTCCCTTCTCACATAAATCTATGAGGATGCAGGACCATTGCCTTTGCCATGTGGTGCTTTCTAGCCAACATGCATTTGAAAACCATAAAACTGCTCAAAAGTGTAAGGTCCTAAGTAAATATACCAAGCAAAATTCTTTGAATCAAACAGAATATTGACAGACCAAACAAGTTCTTAGATGCCTTCTAGGAGGCAAAATTGACCTAAGAACACAGATGAAGGAGTAATTAATAAAATACCACACCAATTTGCATTTGGAGTCATGAAATTATTAATGATCCTTTCCAAGGCATACATTCTGGAAATTTCCAACTTATAAGTGAACAACCTATTGGCAAGAAGGAGGTGAGTAACATGGGTAAGCAGTATTTTCCTCATTTTAACTACTAATGAACTGAATTTCAGTTGAAAGTAAGAAATAAAAAGTATATTTTCTAAGGAATTCTCATGTATTTTAAATGTCAGACTTGTAGATCCATAAGACTTCATTTTGTGACATAAAGGTTTACAGATCAAAAGGTTAGAAAAGTTTGAGATAAGGAAGGATTAAAGGCGTTCACATGCTGCTAAAGATGAGAGCAGGATAATGTACATGCAGTCTATTAAGTAGGAAGGATGAAGTGACACAGAGGAAATGGGAATCCAGGCTGAACTCCAGGCAGCAGGCTAGCTGTGCAAGCCCTGCCTTCAGAGCCCTCTCCTGAGGGATGCACAGAAGCTACTGCTGTAGCAAAGGAACTAAACATCTCAAGCAAATGCATGAGTGTGCACTGAATAGTCTTTTGTCCTTTTACTGGGTACTTGGACATACATGGGCTTCCCTGGTGACTCAGATGGTAAAGAATCTGCCTGCAACGCGGGAGACTCAGGTTCCATCATGGGGTTGGGAAGATGCCCCAGAGAAGGAAATGGCAATCCACTCCAGTATTCTTGCCTGGGAGATCCCATGGACAGAAGTCAGACACAACTGAGTGACTAACACTGACATGGTACGTTTCAAAATGCTTGTCAATGCAGAATCACCTGAAGGCAAAGCATTAACAATACTAAACATTAGATAGAACAGACTCTTCCATAAAATTAGATAATCTCAGAATTAAGAGGAATCTTAAAAAAACATTTATTTATGAAATACTTAGATACTACTAACTGTACATGTCAGGTGAAATTCTAAACTCCTTATTTTATAAATAATAACTCAATTGTCATAACAACTTTAATACTATGAGGTATATATATTACGAGTATCTCCACTGTCCAGAAGTGAAAACTGAGTATGAGAGTGTAAGTTACTTGCTGTTAGTCACATAAGAGTCTCCTAAGTGACTGAGCAGGGATTTGATGCCAGGAAGTCTGGCCCGAGTCTGTAGTCTTTACCATTTAATGTTACATTTTATGTAGGTAGGCACTCAGTGTTTCCTTTTCTACTATATGAAAGGCAGTGATAGTGAGCATGAACAACATGCATAGTCTCTATTCTAAGAAATATTTTGACTCACCATCTTTTTAAAAATAATTATTTTTATTTTACTTTTACAGAGTTTTGTTGTTTACAGATATGCATGTTCCCAGATTAGTCATATGTATATCCCTGACCCCCTCCCTCCTCCACCTCCCTCCCAATCCCTCCTATTCCATCCCTCCAGGCCATTGTACAGCGACCCTGCAGGATCTCCTATTCCCACAGCGCAATGACAATAGCTGTCTTTTTCAGACATGATAGTATAGGTTTCCATGTTACTCCCTCAATGCCTCCCACCCACTGTTCTTTTCCCACAATCGACTCACAGTCTTGATTCTAAAAATATCTGCTTGGTTGTTCCAAAGAAAGATAATTTGCCAAAACTCTTTCTGAATCTCATGAATATGATGAATGAAGTGGACATAATTTGAGGGGCTTTTCTATTTAGACAGTTTTATTGTCTGTCATATTTTCAACTAATCTAGACAAGCTGGCCCCAGTCAACAACTTTTCCACATCCACTCCCCCTCTCTCAGTCATTTGGTATTAACGCTATACATTGTATTTCTTTTTTCATTCCCTGTAGCTAGTCATGTTCACCCTCTCTTCTTCCCGTTCCCATTCTCTCTGTCCTCCTTCAGTTCAAACTTATCATGCAGATTATTGCAAGAGTATTCTATGTGTACTCACTCCATCTCCCCTTTTAGCCATAGCAGAGATGAGCTGGTCAGGGTACATGGGTGAGAATGACTGCAGGTCATTAACTCTGAGGTACATGTCAGTGAAATTCTAAACTCCTTATTTTATAAATAATAACTCAATTGTCATAACAACTTTAATACTATGAGGTATATATATTACGAGTATCTCCACTGTCCAGAAGTGAAAACTGAGTATGAGAGTGTAAGTTACTTGCTGTTAGTCACATAAGAGTCTCCTAAGTGACTGAGCAGGGATTTGATGCCAGGAAGTCTGGCCCGAGTCTGTAGTCTTTACCATTTAATGTTACATTTTATGTAGGTAGGCACTCAGTGTTTCCTTTTCTACTATATGAAAGGCAGTGATAGTGAGCATGAACAACATGCATAGTCTCTATTCTAAGAAATATTTTGACTCACCATCTTTTTTTAAAAATAATTATTTTTATTTTACTTTTACAGAGTTTTGTTGTTTACAGATATGCATGTTCCCAGATTAGTCATATGTATATCCCTGACCCCCTCCCTCCTCCACCTCCCTCCCAATCCCTCCTATTCCATCCCTCCAGGCCATTGTACAGCGACCCTGCAGGATCTCCTATTCCCACAGCGCAATGACAATAGCTGTCTTTTTCAGACATGATAGTATAGGTTTCCATGTTACTCCCTCAATGCCTCCCACCCACTGTTCTTTTCCCACAATCGACTCACAGTCTTGATTCTAAAAATATCTGCTTGGTTGTTCCAAAGAAAGATAATTTGCCAAAACTCTTTCTGAATCTCATGAATATGATGAATGAAGTGGACATAATTTGAGGGGCTTTTCTATTTAGACAGTTTTATTGTCTGTCATATTTTCAACTAATCTAGACAAGCTGGCCCCAGTCAACAACTTTTCCACATCCACTCCCCCTCTCTCAGTCATTTGGTATTAACGCTATACATTGTATTTCTTTTTTCATTCCCTGTAGCTAGTCATGTTCACCCTCTCTTCTTCCCGTTCCCATTCTCTCTGTCCTCCTTCAGTTCAAACTTATCATGCAGATTATTGCAAGAGTATTCTATGTGTACTCACTCCATCTCCCCCCTTTTTTTTTAGCCATAGCAGAGATGAGCTGGTCAGGGGTACATGGGTGAGAATGACTGCAGGTCATTAACTCTGGAGGTACATAAGCTGTAGCCTAAAACAGAGGCACAGCTGTATGAACAAGGGCCAAAATCAGACCAATCACTGATGGTGCTAAGACAAAAGCAAGGTCAAAGATCAGAGCAAGCAACCACATTGTATGTTTGAACCCAGGGTACATTTATTCTAAAGCTAAGAAGCTTCAGAACTTCTCACTTCCACATTAGAAATAATGGTTCATAAATGCTTCAACTGCTCACGTCTCTAACATACTCACTTCACAGCAAACTTAAGGTTTAGTCCAATATGTTTTTGTAAAAATATAACAGCTTATTAGGAAATCTTGATATGCACAGCAGAAATTATGCACAGCTCACACACAGCTATAAGATTTACTTGAGAAAATATACACATATAAATCATGTAGGGTGCCAAAGCAAGAAATATATAGTAACATAAAAGAGGAGTCTGAAAATTTCAATTATACTCAGAAGTAACACGTTCTGGTTAATTTATTTTGTGGTTAACTTAGCTATTATCTAAACAACTCATTAATTTTTTTTTTATTTTTCTGCTTTAATCTTTATATTAAAAGTCCTCATAAAAATATTTATTCACTTATGGGCTAAGATTATTAAAACTTTTTTCATGATGTAGGACTCCAAGGACTATAGGGTCTTATTTCGAACATTCACGCTAATCTCGAACATAAAAAATGCAGAAAACTGGACTAGCTCTAGAACATGACTTAGTGGTTCTGTTTACATTTTAGTAAACTCTCTGAATATCTTTACAAGCTAAAAAGCAGAGTATAAAAGCATTACTAATTGGGAATACTAGTTAATGAGCTTTTATTGTACTATTTAGAAGTTTGCCATGCCATGCTAAGTCACTCAGTCATTTGGTATTAACGCTATACATTGTATTTCTTTTTTCATTCCCTGTAGCTAGTCATGTTCACCCTCTCTTCTTCCCGTTCCCATTCTCTCTGTCCTCCTTCAGTTCAAACTTATCATGCAGATTATTGCAAGAGTATTCTATGTGTACTCACTCCATCTCCCCCCTTTTTTTTTAGCCATAGCAGAGATGAGCTGGTCAGGGGTACATGGGTGAGAATGACTGCAGGTCATTAACTCTGGAGGTACATAAGCTGTAGCCTAAAACAGAGGCACAGCTGTATGAACAAGGGCCAAAATCAGACCAATCACTGATGGTGCTAAGACAAAAGCAAGGTCAAAGATCAGAGCAAGCAACCACATTGTATGTTTGAACCCAGGGTACATTTATTCTAAAGCTAAGAAGCTTCAGAACTTCTCACTTCCACATTAGAAATAATGGTTCATAAATGCTTCAACTGCTCACGTCTCTAACATACTCACTTCACAGCAAACTTAAGGTTTAGTCCAATATGTTTTTGTAAAAATATAACAGCTTATTAGGAAATCTTGATATGCACAGCAGAAATTATGCACAGCTCACACACAGCTATAAGATTTACTTGAGAAAATATACACATATAAATCATGTAGGGTGCCAAAGCAAGAAATATATAGTAACATAAAAGAGGAGTCTGAAAATTTCAATTATACTCAGAAGTAACACGTTCTGGTTAATTTATTTTGTGGTTAACTTAGCTATTATCTAAACAACTCCTTAATTTTTTTTTTATTTTTCTGCTTTAATCTTTATATTAAAAGTCCTCATAAAAATATTTATTCACTTATGGGCTAAGATTATTAAAACTTTTTTCATGATGTAGGACTCCAAGGACTATAGGGTCTTATTTCGAACATTCACGCTAATCTCGAACATAAAAAATGCAGAAAACTGGACTAGCTCTAGAACATGACTTAGTGGTTCTGTTTACATTTTAGTAAACTCTCTGAATATCTTTACAAGCTAAAAAGCAGAGTATAAAAGCATTACTAATTGGGAATACTAGTTAATGAGCTTTTATTGTACTATTTAGAAGTTTGCCATGCCATGCTAAGTCACTTCAGTCTTTACCACCATGTGGACTACAACCCACCAGGCTCTTCTGTCCATGAGATTCTCCAGGCAAGAATACTAGAGTGGGATTCCATGCCCTACTTCAGGGAATCTTCCCCACCCAGGAATCAAATCTGTGTCTCTTATGTCTCCTGCATTGGCAGGGGGTTCTTTACTACTAACACCACCTGGGAAATTAGAAATTTAGAAATTTAGATGAAAAGAATAAAACATTTTGTGATCAGGATTAATGACCTGACTGGAAAAATTTTAATTTAAAATGTTGATTGCCAGATTAATGACTGTGGAAAGTGAGATAGATGACATCACACTTGGTTTTGATAAATGCAAAAGTTTAGAGCAAAGAAAGTAGCTGTGTTATGTCTCTCTCCTGTCTATTTAGACAACCGTTCCCTTATTCACTCCATAAATATTTCATCAGTAGCCACCATGTGATAGGAAATGGGAATTATATGAAAAACAGGTAGATTCCTCTCTTCATGGAACTCCCACATTGATGGGGAAAATTGGAATTACAAATGTAATTACAAGTGCTCACGGTGTTCCTTAGAAGTGCAGGATGCTCAATCCTCAGGGATATATCCTCTTCCAGTGATGGGTTGTGATCAGGAGAATCTGGAGAAGGTGATACTTAAACTGAAGCTATAAGGAGGAATGAGATGTAGAAATAGGGGATGAACACATAATAGGAAGAGAAAACAACTCATGTGATGGTCCTTAAGACTTTGGAATGCTTGAAGAACCAAAACAAGTCCAGTAAAGTTGGAAAACCAGAGTTGGAGGGAGAATGGTACTTCTGAGGACTTAAGCATCAACAGGAATCATTTCATTCATGGCATCGTAGCCACTGTAAGGAAGTGGGAAAGCACTGATGAGTTTAAAACATGGAGTGGTATGATTGTTCTTGCTTTATAGAGATCATTTTGCAATATGAGGAGTGAATTAGAGGGGCAAGGAAAGATGCAAGGAGATCACTGAGGAGATTACAGCAGTCTTCCAGGTAGAGATCAAAAATTTGCAAAGGATTACTAATTGGGAATACTAGTTAATGAGCTTTTATTGTACTATTTAGAAGTTTGCCATGCCATGCTAAGTCACTTCAGTCTTTACCACCATGTGGACTACAACCCACCAGGCTCTTCTGTCCATGAGATTCTCCAGGCAAGAATACTAGAGTGGGATTCCATGCCCTACTTCAGGGAATCTTCCCCACCCAGGAATCAAATCTGTGTCTCTTATGTCTCCTGCATTGGCAGGGGGTTCTTTACTACTAACACCACCTGGGAAATTAGAAATTTAGAAATTTAGATGAAAAGAATAAAACATTTTGTGATCAGGATTAATGACCTGACTGGAAAAATTTTAATTTAAAATGTTGATTGCCAGATTAATGACTGTGGAAAGTGAGATAGATGACATCACACTTGGTTTTGATAAATGCAAAAGTTTAGAGCAAAGAAAGTAGCTGTGTTATGTCTCTCTCCTGTCTATTTAGACAACCTTTCCCCTTATTCACTCCATAAATATTTCATCAGTAGCCACCATGTGATAGGAAATGGGAATTATATGAAAAACAGGTAGATTCCTCTCTTCATGGAACTCCCACATTGATGGGGAAAATTGGAATTACAAATGTAATTACAAGTGCTCACGGTGTTCCTTAGAAGTGCAGGATGCTCAATCCTCAGGGATATATCCTCTTCCAGTGATGGGTTGTGATCAGGAGAATCTGGAGAAGGTGATACTTAAACTGAAGCTATAAGGAGGAATGAGATGTAGAAATAGGGGATGAACACATAATAGGAAGAGAAAACAACTCATGTGATGGTCCTTAAGACTTTGGAATGCTTGAAGAACCAAAACAAGTCCAGTAAAGTTGGAAAACCAGAGTTGGAGGGAGAATGGTACTTCTGAGGACTTAAGCATCAACAGGAATCATTTCATTCATGGCATCGTAGCCACTGTAAGGAAGTGGGAAAGCACTGATGAGTTTAAAACATGGAGTGGTATGATTGTTCTTGCTTTATAGAGATCATTTTGCAATATGAGGAGTGAATTAGAGGGGCAAGGAAAGATGCAAGGAGATCACTGAGGAGATTACAGCAGTCTTCCAGGTAAGAGATGGTGGCACTATTAGGATGGAGAGAAGTGGATTGATTTGAGAAATACCTAAAAGGTAGACTTGTTAGAATTTGCAGACTGACTGTTAATAGGGGGCAGGGGGCTGAGGAAGGAGCTAAGAATTTAGAGGGTTAAGCGTGCTTACCAAATTTCTGGACTGAGTGTCTAGGGTTATAGGAGAAGTAGCATTTTGTGATGGAATCCTGCAGTCACTGTGTGCCACTTCCTTTAGGAAACCTTTTAAGATGATTTTATCTTTTAAGATAAAGTTTATACTGATACTTTTAATTCCAACCCAGATTCAATACTACAGAATTCTTCACTTAACTCCTTTTATATTTCTCTTCATCAGTACCAAGAATCCTATGTCTCAAGGACACAGAGAATAGTAGACTACCCCACATATATTCATTTACTTTTTCCCACATGACACATGTAAGAGTCTCAGAATAAAACTACTAATTCTAATTCTACTAGTTACCTATGTAATTACTGAGAACACGTGAATTTTTTCTTTACTTCTCTTTTACATATGTGCTTTTTACTCTCTGTTTTTAGTCATTGGACTATATTCTACCTAAGCATACAGTTGATATATACTATCCTCTCTCCTCAGAATAATTTTCTCTTGAGGTTTATAAGTTACTATACATTTAATGCCACCACATAACCTTATGTTGTGGTTTCCCTGGTCACTTTGGTCATCAGGAGTACATTCTCTAGCATCTTCTTTAGGAAGAAATCTTGGGCACTATTTCCTTGAGTTCTAAATGCTTTTCAGTTTGCCTATACCTTTTTAACTAGAAGGTAAGTTTTCTGAATATAAAATCCCTGGATAACATTTCTTTTCTTGAGTACCTTAAATTTATGTTAGTTGCTCCATTTGCTCCTAGCATAAAATATTGCCAACAAAAAAAGTCTGATGATAATGTAATTCTTTCCCTAATAAATCACCTGCTGATTTTGCCGAGATGCAACATAAGGATATTTTTTCTTAAAACTGCAGTACTTTTGTCAGAATATATCTTGATTTTGGACATTTAGGGACATTTTTAGGTACTCAAGTGTGCATCTAATACATAATTTCAAATATATACATATTTTGGAATGTCTCCCTGCTAGTGTGTTTTCCTATTATCTTGCTTTGTTTTCAATTTTTTCCAGAGACTTCAATAACATTTATGTTGAATCCTCATTGCCAGTTCTCAATGTTTTTACCTCTCTAATTCTTCTTTAAATTTTTCACTTTATATTCAATATGTCATTCTTTTCCACTATCAGTGTCTCTTAAAGTACTTTCATTTGTCTTAATTCTCTCTTGTGTTGAATTTTTAAAATTTTATTTCTAATACCTCAGCTCCATTACCTCCTTTCTGAATTTTTCTCTAATGAATATTGTTCTTCCACATCTTATACCATATTTTTAAATCTTTAGCATGTTTTTGAAACATCATAAAAGGCTATGGCTATACTTTTTGTTGAATTTAGCTTCTATGATCTCTTAGAAGGAAGCACAGTTCAGGGTAAATTTTTAATGTCACAGAGCTCCCTCTTCTGTTAGTTTCATACAGCAGTGTGCTGCCTGAGATTTCCAGGCTGTATGTCCCTCCCTCAGTGGTGTACCGACGATGTGCTTAGTTGCTCAGTCACGTCTGACTCTTTGTGATCCCATGGACCCTCTCCGTCGATGGCAACTCTCAGGCAAGAATACTAGAGTGGGTTACCATTCCAACCAAAGATATCTGAGCCCTAATATCTCGTTGGAGCCTGTGAAGACATAATTAAGGTTATGGACCATAACCTTATGGACCATAAACCTCCTGGATTATCTGTTTAAACCCAGTTGAGTCACATGAACCCCTTAAAAGCAGAGAACGTTTTAAAACTGGAAGCGAGAGGAATGGGGCAGAACAAGAGAAGAGAGATTTGAGACAAGAGAAGGACTTGACCCAAGTGAGAAGTCCACTGGTGCTGGCCTTAAAAATGAAAAGGGCCATGAAGCAAAGAACGCTGGCAAGCTCTAGAAACTGAGAATGATCATTGGAGCAAACAAAGAAATGGGACCTCAATCCTCAAATACATTACACATCGCTCTGCCATCAACCTGAATGAACATAAGTGGATTCTCCCTACAGTCACCCCATAAGAACCCAGACATACCTTGGTTTTGGATTCATAACAGAGAACTAGTTGAGATCATCCAGAATCTTGACCTACAGAACTCTAATTTTTTCCAGAGACTTCAATAACATTTATGTTGAATCCTCATTGCCAGTTCTCAATGTTTTTACCTCTCTAATTCTTCTTTAAATTTTTCACTTTATATTCAATATGTCATTCTTTTCCACTATCAGTGTCTCTTAAAGTACTTTCATTTGTCTTAATTCTCTCTTGTGTTGAATTTTTAAAATTTTATTTCTAATACCTCAGCTCCATTACCTCCTTTCTGAATTTTTCTCTAATGAATATTGTTCTTCCACATCTTATACCATATTTTTAAATCTTTAGCATGTTTTTGAAACATCATAAAAGGCTATGGCTATACTTTTTGTTGAATTTAGCTTCTATGATCTCTTAGAAGGAAGCACAGTTCAGGGTAAATTTTTAATGTCACAGAGCTCCCTCTTCTGTTAGTTTCATACAGCAGTGTGCTGCCTGAGATTTCCAGGCTGTATGTCCCTCCCTCAGTGGTGTACCGACGATGTGCTTAGTTGCTCAGTCACGTCTGACTCTTTGTGATCCCATGGACCCTCTCCGTCGATGGCAACTCTCAGGCAAGAATACTAGAGTGGGTTACCATTCCAACCAAAGATATCTGAGCCCTAATATCTCGTTGGAGCCTGTGAAGACATAATTAAGGTTATGGACCATAACCTTATGGACCATAAACCTCCTGGATTATCTGTTTAAACCCAGTTGAGTCACATGAACCCCTTAAAAGCAGAGAACGTTTTAAAACTGGAAGCGAGAGGAATGGGGCAGAACAAGAGAAGAGAGATTTGAGACAAGAGAAGGACTTGACCCAAGTGAGAAGTCCACTGGTGCTGGCCTTAAAAATGAAAAGGGCCATGAAGCAAAGAACGCTGGCAAGCTCTAGAAACTGAGAATGATCATTGGAGCAAACAAAGAAATGGGACCTCAATCCTCAAATACATTACACATCGCTCTGCCATCAACCTGAATGAACATAAGTGGATTCTCCCTACAGTCACCCCATAAGAACCCAGACATACCTTGGTTTTGGATTCATAACAGAGAACTAGTTGAGATCATCCAGAATCTTGACCTACAGAACTCTAAGACACTAAGTTTATAGCAACATTTTATGGTCCTAATTGAAAACAAACACACCCACTTCTTTGATAAGCTTTACTGTTTAGAGCAGTTTTAGATTCCTGAAAAAAAATTGAATGGAAGGTACAGAGACTTTCCATATACACTCTGCCTCTCCTCTAGTATCATGTCCCCCAACAGAGTGGTATATTTCTTACAATAGATAAACCTACAATGACACATCATTATCACTGAAAAAACCATAGTTTACATTAGAGTTCCCTTTTGAAGCTGTATATTCTATGAGCTTGGACAAATATATAATGACATGTATGCATAATTAAAACACTAAATGCTGTAGTTTCACTGCACTAAAAGTCCTCTGTGCTCTGTCTATCTCTCTTACCCTTAGCGAATGATCTTTTTACCATTCCCATTAGATTTGCCTATTCCAGAATGCCATGCAGTTGGAATATTACAATTTGAAGTCTTTCAGACTGTCTTCTTTCACTTAGTAACATGCATTTAAGTTTCTTCAATGTATTTTTGAGACTCATGACTCACTCATTTTATCTGAGCCTTCTTTTTCTTCTCTCTGTCATGTTTATCATGCTCAGTTTTGACTTCACACTTCATTGTGAGATGTTTTCTCCAGAAGGAGCTCCAAAGGCTAAGTTTGGAGATTTCATCAGGACCTGCTGCTCTTATTTGTAAGATTCACGGTAAGCCTCTTGCATTCTGCAAAACCCTCTCAGCTGCTCTGCTGCAGTTGCTGTTCTCAGATTGGCCTAAGCCTTCAAGTAAGAGCTATTGGCTGCTGGGAGCTGAAAACTTCTGCTGCCAGAGAGATTTGAGACAAGAGAAGGACTTGACCCAAGTGAGAAGTCCACTGGTGCTGGCCTTAAAAATGAAAAGGGCCATGAAGCAAAGAACGCTGGCAAGCTCTAGAAACTGAGAATGATCATTGGAGCAAACAAAGAAATGGGACCTCAATCCTCAAATACATTACACATCGCTCTGCCATCAACCTGAATGAACATAAGTGGATTCTCCCTACAGTCACCCCATAAGAACCCAGACATACCTTGGTTTTGGATTCATAACAGAGAACTAGTTGAGATCATCCAGAATCTTGACCTACAGAACTCTAAGACACTAAGTTTATAGCAACATTTTATGGTCCTAATTGAAAACAAACACACCCACTTCTTTGATAAGCTTTACTGTTTAGAGCAGTTTTAGATTCCTGAAAAAAAATTGAATGGAAGGTACAGAGACTTTCCATATACACTCTGCCTCTCCTCTAGTATCATGTCCCCCAACAGAGTGGTATATTTCTTACAATAGATAAACCTACAATGACACATCATTATCACTGAAAAAACCATAGTTTACATTAGAGTTCCCTTTTGAAGCTGTATATTCTATGAGCTTGGACAAATATATAATGACATGTATGCATAATTAAAACACTAAATGCTGTAGTTTCACTGCACTAAAAGTCCTCTGTGCTCTGTCTATCTCTCTTACCCTTAGCGAATGATCTTTTTACCATTCCCATTAGATTTGCCTATTCCAGAATGCCATGCAGTTGGAATATTACAATTTGAAGTCTTTCAGACTGTCTTCTTTCACTTAGTAACATGCATTTAAGTTTCTTCAATGTATTTTTGAGACTCATGACTCACTCATTTTATCTGAGCCTTCTTTTTCTTCTCTCTGTCATGTTTATCATGCTCAGTTTTGACTTCACACTTCATTGTGAGATGTTTTCTCCAGAAGGAGCTCCAAAGGCTAAGTTTGGAGATTTCATCAGGACCTGCTGCTCTTATTTGTAAGATTCACGGTAAGCCTCTTGCATTCTGCAAAACCCTCTCAGCTGCTCTGCTGCAGTTGCTGTTCTCAGATTGGCCTAAGCCTTCAAGTAAAGAGCTATTGGCTGCTGGGAGCTGAGCTGCTCTCAGTTTCTTAGATGCCAGGTTCAGTGTCCCTCTGCCACCTGCACGTCATACACTGATAACAAGCTGGCCTTCTGGCTGCAGCCAGTTTATCCCAACAGCCTGCTTTTGGGGGGTTTGTGGAGTTATTTTGTCACCAGTTTTGTTGTTAACATCCATTGGTTTCGGTCTTGCTAAATAGACGGCTTGGTCATTTATATGTCAGAATTCAAATACACTTAAAAAACTAGATGTCTTCTCCTACTGCCACCTTTCCAGAATTCTGGGCCTAATCTAGATGTACCAACATTTTTGAAAAATTACTTGTAAATATTACTCTTAAAAACCTGGGATCATACATATCTGTAAACAACAAAACTCTGTAAAAGTAAAATAAAAATTAAAAAAAAGAGAGCCATATGTGAATTACCCAGTAGCAGCTTCTCTGGTAAAAGAATTAGTAATAAGTTACTCTGTAAAAATTTATTTAAAATTATACTTAATTATGCCCTAGACTTGCATTTTATAAATTTGGGGTATTTGTGAAGTGAGACCTATTCGTATATTACTGACTAAATATATCAATGCTAACAAAGTGGCAGGTGGTAAAGGCAACAGCCATTCAGAGTCAATTATAGAAGCTTCAGTGGGATCATTTACTTTTGTTCTGATATTAATTATATATTTCAAATACTAAATCATCTTTAAATCTCCAGTAATGTCAAAATACAGCAAGGAATTGAGTGAGTTCATATAAGAAGGTGAAAAATTGATACAAAATTTCTTTAGTTCCTCTGATCACTAAGTAATGCATATATACAAAACTTCCTATTTTCTAAGAAATACTGAAGCAATTATCAACAATGAAAATGAGGTAACACAATGGTGTAGATGGTAGAAAACTTCCTCAGGCCTCTGCTTCTTAGCTGCAGTGGGAAGAGGAACAGCAGATCAAGAGTAGATGAGGAAATACTGAACAGTTCAGGGAACCAAGTAGACATACGTACTTAAAGCAGTTATCTTTTACTTTTCATTATTCTTAGAGATACGAAACAAAGGGAAGAGATGGTATTTTCCATAGTCAATACTTAAAAAAAAATTTTATCATATGTATTTTTCAAGGCTTATACGTAATGCTAAATGTCCACATTTATTATATGTGTATAAGTATATTAAAATTCACTCTGTTAACTTTGTTGCTCTATGTAAAAAGACTGCATTTCGCTTAATCTACATGAGATGGATTACAAAAAACTGTGGAAAATTCTGAAAGAAATGGGAATATCAGACTACCTTATCTGCCTCTAGAAAAACCTGTATGCAGGAAAAGAAGCAACAGTTAGAACTGGACATGGAATAATGGACTGGTGCCAAATTGGAAAAGAGTACATCAAGGCTGTATACTGTAACTCTGTTTATTTAATTTATATGTATAGTACATCAGGAAAAAATGACTGTCTGGATGAAGCACAACCTGGAATCAAGATTTCTGGGAGAAATATAAATAACCTGAGGTATGCAGATTGTACCACCCTTATGGCATAAAGCAAAGAGAAACTAGAGTCTCTGGATGATGATGAAAGAGGAGAGTGAAAAAGTTGGCCAAAACTTAACATTCAAAAAATGAAGATCACGGCATCCAGTCACATCATTTCATGGCACATTGATGGACAAAAAATGGAAATAGTGACAGACTGTCTGTATAGTCAAAAGTCTGTATAGTCAAAAGCTATGACAAAAGTCCGTATAGGCAAAGCTATGATTTTCCCCATAATAATCATGTATGGATGTGAGAACTGGACCATAAAGAAGGTTGAGTGCCAAAGAATTTATGCCTTTAAACTGAAGGTGTTGAAGAAGACCATTGAGAGTTCCTTGGACTGCAAGGAGATCAAACCAGTCAATCCTAAAGTTAATCAACCCTGAATATTCATTGGAAGGACTGATGCTTTGGCCACCTGATGCAAAGAGACTGCACTGGAAGAGCCTGATGTTGGGAAAAATAGAAAGCAAAAGGAGAAGGGACAACAGAGGAAGAGATGGTTGGCTGGCATCTCTGAGTCCACGGACATGAGCTGGAGCAGGTTGTGGGAGATGGTGAAGGACAGGGAAGCCTAGCAAGCTGCAGCCCATGGGGTCGCAAAGAGTCAGACACAACTGAGCGAATGAACTGATCTAAACAGAACATGAGTTGGAAAGCTTAGACCAGTGCCAAGCTGAATGGATAGAATATGATGAGCAATTTCTTCACATGCAGCTTCTGATCAGGGGCTCCATTCATGCCTCCTTTTGCCAAGGACTACAAAATAGCTCAGAGGATCTTGGACTGGAAGACAGCTTTTCCACTTACCACTTAATGTTAGAGAAAAACAAGTATTACCCTATTAGTATTCTCAATAATTCAAGATCTAAGACACAGAGCATGCTAACACACATGGATGTTTTACACTATTAACAACAATGTGCTCTCCAGGGACCTTTGATATTATCATGGTAACTATTTCAGAACACCTGAAACTCACTCATATAGATGATGAACTTAACTGATAAATGTTGTGTGTGTTCTGAATGTTCCACCAACCAGCAATTCCCATCTTTTTCCTATTCCTTGACACAGTATTTTATTGAAAAGAAGAGTCAATCGATGTGTGAGACGTCACTGTTTTAAGAAATTACCTCAACCATCCCAACCTTCAGCAACATCCACCCTGATGATTCAGCAGCCAACAATATTGAGGCAAAAGCCTCCACCAACAAAAAGATAATGGAGGCTCAGGAGATGGTTAGCACTTTTAGCAATTGTGTATTTTTAAATTAAAGTTTGTACATTAATTTTTAGGCACAGTGTTATGTCACTTAACAGACTTTAGTGTAAACATAGTTTTTATGTCCACTGAGAACCAAAAGATTTATGTGACTCACTTTATTGAAATGGACTGCTATCATCAATACCTCCAAGGTATGCTTGTACCTAGATTCAGGAGATGCCAAAGAATTTATGCCTTTAAACTGAAGGTGTTGAAGAAGACCATTGAGAGTTCCTTGGACTGCAAGGAGATCAAACCAGTCAATCCTAAAGTTAATCAACCCTGAATATTCATTGGAAGGACTGATGCTTTGGCCACCTGATGCAAAGAGACTGCACTGGAAGAGCCTGATGTTGGGAAAAATAGAAAGCAAAAGGAGAAGGGACAACAGAGGAAGAGATGGTTGGCTGGCATCTCTGAGTCCACGGACATGAGCTGGAGCAGGTTGTGGGAGATGGTGAAGGACAGGGAAGCCTAGCAAGCTGCAGCCCATGGGGTCGCAAAGAGTCAGACACAACTGAGCGAATGAACTGATCTAAACAGAACATGAGTTGGAAAGCTTAGACCAGTGCCAAGCTGAATGGATAGAATATGATGAGCAATTTCTTCACATGCAGCTTCTGATCAGGGGCTCCATTCATGCCTCCTTTTGCCAAGGACTACAAAATAGCTCAGAGGATCTTGGACTGGAAGACAGCTTTTCCACTTACCACTTAATGTTAGAGAAAAACAAGTATTACCCTATTAGTATTCTCAATAATTCAAGATCTAAGACACAGAGCATGCTAACACACATGGATGTTTTACACTATTAACAACAATGTGCTCTCCAGGGACCTTTGATATTATCATGGTAACTATTTCAGAACACCTGAAACTCACTCATATAGATGATGAACTTAACTGATAAATGTTGTGTGTGTTCTGAATGTTCCACCAACCAGCAATTCCCATCTTTTTCCTATTCCTTGACACAGTATTTTATTGAAAAGAAGAGTCAATCGATGTGTGAGACGTCACTGTTTTAAGAAATTACCTCAACCATCCCAACCTTCAGCAACATCCACCCTGATGATTCAGCAGCCAACAATATTGAGGCAAAAGCCTCCACCAACAAAAAGATAATGGAGGCTCAGGAGATGGTTAGCACTTTTAGCAATTGTGTATTTTTAAATTAAAGTTTGTACATTAATTTTTAGGCACAGTGTTATGTCACTTAACAGACTTTAGTGTAAACATAGTTTTTATGTCCACTGAGAACCAAAAGATTTATGTGACTCACTTTATTGAAATGGACTGCTATCCTCAATACCTCCAAGGTATGCTTGTACCTAGATTCAGGAGATAATGAGGTAACACAGCAAGTGCACAGGTTTCAAGGGAACACAGAGGTTACTCAATCACAATATACTGATTAAACACATGCATAAATTAATTAATGTGTGAATTAAATGGACAGAGAAATCTCAGTTTGAATTATTGCTATTTCACTTAGTACCTAGAAATTTGGGTAAGCTACTTTTCTCTCTCTGAGCTTTGGTATTCTTTTTTTCATTTCCAAGATGGGAATAATTATACTTACTTGGCAGAACTGATCTCAAGACTAGACATGATGTATATAAAGCATCTAGTACATCATTTGGGAAATAGTAGATTTTTGAAAAAGTAAAGCACAGCTGCAGGAAGATTTGATAAAATTTAACTTCTATTTATGATTTAAAAAAAAGAGAGCTCTTAGCAAACCAGGAATAGAAGGGAACTTAGTCTGTCAAAACATAGCTATAAAAAAAAACTAGGAAATGCAAATATCAAATCATAGATAAGAAACTCTTAAAGAACAAATTAGAAAGACTTTCACGATCACATAAAATGCACTATAAAACTTTCAAAATAAAGAAAGGGTGCTATAGATATAGTGGTAGAAAAACATACCAAGAAAACAAAATAAAGTAACATAAACAGACCAGTGGACATTGTTTTATATAGGAGATGTGGAGGAGAAAGAATAGAACTTCCAATAAATGATGTTTAGAAAAATAGTCTTATTTATTAAAAGAAAATAAAAATTTACCACCACTTAACAAAAATAATCCAAGGTAGAAAAATGATCTAAATGAGAAAAGCTAAACTCTAAGGACTTGGGAAGACAATATATGATGAAAAATTCATAACCTCAGGGTAAGGATGGCTTTCTTAACAAGACACAAAAAAGTACAAATAATAAAGAAAATGTTTACCAAATCAAACATAAATTTAAGAAATTACTTTCATTTAAAAAAATAAGTAGACAGCAAACCACGGGATAAGGGAACATAATTGTAACACACATAATCAAAAAAGCATTAGTGGGGGGGTGGAGCTAAGATGGCGGCGTAGAAGGACGTGCACTCATCTCTCCTGCAAAATCGCCTGAATTGCGACGAGTTCCTGGGAAACCATCGACGAAAGGAGGTTGGATCTGATCACAGAGAGGACACCCCACATCGAAGAACAAAGGAGAAGCCGCATCAAGACGGTAGGAGGGGTGCAATCGCACTTTTAAAAGTCAAACCTCATACCCGCCGGAGAGGCTGGGCGGGCCAAAGCCGCAAAGCCTGTTGCAGATCAAAACCCGGTGAGGAGCACTAACACCCACAAGGGACTGAGCCAGACCTGCTTTGGAGGGTCCAGGTGCCCCTTGAGCTAGAAGTGCCCTTGAGCAGGCCTCGGAAGGGCGGCACTCAGTTCCCTTTGGAGGAGGTTACCATTAACCCGATCACAGAGTCGCCGAAGAGGACTGGAAAGTCTCTGCGCACTGTGATCCGGGAGAGAGGAATAGCGATCCTGCATGAGACTGAGCCAGACTCACCTCTGAGTAACCTGACGTCCGCGGTGGCGGGGGTCGACGGTGGCCTGCAGCAGGGTCGGGGGCACTGTGGAAGTGCTTCCCATAGAGCGTGTGGGAATAAATCCTCTGTGAGACAGACGCCATTTTCCCTACTGTAGTTTGGCTGCTGGTCAAACTGCAGGGCTGCTGGTCAAGCTACAGGAGGAACTTAGCTCCACCCAGCAAGAAAAGGGATTTGGATTAAGAAACTCCCAGGGCCAGCCTGGGCGGGCCTTTTAATTCTGGAATAGGCCAAAACAAGCAGTCAAAGAGGTCTTCAGATCCAACCACTGCCAGAGGCAAGAAAAAGACTGATAATTCCTGAACAGTCAGCAAGAGACAGAAGAACATAAACACTATTTTCACGTTTTGTCTGAAGCTGGAGTTACTGCTGGACTTTAAAATTTCATTTTTTGTATTGTATTACTTTGTTTCAATTTTTTTTCTTCTCTTTTTTCCAAACCCACTCAGTGCACCCACCGCTTTTTTATTTTTTTTTTTCTCTTTTCTTGGGGGTGTATGTGAGAGAGAGTGGGTGCGTTCATTTCCTTCACTGAATTCTACTGAAGCTACTAATCTTATCAGTAAGACTGAATATATTCAAGTTTACATAATTTTTTTTTTCTTTTTTCTTTTAAACCACACATTTTATTTTGGTATAAACTTCTGGTTCCCCATTGGCCTTTTAAGGTTCTGTGGGGGTTTTGTTTGTTTTTATTATTTTTGCTTTGTTTTTCTATATTTTTCTATAAAATTTAGATCTTTTAATTTTTAATAATTTTTTCATTTGTACTACTACCTCCTCTATAATTCTTTGCTTTCTCTGAAGCTCCTTTCCTATACCACTAAATTATAATACATACAAATCTTTATCTCCCTATATTTAACTTTGCAATATTATTCTATATTTCTCTTCTATCCTCCCTTTCTCTTTTTCCCTTTCCCCACTATATTTCTTAGTCTGTTCTGTCCTCATTGCCTTATCCCCAACGGGGATCCTGCTCTAGCATTATTCTCCAATTGGTACTCTACTTAGTTTGCTTATTAACTTGTGGATATCATTCTTGGATTTCTCTATTCGCCGTGCTAACGTATTGTACTGTATTTTTGATTGGAATGCTTGGGTTATGTTATAGCTGTATATGTTCATGTGTATAATTCAATACGCTAGATAGTACTTGCATAATTTTTAAATTGCCATTTGTCAAAGGTATACCTTCTGTTTCTCATTTGCATATATATGTTTTAATATCATTTAATGCCATAACAAACCAGCCGTGAAATCTTCATTCCCTGGTCAGGCAACAAGCCACGGGGTTTTGAGGGTGCACTGACTCCAAAACTACAATACTAGAGAACGCATAACACTAAAGAGCAGTATACAAGTGAGAACGCCAGCAAAGGTAATCACTTGTATACAAGTCCTGACATCACCCAATCACCAGCATCACCCAGAATAAGAAGCCCCATCCAAACAACAAACACCAACAGACGTAACTCAAAGTCTGGGAAAAGGAAATCCCAAACAGAATCAGTTTTAAAAAATTAATAATAACAATGAAACGGCAGAGAAATACCACACAAGTGAAGGAACAATCTACAAACACACAAGATCAAATCAATGAAGAGAATCTGGACAAACTTTCTGAAAGTGATTTCAGAAGAATGATAGTAAAGATGATCAAAGACACTGAAAACAGAATTTCAGAGAAATTGCAAGATACAACTAACACACTGAATAAAGAAATACAAGAACTTACCAAAAAAGTAACAGAGACAAACAACTCAATTGCTGAACTGAAAAACACTGTAGAAGGAATCAAGATTTAAATTTTCCCTTTTAAACCACACATTTTCTTTTGGTATAAACTTCTGGTCCCCCATTGGCCTTTTAAGGTTGTGTGGGGGTTTTGTTTGTTTTTATTATTTTTGCTTTGTTTTTCTATATTTTCTATAAAATTTAGATCTTTTAATTTTTAATAATTTTTTCATTTGTACTACTACCTCCTCTATAATTCTTTGCTTTCTCTGAAGCTCCTTTCCTATACCACTAAATTATAATACATACAAATCTTTATCTCCCTATATTTAACTTTGCAATATTATTCTATATTTCTCTTCTATCCTCCCTTTCTCTTTTTCCCTTTCCCCACTATATTTCTTAGTCTGTTCTGTCCTCATTGCCTTATCCCCAACGGGGATCCTGCTCTAGCATTATTCTCCAATTGGTACTCTACTTAGTTTGCTTATTAACTTGTGGATATCATTCTTGGATTTCTCTATTCGCCGTGCTAACGTATTGTACTGTATTTTTGATTGGAATGCTTGGGTTATGTTATAGCTGTATATGTTCATGTGTATAATTCAATACGCTAGATAGTACTTGCATAATTTTTAAATTGCCATTTGTCAAAGGTATACCTTCTGTTTCTCATTTGCATATATATGTTTTAATATCATTTAATGCCATAACAAACCAGCCGTGAAATCTTCATTCCCTGGTCAGGCAACAAGCCACGGGTTTTGAGGGTGCACTGACTCCAAAACTACAATACTAGAGAACGCATAACACTAAAGAGCAGTATACAAGTGAGAACGCCAGCAAAGGTAATCACTTGTATACAAGTCCTGACATCACCCAATCACCAGCATCACCCAGAATAAGAAGCCCCATCCAAACAACAAACACCAACAGACGTAACTCAAAGTCTGGGAAAAGGAAATCCCAAACAGAATCAGTTTTAAAAAATTAATAATAACAATGAAACGGCAGAGAAATACCACACAAGTGAAGGAACAATCTACAAACACACAAGATCAAATCAATGAAGAGAATCTGGACAAACTTTCTGAAAGTGATTTCAGAAGAATGATAGTAAAGATGATCAAAGACACTGAAAACAGAATTTCAGAGAAATTGCAAGATACAACTAACACACTGAATAAAGAAATACAAGAACTTACCAAAAAAGTAACAGAGACAAACAACTCAATTGCTGAACTGAAAAACACTGTAGAAGGAATCAAGAGCAGAGTATCTGAGACAGAAGACCGGATAAGTGAGCTGGAAGATAAAATGGTGGAAGTAACTGCTGAAAAACAGACTCTAGCTCAAAGAATGAAAAGAGCAGAGGACAGCCTCAGAGACCTCTGGGATAATATCAAACGCACCAATATTCGAATTATAGGGGTTCTAGAAGAAGGAGTAAAAGAAAGGCATTGAGAAATATTTTGAAGAAATTATAGTTGAAAATTTCCCCAACATGGGAAAAGAAATAGTCAATCAAGTCCAAGAAGCACAAAGAGTACCTAACAGAATCAATCCGAGAAGAAACACACCAAGACACATATTAATGAAGTTAACACAAATTAAACACAAAGATAGAATTCTCAAAGCAGCAAGGGAAAAGCAACTAGTGACATACAAGGGAAAGCCCATCCGTTTAACAGCTGATCTTTCAACAGAAACTCTGCAGGCCAGAAGGGAATGGCAGGACACATTTAAACGGCTGAAAGAGAATAATCTGCAACCAAGAATCCTCTACCCTGCCAAGATCTCCTTCAAAATTGATGGAGAAATCAAAAGCTTTACAGACAAGCAAAAATTAAAAGAATTTAGTCACACCAAACCAGCCTTACAACAAATGTTAAAGGGACTTATATAGACAACAAGTATAAAAGGAGAAGATCCACGAAACAAACCCATCATAACATCTAAGAAGATGACAATAGGATCATTTGTATCAATAATTACTTTGAATGTCAATGGACTAAACACCCCAACCAAAAGACACAGAGTGGCTGAATGGATCCAAAAACACGACCCATACATATGCTGCCTCCAGGAAACTCATTTCAGACCTAGAGACACTCATAGACTGAAAGTGAGAGGCTGGAAAAAGATATTCCATGCAAATGGAAATCAAAAGAAAGCTGGAGTAGCAATCCTCATATCAGATAAAATAGATTTTAAAGTAAAGAAGATTCTAAGAGACAAGGCAGGTCACTACATCATGATTAAGGGATCCATCCAAGAAGAAGACATAACAATCATAAATATCTATGCTCCCAACACAGGAGCACCCCAATACATAAGACAAACACTTTCAGACATAAAAGAAGACATTGACAGCAACACAATCATAGTAGGAGACTTTAACACTCCTCTCACACCAATGGACAGATCATCCAAACAGAAAATTAATAAAGAAACACAAGCCTTAAATGCCACACTAGAAGAAATGGACCTCATTGATATCTTTAGGACTTTCCATCCAAAAGCAGAAGAATACACTTTCTTCTCAAGTGCTCACGGAACATTCTCCAGGATAGACCACATCTTGGGCCACAAATCAATCCTCAGTCAATTCAAGAAAACTGAAATTCTATCAACCATCTTCTCGGACCACAATGCAGTGAGACTAGAGATCAACTACAGGAAAAAACCGCTAAAAACACAAACACATGGAGATTAAACAACACATACCTAAAAAAACCAACTGATCATTGAGGAAATCAAAGGAGAAATAAAAAAAATTCCTAGAAGAAAATGACAATGAACACACGACAGTGCAAAACCTATGGGATACTGCAAAAGCAGTTCTAAGAGGGAAGTTTATAGCATTACAATCCCACCTCAAGAAACTAGGAAAATCTCAAACAGACGACCTTACCTTACGCTTAAAACAACTGGAGAAAGAAGAACAAAAACACCCCAAAGCCAGCAGAAGAAGGGAAATCATAAAGATCAGAGCAGAAATAAATGAAAAAGAAACAAAAGAAACAATAGTAAAGATAAATAAAACAAAAAGCTGATTCTTTGAAAAGTCAATAAAATCGACACACCACTGGCCAGACTCATTAAGAAAAAGAGAGAGAAGAACCAGATCACCAAAATCAAAAATGAAAAAGGAGAGATTACAACGGACAATGCAGAAATCCAAAGGATTATAAGAGACTATTATGAACAACTCTATGGCAACAAACTGGACAACCTGGAAGAAATGGACAGTTTCTTAGAGAAGATTCATCTCCCAAGACTCAACCAGGAAGAAATAGAAACTATGAACAAGCCAATCACAAGCTCAGAAATCGACCTTGTGATCAAAAATCTACATAAAAACAAAGCCCAGGACCAGATGGTTTCACAAATGGAAATCAAGAGATATTCCATGCAAATGGAAATCAAAAGAAAGCTGGAGTAGCAATCCTCATATCAGATAAAATAGATTTTAAAGTAAAGAAGATTCTAAGAGACAAGGCAGGTCACTACATCATGATTAAGGGATCCATCCAAGAAGAAGACATAACAATCATAAATATCTATGCTCCCAACACAGGAGCACCCCAATACATAAGACAAACACTTTCAGACATAAAAGAAGACATTGACAGCAACACAATCATAGTAGGAGACTTTAACACTCCTCTCACACCAATGGACAGATCATCCAAACAGAAAATTAATAAAGAAACACAAGCCTTAAATGCCACACTAGAAGAAATGGACCTCATTGATATCTTTAGGACTTTCCATCCAAAAGCAGAAGAATACACTTTCTTCTCAAGTGCTCACGGAACATTCTCCAGGATAGACCACATCTTGGGCCACAAATCAATCCTCAGTCAATTCAAGAAAACTGAAATTCTATCAACCATCTTCTCGGACCACAATGCAGTGAGACTAGAGATCAACTACAGGAAAAAACCGCTAAAAACACAAACACATGGAGATTAAACAACACATACCTAAAAAACCAACTGATCATTGAGGAAATCAAAGGAGAAATAAAAAAATTCCTAGAAGAAAATGACAATGAACACACGACAGTGCAAAACCTATGGGATACTGCAAAAGCAGTTCTAAGAGGGAAGTTTATAGCATTACAATCCCACCTCAAGAAACTAGGAAAATCTCAAACAGACGACCTTACCTTACGCTTAAAACAACTGGAGAAAGAAGAACAAAAACACCCCAAAGCCAGCAGAAGAAGGGAAATCATAAAGATCAGAGCAGAAATAAATGAAAAAGAAACAAAAGAAACAATAGTAAAGATAAATAAAACAAAAAGCTGGTTCTTCGAAAAAGTCAATAAAATCGACACACCACTGTCCAGACTCATTAAGAAAAAGAGAGAGAAGAACCAGATCACCAAAATCAAAAATGAAAAAGGAGAGATTACAACGGACAATGCAGAAATCCAAAGGATTATAAGAGACTATTATGAACAACTCTATGGCAACAAACTGGACAACCTGGAAGAAATGGACAGTTTCTTAGAGAAGATTCATCTCCCAAGACTCAACCAGGAAGAAATAGAAACTATGAACAAGCCAATCACAAGCTCAGAAATCGACCTTGTGATCAAAAATCTACCCAAAAATAAAAGCCCAGGGCCAGATGGTTTCACAAGTGAATTCTACCAAACATTTAAAGAAGAGCTAATGCCTGTCCTTCTAAAACTCTTCCAAAAAATTGCCCAGGAAGGAACACTTCCAAACACATTCTACGAGGCCACCATCACCCTGATACCAAAGCCAGGCAAAGACATCACAAAAAAAGAAAATTATAGGCCAATTTCACTGATGAATCTAGATGCCAAAATCCTCAACAAAATCCTAGCAAACAGAATTCAGCAACACATCAAAAAGCTCATTCATCACGATCAAGTTGGGTTCATCCCAGGCATGCAAGGATTCTTCAATATCCGCAAATCAATCAATGTGATACACCATATCAACAAATTGAAAGACAAAAATCACATGATCATCTCAATAGATGCAGAAAAAGCCTTTGACAAAGTACAGCATCCATTTATGATAAAAACTCTTCAAAAAATGGGCATAGAAGGAACTTATCTTAACATAGTGAAAGTCATATATGAGAAGCCCACAGCGAACATTATCCTCAATGGTGAAAAACTCAAAGCATTCCCTCTAAGATCAGGAACAAGACAAGGGTGTCCACTTTCACCACTACTATTCAACATAGTCCTGGAAGTTCTAGCAATAGCAATAAGAGAAGAGAAAGAAATAAAAGGAATCCAGATTGGAAAAGAAGAAGTCAAACTCTCTCTATTTGCAGATGACATGATATTATACATAGAAAATCCCAAAGACACTATTACAAAACTACTAGAGTTAATCAGCGAATTCAGCAAAGTTGCAGGATACAAAATCAATATACAGAAATCACTGGCATTCCTATACACAAACAATGAAAAATCAGAAAACAAAATCAAAAATGAAAAAGGAGAGATTACAACGGACAATGCAGAAATCCAAAGGATTATAAGAGACTATTATGAACAACTCTATGGCAACAAACTGGACAACCTGGAAGAAATGGACAGTTTCTTAGAGAAGATTCATCTCCCAAGACTCAACCAGGAAGAAATAGAAACTATGAACAAGCCAATCACAAGCTCAGAAATCGACCTTGTGATCAAAAATCTACCCAAAAATAAAAGCCCAGGGCCAGATGGTTTCACAAGTGAATTCTACCAAACATTTAAAGAAGAGCTAATGCCTGTCCTTCTAAAACTCTTCCAAAAAATTGCCCAGGAAGGAACACTTCCAAACACATTCTACGAGGCCACCATCACCCTGATACCAAAGCCAGGCAAAGACATCACAAAAAAAGAAAATTATAGGCCAATTTCACTGATGAATCTAGATGCCAAAATCCTCAACAAAATCCTAGCAAACAGAATTCAGCAACACATCAAAAAGCTCATTCATCACGATCAAGTTGGGTTCATCCCAGGCATGCAAGGATTCTTCAATATCCGCAAATCAATCAATGTGATACACCATATCAACAAATTGAAAGACAAAAATCACATGATCATCTCAATAGATGCAGAAAAAGCCTTTGACAAAGTACAGCATCCATTTATGATAAAAACTCTTCAAAAAATGGGCATAGAAGGAACTTATCTTAACATAGTGAAAGTCATATATGAGAAGCCCACAGCGAACATTATCCTCAATGGTGAAAAACTCAAAGCATTCCCTCTAAGATCAGGAACAAGACAAGGGTGTCCACTTTCACCACTACTATTCAACATAGTCCTGGAAGTTCTAGCAATAGCAATAAGAGAAGAGAAAGAAATAAAAGGAATCCAGATTGGAAAAGAAGAAGTCAAACTCTCTCTATTTGCAGATGACATGATATTATACATAGAAAATCCCAAAGACACTATTACAAAACTACTAGAGTTAATCAGCGAATTCAGCAAAGTTGCAGGATACAAAATCAATATACAGAAATCACTGGCATTCCTATACACAAACAATGAAAAATCAGAAAATGAAATCAAAGAGGCAATCCCCTTCACCATCGCAACCAAAAGAATCAAATATCTCAGAATAAACCTACCCAAAGAAACAAAAGAACTGTACACAGAAAATTACAAGACACTCATGAGAGACATTAAAGAAGACTTAAACAGATGGAGAAATATTCCGTGTTCCTGGGTCGGGAGAATCAATATTGTGAAAATGACCATACTACCAAATGTCATCTATAGATTCAATGCGATCCCTATCAAGCTTCCAATAACATTCTTCACAGAACTAGACCAACGAATAACACAGTTCATATGGAAACACAAAAGACCTCGAATAGCCAAAGCAATCCTCAGGAAGAAGAATGGAGCTGGGGGGAGCAGCCTCCCCAACTTCAGACTCTACTACAACGCAACAGTCATCAAGACAGTATGGTACTGGCACAAAAACAGAAATATCGACCAATGGAACAAGATCGAGAACCCAGAGATAAAGCCACGCACCTATGGGTACCTTATTTTTGACAAAGGAGGCGAACATAAATAATGGGACAAAGACAGCCTCTTCAACAAATGGTGCTGGGAAAATTGGACAGCTACATGCAAGAAAATGAAATTGGAACATACCCTGACACCATACACAAAGATCAACTCAAAATGGATTAAAGACTTAAATGTAAGGCCAGAAACCATCAAACTCTTAGAGGAGAATATAGGCAAAACCCTCGAGGACATCAATCAAAGCAAGATCTTCTCTGACCCACCTACTAGAATAGTGGAACTAAAAAGACAAATGAACATGTGGGACCTAATGAAACTTAAAAGCTTTTGTACAGCTAAAGAAATTACAAAAAAGTTCAACAGACACCCCACAGAGTGGGAGAAAATCATAGCAAATGAAACAACAGACAAAGAATTAATCTCCAAAATCTACAAGCAACTCAGACAACTCAGCACTGGAAAAACGAACAACCCAATCAAAAAATGGGAAAAGGACCTAAACAGACACCTCTCCAACGATGACATACAGATGGTCCAAAAACACATGAAACGATGCTCAACTTCACTAATAATTAGAGAAATGCAAATCAAAACTACAATGAGATGTCACCTCACACCCGTCAGAATGGCCATCATCCACAAATCAACAGACAATAAATGCTGGAGAGGCTGCGGAGAAAAGGGAACCCTCTTGCATTGCTGGTGGGAGTGTAAATTGATACAGCCTCTATGGAAGACAGTCTGGAGATTTCTTAAAAAACTAAAAATAGAAGCACCATATGACCCAGCAATCCCACTCTTAGGCTTATACCCTGATGAAATCAAAACTGAAAGAAGCACCTGTACCCCAATGTTCATTGCAGCTCTCTATACAATAGCTAGAACATGGAAGGAACCTAGATGCCCATCGACGAACGAATGGATCCAAAAGCTCTGGTACATATATACAATGGAATACTACACAGCTGTAAAGAGAAATGCAGAAGAATCAGCCCTCATGAGGTGGCTGGATCTAGAACGTATCCTAAAAAGTGAAGTCAGTCAGAAAGAGAAGGACAAATACAGTATATTAACACATATATATGGAATCTAGTAGGATGGTGATGATGGCACATGCAGTGAAGCGACAGAAAGACAGACATGGACAGTGGACATATGGACATTGTGGGGAAGGAACAGTGGTTGAGAGGCGTAAGGGAAGTAGCATGAAGGCCTGTACTATCATAAGTGAAGAAAATAGCTCTAGTCATTGCTCTGTGAGAAAAGGGGATCCTTCAGGGGTGCTGTGTGATGGTCGGGAGGGGAGGGAAGGGGGGGATATACATGTGACTAATCTGAGAACATGCATGTCTGTGAACAACAAAACTCTGTAAAAGTTAAAAGTAAAATAAAGGTTTAAAAAAAAAAAAAAAAAAAAAAAAAAAAAAAAAAAAAGCATTAGTGTCCAGAGAGTAGAGAGAACTATAAAGAAATATAAAAAGTGTTGGCAGTCTAATAGAAAACAAGTGTAAAACCTTGACCTGCTACCTAAAAAAAATTGGACTATCATTGGAAATAACATGTGGGAAAAAATGGGATAATATGTGAAAAATCAAGGGAATTAAAATTACAGTGTAGTACCATTATACTTCTACCCAATTTGCAAATATCTAAAATATCTGTTTTAGCCTGAATTGTGACCCTTCTCTCCAAATTCATCTGCTGAGGTTCTAACCCGTAATGCCTCAGAATGGGGTTTTATTTGGGAAGGATCTTTTTAATTTTTTTTGTTGGTCCTCTTTTATTTTTTTTTTAAAATTCATTTATTTTCATCCATCTCTATTCTTTGGCCAGTGTGGGCCTCCCATCACAGTGGCCACTCTCCTTGCAAGGCACCATCTCTGGGCACGTGAGCTTTCCAGAGCACTGGCCCACAGCTGGACACACCAGTCCATCTGCTCTATGGTATGTGGGATCTTCTTGGGCCAGGGACCGAACTGGTGCCCCCTGCATTGCAAGGCAGACTCCCCACCCACTGGACCACCAGGGAAGCCCTAGGGTCTTATTTGGAGATAAGGTCTTTACAAAGGTCAAGTTAAAATGAGGTTATTAGGGACTTCCCTGGTGGTCCAGTGGGTAAAGAGTCCACCTTGCAGTGACAGGGGCACCATTCAATCCCTGGCCCCGAACAATCCCACATGCTGCAGAGCAGCTATAACAGTGTGTGCAGTTAGGAGCCAGCATTCTGGAGCATATGTGCCCAGAGCCAGTGCTCTGCAGTGAGAGAGGCCACTGCAATGGGAGGCCCACACATGCCAAAGAATAAAAAGAAGGATGAAAATAAATATAAATAAAATACGCATGATGGGGAAAAGAAAAAAATGTCTATTTAAAAAAAATGAAGTCATTAGTGTGGCCTCTAAGGGGGAAATTTGAACCCAGAGACATATTCAGAGGGAATACAATGTAAAGACACCTGGAGAAAATGGCCATTCCATAAGCCAAATAGAGAAGCCTGGAAAAAGTCTTTTCCTTACAGCCCTCAAAAGGAACTATGCCCGCTGACAACTTGATCTTGGATTTCTAACTCCCAGAACTGCTAGAAAATACATTTTTGATGCGTATGCTACCAAGTTTGGTACTTTGTTACAGAAAAACTTGACCGTTTACACTTGAGCTATCATTGGAAATAACATGTGGGAAAAATGGGATAATATGTGAAAAATCAAGGAATTAAAATTACAGTGTAGTACCATTATACTTCTACCCAATTTGCAAATATCTAAAATATCTGTTTTAGCCTGAATTGTGACCCTTCTCTCCAAATTCATCTGCTGAGGTTCTAACCCGTAATGCCTCAGAATGGGGTTTTATTTGGGAAGGATCTTTTTAATTTTTTTTGTTGGTCCTCTTTTATTTTTTTTTTAAAATTCATTTATTTTCATCCATCTCTATTCTTTGGCCAGTGTGGGCCTCCCATCACAGTGGCCACTCTCCTTGCAAGGCACCATCTCTGGGCACGTGAGCTTTCCAGAGCACTGGCCCACAGCTGGACACACCAGTCCATCTGCTCTATGGTATGTGGGATCTTCTTGGGCCAGGGACCGAACTGGTGCCCCCTGCATTGCAAGGCAGACTCCCCACCCACTGGACCACCAGGGAAGCCCTAGGGTCTTATTTGGAGATAAGGTCTTTACAAAGGTCAAGTTAAAATGAGGTTATTAGGGACTTCCCTGGTGGTCCAGTGGGTAAAGAGTCCACCTTGCAGTGACAGGGGCACCATTCAATCCCTGGCCCCGAACAATCCCACATGCTGCAGAGCAGCTATAACAGTGTGTGCAGTTAGGAGCCAGCATTCTGGAGCATATGTGCCCAGAGCCAGTGCTCTGCAGTGAGAGAGGCCACTGCAATGGGAGGCCCACACATGCCAAAGAATAAAAAGAAGGATGAAAATAAATATAAATAAAATACGCATGATGGGGAAAAGAAAAAAATGTCTATTTAAAAAAAATGAAGTCATTAGTGTGGCCTCTAAGGGGGAAATTTGAACCCAGAGACATATTCAGAGGGAATACAATGTAAAGACACCTGGAGAAAATGGCCATTCCATAAGCCAAATAGAGAAGCCTGGAAAAAGTCTTTTCCTTACAGCCCTCAAAAGGAACTATGCCCGCTGACAACTTGATCTTGGATTTCTAACTCCCAGAACTGCTAGAAAATACATTTTTGATGCGTATGCTACCAAGTTTTTGGTACTTTGTTACAGAAACCTTACCTGTTGAGCTCCAAACCAAGTGCTGTTGAGGATGTAGGGACATTAGGAGCAGGATTCTCTGTTTGACATCATCTGAAGATGTCTACCTCAGGTCCTAACAATTCTACTCCCCAGTATGTATTCCTAGAGTATGACTGTTGAATAGAACTTGCTGGAGTTATGGAAATGTTCTAGAAATGGTGCTGTCCAATAGTATTGCTATGACTCACCTGTGGCTACTGTTCACTTGAAATGTGGTTAACACAACTAAAAGACTGCATTTTTAATTTCATTTAATCTTAACTAATTTAAATTGTCAATCTAGTGCTTGCCATAGTTGATAGTGCAGCCTAACAGCAACTTAAATAAACATGCTCTGAGATATACATGTAAGGATGCCTATAGCAGTATTGATCATAATACTCCAAAACTAGAAATAACACATATATCTATCAACTGAATTCTGTCCAATGTAATGTGGCAGCCCGGATGGGAGGGGAGTTTGGTGGAGAATGGATACATGTATATGTATGACTAAATTCCTTCCTGTTCACCTGAAACTATCACAATGTTGTTAATGGACTCTACCCCAATACAAAATAGTTTTTTTAAAAAGTAATAATAATAATACACAGGTGGTAAATCATAAAGAGAAACAATGAAATGATCATTACAAAGATCAGGATGGAAAGGAGCCCATGAGATTCTTCTGGGTTTTTGTAATGTTAAGTTTCTTCATCTTGGTATTGCTTACATGGAGTTCATTTTACAATTATTATTTAAGCTATACATATAAGGGCTTTATATTTCTGTATATGTGATATATATGAACCTCAAACAAGAACAGGAACAAAAGTATGGTCATAATCATTACTCTTAGACATCATTTTTAATTAATGTTTCTTTTCTTTTACAAACATATAAAATCTACATATGTGAAACCAGACTCAGAGATTTTTAATAGGATATAAATCCTGATGTTCTTTAATATACCATAACTATTAATTTAAAAGCACAATCCTATGACCATATATAGGCTACTCTCTTAACTGACCTCCTCTTATATATCCCCTAGATTATTCATGTTTTCTATTTGGAAAGTAAACTCACTTGTGCTCTTAGCACACAAAATTCTTGTGGCTACTGTACATGGAAACAGCCCCCCCCCAAATCAATTATATATTTTTATTAATGTAATAGGAATGTAAAGTGAGATTTGTCAGCTCTATGAAGAGTAATTTGGATACTTTGGGAAGATAAGATAAAGGAGAGCCTATCAAGAAAAAAAATGCTGTACAATTATCTTGAGCAAATCAACTATAAAAATGAAAAATTATAATACTCTAGAAGAATTCTATTCATAGATTGCTCTAGAGTAGCTTGTAACTTCTCATCGATGCTATAGATTGAAAATTATGCATTTTAGTGTCATTGGTAAGAAAGACATGAAGCACCAATCAATGGCCCAGAATATTGAATATATTCAAGGAAACACCTAGGCACAGCATCAAAATACTCATGAGTTAATCCTAACGTATGTTCGAACTTTAAGCATGTTTTATTATTCTCTGCTTCGATTCACTTCTCTAATTAAACAATACTAGTCTCATTAGGGTCAGATAAGGAGGTATTTACTGTATTTTCAACCAGTTAATGTGGAGAGGGCCCTAGAAGTTTGGTTTATACAAGCTCCCCCCAGGAAGCAAGTTTTCAAATGTCTTGAATAGATCTATAATCTCCATCCTCTCAATGTTATACTGTCCTGAGTTTATTCTAATCTAGATTTTGTATTTAACGACTGCATAGAACACTTTCCACCAAGGTTTGTTATTTTAAAAACATTTATGACATGGAGTTCATTTTACAATTATTATTTAAGCTATACATATAAGGGCTTTATATTTCTGTATATGTGATATATATGAACCTCAAACAAGAACAGGAACAAAAGTATGGTCATAATCATTACTCTTAGACATCATTTTTAATTAATGTTTCTTTTCTTTTACAAACATATAAAATCTACATATGTGAAACCAGACTCAGAGATTTTTAATAGGATATAAATCCTGATGTTCTTTAATATACCATAACTATTAATTTAAAAGCACAATCCTATGACCATATATAGGCTACTCTCTTAACTGACCTCCTCTTATATATCCCCTAGATTATTCATGTTTTCTATTTGGAAAGTAAACTCACTTGTGCTCTTAGCACACAAAATTCTTGTGGCTACTGTACATGGAAACAGCCCCCCCCCAAATCAATTATATATTTTTATTAATGTAATAGGAATGTAAAGTGAGATTTGTCAGCTCTATGAAGAGTAATTTGGATACTTTGGGAAGATAAGATAAAGGAGAGCCTATCAAGAAAAAAAATGCTGTACAATTATCTTGAGCAAATCAACTATAAAAATGAAAAATTATAATACTCTAGAAGAATTCTATTCATAGATTGCTCTAGAGTAGCTTGTAACTTCTCATCGATGCTATAGATTGAAAATTATGCATTTTAGTGTCATTGGTAAGAAAGACATGAAGCACCAATCAATGGCCCAGAATATTGAATATATTCAAGGAAACACCTAGGCACAGCATCAAAATACTCATGAGTTAATCCTAACGTATGTTCGAACTTTAAGCATGTTTTATTATTCTCTGCTTCGATTCACTTCTCTAATTAAACAATACTAGTCTCATTAGGGTCAGATAAGGAGGTATTTACTGTATTTTCAACCAGTTAATGTGGAGAGGGCCCTAGAAGTTTGGTTTATACAAGCTCCCCCCAGGAAGCAAGTTTTCAAATGTCTTGAATAGATCTATAATCTCCATCCTCTCAATGTTATACTGTCCTGAGTTTATTCTAATCTAGATTTTGTATTTAACGACTGCATAGAACACTTTCCACCAAGGTGGTTATTGATTTCTATCATGTGGTTCAAAAGTCAATTCATCTATACCCATCTTGATGTTGTGCCAACATCAAGGACACAAACTAGCATTTCACCTTCTTAAAAGATTTATTTTCCTTAGGTTCTTGAGATGCAAAATTCCCATGTTCTTCTCCCATTGTACTAGGCAGTCCCTCTTTCAGTCCCTCCACCTCTGACTGATGACTAAATGTTATAATATCCAGGATCCTTGCTCTGGTTCCCTTCTCTTCTCTACTTCCACTTCTCAGAAGAGTTCATCCAGTATGTGGCTTGAAATGTCAAGTCAATGTACCCAGATCTAGCCTCATCCCTGAGGCCATTGATCCCACTTCCTAATGCCTAATAGGCATTTAAAATTTAATGACCAAAATGGTGCTCATCTATTTTTCCAGTTCCCCAATTTTCCTTAGCTCATAAAATGGTCCCACCATCAACCTTAGGGCAGAAAGCTTGGAGTAATCCATCTATGTCTTAGCCCTACATCTAATATCTATATATAAGTAAAGTTTTCAGTGGTTCTTCCTCCAAAAGGAAGATCTAATATATCAATGTGTCTGCTCCTAAAATCCTTCTCTAGTCCTCTATCACCCCTTTCCTTATATACATAACTCCATAAGAACTCTTTTGCATCCATTCTTGCAGAGAGGTCCAAATATTTTCTCAAAATATAAAATCAGACAGTATACTTATTTTGGTAAATGATAAACTCCAATCACTTCCTATCCAATCAAAGTCCAAAATTAAACCCATATCCAGGCCTGTTTAAAAATTCAAGTATGTTCGAACTTTAAGCATGTTTTATTATTCTCTGCTTCGATTCACTTCTCTAATTAAACAATACTAGTCTCATTAGGGTCAGATAAGGAGGTATTTACTGTATTTTCAACCAGTTAATGTGGAGAGGGCCCTAGAAGTTTGGTTTATACAAGCTCCCCCCAGGAAGCAAGTTTTCAAATGTCTTGAATAGATCTATAATCTCCATCCTCTCAATGTTATACTGTCCTGAGTTTATTCTAATCTAGATTTTGTATTTAACGACTGCATAGAACACTTTCCACCAAGGTGGTTATTGATTTCTATCATGTGGTTCAAAAGTCAATTCATCTATACCCATCTTGATGTTGTGCCAACATCAAGGACACAAACTAGCATTTCACCTTCTTAAAAGATTTATTTTCCTTAGGTTCTTGAGATGCAAAATTCCCATGTTCTTCTCCCATTGTACTAGGCAGTCCCCTCTTTCAGTCCCTCCACCTCTGACTGATGACTAAATGTTATAATATCCAGGATCCTTGCTCTGGTTCCCTTCTCTTCTCTACTTCCACTTCTCAGAAGAGTTCATCCAGTATGTGGCTTGAAATGTCAAGTCAATGTACCCAGATCTAGCCTCATCCCTGAGGCCATTGATCCCACTTCCTAATGCCTAATAGGCATTTAAAATTTAATGACCAAAATGGTGCTCATCTATTTTTCCAGTTCCCCAATTTTCCTTAGCTCATAAAATGGTCCCACCATCAACCTTAGGGCAGAAAGCTTGGAGTAATCCATCTATGTCTTAGCCCTACATCTAATATCTATATATAAGTAAAGTTTTCAGTGGTTCTTCCTCCAAAAGGAAGATCTAATATATCAATGTGTCTGCTCCTAAAATCCTTCTCTAGTCCTCTATCACCCCTTTCCTTATATACATAACTCCATAAGAACTCTTTTGCATCCATTCTTGCAGAGAGGTCCAAATATTTTCTCAAAATATAAAATCAGACAGTATACTTATTTTGGTAAATGATAAACTCCAATCACTTCCTATCCAATCAAATAGTATAAAAAGGCAGATCAGGGGGAAAAAAGTCAAATAGGTAGCTAGCAGTCTGAAAAAATATGGTTTACACTTCTACCCATTTTCTATTTTGCTCCACGGACACTGGCTTTGTGGCTTTTGCTGTTCCAGGAATATGTCAAGCCTATTCCTCTTTCAGGATCTCTCCAATCTATCTGGAGAGCTTCCCTCCAGATTTACATGTAGCTCTCTGATCCTCAGACTCACAAAGGCCTTTTATACCCAGTGTTTTCAATATTCCCAAAATGTCTTTGTACCTAGGAGCAAGGCAGGGCCTAAGATTCCAGGCACTCATAAACCATCCTAGTAACATTTTCCTTTTTTGTTATGGGAAATAACAAAGCAGATCAGGTTCTCCAAAGTGTACATAGGATGAATAGCAAATAAAAATAATCTGCTGCCAGGAACATTTTTTAGAATTCTAGTACCTGATTTAGAAATCCCCAAAACCTCCTTGGTTCAAACTAACAGGAATTTATGATCCCTGCAAGTTATGGCAAGCATACCCCGAGGGGACCATCAATTACTGTTAAAGCTTAGACTTATGAAGTCTCCTCCTGTCTGTCATTTAGAAAGCAGTGAGTTATAAGCAACTTTGTATAGAAGAGAGGCTCTCCTAAAAGACATCCAGGTGGGTAATTGTGCTGTGAGTGTTTCAGACTTGTGTCCTAAGAGACAGTTCAAAGGCCAGACATACATACACTAACAGAGGCACATGGAGGAAGGAACTGGCATAGTATACACACTTATATTTTATTTGGTCTCAATAGGCACTATCTTCTCCAAGCCTGCTGTTTCTCTCTTCCTATTTATTAACTTCTGATATTCATGAATACAAAGCAAACCAAGAAGCACTGAAGTGAAGCCACTAACCAACTTGAACATCAAAATTGTTGTCAATAAATATACTACATTCAAATATATTCACATATACTTCTTACATATAAACATATGTAAACACATATAAATGGAAATGCCAATTATGACCTTAAGATTCTTTAAGGCTGTTCAGAGCACAGAAGTCTTGGCATATTCACTGAATCCATTGTTTTAGTATTGAGGTTAAGGTAAGATCTCTGCAAAACCAACTTGAACCCAAGTGAACTTAAACAAAGTAGGGTTTCTTAATGTAGTTCTCTCCTTTCTTCTCTTCATGCACTATATATCAGACATTAAACACTTACTACTTCCTTTAATCTTAGCAACAGCCTAAGAAAATAGATTTTATACTAATGTCACAGATAAGCAAAAAAAATGTCGGAAAAGCATTTAACCAAATATAATTTCAGACTTCCACCAAAAAGGCCTTTTATACCCAGTGTTTTCAATATTCCCAAAATGTCTTTGTACCTAGGAGCAAGGCAGGGCCTAAGATTCCAGGCACTCATAAACCATCCTAGTAACATTTTCCTTTTTTGTTATGGGAAATAACAAAGCAGATCAGGTTCTCCAAAGTGTACATAGGATGAATAGCAAATAAAAATAATCTGCTGCCAGGAACATTTTTTAGAATTCTAGTACCTGATTTAGAAATCCCCAAAACCTCCTTGGTTCAAACTAACAGGAATTTATGATCCCTGCAAGTTATGGCAAGCATACCCCGAGGGGACCATCAATTACTGTTAAAGCTTAGACTTATGAAGTCTCCTCCTGTCTGTCATTTAGAAAGCAGTGAGTTATAAGCAACTTTGTATAGAAGAGAGGCTCTCCTAAAAGACATCCAGGTGGGTAATTGTGCTGTGAGTGTTTCAGACTTGTGTCCTAAGAGACAGTTCAAAGGCCAGACATACATACACTAACAGAGGCACATGGAGGAAGGAACTGGCATAGTATACACACTTATATTTTATTTGGTCTCAATAGGCACTATCTTCTCCAAGCCTGCTGTTTCTCTCTTCCTATTTATTAACTTCTGATATTCATGAATACAAAGCAAACCAAGAAGCACTGAAGTGAAGCCACTAACCAACTTGAACATCAAAATTGTTGTCAATAAATATACTACATTCAAATATATTCACATATACTTCTTACATATAAACATATGTAAACACATATAAATGGAAATGCCAATTATGACCTTAAGATTCTTTAAGGCTGTTCAGAGCACAGAAGTCTTGGCATATTCACTGAATCCATTGTTTTAGTATTGAGGTTAAGGTAAGATCTCTGCAAAACCAACTTGAACCCAAGTGAACTTAAACAAAGTAGGGTTTCTTAATGTAGTTCTCTCCTTTCTTCTCTTCATGCACTATATATCAGACATTAAACACTTACTACTTCCTTTAATCTTAGCAACAGCCTAAGAAAATAGATTTTATACTAATGTCACAGATAAGCAAAGGAAGATTTAAAAGGTTAAGTACCTTGTCCAGGGATAAAATAAGCCATTTAACCAAAATTAGGCTTAAATTCTGTGTGACAGCATAGTCCATATCCTTTTCATTGCTGCATTCACAAATAATCATGCTTATTTAGAAAACAAAGATGCTACGTCCAGAAACTCTCATGCTTATTTATAAAAAGAAGTCTGAGATAAAAGAACTATACAAAACTTTTTAGAAATTATTTACATACAATTGAATGCAATGCAGCTACTAGAAAGAATGAAATAAGTCTATACATAGTTGCTAAAATACAAGATTCTACATAGTATGTACAATATTGAGCACAAATTCATAGAAAAGTATGAACAATATAATTTTGCTTTGTAAAAAATATACTATACATATAATATGCATGTGTATAAATATTTTCTGAAAAGATGCAAGGAAAAGGTAATTCTGGAGAGTTGTACTGAGGGTAGGGTTTATGGAGGGAGATTTAAAGTTTCCCTTAATAATTTTCTATTTGATTCCTTATTCAAATTTTACCTTTTTTATTAGAAGAAACCCTAGTGTTTCTTAAAAAAAGACAGTGCGATGCTTAAATAAGAAGAAGCTCTACTACCAGAAGAAACTGAATATAACATGTCTGTATTAATCTCCTGAAATGACTAATGAACAAGTAAGACACAAAATTAAAAGATGAACAGAAGCCAAAGCCTAAAAATGTATTTGATTTATTCAACATATTGATGAAAAAGCATAATTATAAAATAAAACAAATTATAAAGTAAAAGAATTATTTATTCAAATTGTGTCAAATTATGTGAGAGTATTTTAATTATTCTTTTCAATTTGGATACTTTTTAATTTCTTTTTCATGCCTGATAGCTTTGGCTAAGGCTTTCAGAACTATTCTGAACAGAAGTATCAAGAGTCTTGTTCCTGATCTTAAAAAAAAACTTTTAGTCTTATACCGTTGAGTAGCTTGCCATCATGGGTTTGTCATATATGGCCTTTACTATTGGAGGTACATTCTTTCTAGACATAATTTTTTGAGAAGTTTTATTATGGATGCTGAATTTTTTTTTTTTTTTTTGCTTCTGTTAAAGTGATCAGATAATTTTTATCTTTCACATTCTTAATGTGGTGTATCACATTTATTGATTTACATATATTCAGCCATCAGTGCATCTCAGGGATAAATCCCACTTGATAGCGGTACATAATTTTTTTTAAAACATTTATTTTATTTATTTATCGTTTGAGGGGTGGGGTGGGAAGGGAGGGGGACAGGTGGGCCACTTCTATTGGTCTTTCATTTCTCTATTTTCATCCATCTTTGTTCTTTGGCTTCTGTGGGCCTCCCATCACGGTGGCCTCTGTCGTCTCAGAGCACCAGCTCAGGGCGCATGCGCCCCAGAGCTCTGGCTCGGTAATTGGACACATCAGTCCAGCCGCTCCGCAGCACGTGGGATCTTCCCAGGCCAGGGATCAAAGCGGCGCCCCTTGCACTGCGAGGTGGTGTCCTTACCCACTGGACTACCAGGGAAGCCTACATAATTTTTTTAACATGCTGTGCTGTTGAATGCAGTTTGCCAACATTTTATTGAGGATTTTTGCATCAACATTCATTAGGGATGCGTGCAAGTTTAGTCACTCAGTCATGTCCAACTCTTTGTGACCACATGGACTTCAGCCTGCCAGGCTCCTCTTTGCATGGGGATTCTCCATGCAAGAAAATTTGAGTGGGTTGCCACGCTCTCCTCCAGATCGTTTCAACCCATGGATAAAACCCTGGTCTCCCACATCGCAGGAGGATTCTTTATCATCTGAGCCATCAGGGAAACTAGTGGCATAAAATTTCCTTTCTTTAGAGTGGCTTTGTCTCATTTTGTATCACAGTAATTTAGCCTTAAAATATGAGCTTGGAATGGTCCTCAATCTTCAATTACTTTTGAAAAGTTCAAGTTTTCTTTAAATATTCAGTAGAACCTCAGTGAAGCCATCTACTCCTGGACATTTTTTGTTAGGGAATTTTTGATTACTAAAGTAATCCCATTATTTATTTTTTTTAATTTATTCTATTTATTTATTGGGCAGGGGTCGGGTTGGAGAGGGAAGCGGGCCACTTCTATTGGTCTTTCATTTCTCTATTTTCATCCGTCTTTGTTCTTTGGCTCCTGTGGGCCTCCCATCGCGGTGGCATCTGTTGTTGCAGAGCGCTGGCTCTGGGCGCATGCGCTCCAGAGCTCTGGCTCGGTAACTGGACACATCGGTCCAGCCGCTCCGCGGCACGTGGGATCTTCCCATGCCAGGGATCGAACCGGAGCCCCTTGCACTGCAAGGCGGTGTCCTTATCCACTGGACCACCTGGGGAAGCCCCCATTATTTTTTAATTAGCTTTATTTATTTTATTTTATTTTACGGAGTTTTGTTGTTTACTGACACAAAACGACCTGAATCCCCCATAGGTATACATATTTCTCACCCCCTCCTGAACTTCTCCCACATCTCCTTTCCCATCCCACCCCTCCAGGTTGACACAGAGCCCCTGACTGAGATTCCCTAGACCCACAGCATATTTCCCTTCCTCATCCCAATGTCCATAAATCTTTTCTCCATGTCCACCCCTCCACTGCTGCTCTGCATATTCATATATTAGCACCATCTTTCTAGATTCCATATATACGTGTCAGTATACAATATTTATCTTTCTCTCTCTGACATACTTCACTCTGTATAATAGGTTCTAGATTCATCCACCTCATTAGAACTGATTCAAATGCATTTCTCTTTACGAATGAGTAATAGTACATTGTATATATGTACCACAGCTTCTTCATCTGTCGATAGATATCTAGGTGGCTTCCATGCTCTAGCTGTTGTATAGAGTGCTGCAATGAACAATGGGATACATGTGTCTCTTTCAATTTAGATTTCTTCAGGGTATATGCCTAGTAGTGGGATTTCTGGGTCATATGGCAGTTCTAGTCCTAGTTTATTGAGGAATCTCCATACTGTCTTCCATAGTGTCTGTATCCATTTACATTCCCATCAACAGTGCAAGACGGTTCCCTTTTCCCCACACCCTTTCCAGCATTTATTGCTTTTACATATTTTGATGATGGCCATTCTGACTGATGAGAGGTGATATCTCATTGTAATCTTAATTTGCACTTCTGTAACAATGAGCAATGTTGAGCATCTTTTCATGTGTTTGTTGGCTATGTGTATGTCTTATGTTCAGATCTTTTTCCCATGTTTTGATTGGGTTGTTTGTTTTTTGGTGTTGAGTTGTCTGAGCTGCTTGTATATTTTGCAAATTAATTCTTTGTTGGTTATTTCATTTGCTATTATTTTCCCTCATTCTGATGGTTGTCTTTTCACCTTGTTTATAGTTTCTTTTGCTGTACAAAAGTTTTTAAGTTTAATTAAGTCCCACTTGTCTATGTTTGCCTTTATTTCCATTACTTTAGGAGGTGAGTCATAGAAGATATTACTTTGATTTATGTCATCAAGTGTTCTACCTATGTTTTCCTCTAAGAGTTTTATGGTTTCTGGTCTTACAGTTAGGTCTTTAATCCATTTTGAGCTTATCTTTGTGTATGGTGTTAGGCAGTGTTCCAACTTCATTCTTTTACATGGAACTGTCCAGTTTTCCCAGCACCACTTATTGAAGCGGCTATCTTTTCCCCATTGTATATTCTTGCCTCCTTTGTAAAAAATAAGGTACCCATAATGTGTGGGTTTATCTCTGGGCTCTATCTTGTTTCATTAATCCCCTTTTTTGTTTTACTTGGTCCTCTTTTTCCCTGTGGCTCTAATGATAAAGAACTTAATTGCAATCCAGGAGACCTGAGTTTGATCCCTGGCTTGGGAAGATCCCCTGAAGAAGGGAATTGACTACCTGTTCCAATATTCTTGCCTGGGGAATTCCATGGACCAAAGAGTCTGGCTAGTTGGGGTCACAAAGAGTCAGACATGACTGAGTGACTACAACTTTCATATTTTCTTTTTTTCCTTAGTTAGTCAAGCTAAACATAATCTTATATACAGAAAATCCCAAAGACTCCACTAAAAAACTGTTAGGACTACACAATAATAGTAGGAGACTTTAATACTCCTCTTATACCAATGGACAGATCATCAAAACAGAAAATCAATAAAGAAACACAACCTTTAAATGACACACTAGAAGAGATGGACCTCATCGATATCTTTAGGACATTCCATCCAAAAGCAGAAGAATACACTTTCTTCTCAAGTGCTCACAGAACATTCTCCAGGATAGGCCACATCTTGGGCCACAAATCAAACCTCAGTAAGTTTAAGAAAGTTGAAATTATATCAACCATCTTCTCTGACCACTATGCAATGAGACTAGAGATCAACTACACGGGAAAAAACCACACACACACACTAAAGACATAAACACATGGAGCTTAAATAACACATACCTAAAAAACAAACTGATTACTGAACAAATCAAAGGAGAAATAAAATCATCCCTAGAAGAAAACGACAATGAACACACAACAGTGCAAAACCTATGGGATACCACAAAAGCAGCCCTAAGAGGGAAGTTTATAGCAATACAATCCTACCTTAAGAAAGAAGAAAAATATCAAACATACAACATAACTATACTTAAAACAACTGGGGAAAGAAGAACAAAAGCCCCCAAAGTTATCAGAAGAGGATAAATAACGAAGATCAGAGCAGAAATAAACGGAAAAGAAATGAAAGAAACAATAATAAAGATAAATAAAATGAAAAGCTGGTTCTTTGAAAAGATAAACAAAACTGACAAGCCACTGACTCTTGCCTCCTTTGTAAAAAATAAGGTACCCATAATGTGTGGGTTTATCTCTGGGCTCTATCTTGTTTCATTAATCCCCTTTTTTGTTTTACTTGGTCCTCTTTTTCCCTGTGGCTCTAATGATAAAGAACTTAATTGCAATCCAGGAGACCTGAGTTTGATCCCTGGCTTGGGAAGATCCCCTGAAGAAGGGAATTGACTACCTGTTCCAATATTCTTGCCTGGGGAATTCCATGGACCAAAGAGTCTGGCTAGTTGGGGTCACAAAGAGTCAGACATGACTGAGTGACTACAACTTTCATATTTTCTTTTTTTCCTTAGTTAGTCAAGCTAAACATAATCTTATATACAGAAAATCCCAAAGACTCCACTAAAAAACTGTTAGGACTACACAATAATAGTAGGAGACTTTAATACTCCTCTTATACCAATGGACAGATCATCAAAACAGAAAATCAATAAAGAAACACAACCTTTAAATGACACACTAGAAGAGATGGACCTCATCGATATCTTTAGGACATTCCATCCAAAAGCAGAAGAATACACTTTCTTCTCAAGTGCTCACAGAACATTCTCCAGGATAGGCCACATCTTGGGCCACAAATCAAACCTCAGTAAGTTTAAGAAAGTTGAAATTATATCAACCATCTTCTCTGACCACTATGCAATGAGACTAGAGATCAACTACACGGGAAAAAACCACACACACACACTAAAGACATAAACACATGGAGCTTAAATAACACATACCTAAAAAACAAACTGATTACTGAACAAATCAAAGGAGAAATAAAATCATCCCTAGAAGAAAACGACAATGAACACACAACAGTGCAAAACCTATGGGATACCACAAAAGCAGCCCTAAGAGGGAAGTTTATAGCAATACAATCCTACCTCAAGAAAAATATCAGACAACCTAACTCTGCACTTAAAACAACTGGAGAAAGAAGAACAAAAAAAACCCAAAGTGAGCAGAAGAAGAGAAGTCATAAAGATCAGAGCAGAAATAAATGAAAAAGAAATGAAAGAAACAATAATAAAGATAAATAAAATGAAAAATTGGTTCTTTGAAAAGATAAACAAAATTGACAAACCACTGACCAGACTTGTCAAGAAAAAAAGAGAGGAGAACCAGATCAACAAAATCAAAAATGAAAAAGAAGAGATTACAATAGATAATGCAGAAATACAAAGGATTATAAGAGACTATTATAAACAACTATATGACAATCAACTGGACAACCTGGAAGAAATGGACAGATTCTTGGAGAAGATTAATCTTCCAAGACTGAACTAGGAAGAAATAGAAACTAAAAACAAACCAATCACAAGCTCAGAAATCAACTTTGTGATCAAAAATCTACCCCAAAATAAAAGCCCAGGGCCAGATGGCTTCACAGCCAAATTCTACCAAACATTTAAAGAAGAGCTAATGCCTGTCCTTCTAAAACTCTTCCAAAAAATTGCACAGGAAGAAAAACTTCCAAACACATTCTGTGAGGCCACCATCACCCTGATACCAAAACCATACAAGGACAACACAAAAAAAGAAAATTATAGACCAATTTCACGGATGAATTTAGACGCCAAAATCCTCAACAAAATCCTAGCAAACAGAATTCAACAACACATCAAAACACTCTTACATCATGATCAAGTTGGATTCATCCCAGGCATGCAAGGATTCTTCAATATATGCAAATCAATCAATGTGATATACCATATCAACAAATTAAAAGACAAAAATCACATGATCATCTCAATAGATGCAGAAAAAGCCTCTGACAAAGTACAGCATCCATTTATGATAAAAACTCTTCAAAAAATGGGCATAGAAGGAACTTATCTTAACATAGTGAAAGCCATATATGAGAAGCCCACAGCGAACATTATCCTCAATGGTGAAAAACTCAAAGCATTCCCTCTAAGGTCAGGAACAAGACAAGGGTGTCCACTTTCACCACTCTTATTCAACATAGTCCTGGAAGTTCTAGCAACAGCAATAAGAGAAGAGAAAGAAATCAAAGGAATCCAGATTGGAAAAGAAGAAGTCAAACTCTCTCTATTTGCAGATGACATATTATACATAGAAAACCCCAAAGACAGTATTAGAAAACTGCTAGAGCTAATCAACGAATTCAGCAAAGTTGCAGGATACAAAATCAATACACAGAAATCACTTGCACTCATATATACAAACAATGAAAACTCAGAAAATGAAATCAAAGAGGCAATCCCCTTCATCATTGCAACCAAAAGAATCAAATATCTCAGAATAAACCTACCCAAAGAAACAAAAGAACTGTACACAGAAAATTACAAGACACTCATGAGAGAAACTAAAGAAGACTTAAACAGATGGAGAGATATTCCATGTTCCTGGGTCAGAAGAATCAATACTATGAAAATGACCATACTACCAAATATCATCTACAGATTCAGTGCAATCCCTATCAAATTACCAATGACATTCTTCACAGAACTAGACCAAAGAATAACACAGTTCAAATGGAAACACAAAAGACCTTGAATAGCCAAAGCAGTCCTGAGGAAAAAGAATGGAGCTGGGGGGATCAGCCTCCCTAACTTCAGATTATACTACAAAGCAACAGTCATCAAGACAGTATGGTACTGGCACATAAATAGAAATATAGACCAACGGAACAAGATAGAGAACCCAGAGATAAACTCACACACTTATGGGTACCTTATTTTTGACAAAGGAGGCGAAAATTTAAAATGGGACAAAGATAGCCTCTTCAAAAATTGGTGCTGGGAAAACTGGACAGCTACATGCAAAAAAATAAAGTTGGAACATTCCCTGACACCATACACAAAGATCAACTCACAATGGATTAAAGACCTAAATCTAAGACAAGAAACCATCAAACTCTTAGAGGAGAATATAGGCAAAACACTCAAGGCCATAAGTCAAAGCAAGATCTTCCATGACCCACCTACTAGAATAGTGGAACTAAAGAGAAAAACTAACATGTGGGACCTAATGAAAGTTAAAAGCTTTTCTACAGCAAAAGAAACTACAAAAATGCTGAACAGACACCCCACAGAATGGGAGAAAATCATAGCAAGTGAAACAACAGACAAAGGATTAATCTCCAAAATCTACAAGCAACTCAGGCAACTCAGCACAGGAAAAATGAACAACCCAATCAAAAAATGGGAAAATGACCTAAACAGACACCTTTCCAAAGAGGACATACAGATGGCTCAAAAACACATGAAACAATGTTCAACCTTGCTTATTATTAGAGAAATGCAAATCAAAACTACAATGAGATATCACCTCACACCCGTCAGAATGGCCATCATCAACAAATCTACCGATAATAAATGCTGGAGAGGGTGCGGAGAAAAGGGAACCCTCTTGCATTGCTGGTGGGAATGTAAATTGATACAGCCTCTATGGAAGACAGTATGGAGATTCCTTAAAAAACTAAAAATAGAAGCACCCTTTCACCCAACAAACCCACTATTAGGCTTATACCCTGATGAAATCAAAACTGAGAGAGACACCTGTACTTCGATGTTCACTGCAGAACTCTATACAATAGCTAGAACATGGAAGCAACCTAGATGTCCATTGACGAATGAATGGATACAAAATTCTGGTACATATATACAATGCAATACCACACAGCTATAAAAAGAAAAGCAGAAGAATCAGTCCTAATGAAGTAGATGGATCTAGAACCTATCATAAAAAGTGAAGTAAGTTAAAAAGAGAAAGACAAGTATAGTATACTAACACATATATATGGAATCTAGTAAGATGGCAAGATAACACATGCAGTGAAGTGTTGGAAAAACAAACAGAGAGAACAGACCTAAGGACATTGTAGGGAATGAACAGGGGGTGGGAGGTGTAGAGGGAGTAACATGGAAACCTATACCATCATACGTGGAAAAGATAGCTATTGTCATTGTGCTGTGGGAATAGGGGATCCTATGAGGCGCTGTGAGATGGCCTGGAGGGATGGGGCAGTGGGGACTGGGAGTGGGTGGAGGAAGAATGGGAGCCAGGGATATACATATGACTAATCTAGGATTATATATATCTATATATCTATAAACAACAAAACTTTTAAAGGTAAAAAGTAAAATAAAATTTTTAAAAACTTAGGACTAATAAATGAATTTAGCAAAGTTGTAGGACACAAAAATCAATATACAAAAATGAGTTGCATTTCTGTACAGAAACAACAAACTATCTGAAGAAGAATTTTTTTAAAAAGTACATTTGCAATAGCATCAAAAAGAATAAAATAATTGGGAATAAATTTAACCAAGGAATGAAAGAGTTATACACTGAAAACTATCACAAACTGATGAAACTGAAGATGACAATTAAATACAAATCTCTTCCATGTTCATGAATTAGAGGAATTAATATTATTAAGACACTTATGCATCCAAACTGATACAAAGATTCAGTGAAATTTCTATCATTATCCCAATGGCATTTTTTTCACAGAAATAGAAAAACAGTCCTAAAATGTGCATGGATCTCCAAAAGGCCCCAAGTTTCAAAAGCAAGAGTAAACCTGGAGATGTCACATTTCCTCATTTCAATCTATATTACAAAGCCATAGCAATCAAAACAGTACAGTATTGAATTCCCTCTAAGCCACCTCAGAAGCCCAGAAACACCATATGATCTAGCAATCCCACTTCTGGATATATGTCCAAAGGATATAAAATCAGTATCTTGAATAGATATCTGTCTTTCCATATTCACTGTAGCATTACTCAAAATAACAAAAATATACAAACAAACTAAATGTCTATTGATAGATGAATGGATAGATATATATGTGAATCAAATCAGTAAATCCTAAAGGAAATCAATCCTGAATACTCATTGGAAGGACTGTTGATAAAGCTCTAATATTTTGGAAGGACTGTTGATAAAGCTCTAATACTTTGGCCACCCAATGTGAAGAGCCAACTCATTGATGCTAGGAAAGAGTGAAGCCAAAAGAAGGGGACAGCAGAGGATGAGATGGTTAGATACTATCACTGACTCAATGGAAATAGATTCAAACAGACCCTGGGAGATAGTGGAGGACAGAGGAGATGGCATCCTATGGTCCATAGGTTCACAAAGAGTCAGACATGACTTAAAGACTGAACAACAACAACATATACATACAGAAAGAGAGAGGAAGAATATTTATTCCTTTTTATGGTCAACTGATTTTTTATTGTAGTATGTAATTTAGATCCCTAGGAGAAGGGTATGGCAACCCACTCCAGTATTCTTGCCTGGAGATTCTCATGGACAGAGGAGCCTGTTGGGCTACAGCCTATAGGGACACACAGAGGCAAACATGATGAAGCAACTTAGCATGGCATGGCAAACTTTAATTATAAGACTATATTGGTTTCAAATGTACAGCATAGTGATTTAACATTTTAAGCATTACAAAATGATCACCATGATAACTCTAGTTACCAATTGTCACCATACAAAGTTATTCCTATATTATTGACTATATTTCCCATGTCATACATTACATGGCTATGCTTTACTCATTTTACAACTGGAAGTTTGTACTTAATCCTTCCTCGCCTTTGGCAACCACTAGTGCATTCTCTGTATCTATGACGTTATTTCTTTTTGTTATGTTTGTTCACTTGTTTTTTAAGATTGCACATGTAAGTGTAATAATATATCTTTTTCTATCTGACTTATTTCAGTAGCATAACAATCTCTAAGTACAACCATGTTGCTGCAAAATAGAATTGCTGGATTATAGGCATTTCTATTTTTCTTAAAAGCAGCAAAACCTTGTCATTTGCAACACGACTTTGAGGTCATTTCCTAAGCGAAATAATTCAGACACAAAAAGACAAAACCCATGTTCCCACTTACATACAGAATATACTATTTTTAAAATATGAATGATACAAGAGAGAGTAGAATGGTGAATTCATCAGAGGCTGATGAATGGAGAAAAATGGAAGGTCTGAGGAAAAAAAAAATAGAAGAAAGAGAGAAAATAGATTGTTGCCAAGAATTGGAGGAAGGGAGTCATGGAAGTTATTTTGTATAGGTCACGGATATTCAATTTTGCAAGATGAAAACATTCTGGAATGTTTGCTGGTGATGGTAGCACTACAATATGAATGCACTTAGTACCACTCAACTGTACACTTTAAAATTTTTAAGATAGTAAGTTATATGTTACATTTGTCATACCAAAAATATTAGTTTTTAAAAAGAAATTGTGTGAAGATAATAAATGAGCTATATGGAAAAATAATCATATTATTTCCATTTTATATAATAATAGTATGTAGTTAAGCAAACTTATATATGAAAAATATTTACATGAGTTTTATTGAGTTAACTCCCTAGGAGAAGGGTATGGCAACCCACTCCAGTATTCTTGCCTGGAGATTCTCATGGACAGAGGAGCCTGTTGGGCTACAGCCTATAGGGACACACAGAGGCAAACATGATGAAGCAACTTAGCATGGCATGGCAAACTTTAATTATAAGACTATATTGGTTTCAAATGTACAGCATAGTGATTTAACATTTTAAGCATTACAAAATGATCACCATGATAACTCTAGTTACCAATTGTCACCATACAAAGTTATTCCTATATTATTGACTATATTTCCCATGTCATACATTACATGGCTATGCTTTACTCATTTTACAACTGGAAGTTTGTACTTAATCCTTCCTCGCCTTTGGCAACCACTAGTGCATTCTCTGTATCTATGACGTTATTTCTTTTTGTTATGTTTGTTCACTTGTTTTTTAAGATTGCACATGTAAGTGTAATAATATATCTTTTTCTATCTGACTTATTTCAGTAGCATAACAATCTCTAAGTACAACCATGTTGCTGCAAAATAGAATTGCTGGATTATAGGCATTTCTATTTTTCTTAAAAGCAGCAAAACCTTGTCATTTGCAACACGACTTTGAGGTCATTTCCTAAGCGAAATAATTCAGACACAAAAAGACAAAACCCATGTTCCCACTTACATACAGAATATACTATTTTTAAAATATGAATGATACAAGAGAGAGTAGAATGGTGAATTCATCAGAGGCTGATGAATGGAGAAAAATGGAAGGTCTGAGGAAAAAAAAAATAGAAGAAAGAGAGAAAATAGATTGTTGCCAAGAATTGGAGGAAGGGAGTCATGGAAGTTATTTTGTATAGGTCACGGATATTCAATTTTGCAAGATGAAAACATTCTGGAATGTTTGCTGGTGATGGTAGCACTACAATATGAATGCACTTAGTACCACTCAACTGTACACTTTAAAATTTTTAAGATAGTAAGTTATATGTTACATTTGTCATACCAAAAATATTAGTTTTTTTAAAAAAAGAAATTGTGTGAAGATAATAAATGAGCTATATGGAAAAATAATCATATTATTTCCATTTTATATAATAATAGTATGTAGTTAAGCAAACTTATATATGAAAAATATTTACATGAGTTTTATTGAGTTAACCATAAAAAACAAATTCAAGAAAATAGCCGAAAAATAATAAAAAAGTATTTAATATTTATCAGATTTTATATGAATAAACTTTGATTAAATATGAGACCATAATGAAAAAAGTTTTAAATTCTTATGCTACAATAATTTCAACAAAAAGAAAGTGGCAGGAAGAAAAATAGGATGCAGAATAAGACAGCCAAAGAACTCATATAAAGTTGTGATTAGAATAATGACTCTAATAAACAAAAAATTAATGCTCATGGAAATATAATTCACACAATACACAGCAAACTTGGAAAACTTTGGAAAAAACATAGTCAATCAGCCTAATAGAAAAAAAAATTACAATTAAAGTGAGGAATTACTTTTCATATACTAAATTAGCAATATAAAGAATAATATAACCCAAAATGCACAAGGGTAAAGAGAAATTTGTGTGGTCTCTTTTCACTGATGACACAAAAATTGGAAAAATCTTTTTGGAAAATAATTTAACAGTATGGTCTAAGTATATGAAAATATATTAAGTTTTTGTGCTTTGGAAATCTCCTTCTTGGAATTTAGTCTAAAAAAAAGTGTGAAGGAAAAAATATGTATATTGAATGGCTTTCTAAGTACTAGGTTTAAGACCAAAAATGTAGAATCAACTTATATGTCTCAAATAATAGGGAAATTATTAATCAAATGATAAATTCTTCAAAAACTTAAATTTTTGTCTCAAATAATAGGAAAATGGAAGGTCTGAGGAAAAAAATAAAAAAAATTGTTGCCAAGAATTGGAGGAAGGGAGTCATGGAAGTTATTTTGTATAGGTCACGGATATTCAATTTTGCAAGATGAAAACATTCTGGAATGTTTGCTGGTGATGGTAGCACTACAATATGAATGCACTTAGTACCACTCAACTGTACACTTTAAAATTTTTAAGATAGTAAGTTATATGTTACATTTGTCATACCAAAAATATTAGTTTTTTTAAAAAAAGAAATTGTGTGAAGATAATAAATGAGCTATATGGAAAAATAATCATATTATTTCCATTTTATATAATAATAGTATGTAGTTAAGCAAACTTATATATGAAAAATATTTACATGAGTTTTATTGAGTTAACCATAAAAAACAAATTCAAGAAAATAGCCGAAAAATAATAAAAAAGTATTTAATATTTATCAGATTTTATATGAATAAACTTTGATTAAATATGAGACCATAATGAAAAAAGTTTTAAATTCTTATGCTACAATAATTTCAACAAAAAGAAAGTGGCAGGAAGAAAAATAGGATGCAGAATAAGACAGCCAAAGAACTCATATAAAGTTGTGATTAGAATAATGACTCTAATAAACAAAAAATTAATGCTCATGGAAATATAATTCACACAATACACAGCAAACTTGGAAAACTTTGGAAAAAACATAGTCAATCAGCCTAATAGAAAAAAAAATTACAATTAAAGTGAGGAATTACTTTTCATATACTAAATTAGCAATATAAAGAATAATATAACCCAAAATGCACAAGGGTAAAGAGAAATTTGTGTGGTCTCTTTTCACTGATGACACAAAAATTGGAAAAATCTTTTTGGAAAATAATTTAACAGTATGGTCTAAGTATATGAAAATATATTAAGTTTTTGTGCTTTGGAAATCTCCTTCTTGGAATTTAGTCTAAAAAAAAGTGTGAAGGAAAAAATATGTATATTGAATGGCTTTCTAAGTACTAGGTTTAAGACCAAAAATGTAGAATCAACTTATATGTCTCAAATAATAGGGAAATTATTAATCAAATGATAAATTCTTCAATAAAAAGTTCTTCAATAGAATTTTATGTGTCTTCAACATAACTATTATAAAAATATATATAATACAGGTGAAAATAGGTATAATATTATATTACATGCAGAAAGTACAGAATTATATACTATGATGTAAAATAATAGATGTCTTTCACTTCACCTTTACTTTGACTAACATTTAGAGAAATGTGTTGGATCAAATGTAGTACTTTGCAAAATTCCACACTGAAGTTTCATTCTTATTTAAAAATAATACACATGTTAAATTATGTTTATTATATTCACTTAACATTGCTATGGGATATGAGATGATTCCTACATTTTATTGAATTGTAATATTAAAAAGAAATATGATTTAAAAATGAAAGGAAAATTTAATTTTTGGTGCTAAATTAGCCAAAATTAAAACAATCGTTTTTATTGAGTAGTTATAAACTATAAATGTGTAAGTATTTATGATAAAGTAGCTAGTTTCTACAGCCTAACTTGCTTGGAGAAAATGCTTCTGTACTTCTGTAATCAGAAAGTACTTTTTCCGTATAAGAAGATATTTTTAAGTTAATATACTTTCATGAAAATAGCTTGATTTCAAACATCCTAGACATGAATTATTTAACATTTAATTTGCCACTTTCAGTGACTAAATGAATTAAAAAGACTAAATGAATATCAGAATTGGCTCTCATTAAGCATGACCAACTTTAAAGCAGTAAACCCTATTGATGGCCAATTTAGGGTGACAATCTTAAAAAGTTTTATAAAAGTTGTCAAAAATAAACCACAAAATATGTTATATGTGACCATTTAAACTATTTTTGTTTTGGGTGCATAACTTCTCTTTTTGAAAAATGAGTAATGTTACCTAAATTGATCTCTTCCCTGGTGGTTCAGACAGTAGTGAATCTGCCTCTAATGCAGGAGACTCGAGTTCAATCCCTTGGTCAGGAAGATCTCCTGGAGAAGGTAATGGCAACACACACCAGTATTCTTCCTGGAGAATTCCATGGACAGAGGAACCCTGTGAGCTACAGTCCACAGGGTCACACAAAGTCAAGATTGACTGCATGATTAACACTTTCTTTCCTGAGAAATACCATTTAGAAAAATCTTACTTAACATTTTCACACCTAAATTAAATTGCTTTCCACTAGTTCTTCATACAGTCATAAGTCTGCAATATTTTGTAGCTACAAATAATTTTAAAACCACCTCTTCCTCCAATGTGTATGTGTGTGAGTGTTAGTTGCTCAGTCATGCCCAACTCTGTGACTCCATGGACTGTAGCCCGCCAGGATCCTCTGTCCATGGAATCCTCCAGGCAAGAATACTGGAGCAGGTAGCCATTCCTTCTTCAGGGACCTTCCTGACCCCGGAAGGTCAGGTCTCCTGCATTGCAGGCAGAGTCTTTACTCTCTGAGCCACCAGGGAAGCCCTTTCCTCCAATATATTGTCTTTATTGAATTGTAATATTAAAAAGAAATATGATTTAAAAATGAAAGGAAAATTTAATTTTTGGTGCTAAATTAGCCAAAATTAAAACAATCGTTTTTATTGAGTAGTTATAAACTATAAATGTGTAAGTATTTATGATAAAGTAGCTAGTTTCTACAGCCTAACTTGCTTGGAGAAAATGCTTCTGTACTTCTGTAATCAGAAAGTACTTTTTCCGTATAAGAAGATATTTTTAAGTTAATATACTTTCATGAAAATAGCTTGATTTCAAACATCCTAGACATGAATTATTTAACATTTAATTTGCCACTTTCAGTGACTAAATGAATTAAAAAGACTAAATGAATATCAGAATTGGCTCTCATTAAGCATGACCAACTTTAAAGCAGTAAACCCTATTGATGGCCAATTTAGGGTGACAATCTTAAAAAGTTTTATAAAAGTTGTCAAAAATAAACCACAAAATATGTTATATGTGACCATTTAAACTATTTTTGTTTTGGGTGCATAACTTCTCTTTTTGAAAAATGAGTAATGTTACCTAAATTGATCTCTTCCCTGGTGGTTCAGACAGTAGTGAATCTGCCTCTAATGCAGGAGACTCGAGTTCAATCCCTTGGTCAGGAAGATCTCCTGGAGAAGGTAATGGCAACACACACCAGTATTCTTCCTGGAGAATTCCATGGACAGAGGAACCCTGTGAGCTACAGTCCACAGGGTCACACAAAGTCAAGATTGACTGCATGATTAACACTTTCTTTCCTGAGAAATACCATTTAGAAAAATCTTACTTAACATTTTCACACCTAAATTAAATTGCTTTCCACTAGTTCTTCATACAGTCATAAGTCTGCAATATTTTGTAGCTACAAATAATTTTAAAACCACCTCTTCCTCCAATGTGTATGTGTGTGAGTGTTAGTTGCTCAGTCATGCCCAACTCTGTGACTCCATGGACTGTAGCCCGCCAGGATCCTCTGTCCATGGAATCCTCCAGGCAAGAATACTGGAGCAGGTAGCCATTCCCTTCTTCAGGGGACCTTCCTGACCCCGGAAGGTCAGGTCTCCTGCATTGCAGGCAGAGTCTTTACTCTCTGAGCCACCAGGGAAGCCCTTTCCTCCAATATATTGTCTTTATTGATTACTAACCCAAAAAAGACTCTTAAAATCCAATTATTCACAAATGAGTCTAGAGTTTCTACATAGTTTGTGTGTGAGGCAATGACTGTCCTTTGTTTCACATTGTAATTTCAAACCTTCCAAAGTAAACAGCATTGGAAGACAGAGATAGTGTCTTTCTCCAGAGCAAAAGAAAAACTGTGGCTATTGTCCATTTCAAAAATAAAGATTCTCTGAGCTCAGAGTTCTATAATGCAACTTACTGTGAGTACACCACCACCTGGACCTCTTATGTTCCTTGTGGAAACTGGGGCTTGGGGAACCAGTTCAAAAATGAGAAGTCACTGGCCACTGTTACTGCTAGGAAAATAAACGATCCTTTATCCCTGACCTAGAGGGTCTGTGTCTTCTACCAGTTTCCATGAAGCTGTGACAGGATATCTTGTAAGTCTGGAAGTGAACTACGATCTCAAACCCTGCACAGTACTAGACATCAGTAAAATCATGCAATTTACATACAATTTATAAATTACCTGCAGAACCTAATGGATTATGATTTTCTTTAACTAAAGTAAGCCAGGGCCACTCACTGCACATTTTCCAACGTGCAGCCAGCTACTGCTAGCTGTAAGAGACAAAAGAAATAGATGACGAAGAGAAATCAACATAACCCATATTGAAACACAATGACCTATATTTGAAAAAAATAATAACAAAACCACATGAGGCAGAATTTTCCAATATTACCGGACTCTAAATATCTTCAGCACTTTCTGTCTCATTAGCTTGTATATCAAGAACCAAAATGGTCCAGGAAGCATTTGGATGAAATAATAAAATGTAGTCAATCCATTCTGACACAGAACAGAAAAGGCAGTGAGCCAAAAACTTCAAGTTTTACTTTTGAGACATCTTCTATTCTCTCCATTTAAGTGTATTTGTTGCCCCAAAGAAAAGGAGTGTATCCATGGAATCCTCCAGGCAAGAATACTGGAGCAGGTAGCCATTCCCTTCTTCAGGGGACCTTCCTGACCCCGGAAGGTCAGGTCTCCTGCATTGCAGGCAGAGTCTTTACTCTCTGAGCCACCAGGGAAGCCCTTTCCTCCAATATATTGTCTTTATTGATTACTAACCCAAAAAAGACTCTTAAAATCCAATTATTCACAAATGAGTCTAGAGTTTCTACATAGTTTGTGTGTGAGGCAATGACTGTCCTTTGTTTCACATTGTAATTTCAAACCTTCCAAAGTAAACAGCATTGGAAGACAGAGATAGTGTCTTTCTCCAGAGCAAAAGAAAAACTGTGGCTATTGTCCATTTCAAAAATAAAGATTCTCTGAGCTCAGAGTTCTATAATGCAACTTACTGTGAGTACACCACCACCTGGACCTCTTATGTTCCTTGTGGAAACTGGGGCTTGGGGAACCAGTTCAAAAATGAGAAGTCACTGGCCACTGTTACTGCTAGGAAAATAAACGATCCTTTATCCCTGACCTAGAGGGTCTGTGTCTTCTACCAGTTTCCATGAAGCTGTGACAGGATATCTTGTAAGTCTGGAAGTGAACTACGATCTCAAACCCTGCACAGTACTAGACATCAGTAAAATCATGCAATTTACATACAATTTATAAATTACCTGCAGAACCTAATGGATTATGATTTTCTTTAACTAAAGTAAGCCAGGGCCACTCACTGCACATTTTCCAACGTGCAGCCAGCTACTGCTAGCTGTAAGAGACAAAAGAAATAGATGACGAAGAGAAATCAACATAACCCATATTGAAACACAATGACCTATATTTGAAAAAAATAATAACAAAACCACATGAGGCAGAATTTTCCAATATTACCGGACTCTAAATATCTTCAGCACTTTCTGTCTCATTAGCTTGTATATCAAGAACCAAAATGGTCCAGGAAGCATTTGGATGAAATAATAAAATGTAGTCAATCCATTCTGACACAGAACAGAAAAGGCAGTGAGCCAAAAACTTCAAGTTTTACTTTTGAGACATCTTCTATTCTCTCCATTTAAGTGTATTTGTTGCCCCAAAGAAAAAGGGTGCAGTGGTCAATAATCCAACCATGCAGTCTAAAAGAAATAGCCTTAGGTATCCGATCATCCAATTTTTAAAAATTCTGTCCAACTAGATTATATATACCTCAAATTCTATATGTTTCCTCTACAATCCACACATTATTATTCTGTATTAATACTGAGTATTTACCTTACCCCAATAAATGGGAATCTGGCCTAATTCTGGGTTCTAGGCAGTGCCTAGAAAAACACATGTTTAAATGCTATCGTGTGAACAAGGATGATAGTTAAAAATATTATTGGACTTTATCCAGTGTGGTTTTCCTGTTTCAAGTGGCAGAAATGAAACAAAAATATCAGGGTTGGGAAATAAACTTTTTTCTCCAAAAATGGAGAAAAAAATTTGTATTCAGTTAATATGAAGAGAGAAGTGTCTTAGAGTCTGGTTTTACAGAAGTCAGGAAGTAGGGTATTAATGAGAAGTGAGATAGGAGTCACGAGGTGGAATGTAATTTTAAAAAGAGGCAGTTAGTCCCTGCTTTCCATGCCTGACTCGGCATCTGGTGCTCAAGACCATGAACCTGAGCAGGTCTAGACCAAAGCAATCACTCTAGCCTGTGAAGTTAAGAATTGAAACTCTCCTGGTGCAGAAACCAGAATCCTCCTGAGCTTTATTCTTCCCCCCGAGCTACTCTCCTTCCCTTTATGTCTTCCCACATTTGCCAACCCTGAGACAGCCTTGCTTTTCTTCTGTTCCTCCTTGCCTAGGCTTTATGATTTCTCCTAGAGCTGGTATCTTATTTCAAAATGAATGAATAAAAAATAATTAAGATGACACCAGAGGATGAATCTACACGTTTCACTACCAGTTGACTCCTGCTGCCTTGTCCACCTGTTAGAACAGACCCCTTGGATCAGAACCACCTAAATCAAGTCACGTGGTCCCATGCCTGTGAACATTAGAATTTAGACTCCTGATCAAAACTGTAAAATCAATCTAGACTGTCTTCCTAATAGTTCCTGAATTTCTTCTCAAACAGTTCACTTGCTGAGATCTCAGCATACATTGTATCGGGTCCACAAAAGAATTATAAAATATTCAATCACATATATATCTAAAATTTCCTTTGTTGTATTCATGTCTCTGTTGACTTCCATAATTAGTTCTGGAAAGGAGAACACACTCACATATCATTCTTTCAGCAAAAATTCACTTAACATTCTGTCATGTTCCAGAGGCCAACCCATAATAACAGGATGTTCACAAATGAAAGTACGACACTTGCAGACAAGAAGTATTTTGTAAATGCCTGGTCTAGACTGGAAGCTCTTTTAAGTGTTCATAATTCAGTGGGAAAAATGTTCACGTGATCATCTTTCACATTTGGTTTAAATGATACACTAGAAGTTTATATAATGAACATGAAAATACAGAAACAGACACACTGAACTCAGCCTGAGCTGGAGCTGAATTCACAGGGAGGTGATTTTAAAGTACATCGATAAAACGCAAAGAGCTTCTCTAAGTGAAAAGGAAGGAAGATGGTTTGCATCCCAGGCAGACAGACCAGTATGTGTAATGGAAAGGATGTATGAAACCACATGCTATCATTTCAACAGGAAGAACTGAAAGTGGACATTCTTCCTTTTTACTTCCTTTTTTTATTATTCAGAGGTCAGTTGCAAAGAAGGTGTACAAAAAGTTTTGACTTACATATATTCATGATTTTAAACTTTAGTTTGCATTGATTTTATGTTGGTATATTAACTAGACACTTAAGCTTTTTTAAAAGTTGGATAACAATAGAAAGTTAACCTGTTAAGGGAATAAGCAACAGCCTAGGTATGCTGGAATCCTTCATGTTTCCCATGACTGTATGAAGCAAATATTGATTGGGTATATGGGGTCTTCCTGGCTCCAAGCAGAGACATTAACCACTAAAATAACCCCTGTGTCCTGGCTAGTTTCAGCTGGAAGCTGTCCATGGCTAGGCAACCAAATAGAAAAAAAGAAAAAAGAGAGACAAGTAGTGTCTCTCACTGCATCCTTTTTTAGTCTCACCCAAACAGAGATACAAATTTTAAAACAGAAATGAAATATAACCAATCCAAAATATTCTTTATTAACTAAAAATTAAAGAAATTTGTTTTAATCTGCAAGTTCAGACAGATAGCAGCTGGCCTGGTTATCACAACTGGATGTTCCCTCAAGAGATCCCAGCCCTATTTCCTTGCCCTAGGTGTGGGTCCTAGTCCCCCTGCTCTCTCCCCTCACTTTCCTCTCACAGTTTTTCTTGATTTCTGTACCCTAAAGTCTCAAATTAGGCCATAAAGATTCTATTCCACAAGTGCATTCAGGCTGCATTAGTTTTTACTTGATTTTCAGTGATAGTACAGTGTGGCCTGATATTCACTGAGCTCTCACTGTGCCAAGCCCTCTGCCAAGGCTGCAGAAATACTTTAGAACACAGGGGAGTTTGGGCTTTGGAACTCCTTGGTGCCTGGTTATGAATGTGGAGTGTGCATTCACTAGGTGATGGGTATGACTTTATTGTTGGTGAAATCAGCTTTCTTCACCTATTCCTCAAAGCAGGATGCTTTTGCTTGGTGTCAATAGGTCATGGAACATATGGGGGGCTCCATTTTATGTCTTCCATTCCAAATACCTTTCTTTTCAACATTGCCATGTGGCATCCTCCTCTTTCACCATACTGAAAGGGACATTCTTTTATTCCATTATTTTAAAAAGACTTTCTCTTGGCTCCCTCCCTATCCTTCCATTATTTTAGGAAGGTGTACAAAAGTTTTGATTAAAACTATTAAAGTTTGCATTGATTTTATGTTGGTATATTAACTAGACACTTAAGCTTTTTTAAAAGTTGGATAACAATAGAAAGTTAACCTGTTAAGGGAATAAGCAACAGCCTAGGTATGCTGGAATCCTTCATGTTTCCCATGACTGTATGAAGCAAATATTGATTGGGTATATGGGGTCTTCCTGGCTCCAAGCAGAGACATTAACCACTAAAATAACCCCTGTGTCCTGGCTAGTTTCAGCTGGAAGCTGTCCATGGCTAGGCAACCAAATAGAAAAAAAGAAAAAAGAGAGACAAGTAGTGTCTCTCACTGCATCCTTTTTTAGTCTCACCCAAACAGAGATACAAATTTTAAAACAGAAATGAAATATAACCAATCCAAAATATTCTTTATTAACTAAAAATTAAAGAAATTTGTTTTAATCTGCAAGTTCAGACAGATAGCAGCTGGCCTGGTTATCACAACTGGATGTTCCCTCAAGAGATCCCAGCCCTATTTCCTTGCCCTAGGTGTGGGTCCTAGTCCCCCTGCTCTCTCCCCTCACTTTCCTCTCACAGTTTTTCTTGATTTCTGTACCCTAAAGTCTCAAATTAGGCCATAAAGATTCTATTCCACAAGTGCATTCAGGCTGCATTAGTTTTTACTTGATTTTCAGTGATAGTACAGTGTGGCCTGATATTCACTGAGCTCTCACTGTGCCAAGCCCTCTGCCAAGGCTGCAGAAATACTTTAGAACACAGGGGAGTTTGGGCTTTGGAACTCCTTGGTGCCTGGTTATGAATGTGGAGTGTGCATTCACTAGGTGATGGGTATGACTTTATTGTTGGTGAAATCAGCTTTCTTCACCTATTCCTCAAAGCAGGATGCTTTTTGCTTGGTGTCAATAGGTCATGGAACATATGGGGGGCTCCATTTTATGTCTTCCATTCCAAATACCTTTCTTTTCAACATTGCCATGTGGCATCCTCCTCTTTCACCATACTGAAAGGGACATTCTTTTATTCCATTATTTTAAAAAGACTTTCTCTTGGCTCCCCTCCCTATCCTTCCCTGGCTAGGAAGTGGTCAGTGTATATGCTCATAGTCTGAGTTTGGGAAGGGGCTGAGTTGACATATTCTGTTCATAGCCATGCTGTGATCATTGGCTCTTCCCCATCCTGTATGAGTACCACTTCCCCGTCTTGTATGAGAACCACCACCCTGTATGAACATGTGGCAAGACCTAACAACATACAAACCTACAGAATAAACATATTACATCTTTGTGGAAGAAGAGGTGGTACAAATATAGTTTCTTTTATCATAAACATGGGAACATTGTGGAATAATGTGCAAATGTGGAAATCAGATGTCAAGGAACATGTGTGCCTTCAGTGGGCTGTACCAGACTTCTATGAGAACCAATCTTTTTTCTGTGGTTGGGGATATAAAATGTTGAAAACTTTATATAAATAAAATTTTGTTCATAAAACTTTTAGGAGCACTATCTCTAGAGAGTGACTTTCCATGAAAGTATCTTTATAGATTCTAATAGAGTAAATAAACTGTAATAATCATAGCTTCATGAATGCACCTTTAAGTAAAGGTGAATGTTTTCTTACTGAAGAGTTAACAGAACTGCTTAATAATTAGGAGGCATTTTGATTACCACGATTTTCCAACACTTATGTCTCTAAAAGCTTCAATTCACTCTTTTTCTACAGTTCTTTTTTAAAGCAACATCTAGCAATTTTGTGTAAAAGTAACATATGTAAGTCCTAGCTGAAAAGTACAATTAAAATCTATATGTCATCAGGATATAATAATATTCTTTTTGAATCAATAGTGTGGTAGATTTCATTACAGTGGTATATTAGCAAGCAAAATTTATTAAACCTCTAATTAAGATGTCATGGAAAATGATCTTGTACTCATCCTATATCTTTACAAATTGGTTAGATCTGATCTATAGTTCCTTTAGACTATTCCATGTTTTAAAAAATGAGAATATTTCACATATTAGAATCTTACTTCTATTTTCTCTCTAAAAATTGGAGGATTTAGGAACAAAGAATTTGTGCCCCATGGTAACAACTGACCAGTGCTAAGTAGAGACTGAAATTTTTACACAGGGCAGCGTCTCAAGGTCATTACATTGTCACACTCGCAGGATTTATATTAGAAATGCTTTATTTATTTTCATGACTTGCCTAGGCATCTGAGTTGGCAGGATTGATTCATTCTACCAGCCTTCCATTCATCAGACATTTTTAGATATTGTATATGACACACTGTTATGCAACTAGCAAGTATATTACTAAGCTCTAGCTTTTGCCCTTGAATACCCAGAAGTCCCATACAACAGACGCAGGAATGAATCATTGAACTATGGAGTTGTAAAAGCAATAAAAGAGATCTGCTCAGAACATGAAGAGATCTCTGAAGTGAAGCAACTCCAGCCTGCAGTGGAAGGAAGCGTTCAGGAAGTAGTCTCTAAAGGAGTGTGCCTGATAACAAAGGAGACAAGGGTAATTTAGGCAGAGTGAATAGTCTAAAGAAAGGCACAGCAGTCAAAAGCATCAGTGCATGTATTGTGATAGCACAAAGACTGGAAAGAAGATGAGAAGAATTGCTGTTGGAGAAGGCCTCAGGTTGCTCACACAGGGCCTCAGTTTATATTCGGCTAACATCGACAAACTAATCCACATAAAGGAGCATTACAGCTTACTCCCATGCCTTATATATAGCATGAACATTTTTGCTAACTATATGGGATTGAAAACCTTCCTAAAATGCACTGCATACATCTCTCCTTTCTTAAAAAAATATGTTCAGAATGCTCAATTTAAGTTTCTTTTGATGATGCAAGGATAGCATTATAAATGCCAATGATTGAATCTTACTGCCAATAAAATATCAATGCTCTAAGACTCTTTCTCCTACACCAATAATGTCCTATTTGAGTGACTCATATTTTTCTTCCTACTATACCAAAATCTGTCTTTATTAAAGTGAACCAATCATTAGTGCACTACCCCAAATGTAACAGGTGAAGGTTGTGTTGGTCTAATTAAGATGTCATGGAAAATGATCTTGTACTCATCCTATATCTTTACAAATTGGTTAGATCTGATCTATAGTTCCTTTAGACTATTCCATGTTTTAAAAAATGAGAATATTTCACATATTAGAATCTTACTTCTATTTTCTCTCTAAAAATTGGAGGATTTAGGAACAAAGAATTTGTGCCCCATGGTAACAACTGACCAGTGCTAAGTAGAGACTGAAATTTTTACACAGGGCAGCGTCTCAAGGTCATTACATTGTCACACTCGCAGGATTTATATTAGAAATGCTTTATTTATTTTCATGACTTGCCTAGGCATCTGAGTTGGCAGGATTGATTCATTCTACCAGCCTTCCATTCATCAGACATTTTTAGATATTGTATATGACACACTGTTATGCAACTAGCAAGTATATTACTAAGCTCTAGCTTTTGCCCTTGAATACCCAGAAGTCCCATACAACAGACGCAGGAATGAATCATTGAACTATGGAGTTGTAAAAGCAATAAAAGAGATCTGCTCAGAACATGAAGAGATCTCTGAAGTGAAGCAACTCCAGCCTGCAGTGGAAGGAAGCGTTCAGGAAGTAGTCTCTAAAGGAGTGTGCCTGATAACAAAGGAGACAAGGGTAATTTAGGCAGAGTGAATAGTCTAAAGAAAGGCACAGCAGTCAAAAGCATCAGTGCATGTATTGTGATAGCACAAAGACTGGAAAGAAGATGAGAAGAATTGCTGTTGGAGAAGGCCTCAGGTTGCTCACACAGGGCCTCAGTTTATATTCGGCTAACATCGACAAACTAATCCACATAAAGGAGCATTACAGCTTACTCCCATGCCTTATATATAGCATGAACATTTTTGCTAACTATATGGGATTGAAAACCTTCCTAAAATGCACTGCATACATCTCTCCTTTCTTAAAAAAATATGTTCAGAATGCTCAATTTAAGTTTCTTTTGATGATGCAAGGATAGCATTATAAATGCCAATGATTGAATCTTACTGCCAATAAAATATCAATGCTCTAAGACTCTTTCTCCTACACCAATAATGTCCTATTTGAGTGACTCATATTTTTCTTCCTACTATACCAAAATCTGTCTTTATTAAAGTGAACCAATCATTAGTGCACTACCCCAAATGTAACAGGTGAAGGTTGTGTTGGCTCAACCTGCCTGTCTCTGACCAGGTGGATACCAGCAGGGTATGTTCACCTTCCTCATGACTGCATGGTGGGAGAACCCTCTGCACTTCTAGACATTAGTTTAGTAGAAGACAGAATTTGCAGATTTCAATGCTTTTTAATGACCTGGTATTTTCAGTAAACTTTTTCTGAGCACAAAGACAAGAATTTTTTCAGAAACTCTAAAATTGGATATAAACATTGGCAGGAGGCAATCAATAATCTTCTCTTGATATATTTTGTGTGTGTTAGTTGCTCAGTCATGTCCAACTCTTTGCGACCCCATAAACTGTAGCCCACCAGGCTCCTCTGTTCATGGGAATTCTCTAGGCAAGAATACTGCAGTAGGTTGCCATTTCTTTATATGCCTGTTAGGCAAATTGAAAGCAACTGAGAGAAAGTAAGATGCCTCAAGTGCTGGTTCCCCCTTCTCATTTGTTGTTTCTGAAGGAATACAGGCTGAAAATAAAGGATCAAACTCATTACAAATACATCAGTTCAGTTCAGTCACTCAGTCATGTCTGACTCTTTTCAGCCTCATGGACTACAGCACACCAGGCTTCCCTGTCCTTCACAATATCCAGGAGATGCTCAAAGTCATGTCCATTGACTCAGTGATGCCATTCAACCTCTTGTCCTCTGTCATCCCCTTCTCCTTTTGTCTTCCATTTTTCCCAGCATTAGAGTGTTCTCCAAAGAGTCCCCTCTTAGCATCCGGTGGCCAAAGTATTAGGGTTTCAGCTTCAGCATCAGTTCCCCAATGAATATTCAGGGTTGGTTTCCTTTAGGATTGACTGGTTTAGTCAGTTGCTCAATTCTTCGCTCAGTCTTCTTTATGACAACTCTCCTAAAATGCACTGCATACATCTCTCCTTTCTTAAAAAAATATGTTCAGAATGCTCAATTTAAGTTTCTTTTGATGATGCAAGGATAGCATTATAAATGCCAATGATTGAATCTTACTGCCAATAAAATATCAATGCTCTAAGACTCTTTCTCCTACACCAATAATGTCCTATTTGAGTGACTCATATTTTTCTTCCTACTATACCAAAATCTGTCTTTATTAAAGTGAACCAATCATTAGTGCACTACCCCAAATGTAACAGGTGAAGGTTGTGTTGGCTCAACCTGCCTGTCTCTGACCAGGTGGATACCAGCAGGGTATGTTCACCTTCCTCATGACTGCATGGTGGGAGAACCCTCTGCACTTCTAGACATTAGTTTAGTAGAAGACAGAATTTGCAGATTTCAATGCTTTTTAATGACCTGGTATTTTCAGTAAACTTTTTCTGAGCACAAAGACAAGAATTTTTTTTCAGAAACTCTAAAATTGGATATAAACATTGGCAGGAGGCAATCAATAATCTTCTCTTGATATATGTGTGTGTGTGTTAGTTGCTCAGTCATGTCCAACTCTTTGCGACCCCATAAACTGTAGCCCACCAGGCTCCTCTGTTCATGGGAATTCTCTAGGCAAGAATACTGCAGTAGGTTGCCATTTCTTTATATGCCTGTTAGGCAAATTGAAAGCAACTGAGAGAAAGTAAGATGCCTCAAGTGCTGGTTCCCCCTTCTCATTTGTTGTTTCTGAAGGAATACAGGCTGAAAATAAAGGATCAAACTCATTACAAATACATCAGTTCAGTTCAGTCACTCAGTCATGTCTGACTCTTTTCAGCCTCATGGACTACAGCACACCAGGCTTCCCTGTCCTTCACAATATCCAGGAGATGCTCAAAGTCATGTCCATTGACTCAGTGATGCCATTCAACCTCTTGTCCTCTGTCATCCCCTTCTCCTTTTGTCTTCCATTTTTCCCAGCATTAGAGTGTTCTCCAAAGAGTCCCCTCTTAGCATCCGGTGGCCAAAGTATTAGGGTTTCAGCTTCAGCATCAGTTCCCCAATGAATATTCAGGGTTGGTTTCCTTTAGGATTGACTGGTTTGATCTCCTTGCAGTCCAAGTTCAAAGACATCAATTCTTCAGCACTCAGTCTTCTTTATGGTTCAACTCTCACATCCGTACATGACTACTGGGAAAACCATAGCTTGACTCTATCGACTTACGTCAGCAAAGTAGTGATGTCTCTGCTTTTGAATATGCTGCCTAGGTTTGTCATAGCTTTTCTTCCAAGCAACAAGTGTCTTTTAATTTCATGACTGGAATCACCATCTACAGTGATTCTTGCAGCTCAAGAAAATAAAGTCTGTCAGTGTTTCCATTGTTTGCCCATATACTTGCCATGAAGTGATGGGACTGGATGTCATGATCTTCGTTTTTTGAATATTGAGATTTAGGCCTGTTTTTTCACTCTCCTCTTTGACCTCCATCAAGAGGCTCTTTAGTTCCTTTTCTCTTTCTGCCATAAGAGTGGTGTCATCTGCATACTTGAGGTTATTGATATTTCTCCCAGCAATCTTGATTCCAGCTTGTGCTTCATGCAGACTGGCATTTCACATGATGTACTCTGCATAAAAGTTAAATAAGCAGCATGACAATATACAGCCTTCATGTACTTCTTTACCAATTTGGAACCAGTCAGTTGTTCCATGCCCAGTTCTAACTGTTGCATCTTGTCTGGCACACAGGTTTTACAGGAAGCAGGTAAGGTAGTCTAGTATTCCCATCTCTTTAAGAATTTTCCACAGTTTGTTATGAACCATACACTCAGAGGTCTTCGTGTAGTCAATGAAGCAGAATACAATATGTCTTTTATTTAAATTGGGATGAGTACTTTTATGAACTGGTATGGGTAAGCTTCATACCAACTCTTTTATTTACCTAGGACTACCCACTGCCCTTTTTTAAATTTTCATGCAGACTTGAATATATTTGAGATGACTCTTGTTGCGTTACCCTTCCACTCTACATCTGAGTTGGTGGATATCAAAAGGGAAAGAATCTTCCTTGGACTGAGCACAGATTATATAGACTGGGTTATACGCAAGTCCCATTCCTCTCTCTCTTCCACTCAGAAGAATATGACAGGTCAATATTAGAGGATTCTAGGGATTACCTTAAATCACCCAAAATTTAATGTTTTTAAAAGCAAATTCCTTTGAGGTATTAGCCCTTTATCATTTGTTATTAATAAGTTGCCTGGGGCACAACCTCACAGATGCTTAAGATACACCATAACATCACAAAAAAAATGGTAACAATCGCCCAAATGAGTGAAGTGGACCTGTGATGAAATAAACAGTTTGAGATACTAAAATTTCAAACCTACTTTGAGGAGGAGTGGTTTTTAATTCTTATGTCACTTCCTTTTCTAACCTTGAAAATGGATAGGTCAGGTCATAGAAGAGAAAGAAAAAAGAATTAAAAAATAAAGAACTGAAAAAGAAAGTTTTGAGCTAAAAATAAGTCTGTCAGTGTTTCCATTGTTTGCCCATATACTTGCATGATCTTGATTCCTTTAGCTTGTTGGCTTTAGTCCCCCATAAGGGTGGTGTCATCTGCATACTTGAGGTTATTGATATTTCTCCCAGCAATCTTGATTCCAGCTTGTGCTTCATGCAGACTGGCATTTCACATGATGTACTCTGCATAAAAGTTAAATAAGCAGCATGACAATATACAGCCTTCATGTACTTCTTTACCAATTTGGAACCAGTCAGTTGTTCCATGCCCAGTTCTAACTGTTGCATCTTGTCTGGCACACAGGTTTTACAGGAAGCAGGTAAGGTAGTCTAGTATTCCCATCTCTTTAAGAATTTTCCACAGTTTGTTATGAACCATACACTCAGAGGTCTTCGTGTAGTCAATGAAGCAGAATACAATATGTCTTTTATTTAAATTGGGATGAGTACTTTTATGAACTGGTATGGGTAAGCTTCATACCAACTCTTTTATTTACCTAGGACTACCCACTGCCCTTTTTTAAATTTTCATGCAGACTTGAATATATTTGAGATGACTCTTGTTGCGTTACCCTTCCACTCTACATCTGAGTTGGTGGATATCAAAAGGGAAAGAATCTTCCTTGGACTGAGCACAGATTATATAGACTGGGTTATACGCAAGTCCCATTCCTCTCTCTCTTCCACTCAGAAGAATATGACAGGTCAATATTAGAGGATTCTAGGGATTACCTTAAATCACCCAAAATTTAATGTTTTTAAAAGCAAATTCCTTTGAGGTATTAGCCCTTTATCATTTGTTATTAATAAGTTGCCTGGGGCACAACCTCACAGATGCTTAAGATACACCATAACATCACAAAAAAAATGGTAACAATCGCCCAAATGAGTGAAGTGGACCTGTGATGAAATAAACAGTTTGAGATACTAAAATTTCAAACCTACTTTGAGGAGGAGTGGTTTTTAATTCTTATGTCACTTCCTTTTCTAACCTTGAAAATGGATAGGTCAGGTCATAGAAGAGAAAGAAAAAAGAATTAAAAAATAAAGAACTGAAAAAAGAAAAGATATACAGAAGAAGAAGTAATGGCAGAAGGAAATGGCAACTCACTCCAGTATTCTTGACTGGAAAATTCTATATACAGAGGAGCTTGGTGGACCACAGTCCATGGGATCTCAAAGAGTCAGACACAACTGTGTGACTAACACACACACACACACAGAGAAGGAACCAAAGGAAACTATCCAATTTCAACAGATTTTGCTAGAATTTGAATGAACATTTAAATATTTCCTAAGTATCATTTGGGGGGCAATCCCTAAATTCAAGAAATTTATTATGTCATCCTTGGTTCCAGAATGTTGCCAGGGTAAATCCCTTTGCAAATCTTGTATTTTAAAATTCTTTCTTTACTCTCTATCCTTTTTATTCCTTTCAGAAAAATGCATTTTCTCTATAACCTGAATTTTAGAATAACTGGCTTAAATTTTGTCCTAGACATTCCTACAAAGAATCCTAGTTTGCATAATAAAATAATGCAATTTCTATTTGTATGTAGGCAACTACCGTCTGTTTCAAGTTGAAATATAATAGGAAATGTCTTTGACCTTGTTTCTGACCCTTCAGATTATTATATTGGAAATGGGTATTAAAACTATCCTACTAGAGGTTGTAGAGTCAGACTGCTTGGGTTTGAATCTGAGGTCTGACAGTTACCTAGTTGTGACTTTGGGAAAATTACTTTAGCTATGTCTGCTTACATTTTCTATTTTGTATGGAGATAACAATGGGCGGAGGTATGGTCTGGAGGAACGGTAAGTATGATGCAGTTGGAATGACCATGGGAGTGTAGAGGTCAGGAGGAGCAGACGTGGGTCCTGATGGAGAGGCAAGGAGAGGATGGGCAGGATGTGCTGAGCACCAGAGATGTCTCAGAGGAAAAATAAAAATAGGCTGTGCCTTCTGGGCATTTATGATAAAAAACCCAGAATACTCCACTTGAGTGGTTATGAAAAGGTCACATAGAAACCAACTCTATTTTTAACAATCTATGTAAACCAAACAAAAAAAAAAAAAAACCAAAAAACTATTTTCTGTGTACACATTCAATTTTCTGACAACAAAGCAATTTTGTAAAATTTCCTTAAACCAGAGCATCCTCTTTCCAATGAAGCAAAAAGAAAAAGTAAAAATAAATAAGGACAAAATTAAATAAAGAAGGTCCTATGCTACGGTCTGGAGTGGGGAATGGGATATACATATGACTAAAGTGGAATTATACATATCTGTAAACAACAAAACTCTGGAAAAGCAAAAAAGCAAAGTTTAAAAAAAAAAAAGGGAAAAAAATTTGAAAATGCACATAAAAAAAGAAAGAAAGAAAGAAAGAAGTTCAATTCCAGATAAGCTTTTACAAAGTTTGCTGATTGTCCCACTGGTTGGCAGGATGCAAATCATCATTAGGAGAGAATTTTATTTTCAACATGTCATCTTGAACTGTAAGGATGTCTAACAAACCCCACCACACAGGGTTATAATAAGGATTAAAGGAATTAATAGGTGTAAAATGCTTAGGACAGTGCCTGGTACATTGTTTATTCTCTATTAAAGTTTCCTCTGCTAGGAATCTGGAAAACTAACTTGTGTAAAGATGTTGGACCAAGACTGTCCAATACAGTGGTCTCTACCCACAAGTAGCAATTTAAATTTTAATTCAAATTAACTCAAATTAAATAAAGCTAAAAATTCAGTTTTTCAGTTACATTAATCACACTTCAAGGTCTCAGTACCAGTGGTTGTCATATTGGACATGGCAGATGTAAAACACAAGACAACAGAAAGTTCTACCGTATACTGCTGTGTTAGAAACGGATAATAATAATAGAAGTAATATGACATAAAACCCCAAAGCATAATAAAGACACGAACATGTTGAGTCAGGCAGTTGTTACACGTGGAGTGAGGGTTTCCTCTGGAGGAACGGTAAGTATGATGCAGTTGGAATGACCATGGGAGTGTAGAGGTCAGGAGGAGCAGACGTGGGTCCTGATGGAGAGGCAAGGAGAGGATGGGCAGGATGTGCTGAGCACCAGAGATGTCTCAGAGGAAAAATAAAAATAGGCTGTGCCTTCTGGGCATTTATGATAAAAAACCCAGAATACTCCACTTGAGTGGTTATGAAAAGGTCACATAGAAACCAACTCTATTTTTAACAATCTATGTAAACCAAACAAAAAAAAAAAAAAACCAAAAAACTATTTTCTGTGTACACATTCAATTTTCTGACAACAAAGCAATTTTGTAAAATTTCCTTAAACCAGAGCATCCTCTTTCCAATGAAGCAAAAAGAAAAAGTAAAAATAAATAAGGACAAAATTAAATAAAGAAGGTCCTATGCTACGGTCTGGAGTGGGGAATGGGATATACATATGACTAAAGTGGAATTATACATATCTGTAAACAACAAAACTCTGGAAAAGCAAAAAAGCAAAGTTTAAAAAAAAAAAGGGAAAAAAATTTGAAAATGCACATAAAAAAAGAAAGAAAGAAAGAAAGAAGTTCAATTCCAGATAAGCTTTTACAAAGTTTGCTGATTGTCCCACTGGTTGGCAGGATGCAAATCATCATTAGGAGAGAATTTTATTTTCAACATGTCATCTTGAACTGTAAGGATGTCTAACAAACCCCACCACACAGGGTTATAATAAGGATTAAAGGAATTAATAGGTGTAAAATGCTTAGGACAGTGCCTGGTACATTGTTTATTCTCTATTAAAGTTTCCTCTGCTAGGAATCTGGAAAACTAACTTGTGTAAAGATGTTGGACCAAGACTGTCCAATACAGTGGTCTCTACCCACAAGTAGCAATTTAAATTTTAATTCAAATTAACTCAAATTAAATAAAGCTAAAAATTCAGTTTTTCAGTTACATTAATCACACTTCAAGGTCTCAGTACCAGTGGTTGTCATATTGGACATGGCAGATGTAAAACACAAGACAACAGAAAGTTCTACCGTATACTGCTGTGTTAGAAACGGATAATAATAATAGAAGTAATATGACATAAAACCCCAAAGCATAATAAAGACACGAACATGTTGAGTCAGGCAGTTGTTACACGTGGAGTGAGGGTTTCCTCTGGACCAATGCCATGTGAAATGCGAATGTGCATGTCTATGCATGGCTCTAAGTGCCCCTGTATGGCTATAAAGGTGAGGGTAGGCTGGTATATCAGGAAAATGAATTGTAAGGTGACTTGAAGGGTGATTAGATTTTAGGTAGGACAACATTACCAAATTTTAAAGCTCTTTATTGGTTATATCCATAACTAAAATCTCAACTCCGGGCTTCCCTAGTGGTCCAGTGGATGGAGAGTCTGCCTTGCAGTTCAGGGGGAGACAGTTCAATCCCTGACCTGGGAGGATCCCGTGTACTGCGGAGCGGCTGGACCGGTGTGTCGGACTGCGTGCTGGTGCTCTGGAGCAGCATGTGCCCGGGGCAAGTGCTCTGTGGGGGGAGAGGCCACTGCAGTGGGAGGCCCACACGGACTGAAGAAAGAAGATGGATGGAGATGAATGCATGAAAGACCAATAAAAGTGACCAAAAATTTTTTTAAAAAACTCTCAACTCCATACACCAACATTACATGTGTCCTTTTCACCTTTTTAATTTCTTGTTCCTTGTACAAGGTTCACCGCATGACTGCTCACCATGTTTCTGGATTAATGAATGTTAAAAGTCAAATATGAATGGAGTGAGGATGGTGAGGATGAGTATCTGGAAATGAGGATGGAAGGAAGAGGAGAGAGAAAGGTAGACTGGAAGGAGAGAGGTTCTGGCATATTAGGTAAGCAGAGCACAGCCTGAGGAGGAGTGAGCATGGAGAAGATGGAGACGAGGAGAGCACAGATCAGCCTCCTTCTGTCTAGGGCTGGCCAACTTGCATCATATTAAGTATTTCCCTTCTTTATTCCACTTGCCAAAACAATTTTTTTCAAATTAACTCAAATTAAATAAAGCTAAAAATTCAGTTTTTCAGTTACATTAATCACACTTCAAGGTCTCAGTACCAGTGGTTGTCATATTGGACATGGCAGATGTAAAACACAAGACAACAGAAAGTTCTACCGTATACTGCTGTGTTAGAAACGGATAATAATAATAGAAGTAATATGACATAAAACCCCAAAGCATAATAAAGACACGAACATGTTGAGTCAGGCAGTTGTTACACGTGGAGTGAGGGTTTCCTCTGGACCAATGCCATGTGAAATGCGAATGTGCATGTCTATGCATGGCTCTAAGTGCCCCTGTATGGCTATAAAGGTGAGGGTAGGCTGGTATATCAGGAAAATGAATTGTAAGGTGACTTGAAGGGTGATTAGATTTTAGGTAGGACAACATTACCAAATTTTAAAGCTCTTTATTGGTTATATCCATAACTAAAATCTCAACTCCGGGCTTCCCTAGTGGTCCAGTGGATGGAGAGTCTGCCTTGCAGTTCAGGGGGAGACAGTTCAATCCCTGACCTGGGAGGATCCCGTGTACTGCGGAGCGGCTGGACCGGTGTGTCGGACTGCGTGCTGGTGCTCTGGAGCAGCATGTGCCCGGGGCAAGTGCTCTGTGGGGGGAGAGGCCACTGCAGTGGGAGGCCCACACGGACTGAAGAAAGAAGATGGATGGAGATGAATGCATGAAAGACCAATAAAAGTGACCAAAAATTTTTTTAAAAAACTCTCAACTCCATACACCAACATTACATGTGTCCTTTTCACCTTTTTAATTTCTTGTTCCTTGTACAAGGTTCACCGCATGACTGCTCACCATGTTTCTGGATTAATGAATGTTAAAAGTCAAATATGAATGGAGTGAGGATGGTGAGGATGAGTATCTGGAAATGAGGATGGAAGGAAGAGGAGAGAGAAAGGTAGACTGGAAGGAGAGAGGTTCTGGCATATTAGGTAAGCAGAGCACAGCCTGAGGAGGAGTGAGCATGGAGAAGATGGAGACGAGGAGAGCACAGATCAGCCTCCTTCTGTCTAGGGCTGGCCAACTTGCATCATATTAAGTATTTCCCTTCTTTATTCCACTTTTTATTTGCACATCTAGAATAAGGAAAACAGGTTTATATGTTTACTTCACAGAGCTAGAGAAATGAACACTGTCTATCCATGCACACACTGCACAGGCCCGGGAAACTCCCCCTCAACCTCTAGTAGGAATGTAAGGTGATGGAAATGACTGTTAATTTGTTTTCAGACTTGGCAGGTCTACAGACAGTCTACAATTCCTTCTCAGGAATGTTGCATACGTTTTGATGTTATAGACACAATGTTTTGAACATTCCTGCATGTATACACTGAGGCAAATGAATAAAAATTTTCACTTGGGCATTGGCTCTCAAAATATAGCATGCATTAGAATCACCTAGACAGCTTGTTAAACACAGACTGCCGCTCTTGTAAGTGGAATCCAAAAACAAAAAATGAACTCACAGAGACAGAGAACAGATGGGTGGTTGCAATGGGAAGGCGGTGAGGGTTGGGTAAAATGGGTGAAGTGGATCAAAGGTACAAGCTTCCAGATATAAAATAAATAGGTCCTGAGGATGTAATGTATATCATGGTGACTACAGTCAATAATGCTATATAATACATTTCAATTTGCTAAAAGAATAGATTTTTAAGAAAAAAAAAAAGATTTGTATCGATGTGTGGTGATGAATGTTAACTAGATATTTGTAGTGATCCTTTCCCAATACATACACATATTAAATCATGTTGAACACTTGAAGCTAATACAATGTTGTATGTCAATGATAACAACATGAATATTTTTTAAAATAAGAGCTTGAGAAATACCAGAGTTTAAATAACATAACTCAATGTAAATGAACAAAGTTAAAACATTAATATTGGGACTTCTCTGCTATTCAATGGCTAAAAGTCCAGGCTTCCAATGCAGGGAGCCTGGGGTACAATTGTCAATCCTGGAATTATTAGTAGATCTCACATGCTGCAACTAAACATCCCATATGCCAAAATGAAAATCAAAGATACGCTTGCCGCAACTAAGATCCAGTGCAGCCAAATAAATAAATTTAAATGATTCAACACAAAACAAAAAACATGGTTATTGTAAAAAATGTTGCATTATTCAACTGTTTATTCAAAACATACTGATTATCTGCCTAGAGACAGGTGCCATTCTAGGCCCTAGGAATATAGCAGAAAGAGTTTCTAAATCCCTCATTTGCTAAGATTATATACTAGTGAAGATACAAGCAGAAAAAGTCAAATAGCATGATTTCAAAAAATGGAGAGATTAATACTGATCAGTTAGAAACTTATCTCTTGACTCTAGAAACCCCGCATTTCTCAGAGGAAAGAACACTCTGTCCTCTTTCTCACTATAAAAACAGTGACAATATCCCTTCTTGCTCTTTTCATAATTGATCAATCAATCCAAAAATGTTTATTGAGCATCTCTTATTTGCTAGGATGAGGCTCTTCTCAGGGCAGAAAAGAGTAGAGAAAAGCAAGAACCCAGAAGGACATGTAATAAACAAAGAAGCCCAATGTTGATATGCACTCAAGTCTCTACACAACAGCTCCCACCTTACTGCGTACAAGTATGTGAGGAATACAGTGGAGGAAGCCTTCAGACAGGACCATTCTTCTGGCAAGGCAAGACAATACTTCATTTAATCAAAGATAGTTCTTTTACATTTTAAGGTCTTCAGAATTGGACTTTATCTTATAATGACGGTGCTTTCAACTGGATGAAATCATATGATGGCGCACAAGAGCATCATGCTGTGAGATCTGTGTAGAAAGCAAGTTAGTCACTCAGTCATGTCTGACTTTTGCGACTCCAGGGACTGTAGCCCACCAGGTTCCTCTAGCCACAGAATTCTCCAGGCAAGAGTACTGGAGTGAGTTGCCATTTCCTTCTCAAAGGAGAATCTTCCCAACCCAGAGTTTGAACCTGAGTCTCCTGCATTGAAGGCAGATTCTTTACCATCTGCGCCACCAAGGAAGCCTCCAAGAGCTGTGGAGAATCTAGGGGAATTAGAACAGTGGTCTGAGGTCAGGCTATAGACAAAAATAAATAAACAGAAACCACACAGGTTGCTGGACTCTTCTCTCAGTTTCTGATTCAGTGAGTTTGGAGTAAGGCCTGACAATTTGGATTCCTAACAAGTGAAGTTGAGCACACTCTGAGAAGCCTTATTCCAGGGCTCTGTCTTTAAACTGGAGTACCCCTGTGCATCGAGCACATAATCACTTTGCCAGAGGTCGGAAATAGTTCACTGAAACCTATTTTCAAATCCCCGTATCCGTATGCATTCTTTCCTGAGACAGGTGCCATTCTAGGCCCTAGGAATATAGCAGAATTTTAAAAGTGATTATATACTAGTGAAGATACAAGCAGAAAAAGTCAAATAGCATGATTTCAAAAAATGGAGAGATTAATACTGATCAGTTAGAAACTTATCTCTTGACTCTAGAAACCCCGCATTTCTCAGAGGAAAGAACACTCTGTCCTCTTTCTCACTATAAAAACAGTGACAATATCCCTTCTTGCTCTTTTCATAATTGATCAATCAATCCAAAAATGTTTATTGAGCATCTCTTATTTGCTAGGATGAGGCTCTTCTCAGGGCAGAAAAGAGTAGAGAAAAGCAAGAACCCAGAAGGACATGTAATAAACAAAGAAGCCCAATGTTGATATGCACTCAAGTCTCTACACAACAGCTCCCACCTTACTGCGTACAAGTATGTGAGGAATACAGTGGAGGAAGCCTTCAGACAGGACCATTCTTCTGGCAAGGCAAGACAATACTTCATTTAATCAAAGATAGTTCTTTTACATTTTAAGGTCTTCAGAATTGGACTTTATCTTATAATGACGGTGCTTTCAACTGGATGAAATCATATGATGGCGCACAAGAGCATCATGCTGTGAGATCTGTGTAGAAAGCAAGTTAGTCACTCAGTCATGTCTGACTTTTGCGACTCCAGGGACTGTAGCCCACCAGGTTCCTCTAGCCACAGAATTCTCCAGGCAAGAGTACTGGAGTGAGTTGCCATTTCCTTCTCAAAGGAGAATCTTCCCAACCCAGAGTTTGAACCTGAGTCTCCTGCATTGAAGGCAGATTCTTTACCATCTGCGCCACCAAGGAAGCCTCCAAGAGCTGTGGAGAATCTAGGGGAATTAGAACAGTGGTCTGAGGTCAGGCTATAGACAAAAATAAATAAACAGAAACCACACAGGTTGCTGGACTCTTCTCTCAGTTTCTGATTCAGTGAGTTTGGAGTAAGGCCTGACAATTTGGATTCCTAACAAGTGAAGTTGAGCACACTCTGAGAAGCCTTATTCCAGGGCTCTGTCTTTAAACTGGAGTACCCCTGTGCATCGAGCACATAATCACTTTGCCAGAGGTCGGAAATAGTTCACTGAAACCTATTTTCAAATCCCCGTATCCGTATGCATTCTTTCCTGAAACACTCCTTAGGTTTCCCTCAGAACAACTTTGTTGTCATAGTCACCGCCTCACATGCCACAGCTCCCTTCTCTCACTTTGCAAACGGAAAGCACAACCCTCACCCACTTCTAGCATTGTTGACCTAAGGTGGAAAAGCCTCTCAAACATTAAATAAATGTTCTAAAATTCAAACTAAGCCTCTCTTAATCAGGGCCCTGAAAGTAATCCAATCCATCTTTTTAGCAGATGCCTTTTTCACTCATTGTATGTGTGTGTGTGTATGTGTGTGTGTGTGTTTGTCTGTCTGTGTCAGTCTGACTCTGCTACCCCATGGGCTGTAGCCCACCAGGCTCTTCTACCCATGGAATTCTCCAGGCAAGAATATGGAAGTGGGTTGTCATTCCCTTCTCCAGGGGAACTTCCTGACCTAGGGATCAAACTCTGATCTCCTGGATTGCAGGTCTATTCTTTACTGTCTGAGCCGCCAGGGAAGCCTCTCTACTTATTAGTAAACAAAAATAAACTATCACTGATCAACGTGTATAAAGATATGATTAAAAAAAATCTAAAATGTAGAGCCCAAATATCTGTAATCCAATCTTGAACTACTTAACTAGCTATGAAATCTTGACAAAGTCACTTAATCTCCTTGTGCCTCAAACTCCTTTCCTGTAAAAAGTAAATGATAAGTTCCTTTTATGATTATAGTATACATTAAATGATATACATAAATAATGTAAATTATATACATTAATATATTTAGAAGTATTTACAATTGTATCTTACACAAAGGAAATGTTGTATTCTTTTAGGATAACATCAAGACCAGTGCTTTAGGTATATGCCAAGGAGTGAAATTGATGTGTTATACTGTGTTCTCTTCTTCAACTTTATTAAGTTTTGCCTTTTTTTTTTCTAATAAAGATGTTCCCCAGGGGCTTCCCTGGTGGTCCAGAGGGTAAAGAGTTTGCCCTGCAGTCCAAGGGGCACTGGCTGAATCCCTGACCTGGGAAGATCTCACATGCCATGGAGTATCTAGGCCAGTGTGTCCAATTAACAAGCCAGTGCTCTGGGAGCACATGCACCTAGAGTCAGTGCTCTGCAACAAGAGAGGCCACTGCAATGGGAGGCCCACATGTACCAAAGAATAAAGATGGATGAAAATAAATAAATAAATAATAAAATGTTTAAAAAATTAAAAAAAAAAAAAGCTGTCTCCCTTTGATGTAAACTCCTGCTCACTGGGTCAAGGTTTTCATTGACCTATGCCATTATAGATACTTGATATAATCAAGCCTTTTTTTTTGGACAAATTAGTGAATATCAAATAGTATCTTTTGATTGTTTTGGCATTTTTCAGATTATTAATATGACTGTGGATGATTAGTGGTCATTTGTGTTTCTGCTGCTTATTCTTTGGCCTGTGTGGGCCTCCCATCACTGTGGCCTCTCTCGTTGCAGAGCACCGGCTCTGGGTGCATGCACTCCAGAGTGCTGGCTCATAACTGGAAACATCAGTCCAGCTGTTTCGCAGCATGTGGGATTTTCCCAGGCCAGGGATCAAGCTGGCGCCCCTTGCACTGAAAGGCAGACTCTTTAACCACTGGACAACCAGGGAAGCCCCATTCTTTTTTAAAATTTTAATAACTTTGGAATATAAAAGGATTTCTATGACACCAAAAAAAATCACAAAACATAAAGCATAAAATTGATAAATGTAATACATAAAATTAAGAAATTCTTCTTAACAAAAGAGACCATAAGTGGAACAGGAAGAAAAGATTACAGATTGGAAAAAGATACAACGTATAGAATACTGACGATATATAGATTCTCTAAAACACTGCAGACAGATGTTTTGCCTCTTACAATTCACCTGGAGCAGATTTTTCTGTAGGTATGGTGTGAGGCAGAGATCCAATTTATACTCTTTTTACCATCATATGGATGTCCAATTTCCCTACCACTATTTTCATGGAAAATCAGCTTTCTCTCATTGCTCTGCCTAGCCACCTCTTTCGTATAAATTTAATTCAATCAGTTTATTATTATAACAAAATCAGTCTGGCTTAATTAGTAAAACCTTCAGGTGTATTCTGATATTTGATGAGACAAGTTCTTTCAGGTGATTGTTCAGGATTGTACTGGCTATGATTTGGTCTTTGTACATGTGTGTAAATATTAGATTCATCTTGTCAATCATCTGGAAAGAAAAAATCTTACAGTTTTCATTGAAATTATGGTTAATTTATACATTAATTTGGGAAAAAGCTCACATCATTAAAATATCAACTTTTAATATCTGTGAGGATGATTTAGTATTTACATGACTTTCTTTTATCCTTCAGTACAACTTTAAAGTTTATTCCATAAAAGCATGCACACTGTTTGTTAAATTTACACCAATTCATTAGGTATTATTTTTTCACTGAACAGTAGCTTTTGTGATTTATAACAGTCTGCTGCAGATATAAATAAATATAATTGATTGTATATGATGATCTCACAACAATGTATTGAACTCTCTTATTATTTCTAATATTTGTCTATAGAATTTAGGGACTTTACTATGCAGACAATCTCATGCTAATAATTTGGGGCTTTCTGTTATTTCAACTTTATTGTGATGTAATTGATACATAAAATTATAAGGTATATACTATGTACATCATGATGTTTGATATACGTAAGTATTGTGAAGAGATTGCCCCATCTAGTTAATTAACACATTTATCACCTCACATATCTACATACTTTACTTTTTTGTATGAGAATATTTAAATTCTATTTGCTTAGAAATTTTCAACTATACAATATAAGGTTATCAATTGTAGTCACCATGTTACATTAGATTCTCAGCCTCAGACTTTATTGATTCTATATGTAGAAGTTTATACCCTTTTACCAAACTGTTCCTATTTTCCCAAATCCTCTCCTCTAGCAGGCTCCCCCAGTGGCTCAGCAGTAAAGAATTCACCCTTCCATGCAGAAGACACAGGCTCGATCCCTAGATGGCGAAATCCCCTGGAGAAAGGAAATGGCCACACACTCCAGTGCTCTTGCCTGGAAAATACCAATCCATGGGGTCACAAAAAGAGGTGAACAGGACTGGACAACTAAACAACAACAATCCTCTGGAAATCTTTTTTCTACTCTATTTCTATAACTGATTTTTTGGAGTACACATATAAGTGACACCATTGCAAAATATGTGTATTTTGCTGGCTTATTTTGCTTAGCATAATGTCCTTATAATCCATCCTGCTGTTGAAAAGGACTGGATTTCTTTCTTAGACTGGGTAATAATCCATTAAATATATATACTTCTTCTTTATCCATTCACTGATAAAAACTCAGTTGTTTCAGTACTTTGATTATTCTAAATAGTGCTGCAATACTTATATAATAATGACAGTTCTTTTCTTCCTTTACAAACTTATCATTTTTATTTATCTCTCTTTTTTGTGTGTGCTTGTTAAGGCTCCAGTACACACTATAGAAGTGTCGTGGTCATCAGTGCCCTGCTTTTGAATTTTAAAGGAGTATTTTCCTATAGACCTGGGGAGATTTTGTGATTTATAACAGTCTGCTGCAGATATAAATAAATATAATTGATTGTATATGATGATCTCACAACAATGTATTGAACTCTCTTATTATTTCTAATATTTGTCTATAGAATTTAGGGACTTTACTATGCAGACAATCTCATGCTAATAATTTGGGGCTTTCTGTTATTTCAACTTTATTGTGATGTAATTGATACATAAAATTATAAGGTATATACTATGTACATCATGATGTTTGATATACGTAAGTATTGTGAAGAGATTGCCCCATCTAGTTAATTAACACATTTATCACCTCACATATCTACATACTTTACTTTTTTGTATGAGAATATTTAAATTCTATTTGCTTAGAAATTTTCAACTATACAATATAAGGTTATCAATTGTAGTCACCATGTTACATTAGATTCTCAGCCTCAGACTTTATTGATTCTATATGTAGAAGTTTATACCCTTTTACCAAACTGTTCCTATTTTCCCAAATCCTCTCCTCTAGCAGGCTCCCCCAGTGGCTCAGCAGTAAAGAATTCACCCTTCCATGCAGAAGACACAGGCTCGATCCCTAGATGGCGAAATCCCCTGGAGAAAGGAAATGGCCACACACTCCAGTGCTCTTGCCTGGAAAATACCAATCCATGGGGTCACAAAAAGAGGTGAACAGGACTGGACAACTAAACAACAACAATCCTCTGGAAATCTTTTTTCTACTCTATTTCTATAACTGATTTTTTGGAGTACACATATAAGTGACACCATTGCAAAATATGTGTATTTTGCTGGCTTATTTTGCTTAGCATAATGTCCTTATAATCCATCCTGCTGTTGAAAAGGACTGGATTTCTTTCTTAGACTGGGTAATAATCCATTAAATATATATACTTCTTCTTTATCCATTCACTGATAAAAACTCAGTTGTTTCAGTACTTTGATTATTCTAAATAGTGCTGCAATACTTATATAATAATGACAGTTCTTTTCTTCCTTTACAAACTTATCATTTTTATTTATCTCTCTTTTTTGTGTGTGCTTGTTAAGGCTCCAGTACACACTATAGAAGTGTCGTGGTCATCAGTGCCTTGCTTTTGAATTTTAAAAGGAGTATTTTCCTATAGACCTGGGGAGATTTTGATTGAGCTTTACTACGAATTAATATGGAAATTCATCAAATGATTTTTCATTTAGCATTGAGATGATCACAAATCTTCTTTGATTTATTGATCTGATGAATTGAATACATTATTTACTTAGAACTTTACTGTTGGGTTTGGTTTACTAATATTTTGTCCAGAAGGCTTTACATTTATGCTGGTGAATAAAACTGTCATAACTTTCTTCCCTTGTACTTCTATTTTTGGACTGTGTATCATGACTACAAGGTGGTGGTGGTGGCTTAGTCGCTTAGTCATGTCCAACTCTTGCGACCCCATGGACTTAAGCCTGACAGGCCCTCTGTCCATGGGATTCTCCAGGCAAGAATACTGGAGTGGGTTGACATTTCCTTCTCCAACGGATCTTTCCAGACCAGGGATCTAATTCAGGTCTCCCTCATTGCAGGGGGATTCTCTACTGTCTGTGCCACCAGGGAAGCCACTAGGGAAGCCTGGTTACTACGGCTTCCCTTATAAGAGCATGTGTGAAACTAAAGTAATCTATCTTTAGGAAATTTACTAAAATGTACAGAACTCTCTGAGCCTGTCTTTTCTTTATGAGATGATTTTTACACACTGAATAAATTTCTTTAATATACAATTATGAAATTATTTGGGCCCTTTATATCTTTTTGAGTCAAGTTTGATATATTTTATTGCTCTAAAAATTGAGCATTGTGCCTTAAGTTTTCAAATTTTGGCATAAATTTGGTCTATAATTTGTGAATTCTCTTTTCTTGATAAAGTTCACCAGTCTTTTTTACTTAGCTTATAAGAATAACAAAGATTTTTGGAGTACACATATAAGTGACACCATTGCAAAATATGTGTATTTTGCTGGCTTATTTTGCTTAGCATAATGTCCTTATAATCCATCCTGCTGTTGAAAAGGACTGGATTTCTTTCTTAGACTGGGTAATAATCCATTAAATATATATACTTCTTCTTTATCCATTCACTGATAAAAACTCAGTTGTTTCAGTACTTTGATTATTCTAAATAGTGCTGCAATACTTATATAATAATGACAGTTCTTTTCTTCCTTTACAAACTTATCATTTTTATTTATCTCTCTTTTTTGTGTGTGCTTGTTAAGGCTCCAGTACACACTATAGAAGTGTCGTGGTCATCAGTGCCTTGCTTTTGAATTTTAAAAGGAGTATTTTCCTATAGACCTGGGGAGATTTTGATTGAGCTTTACTACGAATTAATATGGAAATTCATCAAATGATTTTTCATTTAGCATTGAGATGATCACAAATCTTCTTTGATTTATTGATCTGATGAATTGAATACATTATTTACTTAGAACTTTACTGTTGGGTTTGGTTTACTAATATTTTGTCCAGAAGGCTTTACATTTATGCTGGTGAATAAAACTGTCATAACTTTCTTCCCTTGTACTTCTATTTTTGGACTGTGTATCATGACTACAAGGTGGTGGTGGTGGCTTAGTCGCTTAGTCATGTCCAACTCTTGCGACCCCATGGACTTAAGCCTGACAGGCCCTCTGTCCATGGGATTCTCCAGGCAAGAATACTGGAGTGGGTTGACATTTCCTTCTCCAACGGATCTTTCCAGACCAGGGATCTAATTCAGGTCTCCCTCATTGCAGGGGGATTCTCTACTGTCTGTGCCACCAGGGAAGCCACTAGGGAAGCCTGGTTACTACGGCTTCCCTTATAAGAGCATGTGTGAAACTAAAGTAATCTATCTTTAGGAAATTTACTAAAATGTACAGAACTCTCTGAGCCTGTCTTTTCTTTATGAGATGATTTTTACACACTGAATAAATTTCTTTAATATACAATTATGAAATTATTTGGGCCCTTTATATCTTTTTGAGTCAAGTTTGATATATTTTATTGCTCTAAAAATTGAGCATTGTGCCTTAAGTTTTCAAATTTTGGCATAAATTTGGTCTATAATTTGTGAATTCTCTTTTCTTGATAAAGTTCACCAGTCTTTTTTACTTAGCTTATAAGAATAACAAACTCTTGGATCTGTTGACCTCTACTATTTTATTGTTTTCAATTTTAAATTTAAGCATTAGCTAAATGTTCAGTTCATGAAAGAGAGAATATGGAAGAGGATAAACACAAGAAAAATAGCATTATAAAAATAGAAGTATTTGCTAGATTTTCTTTTCTCTAAGCATGTTAAGGCCAAGTACCAATCTTGCTACCACTACTGTAATTTGCTATATATTTTCATTGAAATTTATTTTTAAATTTGTACTATAATTTCTTCTTTACTCCATGAAATGTGTCTATGCATATAGGTGGATTTATACACACACACACACACACACACACATATGTATATAATTTTTGGACTGCATGGAGAGCAAACCAATCAATCCGAAAGGAAATCAACCCTGAATATTCAGTGGAAGGAATGACATTGAAGCTGAAGCTCCAACTCTTTGGCTACTTGATGGGAAGAGAAAACTCACTGAAAAAGTTGGGAAAATAGAAGGGAAAAGGAGAAGGGGATGACAGAGGACAAGATGATTGATTGGTGTCACTCAGTCGATGGACATGAGTTTGAGCAGGCTCTGGAAGATAGTGAAGGACAAGGAGGCCTGATGTGCTGCAGTCTATGGGGTTGCAGAGAGTCAGACACAACTATGACACTAAACTGACAGATACAGTTTCTAAGATGATGAAAACTTTGTTTTTTGTTGCTTACCTCTATTTCAAATATACTGCGATCATATATTCTTTCTATGAGATATTTTTTTTGAAAAACTTTATATGTATTATACCAAAAAGCTATCTCAACAAATTTTAATGTTTCACACATGCTTAAAAAAAAAAAAGTGAATTTTATTTAAACAGCCAGGTTCTATGTATGTCCAATAAATAATTGAGAATTTTTCTTTCAAGTTTTCCTTAAAATTTTTTATTTGCTCAACCTATCAATAATTGAGATTTCCTATTATGGTAACAGATTTGTCAGTGTTGCTCTTATAATTCCTTTGAACCCTGCTCTTATATTTTTAAGACTACTTTATGATGGGTATACAGGTCTTTAACTTCTATACCTACAAGACAAATTATACCTTTTATTATTCTGTTGTTGCCTCTATTTTCCTATGAATGATTTTTTAAAAAACATTTGTTTAGTTTGATGTTATTATACCTACTAATATTTCTCTTTGCATTTGCTGTATATACCTTTGTCCCTGCTTTTATCCCCATCTTTCCATGTCCTTAAATGTTTAGGATATTTCATATTTAAATGAACAATAACTAGAGATACGGAAAGAGTAACATGGAATCCTATACTAGCATATGTAAAAGAGATAACTATTGTCCATGCGCTGTGGCCTAAGGGATTTTACACGGGGGCTATGTGATGGCCTGGAGGTGTGGGATGGGAGGGGATGGGATATACATATGATTAATCTGGGATTATACATATCTGTAAACAACAAAAACTCTGTAAAAACAAAAATGCAAAATTTTTAAAAATGGGGGAAAAAAGAAAACTCTAATCTGTAAATCTCTGAGGATTTTTTCTGGTGAATTTAGTCAGTTTATATTTATTATCCTAACTAATATGTATGAATTTGTTATTCTTTAAATTTATCTTGGTTGTTTTCCTAGGCAACTTTTTTCTGGCTTGCTTTTCCTTCCAGTTCTTTTTTCCTCTTTCTGTTTTTTGCCCCTATACCAATTTGTACAGTTGTATACTCTATTCCTCTTCTTATATGGACTTCCTTTGAAATTTTATAATGTAGAAATTTTAAGCCCCACTCCATCCCAAGCAATTTAAGGACTTAAGAATTTTCTTAAGTCTGAAAATTCCCTCCCCTTTTACATGTAATTGTTCAGCACTCTAGCTTGGTCTTCTTTTTCAAAGACAAATTAGACATAATTATAGCACAGGAGAATGATTATTTTATATTTAATGTTATCTACATTTATCAATTTCATTGCTCTCACTCCTTTAACATCATAGATCATTCTCCTAGGATAAGTTTCCATCTTTCTTGAAGTATGGTCAATTGCTTACAAGTTCTTTTCATGTAGGTATGTTGGTAACAACAACAAAAAAAACTTCTGATTTTTTTTTTCCCCTGAAAATAAACTTAGCCATTATTTTTCTAATGGCTTCCTCAGTTACATTTCCTTTATTCTTTGCTTATGGTATTTTGAAAATATGTAAACTGTTCTAATTCTAGTCTGTATATCTCTTAACCTCTCTCATATTTTACATTTATTATTTGTCTGTAATGCATTTTGAGAACCTTTTAAGTATCTTATCTCCCCAGTTATCAATTCTCTTGCTAGCTGCTGTAATCTTCCATGAAGAACTCTGGTCCGTTGATATTTTTAATCATGCATAGTCATGAGATACGGAAAGAGTAACATGGAATCCTATACTAGCATATGTAAAAGAGATAACTATTGTCCATGCGCTGTGGCCTAAGGGATTTTACACGGGGGCTATGTGATGGCCTGGAGGTGTGGGATGGGAGGGGATGGGATATACATATGATTAATCTGGGATTATACATATCTGTAAACAACAAAAACTCTGTAAAAACAAAAATGCAAAATTTTTAAAAATGGGGGAAAAAAGAAAACTCTAATCTGTAAATCTCTGAGGATTTTTTCTGGTGAATTTAGTCAGTTTATATTTATTATCCTAACTAATATGTATGAATTTGTTATTCTTTAAATTTATCTTGGTTGTTTTCCTAGGCAATTTTTTTCTGGCTTGCTTTTCCTTCCAGTTCTTTTTTCCTCTTTCTGTTTTTTGCCCCTATACCAATTTGTACAGTTGTATACTCTATTCCTCTTCTTATATGGACTTCCTTTGAAATTTTATAATGTAGAAATTTTAAGCCCCACTCCATCCCAAGCAATTTAAGGACTTAAGAATTTTCTTAAGTCTGAAAATTCCCTCCCCTTTTACATGTAATTGTTCAGCACTCTAGCTTGGTCTTCTTTTTCAAAGACAAATTAGACATAATTATAGCACAGGAGAATGATTATTTTATATTTAATGTTATCTACATTTATCAATTTCATTGCTCTCACTCCTTTAACATCATAGATCATTCTCCTAGGATAAGTTTCCATCTTTCTTGAAGTATGGTCAATTGCTTACAAGTTCTTTTCATGTAGGTATGTTGGTAACAACAACAAAAAAAACTTCTGATTTTTTTTTTCCCCTGAAAATAAACTTAGCCATTATTTTTCTAATGGCTTCCTCAGTTACATTTCCTTTATTCTTTGCTTATGGTATTTTGAAAATATGTAAACTGTTCTAATTCTAGTCTGTATATCTCTTAACCTCTCTCATATTTTACATTTATTATTTGTCTGTAATGCATTTTGAGAACCTTTTAAGTATCTTATCTCCCCAGTTATCAATTCTCTTGCTAGCTGCTGTAATCTTCCATGAAGAACTCTGGTCCGTTGATATTTTTAATTCAATAGCTTTTTTTTTTTTTATGAAAGCTCTATTATTCTCACTTTTTTTCAATACACTTGCTCATTTTTGATAGTTTTGTTTATTCACTTGGGGGACTCTATCTTTATGTCTTTATACAGTTCAAAGAAATTTTATGCACTTATCTTTACTCTTTACATTGAAGTCCTTAAAAGTTTATATCTTGCTTGTTATTTTTGCTGAGTCCTATTCATGATGGTTGTTTTCTCTTGTAGTTATGATAAATTAAATGTATAATCATATTTAAAGATTACCAATTTGTAGAGAATCCAGGGGACCAGGATTAATTAAGGATTTTCAAGTTCAAAACTGAGTCACCTGACCATAATGCTGACATTAGCATCTTATTTTTGGAATTCTGCCTCTCAAGAGAGTTCACTGTTCACTGCTGCTCTAATAGAAATCTATGACTTTTATCACGTATGCATTTTCATAGACCATTGGGCTAAGATTTACCTTACTTCCTATTAGCACAGAAATATAAATTATATCAAATTAAATTATATTATTATATTAAATTATTAATCTAAATTATAAATTATAAGCAGAATCTAGTTGTTTTGTAACAGGATGACCACCAAGATTATTCCACTGGTGGCAGAATTTCAAAAAAATGTTTCAAAACTTTGCAATATTCAGAAAACAAATTTAGTTAAATGATAATAAGCTTATATAATAGAATTTTTACTATTTTGAGAAATTTTACCTCATAAAATCTTGGATGATTTCAAAAGGTCAAACTTCTTCCATATTTTCTGAAAATACGTAAGTCAAATAGGCAAGATGGTCAACATTAAGATAAAATTCAAACAAGTTACTTTATCTTCTAATTTAAATATAAAATTATATTTTAAGAAACCAACTAAAAATGTAGTTTTTCTCATGTACTGTCTCACAAAACAACTATATTACTCTACTGATATCTTATCAACATATTTCCTATATTATCACTTATTCTCCTAAAACATATTAAGAATAGCACCTTATATATAGCAAGTATTTGATGAAAATTTGCTGAATTAAAATATACCATTTTTCAATTCATCTGATAATGAGTGATCATTGGATCTTAGGCAGAAAAATTAATTTCAATCATATTTTTACATGGATGAATACACAATAATGTTTTGTTATTGAAATTAGGTTTAGTTCCTAACTAAGGTTTTCATAGTGAATCTAAAGTAGCTGAAACAATAGGTTTCTAAAGCTGACCACAATTTGAATCAACTAGGTAAAAATTTTAAAAATGTAATTCCTAGGCCATATCATCCCCAGAAATGCTGATTTATTTGGACTCTTATAATTATTAAAGAATCTATACACTTTTAAAAACTACCCAGGTGATTGTAATATATAGCCAGGTTACTGAAGCACTGATAAAACATTTTTTAATCTCCATCATCTGGTGCATGTTTAGACGAGAGGCTGTTTTTTCTTTTTTTTCCTTCTGTGTTTACACCAGTCAGTATGCACACTCTTCTGTGAATAATATTTCATTGTAGTTTTCTAGTGAGGGTACACCAGATTCTTACAAGAAAGAAAGAGAGCACAGAAATCTAAATCTGAGTGTAAGAGAGATTGCAATATAATTTGAGAATAATGAATCTATTTTCTAAAAAGACATATTACCATGAAAATAAACTAAATGACTTTGTAAGTTTTGCCCAAGCACAATGTGATGCAAATCAAAGTTGCATTACAATTAACATGTAATTTTTAGATCAATTTTATTTAACCATTCTTTTCTTACTTTCTCGATTTTAAGTTGGATTTTTTGACTTAAGAATTTAAAACTTTCCTGAATATAATAAGCTTTAGTCTCAGGAAGCTCAGTTCTCATAAACTTTTCCATTTGAACAAATAGAAACTCAGGTACCTTTCCATTTGCCATTTTAGTAAAATCAAAAAAGATTAATCCCCATGACTAGTCTATCAACAAATTGTAAAAAAAATTTTGATTATATTCATATTTTCTTCTTTAGAGGATTATTTAAAAATATTTGACAAACACAATTTTAGGGATTAACTAAAATAAATATAATAAAGCTTTTAGAATTCACTAAATGAAGCTTTTAAAATATACCATTTTCAATTCATCTGATAATGAGTGATCATTGGATCTTAGGCAGAAAAATTAATTTCAATCATATTTTTACATGGATGAATACACAATAATGTTTTGTTATTGAAATTAGGTTTAGTTCCTAACTAAGGTTTTCATAGTGAATCTAAAGTAGCTGAAACAATAGGTTTCTAAAGCTGACCACAATTTGAATCAACTAGGTAAAAATTTTAAAAATGTAATTCCTAGGCCATATCATCCCCAGAAATGCTGATTTATTTGGACTCTTATAATTATTAAAGAATCTATACACTTTTAAAAACTACCCAGGTGATTGTAATATATAGCCAGGTTACTGAAGCACTGATAAAACATTTTTTAATCTCCATCATCTGGTGCATGTTTAGACGAGAGGCTGTTTTTTCTTTTTTTTCCTTCTGTGTTTACACCAGTCAGTATGCACACTCTTCTGTGAATAATATTTCATTGTAGTTTTCTAGTGAGGGTACACCAGATTCTTACAAGAAAGAAAGAGAGCACAGAAATCTAAATCTGAGTGTAAGAGAGATTGCAATATAATTTGAGAATAATGAATCTATTTTCTAAAAAGACATATTACCATGAAAATAAACTAAATGACTTTGTAAGTTTTGCCCAAGCACAATGTGATGCAAATCAAAGTTGCATTACAATTAACATGTAATTTTTAGATCAATTTTATTTAACCATTCTTTTCTTACTTTCTCGATTTTAAGTTGGATTTTTTGACTTAAGAATTTAAAACTTTCCTGAATATAATAAGCTTTAGTCTCAGGAAGCTCAGTTCTCATAAACTTTTCCATTTGAACAAATAGAAACTCAGGTACCTTTCCATTTGCCATTTTAGTAAAATCAAAAAAGATTAATCCCCATGACTAGTCTATCAACAAATTGTAAAAAAAAAAATTTTGATTATATTCATATTTTCTTCTTTAGAGGATTATTTAAAAATATTTGACAAACACAATTTTAGGGATTAACTAAAATAAATATAATAAAGCTTTTAGAATTCACTAAATGACCTAAGCTGTAAGAATACAAAACTCTAATATTGTAGTATTTCTGAAAAGGTTAAGATGAAAACATGGTACCCAAAAGACAAAGTCTGACAAAACTGTATGAAGCCTAGAAAAAAAAAAAAAGAGTTTTACAGATCAGGTCAAATCACTGGAACCAATTTATATAAGGAAGACAGTATTCATTTATCCTCCAAACATTGAGTCCCTACCAAACGCTAGTCACTGTTTACAGACTGTATCCCTACCCTCATGGAGCTGCCATTCCAGTGGGGGAAGAAATTCAGACAGTGAAGGCGAAAAGCAAACAAAGAAGCAAACAAAAGAGTCAAATATGAGTTGAAACAAAGGCTCAAATTTTTAAGAGCAATGAATTCTTAGACATGTTACTTAACCTTTCTGAACTTGTCTCCTCATTTACAAGTAGAAATAATACTGCCTATCACACAAGTTTGCTGTTAGGATCAAGCAAGATTGGCACAGTCTTATCTGCGTTTTAAACTCAGAGATTAAAATTCAAGCCTCTCAAATTCTGGGCAGACAATAAAGGGTACTGTCTGCCTTGTAATCTTTCCTATCTCACCTGCTGTTTAGTTATTACCATGACAGTTTTCCATTGCCAGTGCCTGTAAAAGCCAGTAAAAGCAATGGCTCCAAAACTGCAGAATGGATGACAGTGGTTTGAAAATAAATCCTGGAAGCAGTAGCCATGCAATCTTTCAACCCTAAGAAACAAATACTTGTGTGTATGTGCATGTGTGTACTGGGGAGGATTAATCATACATGGGGAATGGTTGTGAGTCACATCTGTTCAGCAACATTCAGTAATGTTTAGTCAAAATAGTCTAGCTCTATATAATTACAAAATCACCACTGATGGTGACTACAGCCATGAAATTAAAAGATGCTCCTTGGATGAAAAAGCTATGACAAACCTAGCCAGTGTATTAAAAAGCAAAGATACCACTTTTCTGAGAAAGGTTCTTATAGTCAAAGCTATGGTTTTTCCAGTAGTCAGGTACAGATGTGAGAGTTAGACTGTAAGGAAGTCTGAGTGCTACAGAATTGATGCCTTTGAACTGTGGTGTTGGAGAAGACTCTTGAGAGTCCCTTGGACAGCAAGAAGATCAAACCAGTCAATCCTAGAGGAAATCAACCCTGAATATTCACTAGAAGGACTGATGTTGAATCTGAAACTCCAATACTTTGGCCACCTGATGGGAAGTGCCAACTCATTGGAAAAGACTATTTCTGGAAAGATTGAAGGTGAAAGGAGAAGAGAATGGCAGAGGATGAGATGGTTAGATAGCATCACTGATTCAATGGACATGAATGTGAGGAAATGCCAGGAGATTGGAGAAGAACAGGAAAGCATAGCATGCTGCAGTCCATGGAGTTGCAAAAAGCTGAACACAACTTAATGACTTAACACATATAATTGTACAGTCAGGTTAACTGCCTAGCACCAAAAACTTTGGATTCTTTGGATTCTTTGAAGAAATGCTGCATTACCAGTGTCTTTTTGGCACAGAAAATAAGAAACACAGACATTTAAAATTCTGAGTTGAATATGACTCAGAAAAGTTCATCTCTAAATGTGAAGAAGCTTTAGGAATACTTTAACTAAATTCATTTTGCTTAGACTTCCTTTTTCACATGTGCATAAGAGTTATATATGGCCTAAAACTGTACCTTGTTCTTATTTAGTTGCTAAGTTATGTCCAACCCTTGTGACACCATGATCTGTAGCCCAGCAGGCTTTTCAGTTCATGGCAACTCCCAGGTAAGAATACTGGACTGGATTGTTACTTCCTTTTCCAGGGGATCTTCCTGACTCAGGGACTGAACTCTCATCTCCTGTACTGCAGCCAGATTCTTTACCACTGTGCAACAGGGAAGCCCACAATTGAGTAGAAAGATACATTTCAGTAGTTATCATATAAAAATCTAAGGTATAATTCAATGATAGCATTTTTTCTTATTTTCCAAAGGCATATGAAACATCAGGATAGGTTAAAATGATAGAACCTTGAACTCTATGAAATATGATATCCATAGTTCTCTAATATGGTACTTGCCACATCAAAGGAGCTTAGTAAGTATTTATTGAAAGAAATGAATACATTCTTCAAGAAAGAATACTGTATCTGGCCCTGAATGCTCCTCCAAGGAAAGGAATCCTGAAGAAAACATTTTCCAGGAGATAGGAGAAGAGAATGGCAGAGGATGAGATGGTTAGATAGCATCACTGATTCAATGGACATGAATGTGAGGAAATGCCAGGAGATTGGAGAAGAACAGGAAAGCATAGCATGCTGCAGTCCATGGAGTTGCAAAAAGCTGAACACAACTTAATGACTTAACACATATAATTGTACAGTCAGGTTAACTGCCTAGCACCAAAAACTTTGGATTCTTTGGATTCTTTGAAGAAATGCTGCATTACCAGTGTCTTTTTGGCACAGAAAATAAGAAACACAGACATTTAAAATTCTGAGTTGAATATGACTCAGAAAAGTTCATCTCTAAATGTGAAGAAGCTTTAGGAATACTTTAACTAAATTCATTTTGCTTAGACTTCCTTTTTCACATGTGCATAAGAGTTATATATGGCCTAAAACTGTACCTTGTTCTTATTTAGTTGCTAAGTTATGTCCAACCCTTGTGACACCATGATCTGTAGCCCAGCAGGCTTTTCAGTTCATGGCAACTCCCAGGTAAGAATACTGGACTGGATTGTTACTTCCTTTTCCAGGGGATCTTCCTGACTCAGGGACTGAACTCTCATCTCCTGTACTGCAGCCAGATTCTTTACCACTGTGCAACAGGGAAGCCCACAATTGAGTAGAAAGATACATTTCAGTAGTTATCATATAAAAATCTAAGGTATAATTCAATGATAGCATTTTTTCTTATTTTCCAAAGGCATATGAAACATCAGGATAGGTTAAAATGATAGAACCTTGAACTCTATGAAATATGATATCCATAGTTCTCTAATATGGTACTTGCCACATCAAAGGAGCTTAGTAAGTATTTATTGAAAGAAATGAATACATTCTTCAAGAAAGAATACTGTATCTGGCCCTGAATGCTCCTCCAAGGAAAGGAATCCTGAAGAAAACATTTTCCAGGAGATAGGAGAAGATTCGTAAAATGCCCAGGAATCAGTATTTCATAGCAACCACTGCCACCCTTCAACCTATTCAATTCAAACGTCTGTTTCAAAAAGGTTAACATAGATAAAACTGATTTTTTTCACTACAGTTTAACTGCCTAGAAGAATCTTTAAAAGAGTTTTAGAAATCATGTCATTTCTAATTCTTATTTCAACATTCAAGATAATCTTGTTAGTAGTTCCCACAAAAAGAATGCTTCCCAGTTTTGTACAAGGGTTTTGTGCTGACCCATACATGTCAGGACAAAATGCTCCTTGTGCTACAAGCTGAATTTCTATAACCAAAACATGAATCTGCCTTGAAAAGGCAATCAATTTTAACATAACTATCTATTCTGTAATTCATTTCTGGCAATATACATACTTTCAGATGAATCCCATATAAAATGTTTTTTAAAATTATGCAAATACTGCAATGAAATAAATCCAGAGTATCAAACTAGCATTTGAGTCAGGTTAGTTTTTCTGATACAGCTTGTTTGATAGCACAGAAGAAATTTTATCCACATGATAGAAATCATGAGTAAAAGAAAGCTTCATCTTTTGTAATCTTTAAAGAGTCATAATCAGCTTGTGAATCATTGGTAAAATTAGTAAGTAGTTTATAGTTTACTTAGTTTTGATGTATTCTTAATCTTCCTTTGGTGACAAAGCCTGGCAGTTTTTCAAAACCTAGTTTCACTGTTTGTCTAGATAAGTGATAAAAGAATATTCTTTTCTTCCTTTCTTCCCTCTCATTTCTGTCAACTACTGGCTATGGAATCCTCGAGTTTACTACCCTCTCGTTGTTATGGTCTCTTTTTTCTTTCTTTCTTATCAATAAAATATCAGTATTTATTGAAAGAAATGAATACATTTTCCTTCCAAAAGATAAGTTCTCTAATATGGTACTTGCCACATCAAAGGAGCTTAGTAAGTATTTATTGAAAGAAATGAATACATTCTTCAAGAAAGAATACTGTATCTGGCCCTGAATGCTCCTCCAAGGAAAGGAATCCTGAAGAAAACATTTTCCAGGAGATAGGAGAAGATTCGTAAAATGCCCAGGAATCAGTATTTCATAGCAACCACTGCCACCCTTCAACCTATTCAATTCAAACGTCTGTTTCAAAAAGGTTAACATAGATAAAACTGATTTTTTTCACTACAGTTTAACTGCCTAGAAGAATCTTTAAAAGAGTTTTAGAAATCATGTCATTTCTAATTCTTATTTCAACATTCAAGATAATCTTGTTAGTAGTTCCCACAAAAAGAATGCTTCCCAGTTTTGTACAAGGGTTTTGTGCTGACCCATACATGTCAGGACAAAATGCTCCTTGTGCTACAAGCTGAATTTCTATAACCAAAACATGAATCTGCCTTGAAAAGGCAATCAATTTTAACATAACTATCTATTCTGTAATTCATTTCTGGCAATATACATACTTTCAGATGAATCCCATATAAAATGTTTTTTAAAATTATGCAAATACTGCAATGAAATAAATCCAGAGTATCAAACTAGCATTTGAGTCAGGTTAGTTTTTCTGATACAGCTTGTTTGATAGCACAGAAGAAATTTTATCCACATGATAGAAATCATGAGTAAAAGAAAGCTTCATCTTTTGTAATCTTTAAAGAGTCATAATCAGCTTGTGAATCATTGGTAAAATTAGTAAGTAGTTTATAGTTTACTTAGTTTTGATGTATTCTTAATCTTCCTTTGGTGACAAAGCCTGGCAGTTTTTCAAAACCTAGTTTCACTGTTTGTCTAGATAAGTGATAAAAGAATATTCTTTTCTTCCTTTCTTCCCTCTCATTTCTGTCAACTACTGGCTATGGAATCCTCGGCACGTCATTTACACTACCCTCTCGTTGTTATGGTCTCTTTTTTTCTTTCTTTCTTATCAATAAAATATCAGTAAAACAGAGATTATAAAAGTGCATACCTCACAGATTTGGTAAACATATTAAAGGAGTTAATGCCTATAAAGTACTTAGAGGAGAGCCTAGCACACAGAAATTCCTAATAAATCCAGCTGTTATTATTATTATTATGTGACATATCATGTAAGTTCAAAGATGAATGAATAAACAGATTAATGAAATAGTGGAACAGAAAGCTTGACCTTCATGGGTGCTTAAGATTTCAATAGAGAGAAGAGGTACAAGTGAAACATACTTATTACGGCTATTCATAACTTTTGTTCCTGTCTTCTTCCCTCGCCAGAGTATAACTTAGATAAAAGGAGCTGAGATCAAGAATCTTGGTTCAGGGGATCAGAGCCAACCTGTGGCTTCCCAAGTACCTGTGAAAGAAGAGAGGAGAAGGAACAATGAGTGCGCTCTCCAAGAGCACACCCACCAAGTAACCAACTGTGCTGGGCGCTGGCATGATTATATGGGATGCTGACAGTGTAGGGGACCCTCTGCAACCAGCCAGCCCTTTTGTCCACACACTGCAGTCTGAACTGTCTAAGATACATTTGGTTTTTGTCCACTTGACAAAAACCTGCCAGCTGTGGAACTTTTTAAACATTGCTTAACATCTCTAAACTTGAGCATGGTCATCTATAAAAACAGACATTAAAAATAACCAAGTCGCTGCTTTGAAGAGCAAATTACATTTGTATGACAATGAGGAAAGGACCTGCTACAGAGTAGGTATTTAAAAAATGTTAGTCCCTCAAAATATACGTAAATAGTTTAGATTAGTCCTCTACAGGAACAGCAACTTGCATGTGTCTGTGAATAACTCTAGTCAACACCATTGCTTCTCCTAGTTTTGGCTGAGTTACCAGAATCAAGCTGAGAACAGTTAAGGCTGCAACTGTTGCAGGGGGGAAACCAATTCTGACTCCATACTGGAAACTGTTCCTTTGACTTGCTTTTCTTTGTTTTTGTTATTCTAATCATACTTAATGGCATGCCTGTAGGACCCTGCCCCTCTGCCTGACTGTTAAACTAAAGTGCCTGTGGATGTCTGGAAGGGAGAAATCAACATATCCCATGCCTGAGGCTTGCCACTCTAGAAGATGTTTGCAAGATTAATGTCCTTTTTACTTTGCTTCCTCACCAGCCCTCATCTCTGATCTGAACAACCTGGCATCCAGACTTCAATGAGATGGTTGTTTTGAGGTGCTAGCTTCTCATCAGCTGCTTTCCTAATCAAGTCATTTTCTTTGCCTCAACACCTCACCTCTTGGATTCATTAGCCTGTCGTGTGGTGAGCAGAGTGAGCTTGGACATCGTAACAACTATATGTGTTGTTTGGGTATCATTATAACAGCATGTATCATTTCTATATGCTGTTCAAATGGACATTCTATTAGAAATTTGATTCATTTCATTCAAACAGCTTAAGAGTCTTAAACAGCATACTAAAGTTTAGATATCAAGTTTAACTGAAATTTGGCATACAGATGAGCACTTCTCCATGTACTAAAACGCAGCAGAAGATTCCTAAACAAAGAGCAATCACAAATGGTAATTTTACCCAACTGGATCCAATTATATTTAGCATTTGTATGAAAGAGAAAGGAAAATAAGAGTGGACTCACAAAGATGTTTTCCTTTCATGATTTACTCTATATGAGGCAAAGATGAATTGCTTTATGAAGTTAACTTCTTCTTAAAACTTAAGGAACATAACCGTTTAGAGAAAAAAAAATGCAATGTCTTCCTAGAGGTAAACGAACACTTTGCTACAGAATAAGTGGATGCATTTCAGCACATTCAAAAAACTCCACAACCTACAATGTTGAGCCGTTAAAAAGACGTTTCATGATAATAAACTGTTATCAGACGTTAATTACTTCAATCCAGGGAGATTTAGAAACAAAATATGTGGTTTTGTCATTTAGAACATAGTCCTTCAAAGTGGTCAACTGAAAGAGATCCACAATTAATTCAAATGGCAGCTAGAGTAACTGTTGATTCCTAGATGAAGAAGAGGAAGCAGAGTCAAAAATGGTTTCTACACTTGTTTCTATTCTTGCATGGCAGCTTTCAAACTGCAAACCCTTAACCAAGGCCCAGGTTTTTGCTTTATGGTTATGGATGCCATTTGTTCAAAGGGCATAATAGATACTACAATTCTCTCTGAATTCTGAATCACTACATATGTTTGTGGTATCATAAGAAATCATTATATCACACACACTTCCTTGGGTGGATTATATTTCTCATTTAAGTGTGTTCTTATAAAGAAATGAGCCCCTTGATTTTATGTGGAATTCACAGCTGCTGGGTTGCTTCCTCCACCAGCCCTAAAATTTCTTTCTTTACTTTGCTTCCTCAAGTCTTTTGAACAACCTGGCATCCAGACTTCAATGAGATGGTTGTTTTGAGGTGCTAGCTTCTCATCAGCTGCTTTCCTAATCAAGTCATTTTCTTTGCCTCAACACCTCACCTCTTGGATTCATTAGCCTGTCGTGTGGTGAGCAGAGTGAGCTTGGACATCGTAACAACTATATGTGTTGTTTGGGTATCATTATAACAGCATGTATCATTTCTATATGCTGTTCAAATGGACATTCTATTAGAAATTTGATTCATTTCATTCAAACAGCTTAAGAGTCTTAAACAGCATACTAAAGTTTAGATATCAAGTTTAACTGAAATTTGGCATACAGATGAGCACTTCTCCATGTACTAAAACGCAGCAGAAGATTCCTAAACAAAGAGCAATCACAAATGGTAATTTTACCCAACTGGATCCAATTATATTTAGCATTTGTATGAAAGAGAAAGGAAAATAAGAGTGGACTCACAAAGATGTTTTCCTTTCATGATTTACTCTATATGAGGCAAAGATGAATTGCTTTATGAAGTTAACTTCTTCTTAAAACTTAAGGAACATAACCGTTTAGAGAAAAAAAAATGCAATGTCTTCCTAGAGGTAAACGAACACTTTGCTACAGAATAAGTGTGTGCATTTCAGCACATTCCGCAATAACTCCACAACCTACAATGTTGAGCCGTTAAAAAAGATGTTTCATGATAATAAACTGTTATCAGACGTTAATTACTTCAATCCAGGGAGATTTAGAAACAAAATATGTGGTTTTGTCATTTAGAACATAGTCCTTCAAAGTGGTCAACTGAAAGAGATCCACAATTAATTCAAATGGCAGCTAGAGTAACTGTTGATTCCTAGATGAAGAAGAGGAAGCAGAGTCAAAAATGGTTTCTACACTTGTTTCTATTCTTGCATGGCAGCTTTCAAACTGCAAACCCTTAACCAAGGCCCAGGTTTTTGCTTTATGGTTATGGATGCCATTTGTTCAAAGGGCATAATAGATACTACAATTCTCTCTGAATTCTGAATCACTACATATGTTTGTGGTATCATAAGAAATCATTATATCACACACACTTCCTTGGGTGGATTATATTTCTCATTTAAGTGTGTTCTTATAAAGAAATGAGCCCCTTGATTTTATGTGGAATTCACAGCTGCTGGGTGGTTGTTTTCTCAGGTAACTGTCCCTATGGGTTGTAAATAGTGGTGAAACCATTTACCTCAGATTTGGGACTTAAACCCAAAAACCAGTCTGGGACTCAAATCCATGTGGCCAGGATTCAAACCCAGCCAAAACCCTGCTTGGGATTTGAACCCACGTGGCTGGGACTAAAACCCAGCATACCTGACTTTAGGATCTACTGGAGCTCAGGTTCTTGATGTTTCTTCACAGGTAAAAATTCAGTGAAAGACAAAGTGATAGGTAATAAATGGATTTATTTAGATTCAAAGAAAAGCATGCTCCACAGACAGAGTGTAGGCCATCAAAGAAGGTGAAATCCAGCGGCCCTGAAAATCTGGCATACTTAGATTTTATGGGCTGGGTAATTTCATCTGCTAATGAGTGGGAAGATTATTCCAACTTTTGGGGAAGGGGCGGAACTGACATGGCACCTCTGGGTGTGTCATTTAGCTTGCTGATTGAGGATCAAGGTCTAGTCTTCCATCTTGGGTCCATTTGATTCTAATGTGTTATATCCTTGGGCTGTCATTCTTCCAAAAAACTGTGCCGTGCCCCTGTCCCTCCTATTACAGTAGGGTCCCTGCTTAAAGGATTCAACATACTTAAAGCCAATGATCCAGGAAAGGAAGGAAGGAGAAACTAAAAAAAGAAATGGAGTCTGAAAGGCATATCTTACACTCAATAAAGGGAGGGAGTGGTATTCCTTGATCCATCTGGGCTAAGAGCTAGATTGTTTGGGGATGATCTAACTGTTGATTCCTAGATGAAGAAGAGGAAGCAGAGTCAAAATGGTTTCTACACTTGTTTCTATTCTTGCATGGCAGCTTTCAAACTGCAAACCCTTAACCAAGGCCCAGGTTTTTGCTTTATGGTTATGGATGCCATTTGTTCAAAGGGCATAATAGATACTACAATTCTCTCTGAATTCTGAATCACTACATATGTTTGTGGTATCATAAGAAATCATTATATCACACACACTTCCTTGGGTGGATTATATTTCTCATTTAAGTGTGTTCTTATAAAGAAATGAGCCCCTTGATTTTATGTGGAATTCACAGCTGCTGGGTGGTTGTTTTCTCAGGTAACTGTCCCTATGGGTTGTAAATAGTGGTGAAACCATTTACCTCAGATTTGGGACTTAAACCCAAAAACCAGTCTGGGACTCAAATCCATGTGGCCAGGATTCAAACCCAGCCAAAACCCTGCTTGGGATTTGAACCCACGTGGCTGGGACTAAAACCCAGCATACCTGACTTTAGGATCTACTGGAGCTCAGGTTCTTGATGTTTCTTCACAGGTAAAAATTCAGTGAAAGACAAAGTGATAGGTAATAAATGGATTTATTTAGATTCAAAGAAAAGCATGCTCCACAGACAGAGTGTAGGCCATCAAAGAAGGTGAAATCCAGCGGCCCTGAAAATCTGGCATACTTAGATTTTATGGGCTGGGTAATTTCATCTGCTAATGAGTGGGAAGATTATTCCAACTTTTGGGGAAGGGGCGGAACTGACATGGCACCTCTGGGTGTGTCATTTAGCTTGCTGATTGAGGATCAAGGTCTAGTCTTCCATCTTGGGTCCATTTGATTCTAATGTGTTATATCCTTGGGCTGTCATTCTTCCAAAAAACTGTGCCGTGCCCCTGTCCCTCCTATTACAGTAGGGTCCCTGCTTAAAGGATTCAACATACTTAAAGCCAATGATCCAGGAAAGGAAGGAAGGAGAAACTAAAAAAAGAAATGGAGTCTGAAAGGCATATCTTACACTCAATAAAGGGAGGGAGTGGTATTCCTTGATCCATCTGGGCTAAGAGCTAGATTGTTTGGGGATGATCTGAGGAGGAGAGGGAAAAATACTCTCTACCAACTGGATGAAGCTTGGGGTTAGGGAGGGGTCAGTCCTTAAGAAATTTTACAAATGAGCTGAAACACAGTTATAGCCAGCTGGGAGATTTTCCTCTGTATTTTAATTCTCTTTGGTTACCCCTAAGCTTTTGACAAGTACTAATAAAGATGTACCATTACCTCAGGTGAGTAGAAGGAATGTGAAGGGAAGAGCTTGGGGTTAGAGCTAAAAGAAGAGCAGCGTGGTAATGGCATAGTGATTAGTGACAGTTTCCTCAGAAGATGAATCTCAGTGCAGAGGCAGCAGAAAAGTAAGATCTGGTTGTCTCCTTCTATGTGGACATTCACTCTTCTACCTTCCTTGAAAGACTCAGATGCTATTTGACAAAAAGATTCAGCATCACTTTATTCCTTATCAGAATAAATATTGAGGAGAGGATCATATCTCTTTTTTTTTTTTTTAAAGATTTATTTATTTATTTATTTTGGGCGGGGGTCGGGTTGGGGAGGGAGGGGAGCAGGTGGGCCACTTCTATTGGTCTTTCATTTGTCCATTTTCATCTATCTTTGTTCTTTGGCCCGTGTGGGCCTGCCATCGCAGTGGCCTCTGTTGTCACAGAGCACCAGCTCTGGGCACACGCGCGCCAGAGCTCCAGCTTGGTAATTGGACACATAAGTCCAGCCACTCCGCGGCATGTGGGATCTTCCCAGGCCAGGGCTCGAACCAGCGCCCCTTGCACTTTTATGGGCTGGGTAATTTCATCTGCTAATGAGTGGGAAGATTATTCCAACTTTTGGGAAGGGCGGAACTGACATGGCACCTCTGGGTGTGTCATTTAGCTTGCTGATTGAGGATCAAGGTCTAGTCTTCCATCTTGGGTCCATTTGATTCTAATGTGTTATATCCTTGGGCTGTCATTCTTCCAAAAACTGTGCCGTGCCCTGTCCCTCCTATTACAGTAGGGTCCCTGCTTAAAGGATTCAACATACTTAAAGCCAATGATCCAGGAAAGGAAGGAAGGAGAAACTAAAAAAAGAAATGGAGTCTGAAAGGCATATCTTACACTCAATAAAGGGAGGGAGTGGTATTCCTTGATCCATCTGGGCTAAGAGCTAGATTGTTTGGGGATGATCTGAGGAGGAGAGGGAAAAATACTCTCTACCAACTGGATGAAGCTTGGGGTTAGGGAGGGGTCAGTCCTTAAGAAATTTTACAAATGAGCTGAAACACAGTTATAGCCAGCTGGGAGATTTTCCTCTGTATTTTAATTCTCTTTGGTTACCCCTAAGCTTTTGACAAGTACTAATAAAGATGTACCATTACCTCAGGTGAGTAGAAGGAATGTGAAGGGAAGAGCTTGGGGTTAGAGCTAAAAGAAGAGCAGCGTGGTAATGGCATAGTGATTAGTGACAGTTTCCTCAGAAGATGAATCTCAGTGCAGAGGCAGCAGAAAAGTAAGATCTGGTTGTCTCCTTCTATGTGGACATTCACTCTTCTACCTTCCTTGAAAGACTCAGATGCTATTTGACAAAAAGATTCAGCATCACTTTATTCCTTATCAGAATAAATATTGAGGAGAGGATCATATCTCTTTTTTTTTTTTTTAAAGATTTATTTATTTATTTATTTTGGGCGGGGGTCGGGTTGGGGAGGGAGGGGAGCAGGTGGGCCACTTCTATTGGTCTTTCATTTGTCCATTTTCATCTATCTTTGTTCTTTGGCCCGTGTGGGCCTGCCATCGCAGTGGCCTCTGTTGTCACAGAGCACCAGCTCTGGGCACACGCGCGCCAGAGCTCCAGCTTGGTAATTGGACACATAAGTCCAGCCACTCCGCGGCATGTGGGATCTTCCCAGGCCAGGGCTCGAACCAGCGCCCCTTGCACTGCAAGTTGGTGTTCTTACCCAGTGGACCACCAGGGGAAGCTCCATATCTCTTTTAAGGAATAATTTATACTTTCTCTTTGCTAGACATTATGGTAAGTATAGGTGGATGAAGGATAGCCCCTCCTCTGAAGGCATACAATTTGGTAGAAACCGTTATGTGAACAAAGACGTGTAGAAAAGCAAAATAGATGTTTGAAGAGACATATTTACCAGACATGTGAAGGCAAAAATGACGGAGGGATGCCAAGCGTATAAACATGTGATGTGATTCATAGGTTTGATCCATACCCTAACTTCAATCAAACTTCAAGAGAGTCATGGACTGTACTATGTTAGCAGTTAATGTCAGAATACATTTTCTTGCCTGCAGTTTGAATTTTTCATTTCCTTATTAATACATAATTTTGCCTGGAGGAAAGAAGGCTAGATTGGGGGATTCTATTTATCTGTGGTCTCTGATATTAGGTTACCTCTCCTGAATCAGTTCAAAGTCTGGGTCCTAGGGCTCACAGAGGAGTTTTGTCTAAAACCATCCTGAGGATAATGAGGATTTTAAAAGGTCTATGATCCATTAAAACATTTTTTAAAAGGTCATTTTTGTTTCATCATGTGGATTAAAGAATCTCGGGATTTCTCCTGAGACCATGATTTAATGACCTTTGGAATCCCTTTTTGTCCATATCCATGTTTAAACATGCTACCAGCAATGGAACACTGATTTTATACCAAAAAAAACTCCATTAATAACTAAAGAGTAAACAATGTTTTCTGTAAAAGAAAGACCATACATAGTTTGTATAAGCTTCACATCATATAAGCTAGGTATCAAGATATAGTATGAGTATATTTCTATATTTTGAATTTTAAAATTTATTCAAACCTCTCAGTATGATACATTTAAATGATTTATGTTTGTGCATCACACTAATAGTCCTGTATCTCATAAACATGAGAATTAATCACTTCTATAAAATTATTATCCATTATCTATTCAACTGTTACCTCTTCATTCTCTACATTGTCTCCTCCAAGAGTTCCTGTCTTCTTGTTTCTTAACTCAATAATGTTTATATTTTCCATTTATTTATGTCTCTGTGTTCTAGGTATTACCATTGATTATCCCGTGGCTAATCTGCATTTTTAACCCTTGCTTTGAGTTTTTATTTCAAAATTGTGTTTTTCATTTCCTGGGTTTTTTTGAAATAACTCAGTCTATGTCAGGGTTTAATGTCTTCCTGTGCTTTGTGCTAAGTTACTTCCATCATGTCTGACTCTGTGTGACCCCTATGGACTGTAGCCCACCAGGCTCCTCTGTCCATGGGATCCTCTAGACAAGAATACTGGAGCGGGTTGCTATGTCCTCCTCCAGGAATCTTCTTGACCCAGGGATTGAACCTGTGTCTCTTATATCTCCTGCATTGGCAGACAGGTTCTTTACCTCTAGTGCAACCTCGGAAGTCCCAATGTCTTCTTACATACTGTCAAAACTGTATATACACTCAGTTTATATGTTCTCTTTCATATTGCTATATTATTTTGAGTTCTTAAGGATCCAGTACTGTGGTTATGTCTCATATTAACTCTTCTCCGTGGACTGTACTGTCTGCTAACTTTTGTTCTTAGTGGATTGTTTCCTTGTATGCTTCATCATGTGTTAATAGTGAGCATATCTTCAGCAGGGCTTGCTGTTTTCTTAAAAATCCTTGGCAGTCTAGATGGTTGGCACTGTACTTTCAGGATGGTTTTCTATTTTATACTTTAGGAGCCTTGGGGGTATTTTTCAACTTGAAGATTTCTAGGTCAATTGGGTGGTGTAAAATACAAAAGCAAAAACAAAGTCACATGACGTGCAGGCCCGGAGAATGACATTTTTAGTGGAAGATTTCTTTTCCTCTTACTAACAAAGTTTCTTGTTCTTACTCTGTGCTGACAGCACATTATTCTAGCTTAACATTGTACTAAAACAAAGGTCCTGCTTTTATGCAGGGGCCAGAAATGTCTTAGTTCCAACTTGCTGCCTCATCTAGACCAAGGCTTTAGCTTCTCTCTACCTCACATGGACATTAGACTCCAACTTCCTGGTTATCTAGACGCATAATTCCCAGGACAACCACAGCATCAGTTCACAGGATAGTCTCTGGCTTTTAACTTCCTTTAACTTCCTTACTTCTGGCAATGGTAATTTTTTTGTGCAAGATTGGGCACCAGATGAAAATTGTTTCAATTATTTTATCCAGGAGTTTGTAACTGCTAGGTATTTGCAACCATGAGCTTACTTTAGAATGTTTTAGTCTACTGTTTTGCCAGAGTTTTTGTTTACAGTTTGTTTCATTAATGATAGTCTTTTACAAGCAGGAATTTTGGTTGGACCGTTTCAGACTTTGAGAATTTAGAAACACATAACACGTTTTATGTCCAGAATTCTTATCCATGTTCAGAAGTGATGGACTAAAGACATTTTTACATTCTAAATGAAGAAATTCTGTGATATAACTTCTGGAATCCTCCCAGGGCATGGACATTTCTTACTATCCACCATTACAAACTGATTAAAATAGACTGCACTGATTTATTCCCAATTAGAAGTTGAAAAACAAAAAAGGAAGAATTTCTATCTTTTTCTTCTAAACACTACTTCAAAATGTTACTTCTAACACTAAAGGTCTGAGAATATGCAATAGCTCTCAAACAAGATAATGAGATACAAATTTCCATATTGAAAGCCTCATAAATATATGTAAAAAAATCTACAAAAGTGAACTATGAAACAGAATACTTTAGCAAGAGTCATAGAACTTATCCCACAGAAGTGACAATTTCCAAAAATCTGTACTAACAAGGGGGAAATCTCAATAATTTGAGCTACTAGGCAGTATCAAATCGTGTACTAGTGATTTCCACTTTCAAAACTAATATGCTTCCTACTCTAGGAAAGTATATGAAATTGTTTAACTTGAAGATTTCTAGGTCAAAAAAAAGCAAAAACAAAGTCACATGACGTGCAGGCCCGGAGAATGACATTTTAGTGGAAGATTTCTTTTCCTCTTACTAACAAAGTTTCTTGTTCTTACTCTGTGCTGACAGCACATTATTCTAGCTTAACATTGTACTAAAACAAAGGTCCTGCTTTTATGCAGGGGCCAGAAATGTCTTAGTTCCAACTTGCTGCCTCATCTAGACCAAGGCTTTAGCTTCTCTCTACCTCACATGGACATTAGACTCCAACTTCCTGGTTATCTAGACGCATAATTCCCAGGACAACCACAGCATCAGTTCACAGGATAGTCTCTGGCTTTTAACTTCCTTTAACTTCCTTACTTCTGGCAATGGTAATTTTTTTGTGCAAGATTGGGCACCAGATGAAAATTGTTTCAATTATTTTATCCAGGAGTTTGTAACTGCTAGGTATTTGCAACCATGAGCTTACTTTAGAATGTTTTAGTCTACTGTTTTGCCAGAGTTTTTGTTTACAGTTTGTTTCATTAATGATAGTCTTTTACAAGCAGGAATTTTGGTTGGACCGTTTCAGACTTTGAGAATTTAGAAACACATAACACGTTTTATGTCCAGAATTCTTATCCATGTTCAGAAGTGATGGACTAAAGACATTTTTACATTCTAAATGAAGAAATTCTGTGATATAACTTCTGGAATCCTCCCAGGGCATGGACATTTCTTACTATCCACCATTACAAACTGATTAAAATAGACTGCACTGATTTATTCCCAATTAGAAGTTGAAAAACAAAAAAGGAAGAATTTCTATCTTTTTCTTCTAAACACTACTTCAAAATGTTACTTCTAACACTAAAGGTCTGAGAATATGCAATAGCTCTCAAACAAGATAATGAGATACAAATTTCCATATTGAAAGCCTCATAAATATATGTAAAAAAATCTACAAAAGTGAACTATGAAACAGAATACTTTAGCAAGAGTCATAGAACTTATCCCACAGAAGTGACAATTTCCAAAAATCTGTACTAACAAGGGGGAAATCTCAATAATTTGAGCTACTAGGCAGTATCAAATCGTGTACTAGTGATTTCCACTTTCAAAACTAATATGCTTCCTACTCTAGGAAAGTATATGAAATTGTTTAACTTACAAGTAAAAAGCATATAGGGGCTTCCCTTGTAGCTCAGTGGTAAAGAGGTCACCTGCCAATGCAGGAGACCCAAGTTTGATTTCTGATCCAGGAAGATACCACATGCTGTGGAGCAATTGAGCCCCTGAGCCACAACTACTGAGCCTGTGCTCTAGTGCCGTGAAGTCTCAACTATTGAGCCCATGTGCCACAACCACCAAAGTCTATGTGCCCTAGAAACCAATCAACAACAAGAGATCAACAAGAGTTCCACAACAAGAGAAGTCACTGCAACAAGAAGCCTGCTCACCTCAACTAGAGAGTAGCCCCCACTCCCAGCAACTAGAGAAGAGCCTCTGTGAAAACCCAGTGAAAACCCAGAATAGCCAAAACTAAATAAATAAAATTAAAATTTTTAAAAAGCATATAGAAGGTCTTATTTGTACTCTCTACCAGAGGGAAAATTTTTTCTTTAATTCTTTCTCACACATTGTAGGTGTGAAGTACTATTGTTTAATGGTTAACATGTTTCAATTACTTGATTATTCAACTGGAAAATAAAATAAAAAGCTTGCAAGAATAAAAAAAAATGATGAAAAGTAGCTATAGAACCTTTTGGAAATAATATTTGGACAACCCAAAGTTCTACACAGAAACATGGCTCACTGTTAAATTACTATCATATGTTTGACATGACAGGAGGTGCTTATTATGAACTCAGGCAAATTAGAATATTTCTGTTAGTCTCTCTGTTGCCAAAGTTTATGCATTAAGACGATCTGGGATTCCTGAATGGAGGACAGTATGCATTCTCTAAATAGTAGATATACAAAAACTAAATAAATCAATAAAGAAGTAAACTACATTTTACAAAAGCATTAGGGTTGGTTTTCAGGACAGCTTGGAATTATTATTTTATTCAGTTTCTCTCACTACAGATATATATATATATATATATATATCCACAAGTTCTTAAAATCAAATTATTTTCCTCACATAGTAACAAGTGACTACGAATGATTAGTTGATAGAAATAAAAAGATTCTTGTCTATAGATCAGCGTAATTTTTAAAAAGCAATATAAATTTTATAAGTTGCTTAATTTACAGGTAACATTACTAAACATAACCCTCATACTTAAGGGTAAGCTCAAGTCTATGTCAATGAAAAAAAAAATCCGTCTATGTTTTAAACATTCAAAACAAATGTGCAAGTAGCTACATTCAGAATATCCAGAACTGATTTATTTTCGTTCTGTCTTGGGACATACCTTCTTGATACTCAATGTGTGTTCCACTGACCAGCAGCCTCCACATCTTCTCAGAGACTGTTAGAAAGGCAGAAAATGTGGGTGCACCTAGACCCTACTGAATCAGAATCTGCATTTTTAACAAGCTCCATAGATAACTCATATGTCCATTAAAGTTTGAGAAGCTCTGTAGATAGACACAGAAATATTTTCTAATTTAACGTCAGGTACAAGATTTATTTTAGGAGGGATATCCTGTAATTAGATACTGGTGGTTTCCCCAACTTTGTGCATATGCTAAACATCAATGAGCTGTACAACTTAAATGGATGGATTATTATATTCCACATTTATGAAATGTGAAATACATCTTAATTTAAAAAAACGGTAAATGTTTTCAAACTGTACAACACATAGATGAAGGGAAGGAGTTCCTTTTTCCTCTCTCTCTTTTATCTAAGAGGAAACGTTAGGTGCACCATTTCCTGGAGCACACCTCTAACTGGAAAAATATCCACAGCAGGCCTTGCACCTAGGCAGCCTTGACCAACGATCTGAAGCTGTACGGATCCATCTATCCTCCCTGCCTTCCTAGAGAAACCACATGCAGATGGATGTGACATGTCAAGAAACCAGACTGTCCATTCAATTAAAAGGGCAACGAGACAGAAATGCTATCTGCCAGCTGCGCTTTCGGTCCCAGGAGTATGGGGGAGGGGAGACTTCTCCGTCATCGGCCCTCTGCTCGCCCCTGCCACTCATCCCACCAAAAGAGAAACTCTCCAGATTGTTACATAAAATCTCGTAGTTACTTAGAGTCCACAACAAACGATCACCTTCGGCTTCTACAATTATGAGTCTCGAGCCGGACGCCCTCGGTAAAAGGCTTCGCGCTGAGGGTGGGGAAGCGTTTTGGTTCTGTTTCTCCGACTTAACCCGCTAACCGGAGGCGGGGAAGAGGAAGTGTGGGCCAAGTCCACCCCTTTCCACGCACACTTTGGAACTTCGCGGCGGGCCGGCGGCCCGAGGACCTGTGGGCGCCACCTGAAGGGCTACGGCGGGGAGTGTGCAGACACGGCGCGCGCGGGTTCCCTAGCCGCCACCCCCGGGCAGGAGAGCCGAGCTGGGCCCGGGACCCTGAGAGTTCGGGTCATCCCTTCCGCAAAGACGACTTACAGGGAACGCAAATTTGAATCAGTCTGCCTAGACGATCCCTTTGGCTCAGCGACACAAGATCTCTTTGAGGGCACGGAATGACAGGGGACTATTGAAACTGACAGATGACTGATCACCTGGAGTGGTGTCGGTTACCCGAGGTCCCACTCTGGCGGGCAAAGCTGCCCGCGCTTGCTCGCCGCGGCGCACAGACACCTGCGCGCGCCCTCCGCTCTCTCTGATCCCAGCCCGGCTCGCGCAGCCCTGGGAGGACAGACGCGTGCGGAGGCGCGCAGGGAGCCTCGGGTCCTCTCTAGCGAGAGCACACTTCCCTCCAGCCCGCCCGCGGCGCCCGCACTTACAAGCAGGGGTAGTAGCCGTAGGGAGGCAGCGGGGGCTGCGGGCAGCCGTCGTCTCCCAGCTCGGAGTCCATGAGCAGATAGTCCTGGCTCTCGTTGCGCCGCGCGCCGGTCCCGGTCGCCACCCTGGGAGAGTCGCCCCTCCGGGGTCCGAATCCCGGGCTCTGGTGCATGGCGGGAACGCTCGACTGCTCGTGGGGCAGTCGCCTCGGCAGTTCCAGCGGGGCCCCGGTGCAGACGAATCCGCGCCCCTCGCGGGACTGGCCCGCGGCAGACTGGCGCCCAGGGTGAAGCGAGGAGCGCAGACGCCGGGCGAGGTGAGGCTCAGCCAGTGGCTCCCCCGCTGGCCCGCAGAGAAGTCACCACGTAGGGGGTCGCAAAGGAGACTTTGTCGGGGGCGCGTCCGGCCAGGGGACCTCTGGAGGAGGTGGCCGGGACTCACGGGCCGAGCGAGCGCAGGCGGGGCGGCGGGCGGCCGCGGAGCCTGGGAGCGGAGAGCAAGGGAGAGCGAGCCGAAGAGTTACTATGTCAACCGAGACTCTCCAGCCCTCAGCTCCCGCCTTCTTCCCCCACAGCCTCCGTCTTGATCCCACCTTTAAAGGGATCGGAATGAGGATCCAAAAAGCAGCCAAAGCCTGTCCTGTAGCCACAACTTTCAAAGGCAAGAAGAACCTAAAGTAGGTGGAGCCACATAGGCCATGGGGGTGGGGGGCGGGCGCTAAAAGTCTGCTTATTTAGAAACCATACAAATTAAGAACTTTCTAGGAAGCTTAGCTAAGACTCAAAGAACTCGTTTTCTTTTTTTTTCCTTTTTTAAAGGTAAAAATCTCTCCTTCTCCAGCCTGCCTTCATTTTCTTAGGACGTTTTCTCTTCCACTCCCCACCCTCGAAGTTGTAACCCTTTATTTTAAAATGAACAACATTCCGTGTTCCTCAGTGCCAGATGTTCCCAGTTCCTCAGCAAATCAACAAAAATAGGCAAGCATTTCCCGATAATACCAACAGAGGCCAACAACCTGCTTACTTCAGAGAAAAACTTTTCTTCCATCACTGCAAATGCCAGAATTACTTCTCTGCCAGATGTTTTCCACATTTCAGAACTGTTTTTAATTTTAAAACTTAGCTTTAAATTCTGATTTAATCTCCATACACGTGTGAGGTTAAAAAAAAAAAAAGTACTCAACAAGGAGGAATCACTGTCTGTAGTAGTTCAACCAATTGTCAATTAAGATTCCATTCATTCATTCAACAAACATTTCATTGAAACCACTTGTGTTCCAATCACCGTTACAGGATTCAGAGACAAACTAGCCAGATAAGGGCCTGCGTCATCCCTTGTAGACATTTCATGGAAAAGGAGACAGAGATTAAACAAGCAAATAAGAAAGTGTCAGAAACAAAGGCAACGATAAAAATAAGATAGGTTGATGTGATAATAACTGGAGACTGACTACGTAAGACTTTTAGGTGGTTAAAGAGGCCTTTCCAAGTAGGTGCTAGTTAAGTGGAGATGGACAAGACATGGAGCCAGAGATAAAAAGGTCAGAAACTGGTTGCAAGAGAATCGAAGAAAGCCAGACAGAAATTCTTTTAATAGAGGTACTTTTGCTTCCCATAGGTAGGCGGACAACAAAATAGATGTTGAAAGTGTGAAAGCAATGAATTTAATAGAGGAGAAAAGAAGTCACAAATTTAGAGTTTTTACTTTGCCAGTATACTAGCAACTAAAGCTCCAAGACAGGAACCATTGTATTCTGAGAGCCTGGTTCTGTATTTGTTACTGATGTGTGGAATTAATGAATGAATGGATGGATGAAGTATAGACAAGAAAAGAGTTTTGACAACTAAAGCAACATTTACCCTGGAAAACTAATGGCCATAATTCTGCAATATATACCATGGATCCATGATCTAAAATTCTTACTATTGCCTAATGATATGGTGATAACATTCACTGCTTGAAATTTGCCTGTGACAGCTACTATTAGTAAGAACTCAGTAGTTTTCATGCTTGAATGAATTAGTTAATACATGTTTAAATTAAATAGCTCCAAGATAATCCGTTTGGGAACATCAAGTATAGTAAACAATTTAAGGACTTCTCTGGTGGTCTAATGGTTAAGAATCCACCTTCCAATGCAAGGAATTGGGTTTGACTCTCATTAGGGAACTAAAACCCCACGTGCGACAGGGCAACTAAGCAAGCAGAGAGCCCAAGAGCCACAACTACTAAGCCTGCATGCTCAGGAACCTGTGTTCTATGCAACAAGAGAAGCCCAGGCACCGCAACTGGACAGAAACCCAAAGAGAGCTGCAAATGAAGCCCCAACACAGACAAAAAAAAAAAAATAGTGGGGAAAGTAATCAAATATTTTTGAACTGACTCAGATTTTGTGAGTTAAAGAAAAGTTAGAAACAACTGGTGGTGTTAGTTGAAGTGTTATTCTTTGATTTAAAAAACAAAACTCTAGACAAAATTAATGTTTTTGTTACAGTTAGTTGAGCTGTTTGAGTCTTGTAACACTGTTTTTCATTCTCAGGTAGCAACCTTCACACTGAAAAAATTACTACAGTAAACTTATGCTGTGACATCAATTTATCATTTTGCAAGATAAGACATGCTTTTCTCTATCATTTGAAATATAGTTAGTGTTGGACCAAAAAATCCCAGGGCTTTTTTCCCAGGAGGGAGAAGGTGGTGGACAAATGATTAGAGGATTCTGAAAGAGTTTAATGATCTGATGAAGTGGGAAAAACATTCAATTGGAAACCTGAAAGCCTTGTTCTAATCATTCCCCTAACTGAAACTGTATGATTTCAAAAAGGACATCTACTCTCTCTCTGTCTCCTTCACTAATCAGTAAACAGACATATAATTACTAAGTATTCCTCAATCTCTACTTTTCTGCATTTTATGCTTATCTGTGAAGTTTTTATCTCTTCAATTAGGTTTCTTAAAAAGTGAGATAAAGGCAACCTCTCAACCAATTAATGTATTTTTTTAATCAAGTGAGACATTGTTGAGTAGTAGATTTGGAGTAATGAAGCAAATTGGTGAAGGAAGTTTAAAAAAATATAAAAAATGGTTGGATGAGAGATGAAAGTATAGTATTAACAGAGCCTAAAACATTGCTATGCAATTTTATGTTATGTGTATGTAGTATGTTTATGATATTAAAAAAAAAAAAGAGCAGCAAGTTGTAGGTCTGTGGAGGTGAAGGCAAGATGTGTGTCTCAACAGGGAAAGGGCGGGAGGCCATTAAGAGAGGACTTTCACCTCATTATACATACTTTCAGTTTGTTTGATTGATTGATTTTAATATAACATAGTATTTCATAAAGTCAAGAAGGAGTTGCCCTCTCGAAGGTCTCGGGCAAAGAGCCCAAAGCGACAGAAGATGATATTGCTACTGGCATCAGGAACAAAAGGCTGAGAAAAGCTTATTAGATGCCTAATAACTCAAGAAGAAGGCGTTACATGAGAGGTTTTAGGCAGTTGCAATTTATGAGATGCTATTGTTGATAAGAAGCCACGACACAAGAGCTTTTCTGAGAAATATTTTGGAGTTAGTTGGCCAACAGCTACAAAGAATAGTTTAGTTAGAAATTCGTGTGGGTAATTCAAAGCATGGAGACCTGGAACCCTGACCTCTCATGCACATAGAATCTAGCAGCGGGGCAGGGGGCAGGGGGGGGAAGAAAACACCATAGAAGCTTCAGAAGGCCTGATTTATAAATAAAGGTCTGCTATAAGTTCTGGTTTAAGTGAAATTGTTGCAGATGATACCAAATCTTTGAACCTCATTTGCTTAATTTTTAAAGTAAAAGGGTTGTATCAATTTCATTTAAATCTCTATTGAAGATATTAAAGTTATGTTATATTAAATATCAGAAACAGAAAAGTTAAAATGGGAGCTCAGTGGTAAAGAATCTACCTGCCCATGAAGGAGATGCAGGTTCATCCCTGGGTCAGGAAGTTTCCCTGGAGGAGGAAATGGCAACCCACTCCAGTATTCTTGCCTGGGAAATCCCATGACAGAGGAGCCTCATGGGCTACAGTCCCTGGGGTTACCACAGAGTCTGACATAACTTAGTGACTAAACAGTGACTGTAACAAAAAGTTAAAATAGTGACCCATTTTAATATTTCTTTGATTTGATCTTAATGTAGCTATCCAAAATTCAAATCTTATCATGTGGGTATTTTGTAAGCACTTGTGGTTATCATGATTTCACTTAGAACAAATCATGCTTGACTAAATTAACCTCTCTTTTAATAGAATTATTTGAATACTTTCAATAAACTATTGGCCCATGGCAATCTTCCAAAAGACTGAAAAATAGGAACTGAGTAGCAGATGAATGACTTGGAAATAGTCAGAAGACTGTTGAGAAGACTACTGGTCTATGGATCAGTGTCACCCAGGCTCAGTAAGTGGAGACATGTCAAGAATGGATGGAGTGACTTCGGAAATGGTTTCCCGTCACTGAACACATTCAAATGCAGTGTAGTTCTCAGGTTTGCTATAAAATGGATGAATATATTTGTGGAAAGTTAAATCAGCTCTAAGATTCTTTAAGAAACGCCTGAAAGTCAAAAACTTATTGTTGTCTCAGTGGATCCAAAATGCACAGTTGATAAAGCTCAGTATCCTTCTTGATTTATTATTTTTTTATAAAAGCCTAGTAAACAGGTACATTCTTTAACAAGGCAAAGAAAATTTATTCCTGATAAAACCAACATGGGGAAATGCCAACAATGTTTCCATAAATGTAAGGAATAAGATAAAGATGTTACAATCATTACTATTAATTAATAGCTAAGAACTTCTATATTAAGCCAAATAAAACATGATAAATAAATGAAGGAAAAGTTTGAAAAGGAACATAAATGTATTGGTTTGTGGATGATATAATTTTCTACTGTAAAAATTTCAAGATCTTTAGCTGAAAAATGATTATAACTAAAGAGTAAGAAATGTGTTTGTAACAATGTTGTATTATAAAGGTAAGCATAGGAGCTTCAGTAGCTCTTCTATGTACTAGCAATAGCCAGTCAAAATATAATAAAGGCTATAAAGCATAAAATAAGCTGAAATAACTTTAACCAAGGATTGTGAGACCTATGTAAAGAAAATTGTAAAGGTTTACTAAGACAATTTTAAAATGAGCCAAAGGCCTACCTAAAATTTACAATGTATTTTATTGAGAGTGTGATGAGACTGGTATTAAAATGTATAGATTAATGAATAGAATGTAGTATTTGGGGGGGGGCACTTCTATTGGACTTTCATTCATTTATTTTCATACATCCTTATTCTTTGGCCTGTGTGGGCTTCCCATTGCAGTGGCCTCACTCATTGCAGAGCACTGACTCCTGGCATATGCGCTTCAGAGCTCTGGCTCGGTAGTTGGACACATCGGTCCAGCCGCTCCGCAGCACATGGAATCTTCCCAGGCCGGGGATGGAGCTGGCGCCCTTTGCACTGCAAGGTGGTGTCCTCACCCACTGGACCACTGGGGAAGCCCAGAATGTAGTATTTTTTAATATGGTATTCCGTCTAAGGACAGACTTTCTCTACTGTTTATTTTTTGCAAGACTAGATGTGAAAAAAGTAAGAAAATTCATTTTTTAAAAAAAGGAATGAAAGGAAATTTCTCTGTTAAAGATTAAATGATATTTAATGTCCACTATAGATTCATATTAACAAAATAGAAACATTCAAAGAATATAAGAGAAAGGGTAATAATACACTTCAATATGTTAAAAATTTTATGATATGATAAAGAACACATCTTAATTCAGTGAAGAAATGGAATTGGGTGAAAGATTTCTGACTCAATCATTTTAAAAATAAATGGAATGCATTAAAAAGTTGAATGTGCAAGTTTTAAAATCTCTAAATCCTATAAGAAAAATGCAGGTGAAATTTTTTACTGTAAAAATTTCAAGATCTTTAGCTGAAAAATGATTATAACTAAAGAGTAAGAAATGTGTTTGTAACAATGTTGTATTATAAAGGTAAGCATAGGAGCTTCAGTAGCTCTTCTATGTACTAGCAATAGCCAGTCAAAATATAATAAAGGCTATAAAGCATAAAATAAGCTGAAATAACTTTAACCAAGGATTGTGAGACCTATGTAAAGAAAATTGTAAAGGTTTACTAAGACAATTTTAAAATGAGCCAAAGGCCTACCTAAAATTTACAATGTATTTTATTGAGAGTGTGATGAGACTGGTATTAAAATGTATAGATTAATGAATAGAATGTAGTATTTGGGGGGGGGCACTTCTATTGGACTTTCATTCATTTATTTTCATACATCCTTATTCTTTGGCCTGTGTGGGCTTCCCATTGCAGTGGCCTCACTCATTGCAGAGCACTGACTCCTGGCATATGCGCTTCAGAGCTCTGGCTCGGTAGTTGGACACATCGGTCCAGCCGCTCCGCAGCACATGGAATCTTCCCAGGCCGGGGATGGAGCTGGCGCCCTTTGCACTGCAAGGTGGTGTCCTCACCCACTGGACCACTGGGGAAGCCCAGAATGTAGTATTTTTTAATATTGTATTCCCGTCTAAGGACAGACTTTCTCTACTGTTTATTTTTTGCAAGACTAGATGTGAAAAAAGTAAGAAAATTCATTTTTTAAAAAAAGGAATGAAAGGAAATTTCTCTGTTAAAGATTAAATGATATTTAATGTCCACTATAGATTCATATTAACAAAATAGAAACATTCAAAGAATATAAGAGAAAGGGTAATAATACACTTCAATATGTTAAAAATTTTATGATATGATAAAGAACACATCTTAATTCAGTGAAGAAATGGAATTGGGTGAAAGATTTCTGACTCCAATCATTTTAAAAATAAATGGAATGCATTAAAAAGTTGAATGTGCAAGTTTTAAAAATCTCTAAATCCTATAAGAAAAAATGCAGGTGAAATTTTTTTACAATATATGAGCTTCAAGTGGAGAATGCCAATTTAAGCATTCACCAACAGTTGAAACATGCAAACAAAACTTAAGCTTATAGGATCTATCAAGAAAAGCAAAAATATAAAAGTGTCTATATATATATATATATATATACATATATATATATATATATATACATATATATATATATATATATCAGAAAGCTGAACTAATGCCACTCACTCAAATTACTAGGGGACTTCAAAGAGGAAGCAACTGATAGTTTGAATTCTACTGTAAACTTATAGTTCCTTTGGCAGAATAATTTTCTGAAAATTTAAAAATTTCTTTCCATTTGATTCCAGTCAGTTTCAAGTGCTGATGATTACACCCATTCTTTTGTGTTCACATTTCCTGGATTCGTCATATTTCATGGCCCTAAATGTAAAGAACCTGTCTGCCAATGCAGCAGATGTAAGACGCACAGATCTGATCCCTGGGTGGGGAAGATCCTCTGGAGGAGGGCGTGGCATCCACTCCAGTATTCTTGCCTGGAGAATCCCATGGACAGCGGAGCCTGGCAGGCCACAGCTCATAGGATAGCAAAGAGTCAGACGGGGTTGAAGAAACTTAGCATGAAATTGAGCCCCTGTGCCACAGCTACCAAGCCCAAGCTCTAGAGCCTGGGAGCCACAACTACTGAGCCTGAGTGTTGTAATACTAAAGCCAGCATGCCTACAGCCCCTACTCCACAACAAGAGAAGCCACAGCAATGAGAAGCCAGCACACTGCAAGGAAGAGTAGCCCCTGCTCACCACAACTAGAGAAAGACCCCGGGGCAGCAATGAAGACCCAGAATAGCCAAAAAATAAGTAAATAAATAAATAAAGATTTTTAAATAGAAAAAAGAGAGAGATGGTGTCCTCTTGGCAACCGCCCTAAGTTCTCCAACCTGCTGGGGCTACTCTTTAATATCCAAATAAAGACTCTTAAAGCCAAAAAAAAACGAGAGAGAGAGAGAGAGAGAGACTTAGCATGCACATGCACATTACATCTTCACCCCTATGACTCTCTCCTATTCCCTCACCATCTCATAAGTGTAGACACTTCACACAGATGAGGGTGAGTGGGAGCCCCACACCCTTAACCATTTCCTGCACTTGAAAGGATTTACTCTTTGACACCTAAATGCATCAAGATGTTAACAGTAAGTATCTTGGCTACAACTTTGATTTGAGCCTTAATATGCTAAAAGGTATATAGGCCCTTGGGGTGCAAATAATTTCACAGTTTTATAGTTATACTTTTTAGGGATGAAAATCTAGGGCTTTTTTAAATCTGACATGTGTGTGTCAGTCATGTCCAACTCTCTGCAACCCCATGGACCATAGCCTGGCAGACTCCTCTGCTCATGGAATTCTCCAGGTGAAAATTTAAAAATTTCTTTCCATTTGATTCCAGTCAGTTTCAAGTGCTGATGATTACACCCATTCTTTTGTGTTCACATTTCCTGGATTCGTCATATTTCATGGCCCTAAATGTAAAGAACCTGTCTGCCAATGCAGCAGATGTAAGACGCACAGATCTGATCCCTGGGTGGGGAAGATCCTCTGGAGGAGGGCGTGGCATCCACTCCAGTATTCTTGCCTGGAGAATCCCATGGACAGCGGAGCCTGGCAGGCCACAGCTCATAGGATAGCAAAGAGTCAGACGGGGTTGAAGAAACTTAGCATGAAATTGAGCCCCTGTGCCACAGCTACCAAGCCCAAGCTCTAGAGCCTGGGAGCCACAACTACTGAGCCTGAGTGTTGTAATACTAAAGCCAGCATGCCTACAGCCCCTACTCCACAACAAGAGAAGCCACAGCAATGAGAAGCCAGCACACTGCAAGGAAGAGTAGCCCCTGCTCACCACAACTAGAGAAAGACCCCGGGGCAGCAATGAAGACCCAGAATAGCCAAAAAATAAGTAAATAAATAAATAAAGATTTTTAAATAGAAAAAAGAGAGAGATGGTGTCCTCTTGGCAACCGCCCTAAGTTCTCCAACCTGCTGGGGCTACTCTTTAATATCCAAATAAAGACTCTTAAAGCCAAAAAAAAAAAAAAAGAGAGAGAGAGAGAGAGAGAGACTTAGCATGCACATGCACATTACATCTTCACCCCTATGACTCTCTCCTATTCCCTCACCATCTCATAAGTGTAGACACTTCACACAGATGAGGGTGAGTGGGAGCCCCACACCCTTAACCATTTCCTGCACTTGAAAGGATTTACTCTTTGACACCTAAATGCATCAAGATGTTAACAGTAAGTATCTTGGCTACAACTTTGATTTGAGCCTTAATATGCTAAAAGGTATATAGGCCCTTGGGGTGCAAATAATTTCACAGTTTTATAGTTATACTTTTTAGGGATGAAAATCTAGGGCTTTTTTAAATCTGACATGTGTGTGTCAGTCATGTCCAACTCTCTGCAACCCCATGGACCATAGCCTGGCAGACTCCTCTGCTCATGGAATTCTCCAGGAAAGAATACTGAAGTGGGTTGCCTTGCCCTCTTCCAGGGGATCTTCTCAACTCAGGGGTTGAACACAGGGCTCCTGAAATGCAGGTGAATTCTTTATTTATTTATTTGGCTGTACTGGCTCTTAATTGTAGCACTTGGAATCTTTTAGTTGCAGTATGTGGGATCTAGTTCCCTCACCATGGATCGAACCCAGGCCCCCTGCATTGGGAGCACAGAGTCTTAGCCACTGGACTACCAGGGAAGTCCCCAGGTGAATTCTTTACTGTCTTCCCACTAGAGAAGGCCTTAACCCTGACAGGTCTCTCTATTCTTTTTGAATTTTTCTTGCAAACTTTCTGATACTATTCAGAGGTCACCTGTTTCTTGTATTAAATTGCCAAAACAGTTAGCAGCAACCACCATTCACTATGAACATTTGTTTTTTTCTTCTTTACAATTAGCATCTCATTAGGTACATTGTTTGTCCTCCAAGCAATTGGAGGTGACAGGGTTTTTTTTCCTGCCACATAACATCAGTCATATGAACTGCCTTCTTTCCATAATTCTTGTCTGCCATTACCTGAAATCTGACAAAATACCACATATTTCAGTTTAGTTTGCATGTTTATTTGTCTTGCTTATAGAATCACTGCAGTTCTGATTACTAGTTTTGGTGACAGAGATAAAGAAGGTCACTGCTTTTAGAGGAGGTCCTCAAGAAGACATGACTCCCAGTTGACCCTCAAGCTGGACCTGGGCTATCTTGTCCTTGGAACGTAGGGAAGTACCTACAGTTAGACAAGTTTCAAGAACATAGCCTTGAGAGAGTATGTGTTGTGAAAACACCTGAACTGTATATATGACTGAGTCCAGTTAAGATCTCTAAATAAATATTCAGGATTCTGGCAGGTGGATGCAGAGATATACTTATCTTGCAGCTGCTCAAGCCAAGCCTTGGTTGTTAATCCTGCCAATCAAATGGTGTGCTCTTTCTTCAGTCTTTCTTTGTCTTCTGTGTATGGGGGCAAGTTTCAGATTTCACCAGAGGAGCTCCTGAGTTTCTATGCCAATTTCATAGTCACAAAACAGGCATTCCCTAGTAATAATTTTCCAGTTTCCTTCAATATGCAAGCTTTATAGAAAGTACCTAGTTCTCATTGCAACATTTTTGGACACAATCGCTAAATGGTCAGTTAATATTTACATACTCAAAAACAACATTTTAAATAAGATTATGTGCATTCAGTTGAGTTGCATCCGAAATACAATTGTTGAAACATCATTAAAAATCACTATTACAGGAGCTTCCCTGGTGGTCCAGTGGGTAAAGAGTCCTCCTTGCTGTGTAAGGGGCACCCATTTGATCCCTGGCCCAGGAAGACCCCACATGCTGTGGAGCAGTTGGGCCAGCGTGTCCAGTTATGAGCCAGTGCTCTGGAGCCCCTGCACCCAGAGCTGGTGCTCTACACTGACAGAGGCCACTGCAATGGGAGTTTTTACTATTCAGAGGTCACCTGTTTCTTGTATTAAATTGCCAAAACAGTTATTGAACTTTGGAAGGTACATTGTTTGTCCTCCAAGCAATTGGAGGTGACAGGGTTTTTTTTCCTGCCACATAACATCAGTCATATGAACTGCCTTCTTTCCATAATTCTTGTCTGCCATTACCTGAAATCTGACAAAATACCACATATTTCAGTTTAGTTTGCATGTTTATTTGTCTTGCTTATAGAATCACTGCAGTTCTGATTACTAGTTTTGGTGACAGAGATAAAGAAGGTCACTGCTTTTAGAGGAGGTCCTCAAGAAGACATGACTCCCAGTTGACCCTCAAGCTGGACCTGGGCTATCTTGTCCTTGGAACGTAGGGAAGTACCTACAGTTAGACAAGTTTCAAGAACATAGCCTTGAGAGAGTATGTGTTGTGAAAACACCTGAACTGTATATATGACTGAGTCCAGTTAAGATCTCTAAATAAATATTCAGGATTCTGGCAGGTGGATGCAGAGATATACTTATCTTGCAGCTGCTCAAGCCAAGCCTTGGTTGTTAATCCTGCCAATCAAATGGTGTGCTCTTTCTTCAGTCTTTCTTTGTCTTCTGTGTATGGGGGCAAGTTTCAGATTTCACCAGAGGAGCTCCTGAGTTTCTATGCCAATTTCATAGTCACAAAACAGGCATTCCCTAGTAATAATTTTCCAGTTTCCTTCAATATGCAAGCTTTATAGAAAGTACCTAGTTCTCATTGCAACATTTTTGGACACAATCGCTAAATGGTCAGTTAATATTTACATACTCAAAAACAACATTTTAAATAAGATTATGTGCATTCAGTTGAGTTGCATCCGAAATACAATTGTTGAAACATCATTAAAAATCACTATTACAGGAGCTTCCCTGGTGGTCCAGTGGGTAAAGAGTCCTCCTTGCTGTGTAAGGGGCACCCATTTGATCCCTGGCCCAGGAAGACCCCACATGCTGTGGAGCAGTTGGGCCAGCGTGTCCAGTTATGAGCCAGTGCTCTGGAGCCCCTGCACCCAGAGCTGGTGCTCTACACTGACAGAGGCCACTGCAATGGGAGACCCACACAGGACAAAGAATAAAGATGGATGAAAATAAATAAATAAAATAAATAAATGTTTAAAAATCACAAATGCATGGATTTTTCTGTTGAGAAGTAGGAAATTTTATTAAGTTGTTGCAAAATGGTAGTTTGATGTATTGGGTTTCCCATGTGGCACAGCAGCAAAGAATATGCATGCCAATGCAGGAGATGTAAGAGATACAAGTTTGATTCCTGTGTTGAGAAGATAGCCTAGAGAAGGAAATAGCAACCCACTCCAGTATTCTTGCCTGGAGAATCCCATGGACAGAGGAGCCTGGCAAGCTATAGTCTGTGGGGTTGCAAAGAGTCAGACATGACTGAAGCAACTGAACACACAGAAGAAAAGTTACTTCTTTCTTTTAAAATTTTCATTTTGAAATAATTCCAAATAAAAGCATAAAAAAGTGTATAGAAAGTAGAAAGAACTGACATATGCCCTTCATCCAAATTCACCAATTATTTTCATTTGTATTTCCTATTTCGTACATCATCACCACAATATGCAGATAACATTTTTTTCTACCCTATTGAATAATAAGTTGAGAACTTCATTCCTTTTTATGCCAAAATACCTCAATATGACTTTTCTCAAAACAAGGATATTCAAGTACAGATACCAAAACCAGAAAATTTAACACTGTACAATTCTCTTATATAGTCTCCAGAACTTAATCTGATTATACAAATTGTTCCAAGAATGTCTTTTTTGGCAATTTTGTTTGTTTGGTCCAGGGGCCAATCCAAGTTCATGCACTTCATTCACATGCCATCTCTTGGGTCTCCTTTGATCTAGAACAGTATCTCAAAGTGTCTTCCCCATGACATTGGCATTTTGAAGGTAGTGGTCAGTTATTTTGTGAAATGTCACCAATTTTAGTTCATCTGATACGCTTCATGAATAGGGTGAAGTAATACCTTTTGGATAGGAATACTATTAAAATGATTCGCTTTCCTTTGTGCAGCACATCAGGAAGCAAATGATGTCATTTTGTCCATTATTTGTATTGTTAACCTTGATCACTTAGTTAAGTTGGTATTCTCCTGGCTTATACTGTGAAGTTATTATTTTCCCTTTGTGATTAACAAGTAATTTTTAGGATAATAATTGGATCTACGAAAATAAATACCTGACCTTACCAAACTTTTTGCCCCCTAGTTTTAGTATCATTGATGACTCTTGTCTGATTTAACTATTATGATGACTGCAAAATAATGATATTTCTAATACCATTATTCTTTCATATTCATTTTGAAAAGGGTGAATAGGCAGACTTAGTAAGGAGGCCAGCAGTTTCCAAGGAGGAGGAGGAGGAGGAGGAGGCAGAAGAAACATTTTCTAGCCTAAAATGTTTGACATGATAAAGAAATAGTCTGAAGCTAAGTTTATTGTCTTATGGAGGCAAATCATTTGTGTATTGGAATGTCTTATCTTGTCCTGACAGCCGGAGACCATCCTCTGGCTAATTTTATATGTGGACCTAGTAAGACCTTTACAACCTTAAGAAATTCTTTTGATCTATTGCTAATAACCAACTGGAAAGTACAAAATGCCTTGTCTCAACTGGTCTCTGGGGGCACTCTTCTGTCCCTCCCTTCAGTGCCTATGCTGGTAGCTTCCTCTATACCTTTTTTCTTTAATAAACTTTTTACTGCATGAAACTCTGAGTGACCAAAGCCAGGTCTCTTTGATCCCATTGTAAATTCTTCTCCTTTGGAGATCAAGAATCCGACACCATTCACAGTAAGCTATCTACCGTCATCTATCAATTTGTCTGCATTCTGCTGTAAGGAAGAGACTTTCTTTCCTTACTATTTTTTCATTCATTTCTCATATGTATTTTATTCTAAGTGTCATAGTACATTATTGTCATTATTTATTTTAATACTCAAAAGGTCCTTGATTAGGCCTTTTTTATTGGGCCTCCTTACAATTATTCCATGGGTTTACAAAGAATCTCTTCAATCCTTTTTTAAAAAAACAGGTACATAGTAGTCCATTATGTAAATCAGAGTTTGACAAATTATGACCCACTGGCGAAATCTGATTCTGCCATCTATCTGTATTGTTAACCTTGATCACTTAGTTAAGTTGGTATTCTCCTGGCTTATACTGTGAAGTTATTATTTTCCCTTTGTGATTAACAAGTAATTTTTAGGATAATAATTGGATCTACGAAAATAAATACCTGACCTTACCAAACTTTTTGCCCCCTAGTTTTAGTATCATTGATGACTCTTGTCTGATTTAACTATTATGATGACTGCAAAATAATGATATTTCTAATACCATTATTCTTTCATATTCATTTTGAAAAGGGTGAATAGGCAGACTTAGTAAGGAGGCCAGCAGTTTCCAAGGAGGAGGAGGAGGAGGAGGAGGCAGAAGAAACATTTTCTAGCCTAAAATGTTTGACATGATAAAGAAATAGTCTGAAGCTAAGTTTATTGTCTTATGGAGGCAAATCATTTGTGTATTGGAATGTCTTATCTTGTCCTGACAGCCGGAGACCATCCTCTGGCTAATTTTATATGTGGACCTAGTAAGACCTTTACAACCTTAAGAAATTCTTTTGATCTATTGCTAATAACCAACTGGAAAGTACAAAATGCCTTGTCTCAACTGGTCTCTGGGGGCACTCTTCTGTCCCTCCCTTCAGTGCCTATGCTGGTAGCTTCCTCTATACCTTTTTTCTTTAATAAACTTTTTACTGCATGAAACTCTGAGTGACCAAAGCCAGGTCTCTTTGATCCCATTGTAAATTCTTCTCCTTTGGAGATCAAGAATCCGACACCATTCACAGTAAGCTATCTACCGTCATCTATCAATTTGTCTGCATTCTGCTGTAAGGAAGAGACTTTCTTTCCTTACTATTTTTTCATTCATTTCTCATATGTATTTTATTCTAAGTGTCATAGTACATTATTGTCATTATTTATTTTAATACTCAAAAGGTCCTTGATTAGGCCTTTTTTATTGGGCCTCCTTACAATTATTCCATGGGTTTACAAAGAATCTCTTCAATCCTTTTTTAAAAAAACAGGTACATAGTAGTCCATTATGTAAATCAGAGTTTGACAAATTATGACCCACTGGCGAAATCTGATTCTGCCATCTATCTGTTTTTATAAGTGAAGTTTTATTGACACACAGCCATGCATATTTGCCATCTGTATGTTTTTGTAAATAAAGTTGTATTAATACACAGTCACGCACATTTGGTTACACATTGTTTATGACTGCTACAACCAGAGGTAGGTAGCTGAAACAGAGACAGTATGAGCCAGAAATTACTGTCTGGCTCTTTAGGAAAAATTGTCTACCACTTGGTGAAAATTATTCAAAATTTGTTCAAATAATATCCAATGTATTGACACTAGGACTGTGTCCAATAGTTTTAATTATTAATGATGTTATAATTAAAATTTTTATACCTAAGTATTTTCATATTATTAGAAGTACATCTTCAGAGTAAATTCCTAGAAGCAAGATCAAAAGCAAATCCAGAGTTTCTTGAATCTTAAAAATAAAATATAGGCATTATATGTTCAAATACTTTTTCTGTCTCATCTTCTCCCTGTGACTCCAAATACATGTATGCCCCACTTAATGTTGTCCCATCAATTCCTGAAGCTTTATTTATCTTCTTTCAATCTTATTTCTTGTTATTCTTCTGATAAGATATATTTTATTGGTTTATCTTCCAATTATCTGCTATTTTTCTCTGTCATCTCAATTCTGCTGTTAAAACCACCCAGTGATTTAAGCTTCAGATATTATATTATTCTGTTGTATTTCTATCAATATTTTTTTACTACACTGTACACAGTTATAACAGTTCCTTTTAAATCCTTGCCTACTAATTCTAGAATCTAGAGCCTCTCTGTTTATTATCCTTCCCCTTACAAATGGTTCACAATTTTTCGGTTCATTGTTTTTTGATCAATTCTGATTGTATCCTGGAAAGTGTGAATATTATGTTTGGAGACTCTGAAAAGAGTCTGATATTTTTGTTTCTGAAAGAAATTTATTTGATTGAAATTAAATTGCAAAATATTGCTCCTCGGTGGCTGCTCAAATCTCAATTCAGCTGTTTTATGTGTTTACTATACTGAGTCTGCTCCTTATATGCATAGATAAAGGATCAGCCAAAGTCTTGGCCACAGTTCACTTACATAATTTGAAAATTACCCCCTTATATGACATCTATCTGTTTATAAGTGAAGTTTTATTGACACACAGCCATGCATATTTGCCATCTGTATGTTTTGTAAATAAAGTTGTATTAATACACAGTCACGCACATTTGGTTACACATTGTTTATGACTGCTACAACCAGAGGTAGGTAGCTGAAACAGAGACAGTATGAGCCAGAAATTACTGTCTGGCTCTTTAGGAAAAATTGTCTACCACTTGGTGAAAATTATTCAAAATTTGTTCAAATAATATCCAATGTATTGACACTAGGACTGTGTCCAATAGTTTTAATTATTAATGATGTTATAATTAAAATTTTTATACCTAAGTATTTTCATATTATTAGAAGTACATCTTCAGAGTAAATTCCTAGAAGCAAGATCAAAAGCAAATCCAGAGTTTCTTGAATCTTAAAAATAAAATATAGGCATTATATGTTCAAATACTTTTTCTGTCTCATCTTCTCCCTGTGACTCCAAATACATGTATGCCCCACTTAATGTTGTCCCATCAATTCCTGAAGCTTTATTTATCTTCTTTCAATCTTATTTCTTGTTATTCTTCTGATAAGATATATTTTATTGGTTTATCTTCCAATTATCTGCTATTTTTCTCTGTCATCTCAATTCTGCTGTTAAAACCACCCAGTGATTTAAGCTTCAGATATTATATTATTCTGTTGTATTTCTATCAATATTTTTTTACTACACTGTACACAGTTATAACAGTTCCTTTTAAATCCTTGCCTACTAATTCTAGAATCTAGAGCCTCTCTGTTTATTATCCTTCCCCTTACAAATGGTTCACAATTTTTCGGTTCATTGTTTTTTGATCAATTCTGATTGTATCCTGGAAAGTGTGAATATTATGTTTGGAGACTCTGAAAAGAGTCTGATATTTTTGTTTCTGAAAGAAATTTATTTGATTGAAATTAAATTGCAAAATATTGCTCCTCGGTGGCTGCTCAAATCTCAATTCAGCTGTTTTATGTGTTTACTATACTGAGTCTGCTCCTTATATGCATAGATAAAGGATCAGCCAAAGTCTTGGCCACAGTTCACTTACATAATTTGAAAATTACTCTACTCTGGCTCTTCATTTCAGGACTCTCCCTTAACTTCCCAGCAGCTGAATTTTTCTGGAATTATGTTTTCTGTTACATATTCTATACACACTATGGATATTGGAGGTTTACTCACACTGCTTTGGCTTGTTCTCAGATAAAAGCTGTACAAGGGGAAAATTTGCTGTGTGATCCTCTTCAAGTCTTCACACTTCTCAAGAAATCAAGAGTGAGTTATTCATCATTCTTAAGTGCCTTTGTGTATTTGTATTTTGTCTAAAGGTAGTAGTTGATGCATATAGCAGGTTTGAGTCTGACAGGAATAATTTGCAATATGGAAGTAGATACATAATAGATTAACTACTGAAAACCAAAGACAAGGAGACTATCTTGAAAGAAATCAGTGGAAAATGGTACATTATATACAGAGAAACAACATTCCAATTAAGCAGTAACTTCTCCATAAGGGTCAGAAGACAGTGGTACAACTTATTTAAATCTTAGCAAATCTGGATTTTGAATCATAGTTAGATTGTGTGTGTGTGGAGGAAGTTACTGCTTCTAGTAATGAATGAATTTACTTTTATATCTAAAAGCTGCTTCATTTTTAAGTTTATTCTTTGTATAGTATGAGATGTAGATTTACTTTTATCTTCTTTCACATGGCTATCCACTTATCCCAGCACCATTTATTAAAAAAAAAACTTTACTTGTGTCCCAGTGATTTTCAATACCATCTTTATCATATATTAAATTTTCATGTGTACTTGAGTCTATTTCCAGACCTGTTATTCTATTCTGTGAATGCTTGTTTATTCATATGCGAGTTCCATACTATTTTAACTACAGAGAATTACTAATATATTTTAATATATTGTAAGATTAGCCCCTTCTTTTAGTTTTTCTTTTCTGTGTTTTCCTAGCTATTCTTGTATGCTTATTTTTCCATATAAACTTTTGTGTCAACTTTTCTAACTGCACAAAAAATATTTTGTTGATATTTTTAGTGGGATAGCAATACAATTATAAATTAATGTAAAAAACTGACATCTTTATGGTTCGGACTTATGTTCAAATACAAGAGATGCCATCTTTCTTTGCTCATATCTATTTTTGTGTTTTGTAGAATTGTTTTAAAGTTTTATTCATGTAATTTTTGCACATTTCTTTCTAAGCACATTCCCACATTTTAAAATTTTATCAGTCTATTTTAGATATGGATTATCTTCTACTATATTATCTAAAAAGTTATTTTTGCTAATGTGAAATCCACTGATTCTAGGCTAATTTTATATCTGATACTTTACTAAATTCTTTTATTATTTTAATTTATCATAGAGACTTCTAGGAATACCATTATATTATCTGAATGAGAGATAGATTTTCTATTTTATTTTCAAATTTCTATTATTCTAGTTGATACTTTTCACTAAAACATTGTTAACAATAATGTAGTTTGAAACAAATAGATACAAATATGTGTGTGCAGGTGCACATGCTAAGGAAATGTCCGTCAATTTCTATTTTTTTGAGTTTTTAATTTTTTAAAAAAGGTGTTTTCCAAGTAACTATGGAGATAATCATATAACTTTTCTCCTGAGATTAATTAATGTGGTCCTTTACATGAATGAGTAACAGTACTGAGCCATTCCTGCAGTACCAGAATAAATCTCAGTTGATTGTTATATTACATTAATATATTATGATCTAAATATGGTGCAGAATGTTGCTTGCTAATATTTTATTTAGGTTTTTTTGCCAGTATTCATAAGAAATATTGATCTGTAACATTATTTGTGCTATAAAAGTAGATGTTTTGAAAAGTGTTCAGAGTGTGAACAAAGGGAATGCTTATCTGAGATATTTTTGGTGCCAAGAGACTCTTTTACTTCATGCAAAGCAGATATTTGTTAACAAAAACTGATAAATTAGCTTTTTAGATGATTAAGAATTAGTGTTTTGAACATTTTGTATCCTAACATGTTAGTTTATAAGTCACATAGATATGACTACACTTCCTTGGTGGCTCAGTGGTAAAGACTCCACCCATCAAGCAGGATATGCATTTTTGATCCCTGAGTCAGGAAGATCTTTTGGAGGAGGAAATGACAACCTATTCCAGTACTTTTGCATGGGAAATCCCACAGAATAGAGAAGCCGGGTGGGCCACAATCCATGGAGTCAGGAAAGAATCAAACACAGCTTTGTGACTAAACAGCAACAACACTCCTGATTAATGTTTTTGTATATGTCCTTTTCCCATGGGTATATTACTGATATTAAGCAGAAATAGCTTCTATAACAGTTTTCAATAATAAAGCCTCGGGCTTCCCAGGTGGTCCAATGGGTAAGGACACCGCCTTGCAGTGCAAGGGGCGCCAGTTCGAGCCCTGGCCTGGGAAGATCCCACGTGCCGCGGAGCGGCTGGACCGATGTGTCCAATGACCGAGCCGGATCTCTGGAGCACATGCGCCCAGAGCCGGTGCTCTGCGACAACAGAGGCCACCGTGATGGGAGGCCCACACAGGCCAAAGAACAAAGATGGATGAAAAATAAATAAATAAAAGAGCAATAGAAGTGGCCCGCCCACCCCGCTTCCTCCCCAACCTGCCCCCCCAAAAAGAAACTATTAAATAATAATAATAATAAAGCCTCAAAATGTATAAAGCAAAAATTAATAGATCAACAAACAGAAATAAATCCACATTCTCAGAGATTTTAACATGCCTCTTTTCATGTTTACCACAGGAAATCTTCCTTTATTGAAACATATAAAAAAGTTGAACACAATTGGCAAATTTGACCTAATAGTCATATATAGAATAATGAATGGGAGCAGGGGCCAGCAAACTGGACCATATTCTGCCTGTGGCCTGTTTTTGAATGAAATGTGAACAAAGAATGCTTTTTTACATTTATTTAAAAAAAATAAAGAACAATTATTACAAAGACCAGAAGTGACCCACAAAGCCTGAAATATTTGACTCTTCAGAGATAAATAATTCTGACCCCTACACATACCTTTATAAACATACCTGAAATATTAAAATATCATTCAAAGAGGATCTCATAATGCTTTCTTTTAATGAAAGATTAAATATGCTGCTGTATCTACTTGTGATAAATTCATCAACTCTGTTTCATTTTCATCTTTTCTGAGCATGTAAGAAAATAATACTTGGCAGATTCTTTGCACGTAAGGGCCATGTAACTGACTATGAGGAGGTTCTAAACATTTCATTAAATGACAACCTATTCCAGTACTTTTGCATGGGAAATCCCACAGAATAGAGAAGCCGGGTGGGCCACAATCCATGGAGTCAGGAAAGAATCAAACACAGCTTTGTGACTAAACAGCAACAACACTCCTGATTAATGTTTTGTATATGTCCTTTGCCGATGGGTATATTACTGATATTAAGCAGAAATAGCTTCTATAACAGTTTTCAATAATAAAGCCTCGGGCTTCCCAGGTGGTCCAATGGGTAAGGACACCGCCTTGCAGTGCAAGGGGCGCCAGTTCGAGCCCTGGCCTGGGAAGATCCCACGTGCCGCGGAGCGGCTGGACCGATGTGTCCAATGACCGAGCCGGATCTCTGGAGCACATGCGCCCAGAGCCGGTGCTCTGCGACAACAGAGGCCACCGTGATGGGAGGCCCACACAGGCCAAAGAACAAAGATGGATGAAAAATAAATAAATAAAAGAGCAATAGAAGTGGCCCGCCCACCCCGCTTCCTCCCCAACCTGCCCCCCCAAAAAGAAACTATTAAATAATAATAATAATAAAGCCTCAAAATGTATAAAGCAAAAATTAATAGATCAACAAACAGAAATAAATCCACATTCTCAGAGATTTTAACATGCCTCTTTTCATGTTTACCACAGGAAATCTTCCTTTATTGAAACATATAAAAAAGTTGAACACAATTGGCAAATTTGACCTAATAGTCATATATAGAATAATGAATGGGAGCAGGGGCCAGCAAACTGGACCATATTCTGCCTGTGGCCTGTTTTTGAATGAAATGTGAACAAAGAATGCTTTTTTACATTTATTTAAAAAAAATAAAGAACAATTATTACAAAGACCAGAAGTGACCCACAAAGCCTGAAATATTTGACTCTTCAGAGATAAATAATTCTGACCCCTACACATACCTTTATAAACATACCTGAAATATTAAAATATCATTCAAAGAGGATCTCATAATGCTTTCTTTTAATGAAAGATTAAATATGCTGCTGTATCTACTTGTGATAAATTCATCAACTCTGTTTCATTTTCATCTTTTCTGAGCATGTAAGAAAATAATACTTGGCAGATTCTTTTGCACGTAAGGGCCATGTAACTGACTATGAGGAGGTTCTAAACATTTCGATACATTAAATGACACTCTATCAATTGATATAGAGTCTACGTCCCTTCCTGTTGGTCAACTTACTGACTCATTTATCACAATTAGAATGCAGCAGAAACAATGATGATAATTGCCAAGGCAAAGGAAAAAAAAAAAAAGACCTTTCTCTGGTTCCGATTAACTCTCTTGGGTCACTTGTCTTCAGAGTGACCCAACTAGAAATCCAATTGAATGGATTCTTCATGCTGTGAAGAATCCAGACCGTATGGAAAGCAGACAATTCCAGGTGGCAACCAGCAGTAATAGTCAGACATATGCACAGAGACAGTCATGATTTCAGCCCTGAATCTTGAAGCCATCAAGTGTTACAACTGAGGCCACAGACTCTGGGAGACAGAGACAAGCTGATGTATACTTGTGAGAATACCTGAATCTGTTTCTAGTATGTGAAAATAAGAAAGTGGAGATTTCATGCTAGTAAGTTTGGAGGTAATTTGTTATACAGCCATAGTTACTATACCAGTTATCACTGGGAGTTTATATATGCCACTTCAATAACTAGCCATAAATCCTTCTTACTCAAGCTTTCTTCCATAGTGACATTCTTATAGCAGGAGGTTTGGTTGGCATAATAATAAGATGGAAGGAGCCTGGATTTTTAGTGACTATCTGGAGGACACTGGCCCATGAGATTTCCTTGACCCAATGACACTCATCCATAAATGGAAAATAAATCATTACTGTTCTGAACTGCTGATATTTGGATTAATAGCACATCCTATCTTACTGATACAAATGGATTTTATAGTTTAAGAGGTGAGCCTAAGGTTAGATTTAAAGAATTTGGCTTTGAATTCATATATTACAAAAGCAGAATGGTGAAAAATTAATGATGGAATCACTTATCTCAAGGTGTAAAAGGAACAAAAGCAAAATGATCCCAAAGAAAGTAAAAGGAAATAAATAATAAGAGCAGAAAGTAAAGGAATGAAATCCAATGTAAAAATATACAGGCAAAAGTCCAATTTTTAAAATATTAGATACATAAAGCCAGATATATCAAAAGAAGGAGAGAAAGTGCAAAGTAAAGTAATTGAAAAACTGCAAAAGGGAATATCACTGTACCTCTTACAGACACTAAGAAAAAATGAAAAAATACTATAAACAAAGTAATAACCGTATGAAAGCTGCAAAAATTCTAGAAAAATACAACTTATCAAAACTAATACTAGGGCTTCCCCTGGTGATCCAGTGGGTAAGGACACCGCCTTGCAGTGCAAGAGGCGCCGGTTCGATCCCTGGCCTGGGAAGATCACACGTGCCATGGGGCGGTTGGACCGATGTGTCCAATTACTGAGCCGGAGCTCGGGCACACGTGTGCCCAGAGCCGGTGCTTAGCGACAACGGAGGCCACCGCGATGGGAGGCCCACAGGAGCCAAAGAAAAAAGATGGATGAAAAATAGAGAAATGAAAGACCAATAGAAGTGGCCCACCCAGCTCCCTCCCTCCCCACCCCGCCCTCCAAAAGATAAATTAAAAAAAAAAAAACTAATACGAGAAAAGATAGGAACTATTATTAGTCCCACATTATTAAAGAACTGAATTAGGATTTAAAACTGCCCCTTAAAGAAAATAGTACAAATGACTTCCATATTTCAAGAAACAAGAGTTGAATCTGAAACTAACTTATCCACAGAACAGTGAAAAAGGGTGTTTTCAATTACTTCCAGAGTCTCAATATAAAAACAAACTAGGCAATTTAAGGAAAGAACTCTTACATTTCTTCCAGTCCAGTCTTGCTTACTACTATGATTTCATGTATCTTCAGAAGTCCATCCAGAAGCATAAGTACATATAAGCAAACCAAAAACTAAATAGCAAAATACCATGTACATAATGAAGAAATTGACTTTATCTTAAGAATGTATGCAAGGGGAATTTAATATTAAAAATTCAAACAAGCTATTTGGTGCATTAATTAGTTCAGTCCCTCAGTTGTGTCTGACTCTTTGCAGCCCCATGGACTGCAGCATACCAGGCTTCCCTGTCCCTCATCATCTCCCAGATGTTGCTCAAGCACATGTCCATTGACTCAGTGATGCCATCTGACAATCTCATCCTCTGTTGTCCCCTTCTCCTTTACCTTCTAGTTTTTCCAACATCAGGATGTTTTCCAATGAGTTATCTTTTCTCATCAGGGGCACAAAGCTTTGGAGCTTCGGTTTCAGCATTATTCCTTTCAATGAATATTCAGGATTGATTTCCATTGGGATTGACTGATTTGACCTCCTTGCAGTCCAAGGGACTCTCCAGAGTCTTCTCCAACACCACAGTTCAAAGGCATATATTCTTCAGCGTTCAGCCTTCCTTATGGTCCGACTGTCACATCCATACATTGACTACTGGGAAAATCATAGATTTGACTATATGGACTTTTGTCAGCAAAGTGATGTCTCAGCTTTTGAATACACTGTCTATTTGGTTATAGCTTTTCTTCCAAGGAGCAAGTGTCTGTTTTTAATTTTATGGTGGCAGTCACCATCTGCAGTGATTTTGGAGCACAAGAAAATAAAGCCTGTCACTGTTTCCATTCTTTGCCCATCTATTTGCCATGAAGTGATGGGACTGGATGCCATGATCTTGGTTTTCTGAATGTTGAGTTTTAGGCCAACTTTTTCGCTCTCTCACCTCTATCAAGAGGCTTTTTAGTTCCTTTTCTGCCATAAGGGTGGTATCAGTTGAATACCTGAGGTTATTGATATTTTTCCTGGCAATCTTGATTCCAACTTGTGCTTCATCCAAATCAGTATTTCATATGATATATTATGTGTATAAGTTAAGTAAGCAAGGTGACCATATACAGCCTTGATATACTCATTTGCCAATTTGGAACCAGTCTGTTGTTCCATGTCCAGTTCTAACTGTTGCTTCTTGTCCTGCATTCAGGTTTCACAGGAAGCAGGTAAGGTGGACTGATATTCCCAGCTCTTTCAGAATTTTCCAGTTTGTTGTAAGTCAAAGGCATTAGCGTAGTCAATGAAGCTGATGGATGTAGATATTTTTGAGGAATTCCTTGCTCTTTCTATGATCCAACAGATGTGGGCAATTTGATGTCCTTTCCAAATCAAGCTTGTACATCTGAAAGTTCTGACTCTTTGCAGCCCCATGGACTGCAGCATACCAGGCTTCCCTGTCCCTCATCATCTCCCAGATGTTGCTCAAGCACATGTCCATTGACTCAGTGATGCCATCTGACAATCTCATCCTCTGTTGTCCCCTTCTCCTTTACCTTCTAGTTTTTCCAACATCAGGATGTTTTCCAATGAGTTATCTTTTCTCATCAGGGGCACAAAGCTTTGGAGCTTCGGTTTCAGCATTATTCCTTTCAATGAATATTCAGGATTGATTTCCATTGGGATTGACTGATTTGACCTCCTTGCAGTCCAAGGGACTCTCCAGAGTCTTCTCCAACACCACAGTTCAAAGGCATATATTCTTCAGCGTTCAGCCTTCCTTATGGTCCGACTGTCACATCCATACATTGACTACTGGGAAAATCATAGATTTGACTATATGGACTTTTGTCAGCAAAGTGATGTCTCAGCTTTTGAATACACTGTCTATTTGGTTATAGCTTTTCTTCCAAGGAGCAAGTGTCTGTTTTTAATTTTATGGTGGCAGTCACCATCTGCAGTGATTTTGGAGCACAAGAAAATAAAGCCTGTCACTGTTTCCATTCTTTGCCCATCTATTTGCCATGAAGTGATGGGACTGGATGCCATGATCTTGGTTTTCTGAATGTTGAGTTTTAGGCCAACTTTTTCGCTCTCTCACCTCTATCAAGAGGCTTTTTAGTTCCTTTTCTGCCATAAGGGTGGTATCAGTTGAATACCTGAGGTTATTGATATTTTTCCTGGCAATCTTGATTCCAACTTGTGCTTCATCCAAATCAGTATTTCATATGATATATTATGTGTATAAGTTAAGTAAGCAAGGTGACCATATACAGCCTTGATATACTCATTTGCCAATTTGGAACCAGTCTGTTGTTCCATGTCCAGTTCTAACTGTTGCTTCTTGTCCTGCATTCAGGTTTCACAGGAAGCAGGTAAGGTGGACTGATATTCCCAGCTCTTTCAGAATTTTCCAGTTTGTTGTAAGTCAAAGGCATTAGCGTAGTCAATGAAGCTGATGGATGTAGATGTTTTTCTGGAATTCTCTTGCTCTTTCTATGATCCAACAGATGTGGGCAATTTGATGTCCTTTCCAAATCAAGCTTGTACATCTGAAAGTTCTAGGTTCACATACTGCTGAAGCCTAGATTGGAGGATTTTGAGCATAGCATGTGAAATGAGTGCAATGCTGTGGTAATTTGAACATTCTTTGGCATTGCCTTTCTTTGGGACTGGAATGAAAACTGACCTTTTCCAGTCTGTAGGCCACTTCTGAGTTTTCCAAATTTGCTGGCATCTTAAGTGAAGCACTTTAACAGCATCATCTTTTAATATTTTAGATAGTTCAGCTGGAATTCCATCACCTCCAGTAGCTTTGTTCATAGTAATGCTTTTTAGGGCTCACTTGGCTTTACACTCTAATGTGTCTGGCTGTAGGTGAATGATCACACCATTGTGGTCATCCAGCTCATTACGATCTTTTATTGTATATCTCTGTGTATTCTTTCCACTTCTTCTTAATATATTCTGCTTCTGTTAGGTCCAAACCATTTCTGTCCTTTATTGTGCCTATCTTTCTTTGTATGAAAAGTTCCCTTGGTATCTTTAATTTTGTTGTAGAGATCTATAATCTTTTCCATTCTACTGTTTTCCTCTCTGCCTTTGCTTTGTTCAGTTAAGAAGGCTCTCTTTTTCTTTTTTTTTAATTCATTTATTTATTTATTTGTTTACTTTGGGTGGGGTCGGGTTGGGAGGGAGGGATGGGCAGGCCACTTCTATTGGTCTTTCATTTCTCCACTTTCATTCGTCTTCGTTCTTTGACTCCTGTGGGCCTCCCATTTTTTCCCCTGGTGGCGTCCCGTTGTTGCAGCACCTGGCAATCTTGATTCCAACTTGTGCTTCATCCAAATCAGTATTTCATATGATATATTATGTGTATAAGTTAAGTAAGCAAGGTGACCATATACAGCCTTGATATACTCATTTGCCAATTTGGAACCATGTTCCATGTCCAGTTCTAACTGTTGCTTCTTGTCCTGCATTCAGGTTTCACAGGAAGCAGGTAAGGTGGACTGATATTCCCAGCTCTTTCAGAATTTTCCAGTTTGTTGTAAGTCAAAGGCATTAGCGTAGTCAATGAAGCTGATGGATGTAGATGTTTTTCTGGAATTCTCTTGCTCTTTCTATGATCCAACAGATGTGGGCAATTTGATGTCCTTTCCAAATCAAGCTTGTACATCTGAAAGTTCTAGGTTCACATACTGCTGAAGCCTAGATTGGAGGATTTTGAGCATAGCATGTGAAATGAGTGCAATGCTGTGGTAATTTGAACATTCTTTGGCATTGCCTTTCTTTGGGACTGGAATGAAAACTGACCTTTTCCAGTCTGTAGGCCACTTCTGAGTTTTCCAAATTTGCTGGCATCTTAAGTGAAGCACTTTAACAGCATCATCTTTTAATATTTTAGATAGTTCAGCTGGAATTCCATCACCTCCAGTAGCTTTGTTCATAGTAATGCTTTTTAGGGCTCACTTGGCTTTACACTCTAATGTGTCTGGCTGTAGGTGAATGATCACACCATTGTGGTCATCCAGCTCATTACGATCTTTTATTGTATATCTCTGTGTATTCTTTCCACTTCTTCTTAATATATTCTGCTTCTGTTAGGTCCAAACCATTTCTGTCCTTTATTGTGCCTATCTTTCTTTGTATGAAAAGTTCCCTTGGTATCTTTAATTTTGTTGTAGAGATCTATAATCTTTTCCATTCTACTGTTTTCCTCTCTGCCTTTGCTTTGTTCAGTTAAGAAGGCTCTCTTTTTCTTTTTTTTTAATTCATTTATTTATTTATTTGTTTACTTTGGGTGGGGGTCGGGTTGGGGAGGGAGGGGAATGGGCAGGCCACTTCTATTGGTCTTTCATTTCTCCACTTTCATTCGTCTTCGTTCTTTGACTCCTGTGGGCCTCCCATCGTGGTGGCGTCTGTTGTTGCAGAGCACCGGCTCGGGGCGCATGCGCTCCAGAGCTCCGACTCGGCGATTGGACACATCGGTCCAGCCACTCCGCAGCACGTGGGATCTTCCCAGGCCAGGGCTCGAACTGGCGCCCCTTGTACTGCAAGGCAGTGTCCTTACCCACTGGACCACCAGGGGAAGCCCTAAGAAGGCCTTCTTATCTCTTCTTGCTATTCTCTGGAACTTTGCATTTAGATAGGTATATATTTCCTTTTCTCCTTTGCCTTTTGCATCTCTTCTTTTCATAGCTATTTGCAAGGCCTTTTCAGACAATCATTTTGCCTTTTTTCATTTCCTTTTCTTGGGAATGGTTTGGATCACTGCCTCCTGTACAGTGTTACAAACTTCCATCAATAGTTCTTAAGGCACTGTCAATCAGATCTAATCTCTTGAATCTATTTGTAGCTTGCACTGTATAATCAGTAAGGGATTTGATTTATGTTATACCTGAATGGTCTAGTGGTTTTCCCTACTTTCTTCAATTTAAGTCAGAATTTTGCAATAAGGAGTTCATGATCTGAGCCACAGTCAGCTCCAGGTCTATTTTTTGCTGACAGTATAGAGCTTCTCCATCTTCAGCTGCAAATATAATCAATCTGATTTCAGTATTGACTATCTGTTGATGTCTATGTGTAGAGTCATCTCTTATGTTGTTGGAAGAGGATGTTTGCTATGACATGTGCATTCTCTTGGGAAAACTCTATTAGTTTTTGTCCTGCTTTTTTTTTATACTACAAGGCCAAACTTGCCTGTTACTTAAGGTATTTCTTGAATTCATACTTTTACATTCCAGTCCTCAATGATGAAATGGAAATCTTTTTTGGTGTTAGTTCTAAAAGATCTTGTAGGTCTTCATAGAACTGTTCAACTTAAGCTACTTCAGAATTAGTGGCTGGGGCACAAACTTGTATTACTGTGATATTGAATAGTTTGCCTTGAAAAGGAACCCAGATCATTCTGTCATTTTTTTTTTTTAAAGATTTATTTATTTATTTATTTTTGGGCGGAGGTCAGGTTGGGGAGGGAGGGAGCAGGCGGGCCACTTCTATTGGTCTTTCATTTCTCTGTTTTCATCCGTCTTTGTTCTTTGGCTCCTGTGGGCCTCCCATCGCGGTGGCCTCTGTTGTTGCAGAGTGCTAGCTCTGGGCGCATGCGCTCCAGAGCTCCGGCTCGGTGATTGGACACATCAGTCCAGCTGCTCCACGGCACGTGGGATCTTCCCAGGCCAGGGATCGAACCGGCGCCCCTTGCACTGCAAGGTGGTGTCCTTACCCACTGGACCACCAGGGGAAGCCCTGTCATTTTTGAGACTATATCCAAGTATTGCATTTCAAGCTCTTTTGTTGACTATGAAAGTTATTTTATTTCTCCTAAGAGATTCTTGCCCACAGTAGTAGATACAATTGTCATCTGACTTAAATTTGCCCATTCCTGTCCACTTTAACTCACTGATTAAAATGCATTAACAATTTAAAGGAAAACACTCAAAAGATCATTCATCTGTTTATTCCTGTTTATTTGGGTTTTTTACTCTAAATGAATAATTATGGATGTAAGTAAAGAGTATTGAAGATTATTTCAATCTTTTACCATTTTTCTGTATATTCCCATTGCCATGTGACTTTGCAATTTCTCCCACTAAAGAGGTGGAGTCACTATCTCATCTTTTGATTCTGAGTTTGGCTGTGTGATTTTCTTTGGCGAAGAGGTATTGCTGGATAGAAGGGTTTCAGAGATTGGCAAATGTGGTTCTGCATCTTCACATCCTCTCCAGAGACATGCCAATAGCAATGTTACCTTGCAGTGTTTGGTCATCCTGCTCTGTCCATCCAAAATGCTCTACCCTATAGATGTTTGCACAGCTGACTCCATGTCTTCATTCATGTTTCAGCTTCTAATGGTTACCTCAACAGAAGCCCTTCCTGAATATCAAAGTCTAAAATATACATCCAGTGAAAAAGGAATTCAGTACATCACTCCCAATCCTGTTTTCCCAGTTTTCTTCACAGCACCTAATGCTAACTTGTTCATTCTTTGTCTCCCTGACTGGCTATGAGGTCCTTGAATACAGGTACTTTTTCTATTTTACCAATGAATTCTTAATACACAGAGAATAATACTTGGCATTTAGTTAGTACTCAAGGATTATTTATCACATCAAAAATATGCCTTGGGTCTTACCAACTCAACAACTTTACTCTTTATTAATTTAACAAAATACAATGCAGCCTAGAACCTGACACTTTTTGAGGGCAGGAGTAATAAAGTGAGGCAAGACTTAAAGTTGCTAAAAGATGGGATACTTAACTTAAAACATAGTTAAGATAGTACATAACCAGATAGTATTTAACCATGGAAAGTATGTACTTGCCTTTAGTCTTTATAGCTACCCTATACACTGAAAGAATCACAAATTGATCATTCATAAAAATCCATATGAAGAAATAGAGATCATAGATATATTTTAGACAGATTGAAAGAAAATTGAAGGAAGAAGTTGAAAAATACAGTCAGTCAGAAATCTAAGCATGGATGAAGCATTTATGAATGATGATGACAGTGTGCAAGGAAGAAATGGGGTATCTTCACTGAAATAAACTGTACATATGCATGGAATAAACTACAGAAATATCTAAACACAAATACTCAATATACAGTGACTAAAGAAACCTAGAAATTAAAGAAGGGGAAATGTATAAAACTATCTAATTTTAAACCAAAATATTTAGATATTGAAAATGTATTTGTCTGTATAGTTGAACATGTTGTTCAGTAACTAGGCAGATTATAAAGAATTTTGGTTATAACATGATAGGAGTATGTAACAAAATCCAATAGGAAACACAGATAATAGATGCTCAACAGAAGCTGCATTCTGAGAATGACTTTCAGGGAAGTGACTCAATATGTACAGCAGTCTTGTTCATACCACATGGATGCTTTCATAGCATTAAAAGAATGGCTGGGGCCACTGGATTTGCTCTGCCATGGCCCACACTCTGTCTGTGGAGTGTACTTTCTCTGAATCTGAATAAATCTCTTTCTTACCTATCACTTTGTCTCTTGCTGAATTCTTCTCTGCAAAGAGACATGAAGAACCTGAACCTCAATGGGTCCAGACATAGGTCCTCTCCACAGACAAGTTCAACTTTCACTGGCTTTCCAAGCTTTGTGCAAATGTCTTTCCATTCTACTTGAGTTGTCTTTTCTGGAACCAGGAATCTGGGAGTTTCCTGCATTTTAAGAATCTACATGGATTTAAAGGGTACAAGTGCAAATTTTTCCCTTTTACTCTTTATTAATTTAACAAAATACAATGCAGCCTAGAACCTGACACTTTTTGAGGCCAGGAGTAATAAAGTGAGGCAAGACTTAAAGTTGCTAAAAGATGGGATACTTAACTTAAAACATAGTTAAGATAGTACATAACCAGATAGTATTTAACCATGGAAAGTATGTACTTGCCTTTAGTCTTTATAGCTACCCTATACACTGAAAGAATCACAAATTGATCATTCATAAAAATCCATATGAAGAAATAGAGATCATAGATATATTTTAGACAGATTGAAAGAAAATTGAAGGAAGAAGTTGAAAAATACAGTCAGTCAGAAATCTAAGCATGGATGAAGCATTTATGAATGATGATGACAGTGTGCAAGGAAGAAATGGGGTATCTTCACTGAAATAAACTGTACATATGCATGGAATAAACTACAGAAATATCTAAACACAAATACTCAATATACAGTGACTAAAGAAACCTAGAAATTAAAGAAGGGGAAATGTATAAAACTATCTAATTTTAAACCAAAATATTTAGATATTGAAAATGTATTTGTCTGTATAGTTGAACATGTTGTTCAGTAACTAGGCAGATTATAAAGAATTTTGGTTATAACATGATAGGAGTATGTAACAAAATCCAATAGGAAACACAGATAATAGATGCTCAACAGAAGCTGCATTCTGAGAATGACTTTCAGGGAAGTGACTCAATATGTACAGCAGTCTTGTTCATACCACATGGATGCTTTCATAGCATTAAAAGAATGGCTGGGGCCACTGGATTTGCTCTGCCATGGCCCACACTCTGTCTGTGGAGTGTACTTTCTCTGAATCTGAATAAATCTCTTTCTTACCTATCACTTTGTCTCTTGCTGAATTCTTCTCTGCAAAGAGACATGAAGAACCTGAACCTCAATGGGTCCAGACATAGGTCCTCTCCACAGACAAGTTCAACTTTCACTGGCTTTCCAAGCTTTGTGCAAATGTCTTTTCCATTCTACTTGAGTTGTCTTTTTCTGGAACCAGGAATCTGGGAGTTTCCTGCATTTTAAGAATCTACATGGATTTAAAGGGTACAAGTGCAATGCATCTTCTGGATCGACCCTGGTTTGCTCATCCAATCCCCTGCAGACTTCATTCATTTCCACAAATGTCTTATAACTGAGGTTGACGTGGACCACCACTGGTGAATTCCTGGGGAATTACTGGGCCCCTGGATATGAAGAAATGAATGATGACACAGATAGCTCAGATAGTCCTCAAACCCCAGGTAAGTTTTTTAGACCTAAAATTCGCCCTTTAGAAAGTGAGATAAGTTCAGAAGGAGAAGAAGAATGGGTAAATATGATCTTATCTAAAGGAAGAACATATATTAATCTAGAAGGTAAGAATATTGTGTCCAAAAGAAGTAAGAGAAATTTTGAATCAGTGAAAGAAAGTTCCTCTAGCGAGGGAGAAAGTGAAACTTCATCTGAGTCACAGCCACCCCATAAGACTAAACGAGGGAAGCATGAGAAATAAAGAAGGAATTAAAAAAAAAAAAAGAATGACTGGATGTACAAAAGGAAAACAAAAAAATGAAACCACTATGTGCAACAGGATAAATAGCATGCCTAACTGAGCCTAAATTAGTGTAAGCTATTTTTAGCCTGTGATTTGGCCCTGGAGGCCCCTTGGGAATTCGAAAGAAATATGGAGATAGGAAATTTGGTTGTTTCCCAGCTAAATGAGACCAAAATATTCCTGAAATACATTTTAAAAGATTTTATGTTCCAAAGATAACTCAGTTTCTGTCAGTCACAAAGAAAATACAAATGTGGAAAGTTTATTATTATAACACAGCATTTCCTCCAGTGGGCCCTCTCCAGGGTGACTTGCCTCCTGTTGTACCTAGTAGGAACAAACAGAGATGTAAACACTATGAGATATTAAACATCTGTAAGTTTGACTAAGAATTATGTCTAGGGCTTCCCCTGGTGGTCCAGTGGGTAAGGAGACCACCTTGCAGTGCAAGGGGTGCCAGTTCGATCCCTGGCCTGGGAAGATCCCACGTGCTGCGGAGTGGCCAGACCGATGTGTCCGATTACCGAACCAGAGCTCTAGAGCGCACGCGCCCAGAGCCGGCGCTCTGCGACGACAAAGGCCACCACAATGGGAGGCCCACAGGAGCCAAAGAACAAAGACGGATGAAAATAGAGAAATGAAAGACCAACAGAAGTGGCCTGCCCGCTCCTCTCCCTCCCCAACCCGACCCCCGCCCAAAATAAATAAATAAATAAATCTTTAAAAAAAAAAAAAAGAATCTATGTCTAGTTTCGGAAAAATTATTTTGAATTTTGTTTCGATATTCCTGGTGACCGCCTCAAGTTCAGATGGTTCTCTATCCAATATTAATTTTCAATATAGTTGTTTAATATGTATTGATAGTTTCAACATTTAAGCAGCTTGGGGAAAATATTGAGTCAGTTCTAGTGAGGTGGGTGAATCTAGACCTGTTACACAGAGAGTAAAGTCAGAGAAAAATAAATATTGTTTATTTATGTACATATTTGTAATCTAGAAAATTGGCATTAATGAGCCTATTTGCAGGGGCAGGAATATACATGCAGACTTGTAGACACAGCAGTGGGTAGGAAAGGGTGGACCAAATTGAGAAAGTAGCATTAAAACATATATATTACCATATGTAGAATAGCTCGTGGGAAGTTGCTGTATAGCACACAGAGCTCAGATTGGTGCTCTGTGATGACCTAGAGGAGTGGGATGGAGTGAGGGGTGTGAGGGAGGCTCAACTGGGAGGGGGCATATGTATACCTATGATTGAATCACCTTGTTCTATGGCAGAAACCAACACAACAATGTAAGAACCATTTCTGTCAGTCACAAAGAAAATACAAATGTGGAAAGTTTATTATTATAACACAGCATTTCCTCCAGTGGGCCCTCTCCAGGGTGACTTGCCTCCTGTTGTACCTAGTAGGAACAAACAGAGATGTAAACACTATGAGATATTAAACATCTGTAAGTTTGACTAAGAATTATGTCTAGGGCTTCCCCTGGTGGTCCAGTGGGTAAGGAGACCACCTTGCAGTGCAAGGGGTGCCAGTTCGATCCCTGGCCTGGGAAGATCCCACGTGCTGCGGAGTGGCCAGACCGATGTGTCCGATTACCGAACCAGAGCTCTAGAGCGCACGCGCCCAGAGCCGGCGCTCTGCGACGACAAAGGCCACCACAATGGGAGGCCCACAGGAGCCAAAGAACAAAGACGGATGAAAATAGAGAAATGAAAGACCAACAGAAGTGGCCTGCCCGCTCCTCTCCCTCCCCAACCCGACCCCCGCCCAAAATAAATAAATAAATAAATCTTTAAAAAAAAAAAAAAGAATCTATGTCTAGTTTCGGAAAAATTATTTTGAATTTTGTTTCGATATTCCTGGTGACCGCCTCAAGTTCAGATGGTTCTCTATCCAATATTAATTTTCAATATAGTTGTTTAATATGTATTGATAGTTTCAACATTTAAGCAGCTTGGGGAAAATATTGAGTCAGTTCTAGTGAGGTGGGTGAATCTAGACCTGTTACACAGAGAGTAAAGTCAGAGAAAAATAAATATTGTTTATTTATGTACATATTTGTAATCTAGAAAATTGGCATTAATGAGCCTATTTGCAGGGGCAGGAATATACATGCAGACTTGTAGACACAGCAGTGGGTAGGAAAGGGTGGACCAAATTGAGAAAGTAGCATTAAAACATATATATTACCATATGTAGAATAGCTCGTGGGAAGTTGCTGTATAGCACACAGAGCTCAGATTGGTGCTCTGTGATGACCTAGAGGAGTGGGATGGAGTGAGGGGTGTGAGGGAGGCTCAACTGGGAGGGGGCATATGTATACCTATGATTGAATCACCTTGTTCTATGGCAGAAACCAACACAACAATGTAAAACAACTTGGAACAAAAAAATTTTTTAAAGTAAAAAATAAAAGGGGAATAATGTTTGGAAAAAAAAAAAATGCCCTAACAACAAGCAAAAACCTTAGCAAACTGAAAATTTAGCTCTTCTTAGATCCACAAGATAAATGAAGTTAAAGGGCAAAATGCTGCACCTTTAGGCTTGGAGAGACCAATGCAGGAGCACAGAGATCATACTCACATGAGCAGAAATGTCCATGGGAACCTCTAGTGAAATAGGAAACTCTAAACTGAGATTAACAAATTTCTGGAGGCTTGGTGAGGGCTGTCTGAGAGATTAAAACTCCACAGAAGGGCTTCCCTGGTGGTCCAGTGGGTAAGGATACCGCCTTGCCGTGCAAGGGCCGCCGGTTCAATCCCTGGCCTGGGAAGATCCCACGTGCCGCGGAGCGGCTGGACCCATGTGTCCACTTGCCAAGCCGGAGCTCTGAAGCGCATGCGCCCAGAGCCAGCACTCTGCAGCGACGGACGCCACCTCGATGGGAGGCCCACAGGAGCCAAGGAACAAAGACGGATAAAAATGGAGAAATGAAAGACCAATGGAAGTGGCCCACCCGCTCCCCTCCCTCCCCAACCTGACCCCCGCCCAAAATAAATAAATAAATAAATCTTTAAAAAAAAAAAAAAGAACTCCACAGAAGCCAGATACCAAGAGGCCCTCATACATATCTGTGAAATTTACCTTCTGAAACTCTACCAAATGTTTTCATGAACATGAGAGAAAATTCCCTAGTGCTTCCTGTAGAGAAAGTGAAAAAGAAACCATTTTAAAAATATTCTTTTCTTCTTAATAAGTTCTTCCATCAGGAGAAACTAGTTAATCAGGTGAGAGGGTAGCAAATCTCTTCTCCAGGGGATCTTCCTGATCCAGGAATTGAACCAGGGTTTCCTGTATTTCAGGAAGATTCTTTACCAACTGAGCTATGAAAAGCTCGTAGGGTAGGTCAGATTGGTGCTCTGTGATGACCTAGAGGAGTGGGATGGAGTGAGGGGTGTGAGGGAGGCTCAACTGGGAGGGGGCATATGTATACCTATGATTGAATCACCTTGTTCTATGGCAGAAACCAACACAACAATGTAAAACAACTTGGAACAAAAAAATTTTTTAAAGTAAAAAATAAAAGGGGAATAATGTTTGGAAAAAAAAAAAATGCCCTAACAACAAGCAAAAACCTTAGCAAACTGAAAATTTAGCTCTTCTTAGATCCACAAGATAAATGAAGTTAAAGGGCAAAATGCTGCACCTTTAGGCTTGGAGAGACCAATGCAGGAGCACAGAGATCATACTCACATGAGCAGAAATGTCCATGGGAACCTCTAGTGAAATAGGAAACTCTAAACTGAGATTAACAAATTTCTGGAGGCTTGGTGAGGGCTGTCTGAGAGATTAAAACTCCACAGAAGGGCTTCCCTGGTGGTCCAGTGGGTAAGGATACCGCCTTGCCGTGCAAGGGCCGCCGGTTCAATCCCTGGCCTGGGAAGATCCCACGTGCCGCGGAGCGGCTGGACCCATGTGTCCACTTGCCAAGCCGGAGCTCTGAAGCGCATGCGCCCAGAGCCAGCACTCTGCAGCGACGGACGCCACCTCGATGGGAGGCCCACAGGAGCCAAGGAACAAAGACGGATAAAAATGGAGAAATGAAAGACCAATGGAAGTGGCCCACCCGCTCCCCTCCCTCCCCAACCTGACCCCCGCCCAAAATAAATAAATAAATAAATCTTTAAAAAAAAAAAAAAGAACTCCACAGAAGCCAGATACCAAGAGGCCCTCATACATATCTGTGAAATTTACCTTCTGAAACTCTACCAAATGTTTTCATGAACATGAGAGAAAATTCCCTAGTGCTTCCTGTAGAGAAAGTGAAAAAGAAACCATTTTAAAAATATTCTTTTCTTCTTAATAAGTTCTTCCATCAGGAGAAACTAGTTAATCAGGTGAGAGGGTAGCAAATCTCTTCTCCAGGGGATCTTCCTGATCCAGGAATTGAACCAGGGTTTCCTGTATTTCAGGAAGATTCTTTACCAACTGAGCTATGAAAAAGAAGTTACAACAGATGCCACAAAACTACAAAATATTATAAGAAACTACTACAGGCAACTAGTAATATATGCCAACAAAATGGACAACCTTGAAGAAATAGACAAATTATTAAGAAGTTACAGTCTCCCAAAACTGAACCAAGAAGAAACAGAGAATATGAACAGATCAATTGCAAGTACTGAAATCAAAACTATGGCTTGGAAACTACCAAGGAATAAAAGTCCAGGACCAGATGACTTCACAGGTGAATTCTACCAAACATTTAGAAAAGCGTTAATTGATGAGAAGGAAAAACAAGAACAACAACAAAAGACTGGAGGGCTAGCAGAAAATGTGCAAGAACCACAACCGAAAACGTAAAGAACCACAATGAGACAGGTAGGAGGAGCAAAGATAGGCTCAGTTAAGACCCATGCCTTCTGTGGGCAACCCACAATTGGGAAAATAATTACAATTACACATATTTTCCCCAAGGAGCAAGGAGTTCAACCTGTATGCCAAGCTCACCAGTCTGGGGCCAGGCACCAGAAAGATGAACCTATAAAACACTTAGCTTTGAAGGTCAGTAATGCTTCCTTTCAGGGAAGACAGAAGACTATGGGAACAAGAGACTCTGTTTATAAAGAACACACAGAAAGTCTCACATGACCTAGGACCCAGGTAAGAAGAAATAATTTGAAGTGAGCCTGAGACAGACATACTTGCTGATCTTAGAGAGTCTCTCAGGGGGGCAAGAGGCAATTGGAACTAACTCTGAAAACGTGGACACTGGTGACAGCCATTTGAGGGAATTTATTTTGTCACATGGACCCAGGCACTGACAAATGTCATTTTGGAATCTCCTGCTAGCTTATTAACATTTGGAACTAACCCCATCCACTAGCCTGTCCTTTCCTAGGATGCTCACCAGTATTGCAACAGCACAGAAAAAGCAACTGGGTGGAAACACAATCTTACCCATGAACAGGCCTGTGATCTCACAACCATTCTAGGACTCTGCCTTGTCTACCAGAAGGCCCAGAACTTGGACCTGCACACTAGTGCACTGGCACTAGCTCCAGGATCAGCTTCGCCCATCAGTGAGTATGCACTAGTTTGGGAATACATCAGAATCTGCAGCCAATTGTGTCAGGAACTGGCCCTTTCCACCAGCAGGTTGAAACTAGATCCAGAACCACCAACCACACAACCACTTACTCCATAACCCAGAAGTTACAGTCTCCCAAAACTGAACCAAGAAGAAACAGAGAATATGAACAGATCAATTGCAAGTACTGAAATCAAAACTATGGCTTGGAAACTACCAAGGAATAAAAGTCCAGGACCAGATGACTTCACAGGTGAATTCTACCAAACATTTAGAAAAGCGTTAATTGATGAGAAGGAAAAACAAGAACAACAACAAAAGACTGGAGGGCTAGCAGAAAATGTGCAAGAACCACAACCGAAAACGTAAAGAACCACAATGAGACAGGTAGGAGGAGCAAAGATAGGCTCAGTTAAGACCCATGCCTTCTGTGGGCAACCCACAATTGGGAAAATAATTACAATTACACATATTTTCCCCAAGGAGCAAGGAGTTCAACCTGTATGCCAAGCTCACCAGTCTGGGGCCAGGCACCAGAAAGATGAACCTATAAAACACTTAGCTTTGAAGGTCAGTAATGCTTCCTTTCAGGGAAGACAGAAGACTATGGGAACAAGAGACTCTGTTTATAAAGAACACACAGAAAGTCTCACATGACCTAGGACCCAGGTAAGAAGAAATAATTTGAAGTGAGCCTGAGACAGACATACTTGCTGATCTTAGAGAGTCTCTCAGGGAGGCAAGAGGCAATTGGAACTAACTCTGAAAACGTGGACACTGGTGACAGCCATTTGAGGGAATTTATTTTGTCACATGGACCCAGGCACTGACAAATGTCATTTTGGAATCTCCTGCTAGCTTATTAACATTTGGAACTAACCCCATCCACTAGCCTGTCCTTTCCTAGGATGCTCACCAGTATTGCAACAGCACAGAAAAAGCAACTGGGTGGAAACACAATCTTACCCATGAACAGGCCTGTGATCTCACAACCATTCTAGGACTCTGCCTTGTCTACCAGAAGGCCCAGAACTTGGACCTGCACACTAGTGCACTGGCACTAGCTCCAGGATCAGCTTCGCCCATCAGTGAGTATGCACTAGTTTGGGAATACATCAGAATCTGCAGCCAATTGTGTCAGGAACTGGCCCTTTCCACCAGCAGGTTGAAACTAGATCCAGAACCACCAACCACACAACCACTTACTCCATAACCCAGCGTTGCAGGCCAACAGTAGTCCTAGGACTCCCAAGGGCTTCACAACCAACAGCTTACTGACTGGCCCTGCTCACCAGTGGCCAACAGTCTCTGCACCAGTCAAGGCTTGGCAACCAATCAGACTGGGACAGTCAGCCCAGCCAAACCATCCAAAGTCAGCCCTCTGAAGCTAGAGGAACCATGAAGCAAAAATAGAGGTTACTCCTAGAACATATAGTTCTGGTGCTCAGAGGGAAATTCACTGCTGGAACATACAGGATATTCACTGCAAAGGTCACTTCTCCAAACTTACCAAGTACATAGATAGAAAAGTAATAACTCAGGCAAAATGAGGTGGGAGATGACTATGTTCCAACCAAAGGAACAAGACAGAACTCTAGGAGAAGAACTAAGTGAAGCAGAATTAAGTGTTTTTACCCAATAAAGAGTTCAAGGAAAGGATCATAAAGATGTTCAAAGAACTAAAGAGAAGAGTAGATGAAAAGAATAAGAAATTAGAAGAACCAAACAGAAATGAAGAATACAATAACTGAAATGAAAAATGCGCTAGAATGAAATAACAGTGACTTACAGACCGAAAGTGAGGAGTAAAAAGCTATTTCATGCAAATGTAAATGATGAGACAGCAGAGGTAGTAATGGTCATATCTGACAATGTAGAATTTAAAACAGCGTCTATAACAAAAGACAAAGAAGAACATTATATAATGATGAATTCATACAAAAAAAGAAAATATTAACATTTGTTAACATATATGCCTCTGTTACAAGGATTCCCGGATAGCTCAGCTGGTAAAGAATCTGCCTACAATGTAGGAGACCTTGGTTCAACTACTGGGTTGGAAACATCCCTGGAGAAGGGATAGGCTACCCACTACAGTATTCTTGGTCTTCCATGGTGACTCAGATGGTAAAGAATCCACCTGCAACTTGGAAGACGTAGGTTCAATCTCTGGGTTGAGAAGATTACCTGGAGGAGAGCATGGTAACCTACACAAGGATTATTGCCTGGAGAATCCCCATGGGCAGAGGCATCTGGTGGGTTCATTGAGTTCATTGGGTCGCAAAGAGTCAGACAGGACTGAGCAGCTAAGTACAACACAGCATATGCATTTATTATAGCAGTACCTAAATATATAAAACAAATATTAACAGACTTAAAGGTAGAAATTGAAAATAATACAATAGTAATAATGACAGAGAACTTTAACACCCCAGCTACATCAATGGAGAGATCGTTCATCAAGAAAATCCATAAGAAAAGAATCGTATTAATTTGGATTTAATAGAGGTCTACAGGACATTCTGTCCCAAATCTGCACAATACACATTCTTTTCAAGTGTGCATAGAACATTCTCCAATATAGATCATTCACTGGGCTGCAAAACAAGTTTCAACAAATTCAAAAGCCTAGAAGTCATGTCAAACACCTTTTCTAAACACAATGAAATGGTATGAAATGGTTGGTAGAGGTTAATTGCAAAAGGAAGAATGCGGAAAACACAAATATGTGGAAACTAAACAACATGATAATAAAAAAAAAGGCCAACAAAGATAACAAAAAGAAAATCAGAAAATACTTCAAAACAAATGAAAATAAAAAAATAGCTTTCCAAAATCACTGGGATGCACAAAAACAATTCTTGAAGGGAAATTCATAGTAATACAAGCCTACCTCAAGAAACAAGAGAAATCTCAAGTAAACACCCTATCCTATCATTTAAAGGAATTAATAAAAGGACAACAAACACAAGTCAGCAGAAGGAAAGAAGGAATAAATACTAGACAAGAAATAAGTGCAACAGGCCTCCCTTACCACCCCCCCAAAAAAGAAAGAAAGATTAAGGAAATCAAGAACTTGTTTTTATAAAAGAAAAACAAAATTAACAAGCAACTATTCAGATTTAGCAAGAAAAAAAAAGAGAGAGGGCCCAAATTAACAAAACAAGAAAGAGAAGAAATTGTAACTTACACTACAAAGATACTAAAAATCATGAGAGAATATTAAAAATAGTTGTAAGTCAATCAAGAAGAGATGGATAAATTCCTATAAAACTATAATCTTCAAAACTGAATCAGGAATAAATAGATAATATGAACAGACCAGTCCATCAGTAGAGAAACAAATTAGTAATTTTAAAAACTCCAGCAAACAAAAATCCAGGACTGGATGGCTTCAAAAGCAAATCCTACCAAGCATATGAAGAAGAGCTACTACCTATTCTTCTCAAACTACTCCAAAAAATTGAAGAGAAGTGAATACTACCGAATTCATTCTGTAAGACCACCATTATCTTACACCAAAACCAGACAAAGGCAAACTACAAAAAAGGAACATTATAAGGACAGTATCTCTGATGAACACACATGCAAAAATCTTCAACAAAATATTAGCTAATTCAACAACATATTGAAAGGACCATACACCATGACCTAGTGAGATTTATCCCAAATCTGCACAATACACATTCTTTTCAAGTGTGCATAGAACATTCTCCAATATAGATCATTCACTGGGCTGCAAAACAAGTTTCAACAAATTCAAAAGCCTAGAAGTCATGTCAAACACCTTTTCTAAACACAATGAAATGGTATGAAATGGTTGGTAGAGGTTAATTGCAAAAGGAAGAATGCGGAAAACACAAATATGTGGAAACTAAACAACATGATAATAAAAAAAAAGGCCAACAAAGATAACAAAAAGAAAATCAGAAAATACTTCAAAACAAATGAAAATAAAAAAATAGCTTTCCAAAATCACTGGGATGCACAAAAACAATTCTTGAAGGGAAATTCATAGTAATACAAGCCTACCTCAAGAAACAAGAGAAATCTCAAGTAAACACCCTATCCTATCATTTAAAGGAATTAATAAAAGGACAACAAACACAAGTCAGCAGAAGGAAAGAAGGAATAAATACTAGACAAGAAATAAGTGCAACAGGCCTCCCTTACCACCCCCCCCAAAAAAGAAAGAAAGATTAAGGAAATCAAGAACTTGTTTTTATAAAAGAAAAACAAAATTAACAAGCAACTATTCAGATTTAGCAAGAAAAAAAAAGAGAGAGGGCCCAAATTAACAAAACAAGAAAGAGAAGAAATTGTAACTTACACTACAAAGATACTAAAAATCATGAGAGAATATTAAAAATAGTTGTAAGTCAATCAAGAAGAGATGGATAAATTCCTATAAAACTATAATCTTCAAAACTGAATCAGGAATAAATAGATAATATGAACAGACCAGTCCATCAGTAGAGAAACAAATTAGTAATTTTAAAAACTCCAGCAAACAAAAATCCAGGACTGGATGGCTTCAAAAGCAAATCCTACCAAGCATATGAAGAAGAGCTACTACCTATTCTTCTCAAACTACTCCAAAAAATTGAAGAGAAGTGAATACTACCGAATTCATTCTGTAAGACCACCATTATCTTACACCAAAACCAGACAAAGGCAAACTACAAAAAAGGAACATTATAAGGACAGTATCTCTGATGAACACACATGCAAAAATCTTCAACAAAATATTAGCTAATCACATTCAACAACATATTGAAAGGACCATACACCATGACCTAGTGAGATTTATTCCAGTGATGCAGAGAAGTTCAATATCTGCATATGAATATTTATTTGTAATACACCGTGTTAACAAAGAAAGAATAAAAATCACATGATTATCTCAATATACAAAGAAAAGACATTTACCAAAATTCAACATCCATTCATGATACAAAGTCATCAAAGTGGGTATACAAGTGATATAAGTCAAAATAATAAAGGCTATTTATGACAAACCCATAGGCAATGTCATACTCAACAGGGAAAAGATAAAAGAATTTTTGTCAAATTCAGAACAAGAATGTCCATTCTCACCAATTCTATTTAACATAATAGTGAAAGTTTTAGCCACAGCAATCAGATTATAAAAAGAAATAAAAAGCATTCAAATTAGAAGGTAAGATGTAAAACTATCAATATTTTCAGATAACATGATACTATGTATAGAAAGCCCTAAAGTTGACACTAAAAATCTATCAGAACTAATGCATGAATTCAGTAAAACTTCAGGATACAATGTTAATATACTGGAACATGCTGCTTTTCTATACATTAGTAATAAACTAAGAGAAAGGCAATCCAAGAAAAAAATCCCACTTAAAATCACAACGAAACAACAAAATATCTTGGAATAACATAACCACAGAATGAAAGACCTACACTGTGAAAATAATAAACATTGATGAAGGAAACTGGAAGTGATACAAAGAAATCTAAAGATATGTTCATGGAAGAATTAATATTTCTAAAATGTAGAAAATGTATATATTACCCAAAGGAATCTACAGTTTAACACAATTTCTAGCAAATATCCATAATATTTTTCCCGGAACTAGAAGAAATAATCCTAAAATTTATATGGCACCAGAGAAGTCCCTGTAGCCAAAGCAGTCTTGAAAACAAAGAACGAAGATGAATGCATCATAATCCTCGACTTCAGGCTATACTATAAAGCTACAGTTATATAACCCATATGATACTAATATAAAGCAACAACAATAGAGATCCCAGAAATAAATCAACACAATTATTGTCAGCTTATTCCAGGCAAACTACAAAAAAGGAACATTATAAGGACAGTATCTCTGATGAACACACATGCAAAAATCTTCAACAAAATATTAGCTAATCACATTCAACAACATATTGAAAGGACCATACACCATGACCTAGTGAGATTTATTCCAGTGATGCAGAGAAGTTCAATATCTGCATATGAATATTTATTTGTAATACACCGTGTTAACAAAGAAAGAATAAAAATCACATGATTATCTCAATATACAAAGAAAAGACATTTACCAAAATTCAACATCCATTCATGATACAAAGTCATCAAAGTGGGTATACAAGTGATATAAGTCAAAATAATAAAGGCTATTTATGACAAACCCATAGGCAATGTCATACTCAACAGGGAAAAGATAAAAGAATTTTTGTCAAATTCAGAACAAGAATGTCCATTCTCACCAATTCTATTTAACATAATAGTGAAAGTTTTAGCCACAGCAATCAGATTATAAAAAGAAATAAAAAGCATTCAAATTAGAAGGTAAGATGTAAAACTATCAATATTTTCAGATAACATGATACTATGTATAGAAAGCCCTAAAGTTGACACTAAAAATCTATCAGAACTAATGCATGAATTCAGTAAAACTTCAGGATACAATGTTAATATACTGGAACATGCTGCTTTTCTATACATTAGTAATAAACTAAGAGAAAGGCAATCCAAGAAAAAAATCCCACTTAAAATCACAACGAAACAACAAAATATCTTGGAATAACATAACCACAGAATGAAAGACCTACACTGTGAAAATAATAAACATTGATGAAGGAAACTGGAAGTGATACAAAGAAATCTAAAGATATGTTCATGGAAGAATTAATATTTCTAAAATGTAGAAAATGTATATATTACCCAAAGGAATCTACAGTTTAACACAATTTCTAGCAAATATCCATAATATTTTTCCCGGAACTAGAAGAAATAATCCTAAAATTTATATGGCACCAGAGAAGTCCCTGTAGCCAAAGCAGTCTTGAAAACAAAGAACGAAGATGAATGCATCATAATCCTCGACTTCAGGCTATACTATAAAGCTACAGTTATATAACCCATATGATACTAATATAGAAACAGACACAAAGGTCAGTGGGACAAAATAGAGATCCCAGAAATAAATCAACACAATTATTGTCAGCTTATTCCAGTATTCAAGTCTGGAGAACTCCATAAGCAGAGGAGTATGGCTGGGTACAGTCCACGGGGTCTCAAAGAGTTGAACACGACTAGAAGAATTTAGCACACACGTAGTCAAGGAGGCAAAAATATGCAATGTGGAGAAAACAGTCTCTTCAGTAAGTGATTCTGGGAAAAACAGTATGCGTAAAAAAATGAAACTAGAACATTGTCTGATACCATATACAAAAGGAAGCCCAAAATGGATTGAAGATATAAATGTAAGACCAGTGACCGTAAAACTCTTAGAAGAAAACATAGGCAGAACACACTTTGGCAAAATTCATAGTGATATTTTCTGATCTGACATTTTCTAATCTGTCTCCACAAACAAAGGAAACAAAAATAAAAACAAACAAATGAGACATTCTTAAATGCTTTCACACAATCAAGAAAATGATTGATAAAATGAAAAGACAGCCTTTAGTAGGTAAAGCATATTTGGAAATGATATGTCTGATAAGAGGCTAATATCCAACATATTTAAACAGTTCATAAAACTCGATATTAAAAAGGCTAATTTTAAAATGTACAGAAAAAAAGAATAAACATTTTTAGAAACATGAAATACTGATGGAAATAGGTTAATGAAGATTAACTCTGAATAAATTACAGACCTAAATATAAAATGCAAAATATGAAACTCACGAAAAATAACAAAGGAGAAATCTAGATGATCTCAGGTTTGGTGATGACTTTATAGATATAACATTAACGTCATTGTATGCTGGAATTCATGAAAATTAGAAATCTCTGCTCTGCAAAAGAAATCATCCAAAGAATGAAGACAAGGCAGGGACTGGGAGAAATTATTTGTAAAAGAAATATTTAATAAAGGACTATTATCCAAAAAACTCAAGGAACTTTAAATAGGTCAATTTAAAAATGAGCCAAAGAGCTTAACAGACACCTCACCCAACCAGACAGACAGATGAAAAATAAGTATTTGCATTTGAAAAGATACTCCACATCATAGGTCAAAAGGAAATGCATTTTCAAAAGGAAAGAAACACCACCAGGGGCTTCCTTGGTGGTCCAGTGGGTAAGGAGTCTGTCTTGCAGTGCAAGGGGCACCAGTTTGATCCCTGGCCCAGGAAAATCCCATGTGCCGCAGAGCAGCTGAACCAGCGTGTCCAGTTATGAGCCAGCACTCTGGAGCACATACACCCAGAGCCAACAAGAGAGGCCACTGCAATGGGAGGCCCACACAGGCTGAAGAATGAAGATGGATGAAAATAAGCAGTTTACAGTTTTGTGTTTCCCTTCCAGCTGTGGTCACTCACTTTCATTCTTCCTGGGTTTGATCTAGGATCCCACTGTCTATCCAAAGGACCTAGAGTTCCAGGAGAGTAAATTGCATACCTATGTGAGCCTATGAACTTCAGAAGGCCAGGTCTCCCTGTCCTTCACCATCTCCCAGAGCCTGTTCAAACACACGTCCAGCCATCCAACCATCTCATCCTCTGTCATCCCCTTCTTTTGCCTTCTATTTTTACCAAGGCCGGGGTATTCTCCAATGAGTAATCTCTTCCCATCAGGTGCACAAAGCATTGGAGTTTCAGTTTCAGCACCAGTCCTTCCAGTGAATACTCAGATTTCCTTTAGGATCGACTGATTTGATCTCCTTGCAGTCCATGGGACTCTCAAGAGTCTTTTCCAATACCACAGTTCAAAGGCATCAGTTCTTTGGTTCTCAGCCTTCTTTATGCTCCAAATATATCCATACATGACTATTGGGAAAACCATAGCTTTGACCATATGGATTTTGTTGGCAAAGTGATGTCTCTGTTTTTAAATACACTGTGTAGGTTTGTCATAGCTTTTCTTCCAAGGAGCAGGTATCTTTTAATTTCATGGCTGCAATTACCATTTGCAGTGATTTTGGAGCCCAAGAAACTAAAGTCTGTCACTATTTCCATTGTTTGCCCATCTATTTGCCATGAAGTGATGGGACTGAATGCCATGATCCTCGTTTTTTGAATGCTGAATTTTAGGCCAGCTTTCTTCATTCTCCTCTTTCACCTCGATCAAGAGGCTCTTTAGTTCTTCTTCACTTTTTGCCATAAGGGTGGTGTCAACTGCACACCTGAGGTTATTGATATTTCTCCTGGCAATCTTGATTCCAGCTTGTGCTTCATCCAGACCGGCATTTTGTGTGATGTGCTCTGCATTTAAGTTAAATAAGCAGGGGGACAATATACAGTCTTGACATACTCCTTTCCCAATTTGGAACCAGTCCTTTGCTTCATGTCCAGCTCTAACTGTTGCTTCTTGTCCTGCATACAGGTTTCACGGGAGGCAGGTAAGGTGGTCAGCTAATGATCTGATCTATTGATAAGTGACTGTCACTCTTTTCCTTCACTCCAGCTCTTTCTCATAAACTTGCTTTTCACATTTCACAACTTCCCTCCTGGTGAGGGAATGACCCACCAGTATTTCTCTCACATTTCCATCTTCACTGTCAGGCACTAGGATAATGTATGAGGCACACACCCACATTTAAAGAAAGCATGATTAAATAAATATCTTTAAGTACGATATTGGATGAATCAATACTGGGTTAGATAAAGTTTCTTCACTCTAAAATATAGGTTTAAAATAGAAATTTGATGCTTTGTTTCACCATAAAATTTGCTTTTTTACACTTTGTATTAGAAGTTCATATATCTACAGATTTTTCAAGAAGAGAGTCAAACTAACTTTCATAAGGTGCTGGGCTCAAGATATACCTTGTCTTAATGGCATTTACAGTGATGTTTGCATATGTAAGAACATAAATCCTGCATATCAGCTCTCTTAAATTTGGTTTGTTTTCTGCTGAGTCTTTGTAGTTCTGTGTCTTATGTTTGCTCAGTGTGGGTTTTCAACACTTCACACAGATGGACTCTGTTTAGAATTCAGTGGAACTGAAAAAGTGCAGCAGTCAGATAACCCAGACAGTCTCAACTTCATTCTGTTTTAAGCCCTTGAATATATTTAAGTCTGCCTCTTCTCTCCCTGAAACAGTGAAAATAAATAAGGATGACCTTTACTATTCTGCTTAAGCAGAAGATCTTTCCTTTGAGTTTCCTTCTGAGGATTTATTGGATGTTCCGGGACTAGTCATATGATTCTTATTTTCTGGATTTGTATGGCCCAATCTTTTCTGGTTTGCCTTTTCATATATGTGGAATTAATACTTAAAGGCAAATTTAAATTAATTTTTGTTTCTTTAAATGGATGTCACATGTTCCATTAATAAATCTGGTGACAACTAATATAGATGTCAGGAAAAATCAGAACTCATTCTCTGTATATTATTAAGAGGAAATATAGCTTCTGCTCTGTACAAAAGAAGACAAAGTGAGTAACAACAAAATGGATCAAGAGAAAGGAAATAAAGGTGATTCAGAATCTTTAATTCTATTTTGTTCATGACTAAGAATCTACAAACAACTCTGAAACAGCACTTTTACCTTTTCTATTCATGTTTTCATTCCCTAAAATAAAGTTATAACATTAGAACTAGAAATTACTGAGCAATTTTGATATACCACCAACTATGTGCACTGACATTTTTACCCTGATATTTTAAGACACTTGCTTGTATACAGTTAAGCTGCAGACCTGAGATTTCTAAAACAACGTTTTGAGTCCAAACCTCATGGTCTGGGACTCATGGCCTTTCTATCTTTGTTTACTGCTATCTAAGTGACAAGCAGGGTTTATGTGATGTGAGGGTGAGTGAAACAATGAGATACTAGGTTAGGTTAGAGTGGTGGGGAGGGAAAGGAAAAGAACAAGTTCAGTAAAGTCCATTGGAGGAATTATTTCCATTCCCTATCCTGCCTTCCCAACCCTCAACTTCCTCGACTATTTACTGAGGCTTAGTTTTAGAGAATGCTCTTGGTTTCAAACACCTATTAAACAACATGCATATTTTACTGTTTTTGAATACTGATCTGTGGTGAAATTTATAATGATCTCAATCAGGAAATTTTATATCAATGAATTTTATATTAAAATAAAACCAACAAGTTGATGTAATATCCTGTATTTTAAATGATGCTTATCCTGCTATTTTAAGCCCTTGAATATATTTAAGTCTGCCTCTTCTCTCCCTGAAACAGTGAAAATAAATAAGGATGACCTTTACTATTCTGCTTAAGCAGAAGATCTTTCCTTTGAGTTTCCTTCTGAGGATTTATTGGATGTTCCGGGACTAGTCATATGATTCTTATTTTCTGGATTTGTATGGCCCAATCTTTTCTGGTTTGCCTTTTCATATATGTGGAATTAATACTTAAAGGCAAATTTAAATTAATTTTTGTTTCTTTAAATGGATGTCACATGTTCCATTAATAAATCTGGTGACAACTAATATAGATGTCAGGAAAAATCAGAACTCATTCTCTGTATATTATTAAGAGGAAATATAGCTTCTGCTCTGTACAAAAGAAGACAAAGTGAGTAACAACAAAATGGATCAAGAGAAAGGAAATAAAGGTGATTCAGAATCTTTAATTCTATTTTGTTCATGACTAAGAATCTACAAACAACTCTGAAACAGCACTTTTACCTTTTCTATTCATGTTTTCTTTCCCCTAAAATAAAGTTATAACATTAGAACTAGAAATTACTGAGCAATTTTGATATACCACCAACTATGTGCACTGACATTTTTACCCTGATATTTTAAGACACTTGCTTGTATACAGTTAAGCTGCAGACCTGAGATTTCTAAAACAACGTTTTGAGTCCAAACCTCATGGTCTGGGACTCATGGCCTTTCTATCTTTGTTTACTGCTATCTAAGTGACAAGCAGGGTTTATGTGATGTGAGGGTGAGTGAAACAATGAGATACTAGGTTAGGTTAGAGTGGTGGGGAGGGAAAGGAAAAGAACAAGTTCAGTAAAGTCCATTGGAGGAATTATTTCCATTCCCTATCCTGCCTTCCCAACCCTCAACTTCCTCGACTATTTACTGAGGCTTAGTTTTAGAGAATGCTCTTGGTTTCAAACACCTATTAAACAACATGCATATTTTACTGTTTTTGAATACTGATCTGTGGTGAAATTTATAATGATCTCAATCAGGAAATTTTATATCAATGAATTTTATATTAAAATAAAACCAACAAGTTGATGTAATATCCTGTATTTTAAATGATGCTTATCCTGCTATTTTCAAAATCATTGCACAAAAATGTCAAATAAAAAAGTAAAATTAGTTTTTAACTTTTATTTTGTTCTATTTTTAAGACTGGTTGAAACACTCTGAAATTTTAAAGCTTATAACATAATTCTAACCAAAGTGAGGTTATTCAGGAAGATAAATCTAGCGAGCATAAGCAGGAATGGAAGGACAGAAATATAGGTGCTGAAGAGATAATGAAGAAATTATTGCAGTAATGTAGCAGGAGGTTAAAAGCATATGGTTATATGGTAGTAAAGGTAATACACAGAGGAATGAGATATAAGGCATATTTCAGAGTAAGGACCAGTAGGACTTTGTGCCATGGGAAATTAATGGAAGAAAAGAATTATTAAAGGAATGCAGTAATCAAATACTTAGCTAAGCAGCTGCATTACACCTAACCAGCTTCCCTGAAGTTAACTCTGTAGTTTCAAATTAATGAGACTTCCATATCACCTGGAAAGCAGTCCAAAGCGAAGCTCCATTGGGAATAAGTCTTAGCTAAAAGCAAATTAACGGCTGACACAGTGTCAGGCTAGTAGTAAATGCTCAATCATTATTGTTCACTTTCAGCTATGTGACTTTCTTTCACCTTCACAGAGCTCTGAATGTACCTATGGGGAGCTCACATTACAAATACCAGTACTAGGGTCAGAGAAGCTAGTTTCACATGAGTAGAAACTAATTTTACATGGTACAGAGGAAATCTGAATATGGATCAGAGGGCATGAGAAGTGAGCATGAGTCCACGCTTTGTCAGAAGCAGTGCTTCGAGACCTACTTGGAGAACTTATCATGGAAACACATAAAACAGAAACAGTGTCGTTATCTCCCGTGACCTCATCTGTTAAGAATATCTGCAGTTGATTTAATAAGAGCCAATTGTCAAATATGCACTTGAACCCTACTGTGTGCCAAGCATTGTGCTAGATCCTCGGCATCATAAAATAAAATATACCTTGCCCCAGCAAAGCTCAGCACCTAGTGGGTGAGTAAGATAAACGGGAAGGAAACAACATTGCAAATTAGCAGAGAAACTCTTCAGTAAGAACGTCACTACTACCAATTTACTGTGTGGGAATAAACACACAGATTTTTCTCAAATCTGCCATTTGAAATAGCCAGATGTCTATTACACAGAGAGAACTAAGAAAATTTGTTAAGAATAAAGATGAATGTTATGATACTATAAATTTTCAAAGCAGCTATGTAAAACTTTCTGTAAATAATCATTTAATCCTATACTATATTTACTGAGTAAATTCAGTCATGTTTTAATTCTGATTAAATCAAAGAAACTCTTAAGAGAGTCTCATTTGCATTCATTTATCATTCTTATAAGAGTTATAAGGGTTTTTTTTAACCTAAAACTGCTCTTTGAAATTAATTTTTTCAAAGTAGGGGTTTTAGTTTCTTACTAATCAGATAGACCAGCAGGTAGATTACTGAAACCAGCCACAACTTATGTTTTAAGTACTAAATTGTTTTGGCTCTAAATGCCACCAGTACTTGCAAGGCCCTGGCTTGAAACTATATAACAATTTTGTCATTGATCTTACCCAGGAGTCAACAATGACTTGGATTGCCTATTGCTTCAGTCTAGTTTTCTTAAATATAATCACTGACTACTGGCCTAGATTTACTCCTCCTAGAGGCCCCACACGCTTCTGTCACCTTCACAGAGCTCTGAATGTACCTATGGGGAGCTCACATTACAAATACCAGTACTAGGGTCAGAGAAGCTAGTTTCACATGAGTAGAAACTAATTTTACATGGTACAGAGGAAATCTGAATATGGATCAGAGGGCATGAGAAGTGAGCATGAGTCCACGCTTTGTCAGAAGCAGTGCTTCGAGACCTACTTGGAGAACTTATCATGGAAACACATAAAACAGAAACAGTGTCGTTATCTCCCGTGACCTCATCTGTTAAGAATATCTGCAGTTGATTTAATAAGAGCCAATTGTCAAATATGCACTTGAACCCTACTGTGTGCCAAGCATTGTGCTAGATCCTCGGCATCATAAAATAAAATATACCTTGCCCCAGCAAAGCTCAGCACCTAGTGGGTGAGTAAGATAAACGGGAAGGAAACAACATTGCAAATTAGCAGAGAAACTCTTCAGTAAGAACGTCACTACTACCAATTTACTGTGTGGGAATAAACACACAGATTTTTCTCAAATCTGCCATTTGAAATAGCCAGATGTCTATTACACAGAGAGAACTAAGAAAATTTGTTAAGAATAAAGATGAATGTTATGATACTATAAATTTTCAAAGCAGCTATGTAAAACTTTCTGTAAATAATCATTTAATCCTATACTATATTTACTGAGTAAATTCAGTCATGTTTTAATTCTGATTAAATCAAAGAAACTCTTAAGAGAGTCTCATTTGCATTCATTTATCATTCTTATAAGAGTTATAAGGGTTTTTTTTAACCTAAAACTGCTCTTTGAAATTAATTTTTTCAAAGTAGGGGTTTTAGTTTCTTACTAATCAGATAGACCAGCAGGTAGATTACTGAAACCAGCCACAACTTATGTTTTAAGTACTAAATTGTTTTGGCTCTAAATGCCACCAGTACTTGCAAGGCCCTGGCTTGAAACTATATAACAATTTTGTCATTGATCTTACCCAGGAGTCAACAATGACTTGGATTGCCTATTGCTTCAGTCTAGTTTTCTTAAATATAATCACTGACTACTGGCCTAGATTTACTCCTCCTAGAGGCCCCACACGCGCTTCTGTCCCTTAGCAATGTCATTCCTTCTCCAGCACACAGACGCACTACACATCCCTAGCCTCACTCCCCACCCTACCCAGTACACTATACCTGCAGCAAGTGTTTGTGCCAATGCCATGCTTACTCTTAAATCTTTTCCCCTGACTTTACTGAAGAGTGAATGAGGAAATGGAGAATAAACTTCGACAACTTCATTGCCCAGTTCTGAGTAAGCTGACTTCCAGCAGGGCTCAACTAATGGGAGGCATTCCCTAAAAAGTAGGGGACAGGGCTTCCCTGGTGGTCCAGTGGGTAAGGAGACCATCTTATAGTGCAAGGGGCGCTGGTTCGATCCCTGGCCTGGGAAGATCCCACGTGCCGCGGAGCGGCCGGACTGATGTGTCCAATTACCGAACCGGAGCTCTAGAGTGCACGCGCCCAGAGCCAGTGCTCAGCGACAACAGAGGCCACCGCTATGGGAGGCCCACACGGGCCGAAGAACAAAGATGAATGAAAAATAAATAAATGAAAGACCAATAGTAGTGGCCCACCAGCCCCCTCCCTCCCCAACCCACGCCCCCCCCAATAAATAAATAAATAAAATTAAAAAATTAAAAAATAATAATTGCTATAAACACAACACTTTTTAAAAAAATAAAAAGAGTAGGGGGCAGAATGAAAAGAGAAACCATGGCATTTTCTCCCTATCTCTGTGCCTAGGACTCCTTCTCTAGCAATAGCGGCAGCTTCTCTGTGGCTCCACCTCCTGCTCCATGTGTTTATATCTATATGCATTAGAAAAGATAAATGCTTTATGTCTTTAATATTCCAAGTTACACAGTTGGTGACAGAGTCCAGATTGGAACTAAGGTTTAATTACTTTTCACTTGTTTTCACAGCTATTCAATTAGATAAAGTCTTTAGAGTCTGAATACCTGGGAATTCTTCCCATGCCTCCTTCTTTGGTATTTGATACAGTTGGGAACAGTGTGAGTAGAGGCTCCAAGTTTCCAGTCACAGAAAACCTTTCTTGTAAGAGCATGTTTTAACTGTTTCAGTGACTTGCTCCCATTTATGTTCTCACATCCTAGGAAGACTAATGAAGGAGGAGAGAATTAGCTAGGTGTAAGGAGACACCATCAGGGGCAGAAATTTTCAGTCTTAGGAAAAAGTGGTCACCAGGGTACATATCAAGTAGCAAAGCCTCAAGTTCAAGAAACAAAGCAAAGGTTTGATTTCAGGAGAGCAGAGCAGAGAAGGACACAGCAACCAGATGGCAGAGACATGTCTTGGATAATCTCTTTCTGAGATAAACTATGGAATACTTAAAACAGAGCAGAGCCCAAGGAAACAAAACTGGGCAGGAATGAGAAAAGAATGCATGTCCCAGCCAGTTGGCTTGGGTACAGTTAGATGCCTGAAAGAGTCTAAAGACCTGGAAAAGAGATATTCTGGAACCCAAAAAACAATAAAGTCTACCTTCCAAAGGAGTTAACAACTGTTAGTGTCACTAAAACTCAAAACAAATTACTCAATTTATTCCAATATTTTAGCCCTTTGATATAAATCCATACAAGAACCTTTACAGCCACTGCTGAGGGTGACTTCAAAAGCCTTTCAGCTACATCACATTATAAGCCTAACATACATGCGATATGTGATTTGCATTTGGGCCTGATCATTTTCACTCTGTTGGGAACTATATAAGATTTTTCATTAGATTTTCTTTACTTTTCAAGGGAAATGTGGCATAATCCACAGGAATCTTATAGGTATTATCACCCATTTGGTTGTAGCAAGACAGAAGATTTGCTCTGAGAGATTATTGGGGAGGTTGGGACTTACCTTCCAACTTCTTGTCCACTGTTTTCTCCACTGGCCTTGCCTTCCTCTTCTAGTCTCCTTCCCATCATGATAATACATTTATTAAATAGGTAAAGAATGAATTAAGATTTATTGACTATGATAAAACCTTTGACTGTGTGGATCACAACAAACTGTGGAAAATTCTGAAAGAGATGGAAGTACCAGACAACATTACCTGTCTCCTGAGAAACTTGTATGCAAGACAAGAAGCAACAGAAGTGGACATGAAACAGTGAACTAGTTACATCAAGGCTATATATTGTAACTCTGCTTATTTAACTTATATGCAGAGTACATCCTGCAAAATGTTGGGCTGGATGACTCACAAGGTGAAATCAAGATTGACAGAAGAAATATCAAAACCTCAGATATGCAGATGATACCACTTTAATGGCAGAAAGTGAAGGGAAACTAAGAGTTTCTTTATTAAGGTGAAAGAGAAGAATGAAAAAGCTGGTTTAAAACTCAGCATAGGACTTCCCTGGTGGCTCAGTGGTAAAGAATTTGCCTACCAATGCAGGACACGATGGTTTGAATCCTGATCCAGGAAGATCCCATATGCCACAGAGCAACTAAGCCAGTGGACAACACCTGTTGAGCCTGTGCTCTAGAGCCTGGGAGCCACAATAAAAGAAGTCACCACTATGAGAAACCTGCATACTACAACTAGAAAGAAACCTTTGCAGCAACAAAGACGCAGCAGAGTCAAAAAAAAAACCCTCAACATGGCATCCAGACCCATAACTTCATAGAAAATAGATGGAGAAACAATGGAAACAGTGGCAGACTTTATTTTCTTGGACTCCTATATCACTGCGGATGGTGACAGCAACCACAAAATTAAAAGATGCTTACTTCTTGGAAGAAAAGCTATGACAAACCTAGACAGCTTATTAAAAAGCAGGTACATCACTTTGAAAACCATATAGTCAAAGCTATGGTTTTTCCAGGAGTCGTGGACGGATCTGAGGGTTGGACCATAAGGAAGGCTGAGCACCAAGGAACTGTTGCTTTTGATCTGTGGTGCTGGAGAAGACTCCCGAGAGTCCCTTGGACTGCGAGGAGATCAAACCAGTTAATCCTAAGGGAAATCAACCCTGAATATTCATTGGAAAGACTGATGCTGAAGCTGAAGCTCCAATAATCTGACCACCTGATGTAAAGAGCCAACTCATTGAAAAAGACTCTGTTTCTGGGAAAGATTGAAGGCAGGAGAAGGGAATGACAGAGGATGAGATTGTGGGATGGCATCACTTACTCAACGGACATGAGTTTGAGCAAACTCCAGGAGATAGTGAAGGACAAGGAAGCCTGGCATGCTGCAGTCCATGGGGTCACAAGAAGTCAGACACAGCTTAGCTGCTGAACAATAGCAAACCTATTTAAGAAGAACGAGGAAAATTTAAAGTAACTCGCTTCCCCACTACAAATAAAGGAAAAATATGAAGGAGGGAGAGGCCAATAAAAGCAAATTGAGCAGCAAAATTATTTTTCTCCAGCCTTGGGCAAAGTCATTTTTTCTCCAAAATTAGTCACTCAGTCGTGTCCAACTCTTTGCAACCCCATGGATTGTACCCCGTCAGGTTTCTCTGTCAATGAGGCTTCTCCAGGCAAGAATACTGGAGTGGGTTGCTATGCTCACCTCCAGGGTATCTTCCCAACACAGGGATTGAATCCAGGTCTTCCACATTACAGACTGCTTTGTCACCATATGAGTCACCAGGGAAGCCTTCAGTTCGGTTCAGTGGCTCAGAGTCAGTTCGGTTCGATTCAGAGTCAGTCAGTTGTGTCTGGCTCTTTGCTTAGTGAAATATAATTGACATACAACATTGTGTAAGTTTAAAGTGTACAATAGGCTGATTTAATACACATATACATTGCAACATATTTGCCACTAAAGTTTGTTAACACAGTCTTTATTTCACATACCACTGTTTTGTCACTATTGTTATTATGGTGAAAACATTTAAGCTTTAGTCTCATAGCAACTTTCAAACATACAATACAGTACTGCTAACTACAGTCACCAGGCTATATCCTTGATCCCAGAAACTTATTCATCCTATGACAGAAAGTTTGTGTTATTTGACTAGCATGTCTTCATTTCCCTCAGCCTTAACAGCCACAATTTTACTTTGTCCTTTTTTGTGTGGATGCCTTTTTTTTTTTTTTTAACCTAATTTTATGCGTGTTTGTATTTGCCTAACTGCTTTAGCTAGGACTTCTACACTATGTTGAACAGTAGTGGTCAAAGTGGGCACCCTGGTCTTGTTCCTGACCTTGGAGGAAGAACTTTTCATTTTTCACCACTGAATATGACATTAGCTGTGGGCTTGTCATACATGGCCTTTATTATGTTGAGGTGTGTTCCTTCTCTACCCAGTTTGATGATAGCTTTTATCATGAAAGTGAGCGTGTTAGTCATTCAGTTGTATCCAACTGTTTGAAATGCCTTGGACTATATAGCCCGCCAGGCTCCTCTGTCTGTGGAATTCTCCAGGCAAGAAATAAGGAATGAATTGCTATTCCTTTCTCCAGGGTATCTTCCAAACCAGGGATCAAACCTGGGTCTCCTGCATTACAGGCAGATTCTTTAATGTCTGAGCTATCAAAGAGCCCCTTTTACCACGAAAAGGTACTGATCTTTTCAAACAGTTTTTTTGTGCCTATTGAGAGAATTTATGATTTTTATAATTATTCTATTAATACAATATAGCACATTTATTGAGTTCTGTTAGTGCACCATCCTTTCATCCCAGTAGTAAGTTCCCCTTGGTTATAGTGTATGATCCTTTTAATGTACTGTTGAATTCTGTTTGTTAGTATTTTCTTGGGATTTTTTTAAAATCTTTTTTCATAAGAGTTACTGGTCTGTAGGGTTTTCTGTTGTTTTTCCCATAGTGTCCTTATCTGACTTTTTTTTTTCATCTTTTCTCTTATTTTCTTTTTCTTTTTATTTTTTATTTTTTGATAGGTCAAAGATGGATTTATTCAGATTCAGAGAAAGCACACTCCACAGACAGAGTGTGGGCCATGGAGTAAACCCAATGGCCCTTATCTGACTTTTATATCATGATAATCTGGTCTTAAAAAATGAATTTGGGAGCCTTTGCTCTCTTTATTTTTTGTTTTTTAATTTTGAGAAGGATTTGAGCTAATTCTTCTTTATATATCTGGTAGAATTCACCACTGAAATCATCGAACCCTAGCTTTTCTTTTAGGTGAGTGTTTTGATTACTGATTAAATATCCCTACTCTTTATTGACCTGTTTAGAGTTTCTGTTTATTCATGATTCATACTGGTATGCTATATATTTCCAGGAATTTATTGATTTCTTCTGTTGTCCAATTTGTTGGCAAACAATTGTTGAATGCAGCATCTTTGACTTCTCTGTGCCAAATGTAATGTTTTCTTTTTCTTAAGTCCTTTTTTTTTCTTGGGTATTTTACCTAAGATTTTGTCAACTTTTTAAATGCTTTTATCATGAAAGTGAGTGTTAGTCATTCAGTTGTATCCAACTGTTTGAAATGCCTTGGACTATATAGCCCGCCAGGCTCCTCTGTCTGTGGAATTCTCCAGGCAAGAAATAAGGAATGAATTGCTATTCCTTTCTCCAGGGTATCTTCCAAACCAGGGATCAAACCTGGGTCTCCTGCATTACAGGCAGATTCTTTAATGTCTGAGCTATCAAAGACCCCCTTTTACCACGAAAAGGTACTGATCTTTTCAAACAGTTTTTTTGTGCCTATTGAGAGAATTTATGATTTTTATAATTATTCTATTAATACAATATAGCACATTTATTGAGTTCTGTTAGTGCACCATCCTTTCATCCCAGTAGTAAGTTCCCCTTGGTTATAGTGTATGATCCTTTTAATGTACTGTTGAATTCTGTTTGTTAGTATTTTCTTGGGATTTTTTTAAAATCTTTTTTCATAAGAGTTACTGGTCTGTAGGGTTTTCTGTTGTTTTTCCCATAGTGTCCTTATCTGACTTTTTTTTTTCATCTTTTCTCTTATTTTCTTTTTCTTTTTATTTTTTATTTTTTGATAGGTCAAAGATGGATTTATTCAGATTCAGAGAAAGCACACTCCACAGACAGAGTGTGGGCCATGGAGTAAACCCAATGGCCCTTATCTGACTTTTATATCATGATAATCTGGTCTTAAAAAATGAATTTGGGAGCCTTTGCTCTCTTTATTTTTTGTTTTTTAATTTTGAGAAGGATTTGAGCTAATTCTTCTTTATATATCTGGTAGAATTCACCACTGAAATCATCGAACCCTAGCTTTTCTTTTAGGTGAGTGTTTTGATTACTGATTAAATATCCCTACTCTTTATTGACCTGTTTAGAGTTTCTGTTTATTCATGATTCATACTGGTATGCTATATATTTCCAGGAATTTATTGATTTCTTCTGTTGTCCAATTTGTTGGCAAACAATTGTTGAATGCAGCATCTTTGACTTCTCTGTGCCAAATGTAATGTTTTCTTTTTCTTAAGTCCTTTTTTTTTCTTGGGTATTTTACCTAAGATTTTGTCAATTTGTTGATCTTTTTTAAAAAGCTTACTTTAGGGCTTCCCTAGTGGTCAAGTGGATAAAGAGTCTGCCTTTTTAGTGCAAGGGGCACTGGTTCGATCCCTGGCCGGGGAATATCCCACATGTTGAGGAATGGCTGGTCTGGTGTGTTCAATTATAAGTCAGCACTCTGGAGCACATGCACCCAGAGCCAGTGCTCTGCAATGAGAGAGGCCACTATGATGGGAGGCCCACACATGACAAAGAATAAAGATGGATGAAAAATTAAACAATGACTTAGAGGCAAAAAAAAAAAAAGGCCTAAGAAAAAACTTACTTTACTTTTTTTCTATGCTTTTACTTTTCTCTGTTTCACTGATTTCTGTTCTAGTCTATTATGTCTTCCCTTCTGCTAAGTGTGGGCTTACTTTGTTCTTTTTTAATTCCTTGAGGCATAAAGTTGTTTACTTCATATCTTTCTTTTTCTCAATGTGAGTATTTATCACTGTAAATTTCCATCTCGGGACTCCTATTCTTGCATTCCATAAACTTTGGGATGTTTTGTTTTGGTTTATTGTCTGTCTTATGATATTTCCAGATTTTCCTTTTGATTTCTTCTTCAACACATTGGCGTTTCAGAATCGTGTTGTTTAATTTCCAGGTGTTTGTAAATGTTCTAGATTTCCTTCTATTATTTATTTCTAGTTTCATTCCACTATGATCAGAAAAGATACTTAATATGATTTCAATCTTCTTAATTTTGCTAAGACTTTCTTTGAAGTCTACAGTGTGGTCTATTGTAGACAGTGTTCTGTATGTACTTGAGAAATATGTGTATTTTGGTGCTGTTGGGTAGAATTTTTATGTCTGATAGGTCCATTTTATCTATAGTGTTGTTCACATCCACTGTTTCCTTGTGGTTTTTCTGTCTGGGGGATTTATCTAATATTGAAAATGGAGTATTGAAGTCTTTGACTACTACTACATTTTTGTTTATTTTTCCTTTCAGTTCTATTAGAATTTGCTTTGTATATTTAGGTTATCTGACATTGTGTGCATAAATATTTATAGTCTTGGCTGAAAAGAAAAAGAGAGAGGGAGAGTAAGAAAGAGGGGAGGGCTGGAGAGAGAAGGTATTAGAGGAGGATCCAAGGACTAGCATATGGAATATAATTATGGCAGTAGAGCAACTGAGTACAGATTTATGAAACCTGCATTAAGGAAGAATGGCTTTTCGTTAAGAAAAGTAGTAAAAGAGTGAGGATGGGTGTGATGAAGAAAAGCTTGGAAGAGTGATACAGTGTCATGGAAAAGGTTAATGCACAGGGCCCCTCTAAATTCTTTTCACAAAGTGTATGCCTTATCAGTCTCTTAGCACAAATACAGATGATCAAAATAACATTCACGTAGTTCAACACTCTTCTCTTAGATTAATTTCGTACCTTTTATTTCCTATACTATGTGCTATAGGGAGCCACTTTTTCTAGCATGCCTTCCCTCTGGTCTCATGGGTGATTTTGCTAATTGGTGTTACTGGTAGAAGAAAAGAAGGCAGAAGGAAGGGATTAATCAGGGTATTTCTTTCCCGGCCTCTTTTGCTTCTTCTTATAGTGTTTGGCAGCAGACAGATCTTAATCAGAATTTAAGGTCTTAAAAAGCTGTATTCTCTGCTCTCAACTAGTAACCCCTATCTTCTTCAGGCAAATTCCAAACAGTCTTAGCTTTTAGAGTTTGGATTTATTTCTTCTGTTACCTTCCTGCTGTTGCCAATCTCTAAGTTGACTCAACACCTCCTATTGGCTTTTTCAAGTCTTTTCTACCTCTGTATAACCAATTTCTTCTATTACACTTATTCAGTTTGAATGAGATAAAGTGTTTCTCTTTTCCCAGTTGGACATTGAGTGATCAAGCATCCATCCCATTTAAATAGCTTATATAACCTCAGGTATGATGTGACCCCAATGTCAAAATATTTTAACTTTAATCAAATGTCTTCTTCCTGAGAAACTTTCTCAACTACAGTATAGCTAACTTTTATCCAAAACATAGGCTAACAACTATTATAAATTTTTCTTTCAGAATCACTATTGATAATTGGTTATGATATCATATACTAGATTTTTAATAATTTTAATAGTTGATTATAGCTAATTATTCCACAGAAAAGTATGTAGTACTATATCTAGATCATTGTCTAATCTATAAACAATAAAAGTTTGTGGTTCATCTTTATTTTTTAATTTATTTTTAGTGAGGATAATTGCTGTACAATGTTGTGTTGGTTTCTGCCATACAACAACGTGAATAAACCATTTTACAACGTGAATCAACTCATGTCCCTTCCTCCTGAGCCTCCCTCCCATTGCCCCCCTCCCCATCTCACCCCTCTAGGTCATCACAGAGTACTTCATTTTATACAGAAACTTCCTACTAGCTATCTATTTTCCATACATTAATGTATATGTTTCAATGTTATTCTCTCAGTTCATTATGCCCTCTCCTTCCCTTGCTCTGTTCACAGTTCTATTCTATGTCTCTATTCCTGACCTGAAAATAGGCTCATCGGTACCATTTTTCTAGATTCCATATACATGGATTACTAAATGACTTTGTTTTTCTCATTTTGACTTACTTCACTCTATAAAACAGGGCTCTAGTTTTATCCACCTCAGTTCATTTAACTCAAATTCATTCCTTTTAATGGCTAAGTAATATTCTACTGTATATATCTACCACAACTTCTTTATAGTTGCTTCCATGTCCTGATTATTAAAAATAGTGCTGCAATGAACATTGGGATACATGTGTCTTTTTGAATTATGGCTTTCTCAGGGAATATGCCTGTCAGTAATGGGATTGCTGGATCATATGGTAGTTTTATTCCTATAATTTTAAGGAATCTTTAAAGTTGTATGCAGACTACCTTGTGCAAAATACTGGTCTAGATGAAGCAAAAGCTGGATCGAGATTTCTGGGAGAAGTACCAATAACCTCAGATACACAGATGACACTACCCTTATGACAGAAAGCAAAGAGGAACTAAAGAAAATCTTGATGAAGGTGAAAGAGACTCAACATTCAATAGATGAAGACTATGGTGTTTGGTTTCATCACTCTCTAACTTTTATCCAAACAAAAGGGCCTAACAACTATTATAAATTTTCTTTTTCAGAATCACTATTGATAATTGGTTATGATATCATATACTAGATTTTTAATAATTTTAATAGTTGATTATAGCTAATTATTCCACAGAAAAGTATGTAGTACTATATCTAGATCATTGTCTAATCTATAAACAATAAAAGTTTGTGGTTCATCTTTATTTTTTAATTTATTTTTAGTGAGGATAATTGCTGTACAATGTTGTGTTGGTTTCTGCCATACAACAACGTGAATAAACCATTTTACAACGTGAATCAACTCATGTCCCTTCCTCCTGAGCCTCCCTCCCATTGCCCCCCTCCCCATCTCACCCCTCTAGGTCATCACAGAGTACTTCATTTTATACAGAAACTTCCTACTAGCTATCTATTTTCCATACATTAATGTATATGTTTCAATGTTATTCTCTCAGTTCATTATGCCCTCTCCTTCCCTTGCTCTGTTCACAGTTCTATTCTATGTCTCTATTCCTGACCTGAAAATAGGCTCATCGGTACCATTTTTCTAGATTCCATATACATGGATTACTAAATGACTTTGTTTTTCTCATTTTGACTTACTTCACTCTATAAAACAGGGCTCTAGTTTTATCCACCTCAGTTCATTTAACTCAAATTCATTCCTTTTAATGGCTAAGTAATATTCTACTGTATATATCTACCACAACTTCTTTATAGTTGCTTCCATGTCCTGATTATTAAAAATAGTGCTCCAATGAACATTGAGGTACCTGTGTCTTTTTTGAATTATGGCTTTCTCAGGGTAAATGCCCAGTAGTGGAGTTGCTGGATCATATGGTAGTTTTATTCCTATAATTTTAAGGAATCTTTAAAGTTGTATGCAGACTACCTTGTGCAAAATACTGGTCTAGATGAAGCAAAAGCTGGATCGAGATTTCTGGGAGAAGTACCAATAACCTCAGATACACAGATGACACTACCCTTATGACAGAAAGCAAAGAGGAACTAAAGAAAATCTTGATGAAGGTGAAAGAGACTCAACATTCAATAGATGAAGACTATGGTGTTTGGTTTCATCACTTCATCCAAATAGATGGGCAAACAACGGAAACAGTGACAGACTTTATTTTCTTGGGCTCCAAAATCACAGCAGATGGTCACTGCACTGATGAAATTAAAAGATGCTTGCTCCAAAAAAAAAACAAAAGATGCTTGCTCCTTAGAAGAAAAGCTATGACAAACCTAGACAGCATATTAAAAAGCAGAGATATCATTTTGCCATCGTAAGTTCTTGTAACCAAAGCTATGGTTTTCCCAATCGTCATGTATGAATGGGAGAGTTGCACCATAAAGAATGTTGAATGCCAAAGAATTGTTGCCTTCAAACTATGGTGTTATAGAAGACTCTTTAGAGTCCTTGGACTGCAAGATCAAACCAGTCAATCCCAGAGGAAGTTAGCCATGAATACTCATTGGAAAGACTGATGCTAAAGCTGAAGATCTAATACTTTGGCCACCTGATACAAAGAGACAGATCATTGTAAAAGACCCTGATGCTGGGGAAAATAGAAGGCAGAAGGAGAAGGGGACAACAAAAGACAAGATGGTTGGATGGCATCACTGACTCAACAGACATGAGTTTGAGCAAGCTCCAGGAAATGGTGAAGGAAAAGGAAGCCTGGCATGCTGAAGTCCATGGGGTTTCAAAGAGTCACATATGACTGAACTACTGAACTGAGCTGATATGTTCTCCATAGTTGTAACAATTTACATTCCTACCAATAAGATTCTTTTATCCATGTCCTCTCCAGCATTTATTGTTTGTTGTTTTTTTATTATGTTCATTTTTTTTTACTACAACCTGTATATCTTTATTTTTCATTGTCCTAAATATAAAAGAAACTTTCTCACTCTGCAGCATAATCTTATTGCCTAATCACATGACAATAAAAATATTCTACATATTGTTACATAATTTGACCCTTTGGACCTAATATAAGAATCATTCACTTAGGAAGAAAAATATGCATAAGAATTTCTTGATATGATAAAAAGTAATCCTTCAAAATGGCTGGAATATTTCAAATTCTCAGGGGAAAATCTGAAAGGAAGGAAACAAGCATCAATGAAGTGCCAGTGATGCTACTTGAAGAAAAGAGAGAAAATATTCCTTTTCTCTAGCCCCAGAGTCCCTGGGTAGGAAAAACATTTTTAAAAAGTTGTTTCTTCTAAATCGTTGACTGTGAGATATTTGAGGTAAACCTCTTCTGTATCCTATATAATGCCTTCAAAAGTTGCATTTTATTCATATTATTATGCAAGTATATTTAAAGTGAATTTTATAGAGGTGAACTTAAGCTGATAAAAGAAAACTGATAAATGTGGGGTATCTTTTAAGAGAAAAAAATGCAACTAACTGAACTTCTATGAGTATGTTGTATACTTTGTTCTCTTCTGAATTTGAGGTTATAAATTGTTTCAGAAATAGAAGACTTCATCAGATCTCACTTGAACCAGTCTACTGTTCTAACCATGTCTCCCACTTTAACAATGTTGGTTCTCCCTCCTCCCACTCTTATAAGCTTCACTTCCTTCTCACTCTGCCTTATTTCTGGAAATTCTTTTCCAACTCTCTCATGGATCTTGACATTTTGCTGGCCCATAGGGGGAAGCTTGGAATTTCTTCCCCATATTTTTGCCTCTCTTTTCTCATAAGGATCCTCTGTGAACAGGCCAGTGACTGTGGTAGCAACTGAGGAACTCCAGCCAGGATTACTCTCCAGTATGTTCCAAAGTGCCACTGCTCACTGTGCCCCAGTAGCTGCTACCCGAACAGGTGAGGGTCTCTCCTTTTGACTTCTTTCTACCTAAGGATTAGGCCAAATAATATTGTGTGGGCGCAGGTCAGGCCTTTAAAAGCCACTAGAGTGCCCGCCACTTGAAGACTCCTATGTAAAGATAAGGGGGTCGCAGAACAGATCAAGCCACAAGGGCACCCGCCCCCAGCAAGACAATTTCCATGCATTGTGGCACATAGTGGTTAAAGCAAGATATAGAGCCCATCATTCCCTGGCCACTGCCTCCCTGATAGGATTTTAGGAGGAATCCTCAGCTTATTTCTGATTTTACAAGGAATCCTCTGGCTTCCTCTTCCTTGGCCAGGATCACTCTCAAAGGACCTCACAGACCCCAAATCACCCTTAAGAACTGCCTCCACATCCCTGAGGATCTTCTAATTGTGAGACATCCTCTGTCTGGTGCCTTGGCCACACTGTTTCGGTTCCCCTGTGCCTTTGTCATGTGGCTCCCTTGTGCCTTTGTTGCACAGTTCCCCAGTGCCTAGTCACACGAGCACCTTAGCCATACAGTTGAAGTCACTGAGCCAGTTGATGCTTCTCAATACCCCCATGCTATGGCACACAGGCTAAGAATGGGTTCAAGTACATTTTGACCACCATCAGACCCATCCCTTGGCTGTAGTCCTTATGAATGAGAAAAAGGTTGACCCAGAAAACCTCAAGAAAAGAACATAAATAGAAGTCACTTTTTCATCCAGATGACCAGCTCCTCTAGTAAGATGTGGTGTGTACATATTTGTATTGAGTATGTTCTGTGTTCACTTACTTCTACAGTTGGAAAATTATCATCAGACTAGAATATTCATATTTTTAAATTTGAAATTCACTCAGGCTCACATAGATCTGAGAAACCAGGAAATTCTTTTCCAACTCTCTCATGGATCTTGACATTTTGCTGGCCCATAGGGGGAAGCTTGGAATTTCTTCCCCATATTTTTGCCTCTCTTTTCTCATAAGGATCCTCTGTGAACAGGCCAGTGACTGTGGTAGCAACTGAGGAACTCCAGCCAGGATTACTCTCCAGTATGTTCCAAAGTGCCACTGCTCACTGTGCCCCAGTAGCTGCTACCCGAACAGGTGAGGGTCTCTCCTTTTGACTTCTTTCTACCTAAGGATTAGGCCAAATAATATTGTGTGGGCGCAGGTCAGGCCTTTAAAAGCCACTAGAGTGCCCGCCACTTGAAGACTCCTATGTAAAGATAAGGGGGTCGCAGAACAGATCAAGCCACAAGGGCACCCGCCCCCAGCAAGACAATTTCCATGCATTGTGGCACATAGTGGTTAAAGCAAGATATAGAGCCCATCATTCCCTGGCCACTGCCTCCCTGATAGGATTTTAGGAGGAATCCTCAGCTTATTTCTGATTTTACAAGGAATCCTCTGGCTTCCTCTTCCTTGGCCAGGATCACTCTCAAAGGACCTCACAGACCCCAAATCACCCTTAAGAACTGCCTCCACATCCCTGAGGATCTTCTAATTGTGAGACATCCTCTGTCTGGTGCCTTGGCCACACTGTTTCGGTTCCCCTGTGCCTTTGTCATGTGGCTCCCTTGTGCCTTTGTTGCACAGTTCCCCAGTGCCTAGTCACACGAGCACCTTAGCCATACAGTTGAAGTCACTGAGCCAGTTGATGCTTCTCAATACCCCCATGCTATGGCACACAGGCTAAGAATGGGTTCAAGTACATTTTGACCACCATCAGACCCATCCCTTGGCTGTAGTCCTTATGAATGAGAAAAAGGTTGACCCAGAAAACCTCAAGAAAAGAACATAAATAGAAGTCACTTTTTCATCCAGATGACCAGCTCCTCTAGTAAGATGTGGTGTGTACATATTTGTATTGAGTATGTTCTGTGTTCACTTACTTCTACAGTTGGAAAATTATCATCAGACTAGAATATTCATATGAATTTGAATTTATGCTATGAAGTTGTCTTCCAACACTGGTATTCACTCAGGCTCACATAGATCTGAGAAACCAGGAATCAGGAGCAAGGTCATAGGAAGGCTGACAGGAAATATTGTCATAGGTCACTATTCCCATGGCCTGCCTAGGGCTACAAAAATACATTTATTTTAAGAGTATATTTTATTATAATTTTCTTGGCATTTGCAAGCCAAACTTAGTGTTCAAGAATCCTTTTCATGGAACCCAAGCAGTTCTTCAAGTACAAATACTTCTCCTGTCCAAAATGGACATGTTCTGTGTTTAAGAGGAAGCTAGTATACAGAGGGAAACTGCACTTTCTGAAAAAACACTTCTGCTTTGTAGGCCCAGAGACAATATTGGGTTAGTGCCTCCAGATGGCCAGGCCCTGAAGACCTGACTCACAAGGGGCAAAACACACAAGAAACTAGCGTGGCCCAGTGGAAAACAACTGCCACAGTGGCAGCAGCTATAGGACAAACATTCTCTTCCTGTGGTAAGCAGTACGGGAAACTGTTAGATAATCATGGAAAATTTCTACCTTGGAGATAGGAAATATATGAACACTTTACTTTCAATGCACTTTTCCCCCTAATAAGGGTATTATTAGGTAGATCTAAGTGTGAATTGAGATGCTCCTTAGTGAAATTCTACTCAAAATAAAGGGAGTGAGTGCTATTCTACCACTGTCTAAAGGTGCCTTCTTAAAATCTGCACTTAACTCTGAGGTGGCATTATTAAACTGATTTGGGCTTATAAGCACCATGCCTGACCCCACAGGCTATAGAGCACCTTAGCCATACAGTTGAAGTCACTGAGCCAGTTGATGCTTCTCAATACCCCCATGCTATGGCACACAGGCTAAGAATGGGTTCAAGTACATTTTGACCACCATCAGACCCATCCCTTGGCTGTAGTCCTTATGAATGAGAAAAAGGTTGACCCAGAAAACCTCAAGAAAAGAACATAAATAGAAGTCACTTTTTCATCCAGATGACCAGCTCCTCTAGTAAGATGTGGTGTGTACATATTTGTATTGAGTATGTTCTGTGTTCACTTACTTCTACAGTTGGAAAATTATCATCAGACTAGAATATTCATATGAATTTGAATTTATGCTATGAAGTTGTCTTCCAACACTGGTATTCACTCAGGCTCACATAGATCTGAGAAACCAGGAATCAGGAGCAAGGTCATAGGAAGGCTGACAGGAAATATTGTCATAGGTCACTATTCCCATGGCCTGCCTAGGGCTACAAAAATACATTTATTTTAAGAGTATATTTTATTATAATTTTCTTGGCATTTGCAAGCCAAACTTAGTGTTCAAGAATCCTTTTCATGGAACCCAAGCAGTTCTTCAAGTACAAATACTTCTCCTGTCCAAAATGGACATGTTCTGTGTTTAAGAGGAAGCTAGTATACAGAGGGAAACTGCACTTTCTGAAAAAACACTTCTGCTTTGTAGGCCCAGAGACAATATTGGGTTAGTGCCTCCAGATGGCCAGGCCCTGAAGACCTGACTCACAAGGGGCAAAACACACAAGAAACTAGCGTGGCCCAGTGGAAAACAACTGCCACAGTGGCAGCAGCTATAGGACAAACATTCTCTTCCTGTGGTAAGCAGTACGGGAAACTGTTAGATAATCATGGAAAATTTCTACCTTGGAGATAGGAAATATATGAACACTTTACTTTCAATGCACTTTTCCCCCTAATAAGGGTATTATTAGGTAGATCTAAGTGTGAATTGAGATGCTCCTTAGTGAAATTCTACTCAAAATAAAGGGAGTGAGTGCTATTCTACCACTGTCTAAAGGTGCCTTCTTAAAATCTGCACTTAACTCTGAGGTGGCATTATTAAACTGATTTGGGCTTATAAGCACCAAAGTACTAATGAAGCAACAAAAACAATGCACAGATTCACACAAACACACACACAAGTGATAATATTTCATGTAATGCCTCATCCCAACAGATTGGATGCATCTTATTTGATCAAATTGCCAACATTTGTTGGATCATAGAGAAAGCAAAAGAATTTCAGAAAAACATCTGCCTCTATTGACTACACCAAAATCTTTGACTGTGTGGATCATATCAAACTGTGAAAAGCTCTTAAAGAGATGGGAATACCAGACCATCTTTCCTGTCTTTGGAGAATCCTGTGTGCAGGTCAAAAAGCAACAGTTAGAACCCTGTATGAAACTGACTGGTTCAGGATTGAGAAAGAAGTAAAACAAAGCTGTTTATTGTCACTCTGTCTATTAAACTTATATGCAGAGTATATCATGCAAAATGCCAGGCTGGATGAGTTATAAGCTAGAATCAAGATAGGCAAGAGAAATATCAGCAACCTCATATATGCAAATGATATCACTCTAATGTCAGAAAGCAAAGAGGAACTAACAAGCTTTTTGATGAGGGTGAAGGAGGAGAGTGAAAAAAACTGACTTAAAACTCAATATTAAAAAATCTAAGATTACGGCATCTGGTCCCAGCACATAGAGGGGAAAAAGGTGAAAGAAGTGACAGATTTCCTACTCTTAAGCTCTAAAATCACTATGGATAGTGGATGACTGCAGCCATGAAATTAGAAGGCAATTCCTTATTGGCAGGAAAGCTATGACAAACCTAGAGAGTGTGTCAAAAACCAAAGGTCCATATTGTCAAAGCTATGATCTTTCTGGAAGTCATGTATGGATGTAAGAAAGTAAAGTGCAAGTCACTCAGTCGTGTCTGACTCTTTGCAACCCATGGACAAGCCATGGAATTCTCCAGGCAAGAATACTGGAGTGGGTAGCCTTTCCCTTCTTCAGGGATCTTCCCTACACAGGGTCTCCTGCATTGTCAGCAGATTCTTTACCAGCTGAGACACCAGGGAAACCCAAGAATACTGGAGTGGGTAGCGTATCCCTTCTCCAGGGGATCTTCCCAACCCAGAAATTGAGCCAGGGTTTCCAGCATTACAGGCAGTTCTTTACCAGCTGAAATACAAAGGAATCTTATGGACGTGAGAGCTGGACAATAAAGAAGACAGAGCACTGAAGAATTGATGCTTTTGAACTGTGGTGTTGGAGAAGACTCTTGAGAGTCCCTTGGAAAGCAAGGAGATCAAACGAGTCAATCAATCAGGTTGATTCAGGAACTCAGCCCTGAGCATTCATTGGAAGTACTGATGCTGAAGTTGAAGCTCCAATACTTTGGTCTCCTAATGCGAACAACAGAGTCATTGGAAAATACCCTGATTCTGGGAAAGATTGAAGGCAGAAGGAAAAGAGGGTGACAGAGGATGAGATGGTCGGATGACACCATCAGTTCAATGGACACGAGCTTGGGCAAATTCCAGGAGATGGTGAGGGACAGGGAGGCCTGGAATGCTGCAGTCCATGAGGCTGGAAAGAGTAGAACAAGCCTTGGTTATTAAACAACAACGTTACTCCTCATCACATTCCTCAGATTACAAATTGGTTGTGATTGTGCTTCCACCTTCATGTTGGCTTTTCTGCCTTTCATGAAACAATTTCTAGTTTAACTTGGATATTTCTATCTTAAGGTGGGCCACACTAATGAGTGGATTATTTTAATGACATTTACCTGGTGAGAGTTTGTAGACATGCCTTGGCCTTCTAATTATTTTCTTGCAAGTCTTCAGCTTATGAATCACTGTTGGTACTATCAAGTTAATGAAGTCTTTAATGTACAGTCATTCCTAAGAAAAGTGAGGTACTGAATGCTAACTTCCTAAAGCCACAAGATGCCAAAGCTTGTTTCTAATCCACTCATGTGTGAAACAAATTTGGGGCTCTTTCCAGTGCCTCACATGGCCTCCACCAATGTCCAAGCCCCCATTGCTCTGGGCATGTGTATGAAGGTTTCCTCTGCTGACCTATATTTTTTCCAGGCTGAGAGATGTTGGGATACTCGTAACTGCCCACAGCTCCTTTTAATTCAAAGGTAAGAAGCTTCAGTATGAATGCTTGAGAAAATTTCCAAGTGCCTGCTTATGAATATTAAACATTCTGTTACAGGATACATTTAACTTCTGCCATCATGTTGTGTCTCTACAGGCAAACTACTTTGTAGAGTGTCTTTATGTACCAAATTACTCTGCCATTGAACAGCTCTGTTATCTTGAGAAAGTCATTTAAACACCCTAAACTTTAATTTTTTCATCTGCAAATTCTCATAATAAAGGTCATCATATTAAGGGTTTTCTGAGTTTTAAATGAAATTGTATGGAGAAAAGTTTTGAAATGTCTATAGAAATACAAGTACTAGATACAGAAGTGATAGAATCTATGGTAATCTTTGTGGAAAACACTAAAATACTATTATTGCAAATACTTTTACACAAGTCATCTCATTGTATCTTTCTAATAGCTATGCTAGCTCCATCTTATAGGAAGCAAGAACTTGTTAAACCTAAATGACCTGCTCAAGACCAAGCTGATAAGTCTAGGAGATATTTGGCTTTCCTACAGTAGATACATATATGTATTATTATACTCATCTATAAAAATGAAACAATAATTACATGAGTCTGATAATGCTTCGGAAGTAAAAGTAAGTAATATGCAATACCCAGCAAGCTTGCCATGTAGTGATCAATAGCTTTTAGTCACTATCATTGCTATTATTATGGTTGTTGTCCAAACCTGATCCCAACATTTATCCTTAAAGTCCCTTCCCAGGCAGCATCCTAGAGACTCTTACTTCATCATTTACCTTTTCTCTCTTTTGTATTTTCCAAATTTTCCTCTCTAGTAGCTCTTTTCTCTCAGTAGATCATTGGTACTAATGAAGTCTTTAATGTACAGTCATTCCTAAGAAAAGTGAGGTACTGAATGCTAACTTCCTAAAGCCACAAGATGCCAAAGCTTGTTTCTAATCCACTCATGTGTGAAACAAATTTGGGGCTCTTTCCAGTGCCTCACATGGCCTCCACCAATGTCCAAGCCCCCATTGCTCTGGGCATGTGTATGAAGGTTTCCTCTGCTGACCTATATTTTTTCCAGGCTGAGAGATGTTGGGATACTCGTAACTGCCCACAGCTCCTTTTAATTCAAAGGTAAGAAGCTTCAGTATGAATGCTTGAGAAAATTTCCAAGTGCCTGCTTATGAATATTAAACATTCTGTTACAGGATACATTTAACTTCTGCCATCATGTTGTGTCTCTACAGGCAAACTACTTTGTAGAGTGTCTTTATGTACCAAATTACTCTGCCATTGAACAGCTCTGTTATCTTGAGAAAGTCATTTAAACACCCTAAACTTTAATTTTTTCATCTGCAAATTCTCATAATAAAGGTCATCATATTAAGGGTTTTCTGAGTTTTAAATGAAATTGTATGGAGAAAAGTTTTGAAATGTCTATAGAAATACAAGTACTAGATACAGAAGTGATAGAATCTATGGTAATCTTTGTGGAAAACACTAAAATACTATTATTGCAAATACTTTTACACAAGTCATCTCATTGTATCTTTCTAATAGCTATGCTAGCTCCATCTTATAGGAAGCAAGAACTTGTTAAACCTAAATGACCTGCTCAAGACCAAGCTGATAAGTCTAGGAGATATTTGGCTTTCCTACAGTAGATACATATATGTATTATTATACTCATCTATAAAAATGAAACAATAATTACATGAGTCTGATAATGCTTCGGAAGTAAAAGTAAGTAATATGCAATACCCAGCAAGCTTGCCATGTAGTGATCAATAGCTTTTAGTCACTATCATTGCTATTATTATGGTTGTTGTCCAAACCTGATCCCAACATTTATCCTTAAAGTCCCTTCCCAGGCAGCATCCTAGAGACTCTTACTTCATCATTTACCTTTTCTCTCTTTTGTATTTTCCAAATTTTCCTCTCTAGTAGCTCTTTTCTCTCAGTAGATCATTTCTCTCACAACTGAAGAAAATCTTCAACTACATTGATTCCTCACCCCAAGTCACATCCTACTTTTCCTTTGCTTTATATCGAGTTCCCTGAAAGCTATTCAGAACTTGCTATATCCACTTCCTTCCTTAATACAAAACTACTACAAGCTGGCCTTCTCTCTGTAGAAATATCTTTTCAAAAGTTACTTATAATGAACCAGGTATCAACCTAATAGGTGCTTTTTACTCCTTACTGTATTTGAACCCTCAGGAAGATTGATGCTGTAAAAAACGCCTTGCTTTTAGACATCTCCTTTCTCTTCCCTCTCTTCTTGGCTAACTTTATTCTTTCATAAATTTAAACCCCACTTTTCAGCATGAAATTCAGTACATGTTTGGTACTCAGTAAATATCTGTGGAATTAATAAAGAATAACCTTGATGATAACATATTGAGCAAAAATAAATTTCTTTTGCTGTTCAGTGGCTAAGTTGTGTCCAACTCTTTGCAACCCCATGAACTGCAGCATGCAGAATTCCCTGCTTTTCACTGTCTCTAGGAGTTTTCTCCTGTCCATTTAGTCAGTGATGACATCCAGCCGTCTTATCCTCTGTCATCTTCTTCTCTTTCAATCTTTCTCAGCATCAGTGTATTTTCCAATGGGTCAGCTGTTTGCATCAGGTGGCCAAAGTATTGGAGCTTCAGCTTCAGCATCAGTCCCTACAATGAATATTCAGTGTTAATTTCCTTCAGAATTGACTGGTTTGACCTCCTTGCTTGATTCTTGTAAATTAAAAAGCAAATTAGCTGGTGCCCAACTAACAATATCTGAAATTATTCAGATTTCATTTGCTTTCAAACTTCAGTAAGAAGAGACACATTACCACAGAACTAGCTCCTTTATTGTAAATTCTGTTTATCATCTTGCCTTATTTTCACTAGATCATAAAATTAAAGTGTTCATTTTTAAAAATCCTGAATGCTAAATATACCTATGGCGGATTCAGGTTGATGTGTAGCAGTAAACCACAAAAGTCTGTTAAAAAAAAAAAAAAGAAAAGTCCTGGATGCAGTTACAAATATTTGGATTTCATTAGGTGAAGCTTTGGTGTACCCATTTATAAAGCTAGTGCCTTAAAAGAGATAAAGGGCCATTTCAGGTTTCCCAGCTGGTGGTAAACTATGATAAGATGCACCTATTTAGGATACCTCAAATCCCTGATTAACATGCACAGGATTTGCAATTATAGCACAGTAAACATCTCATTGAAGATGTTGGGCACTGCTTTCCTCATCACAGTCTTTGTATATACAAGGACAACAGAATCAGATGTTAGGACAAAGACAGCCAGTCAGCTTTTCTGTGGCATATTACCATAGCCCTCCAAAGAGTAGAATCTGTATTTCTGGTCCGACTCTATTCAGAGAACTATAAATGGACTTGCTACATCTGCTTCACTTGTTGATTTATTCATTAATTTACTCATTCATGTTCTCACATATGCTTTGACATGGACAAGGCTGAATTTCATTTCTGACAGCAAAACCATCCAGTGGATACTGAAATAACATTTCTTTTGCTGTTCAGTGGCTAAGTTGTGTCCAACTCTTTGCAACCCCATGAACTGCAGCATGCAGAATTCCCTGCTTTTCACTGTCTCTAGGAGTTTTCTCCTGTCCATTTAGTCAGTGATGACATCCAGCCGTCTTATCCTCTGTCATCTTCTTCTCTTTCAATCTTTCTCAGCATCAGTGTATTTTCCAATGGGTCAGCTGTTTGCATCAGGTGGCCAAAGTATTGGAGCTTCAGCTTCAGCATCAGTCCCTACAATGAATATTCAGTGTTAATTTCCTTCAGAATTGACTGGTTTGACCTCCTTGCTTGATTCTTGTAAATTAAAAAGCAAATTAGCTGGTGCCCAACTAACAATATCTGAAATTATTCAGATTTCATTTGCTTTCAAACTTCAGTAAGAAGAGACACATTACCACAGAACTAGCTCCTTTATTGTAAATTCTGTTTATCATCTTGCCTTATTTTCACTAGATCATAAAATTAAAGTGTTCATTTTTAAAAATCCTGAATGCTAAATATACCTATGGCGGATTCAGGTTGATGTGTAGCAGTAAACCACAAAAGTCTGTTAAAAAAAAAAAAAAGAAAAGTCCTGGATGCAGTTACAAATATTTGGATTTCATTAGGTGAAGCTTTGGTGTACCCATTTATAAAGCTAGTGCCTTAAAAGAGATAAAGGGCCATTTCAGGTTTCCCAGCTGGTGGTAAACTATGATAAGATGCACCTATTTAGGATACCTCAAATCCCTGATTAACATGCACAGGATTTGCAATTATAGCACAGTAAACATCTCATTGAAGATGTTGGGCACTGCTTTCCTCATCACAGTCTTTGTATATACAAGGACAACAGAATCAGATGTTAGGACAAAGACAGCCAGTCAGCTTTTCTGTGGCATATTACCATAGCCCTCCAAAGAGTAGAATCTGTATTTCTGGTCCGACTCTATTCAGAGAACTATAAATGGACTTGCTACATCTGCTTCACTTGTTGATTTATTCATTAATTTACTCATTCATGTTCTCACATATGCTTTGAATGGACAAGGCTGAATCATTTTTGCAGTTACATAGATTGGTCCTAGTGAATTTAAATTACAGAATTTCCAAGGATGTCTACATGACAGCAAAACCATCCAGTGGATGAGCTGACTCCATTATGTCTGTCCTTTCCATTCTAAATGACACTACTCTAATTTATGTCCTTCTCACCTATCATCTAGACTAGTAGTGTAATCATATTGTGAGTAATGTCACAGATTGGTTTCCCTGGAAAACAGGCTCTGAGATGGAGTTTAGGATGCAGGATATTTATTAAGAATTGCTCTTGGGATCAATACCTGTGGTGGAGAAGAAAAGAAAGCAGGAATGGACAGAGAGAAAAGTCAAGCCACAGTCAGGTAAGAGGATAGCCTGGCCTCAGTCTGATCCCACAGGAAGCTCAGAAGCTAAGACAAATCTGAATTGTCCCAAGTTGGAACAAGGTATGCAAGCCTTTATGTGCATGCATGCTAAGTCACTTCATTCATGTTTGACTCTTTGCAATCCTATGGACTGTAGCCCACCAGGCTCTTTTGTCCATGGGATTCTCCAGGCAAGAATACTGGAGTGGGGTGCCATCTCCTCCTCAAAGTGATCTCCTTAACCGAGTGATTGAACCCAGGTCTTTTGCATCTCTTGAATTGACAGGCAGGTTGTTCACAATTTCAGGTTCTTCACCATTTGTGCCACCTGAGAAGCCCTGAAAGCCTCTATAGTCTTGCATTAGGTAGTCACTAGATGTGAGTTTCTCCTGCCAGAAGCCTGACTTTGGACAAAGTAGCTGAGCTGATCAATGCTAAGCCGGACAATTGAAGGCCTCCTGTGACCAGCACTCCAAGCAGCAGCGACCTCCCCTGCCACTTTGGGGCACATCCCATTGTTCATCACAACTGGCTTCTCCCACTTCACCTTCTCCCTTCTATAATTCATCACATATATTATCCCCAAGTCCCCAGATTACTCACCCGACAAGCCAGGCTTCGTCATGATACTCCACTGATCAAAAATGTTCCTGGCCTTCTATCTGGCTAACAAATACAATAAACTTTAATTTGGCTAGTTCTCCTTGATTTCCCCCAAAATCATCGCTCTGAGTTTTACCCACAGTACTCATATGTGAATCCTCACTTCAGCCAATCACTAACCCAAAGCCATTGCAGGCCTCTGCTGTGGAAAGATGAAGCATGTGTGAGTGTAGGAATAGTGGAAGACAATCTGGAAAAGCATTTTCATGAAAGATCAGTTTTTACATCCCACTCCCATTCTTTTTTTTTTTTTTTCTAGTGTTTCCTATCTGAACGTCTTTTTCCCCAATTTCTGAATGCATAAATCTTATTGTTCTTCAAGCCTAGTTCATTCCACTATTTCTTCCAGACAATTCCTCATGTAGGGAATGCACAAGTGACTTTTATGAACCATAAAGTTCAATATTAAACTTTATGTGATTTGATGTGTGCTACAGTGTGCCTTTCCCTCACCCTCAAAACTTCTGACTGCCTTGGGTAGGTGATGCTTCAAAGACATTAGAGATGGGGGGTCTTTGTTCCAAGTCTTGGACATCTCAGAGAAGGGACTGAATGGCTGCAGAAAGCTCTATGAAAAATAAAATAAAATAAATAAATAAATAAATAAAAACAGGGGAAAAAAGAATTGAATAAGACCAAGGGCTTTTCAAAACATAGATGTGGAATGGGACCATAAAAATTTTAAACTCTGACAAATTGCATATGTTCGACAAGAGACACTACTCCCTCAATATGAAGAATGAGAACTTGTAACCATTTAAATTTTAACATTTAAATTTAACAAAGCCCATGAATTCAGAAAATCTGGGCACTATATATGGCATTTAGATTTCAGTTTAATATGTAAAATGTACAGGCTGGATTAGATGGTTTCCAAGGTTCCTTCAGGAACTATTAATACAATTGTAGGACATAGGTAACACTTTGTATTTTCACAGTCACTTTGTTGATGTCCATGTTTGTGAGCTCTTTGAGGGCACAGGTTTGGCCTTGTCCATCTCTATCACTGAAAAAAACTGTGTCTTAACAGATAGATGACACTTAATGAATGTTCAGTAAATGTTAACTGAAAGCAATCCTTCATCACAAGTCAGTTAACCATGAAAAAAAAATCAGCTGAGGATACTATCTCAGATGATGAACTTAATTTGAGACAGAAAATATTTCCAGTGAGTAACCTTTAAAGACATGGATATCTCAGCATGTGCCCTTTTTATTTTCTTAACCTCTTGGCAGTTGTCAACTGAAAGGGCCAAACATTAGAGCATAGAGTTATATACTCATATTCAGTAAAATCCCCAGAGTTTGGAGTGTGGTTTCATTAATTTTTTTTTTTGGTGGGGAGGAGCATAGTCCTAATTAAATGGCATAATGAATGTGAAGAAGTTATCCCAATGTATGGTAAACTTTTGCTAAGTCCTAGCTATTATTTGTTATTTCTATGATATTTGTGTCCAGGGGGCTGACCTAAAATATATGTTTTAATATATATTTCAAACACAAAAACCCAAATTATAAGATATATTAAAGTGGAACTACTCATGCAAAGGGGGTTGCAGAGGATGCTTGAAGTCTTATATGCTCAGCTCCTCTATCATTTATACAGCTTAGGGCCCTACCTGTTTCCAATTAATATAGCTGAAAAAAAGTCAGTATCTTATTGGACACTCTCTGAAGTCCCTCATGGTTCTGATTTCATGATTCTGTGATTCAAATCTCCAATAAAATTTGAGAAATTTGCAGCCCAAGGCCACAGGCTAGGTAACTCCCATCTTTAAAAAGGCTGGATGTTCCACAAGGCTGCCAGGCTGCTGGCACATTCTCCAAAAAATTCAATAGAGATCAAAATTATTTTAAGACTGAGGAAAGCAGCTCATGTTTTTAAGATGGTCCATATTCAAGCATCCTTTTTGCTGTTTTACAGTAAACAGATGTGATCAATCAGGGTCTTGGGATATAGAACACCCAAAGAGGAAAGCAAAGAACTTTAATGATTTAACAAATTATGGGTAAGTTCTGGAACTACCCAGAAGTGAAGAAACATGAGACTAGAAATCACAGGAAGATTCTACCCTCCTTCAGTTGAAGGGGTAAGGATAGGTAGCTTTTAAGAGAACTCAACAACATTTACAGTGTGCGGGAGAGGTGTTCTGTGACTGTAACTATGGCCTTAGGCAAAGGAATGCAGCCAATATTCCGTTCAGTTCAATCCCTCAAACATGTCTGACTCTGCAACCCCCAGGAATGCAGTACACTGGAGTTATCTGGCCGTCACCATCTCCTGGAGCTTACTCAAACTCTTATCCATTGACTCAGTGATGCCATCCAACCATTTCACCTTTGGTTGTCTCCTTCTGTTTGCCTTCTGGTTTTCCCAACATCTGATTCTTTTCCAATGAGTCATCTCTTTGTATCAGGTGGCCAAAATATTGGAGCTTCAACTTCAGCATCATTCCTTCCAATGAATATTCAGGGTTGATTTAGGAGCATAGTCCTAATTAAATGGCATAATGAATGTGAAGAAGTTATCCCAATGTATGGTAAATTTTGACTCTATTTGTTATTTCTATGATATTTGTGTCCAGGGGGCTGACCTAAAATATATGTTTTAATATATATTTCAAACACAAAAACCCAAATTATAAGATATATTAAAGTGGAACTACTCATGCAAAGGGGGTTGCAGAGGATGCTTGAAGTCTTATATGCTCAGCTCCTCTATCATTTATACAGCTTAGGGCCCTACCTGTTTCCAATTAATATAGCTGAAAAAAAGTCAGTATCTTATTGGACACTCTCTGAAGTCCCTCATGGTTCTGATTTCATGATTCTGTGATTCAAATCTCCAATAAAATTTGAGAAATTTGCAGCCCAAGGCCACAGGCTAGGTAACTCCCATCTTTAAAAAGGCTGGATGTTCCACAAGGCTGCCAGGCTGCTGGCACATTCTCCAAAAAATTCAATAGAGATCAAAATTATTTTAAGACTGAGGAAAGCAGCTCATGTTTTTAAGATGGTCCATATTCAAGCATCCTTTTTGCTGTTTTACAGTAAACAGATGTGATCAATCAGGGTCTTGGGATATAGAACACCCAAAGAGGAAAGCAAAGAACTTTAATGATTTAACAAATTATGGGTAAGTTCTGGAACTACCCAGAAGTGAAGAAACATGAGACTAGAAATCACAGGAAGATTCTACCCTCCTTCAGTTGAAGGGGTAAGGATAGGTAGCTTTTAAGAGAACTCAACAACATTTACAGTGTGCGGGAGAGGTGTTCTGTGACTGTAACTATGGCCTTAGGCAAAGGAATGCAGCCAATATTCCGTTCAGTTCAATCCCTCAAACATGTCTGACTCTGCAACCCCCAGGAATGCAGTACACTGGAGTTATCTGGCCGTCACCATCTCCTGGAGCTTACTCAAACTCTTATCCATTGACTCAGTGATGCCATCCAACCATTTCACCTTTGGTTGTCTCCTTCTGTTTGCCTTCTGGTTTTCCCAACATCTGATTCTTTTCCAATGAGTCATCTCTTTGTATCAGGTGGCCAAAATATTGGAGCTTCAACTTCAGCATCATTCCTTCCAATGAATATTCAGGGTTGATTTCCTTTAGGATTGACTGGTTTGATCTCCTTGTAGTCCAAGGGATTCTCAAGAACTTTCTCCAACACTACAGTTCAAAAGCATCAATTCTTCAGTGCTCAGCCTTCTTCATGGTTCAGCTCTCACATCCATATATGTCTCCTGGGAATACCATAGCTTTGACTATACAGACTTTTATCATAAAAGTGATGTATCTGCTTTTGAATACGCTGTCTAGGCTTGTCATAGCTTTTATTCCAAGGAGCAAGTGTTGCTTAATTTCATGGCTGCAGTCACCATCTGTAGTAATTTTGAAGCCCAAGAATATAAAGTCTGTCAGTGTCTCCACTGTTTGCCCATCTATTTGTCATGAAGTGATGCGACTAGATGCCACGATCTTTCTTTTTTGGGGGGAAGTATATCTGTTTTACAATGCTGCATTAGCTTCAGGTGTACAGCGAAGCTATTGCTATACATTTTTACAGGGTTTTCTGATCTTTCTTTTTTGAATGTTGAGTTTTCAGCCAGCTTTTTTCACTCTCCTCTTTTACCTTCATCAAGATACTCTTTCTTCTTCACTTTCTGCCATGAGGGTGGTGTCATCTGTATACCTGATGTTACTGATATTTCTCCCTGCACTCTTGATTCCAGCTTGTGCTTCATCCAGCCCTGCATTTCACATGATGTAGTCTGCATATAAATTAAATAAGTAGGTTGATAATATACAGTCTTGACATATTCCTTTCCCAATTTGGAACCATTCTTTTGTTCCATGTCCAGTTCTAACTTTCTTCCTGACCTGCTATTAACCAGGTTTGGTATTCCCATCTTTTCATAATTTTCACATCCCTCAAACATGTCTGACTCTGCAACCCCCAGGAATGCAGTACACTGGAGTTATCTGGCCGTCACCATCTCCTGGAGCTTACTCAAACTCTTATCCATTGACTCAGTGATGCCATCCAACCATTTCACCTTTGGTTGTCTCCTTCTGTTTGCCTTCTGGTTTTCCCAACATCTGATTCTTTTCCAATGAGTCATCTCTTTGTATCAGGTGGCCAAAATATTGGAGCTTCAACTTCAGCATCATTCCTTCCAATGAATATTCAGGGTTGATTTCCTTTAGGATTGACTGGTTTGATCTCCTTGTAGTCCAAGGGATTCTCAAGAACTTTCTCCAACACTACAGTTCAAAAGCATCAATTCTTCAGTGCTCAGCCTTCTTCATGGTTCAGCTCTCACATCCATATATGTCTCCTGGGAATACCATAGCTTTGACTATACAGACTTTTATCATAAAAGTGATGTATCTGCTTTTGAATACGCTGTCTAGGCTTGTCATAGCTTTTATTCCAAGGAGCAAGTGTTGCTTAATTTCATGGCTGCAGTCACCATCTGTAGTAATTTTGAAGCCCAAGAATATAAAGTCTGTCAGTGTCTCCACTGTTTGCCCATCTATTTGTCATGAAGTGATGCGACTAGATGCCACGATCTTTCTTTTTTGGGGGGAAGTATATCTGTTTTACAATGCTGCATTAGCTTCAGGTGTACAGCGAAGCTATTGCTATACATTTTTACAGGGTTTTCTGATCTTTCTTTTTTGAATGTTGAGTTTTCAGCCAGCTTTTTTCACTCTCCTCTTTTACCTTCATCAAGATACTCTTTCTTCTTCACTTTCTGCCATGAGGGTGGTGTCATCTGTATACCTGATGTTACTGATATTTCTCCCTGCACTCTTGATTCCAGCTTGTGCTTCATCCAGCCCTGCATTTCACATGATGTAGTCTGCATATAAATTAAATAAGTAGGTTGATAATATACAGTCTTGACATATTCCTTTCCCAATTTGGAACCATTCTTTTGTTCCATGTCCAGTTCTAACTGTTGCTTCCTGACCTGCATACAGGTTTCACAGGAGGCAGCTATGGTAAGTATGGTATTCCCATCTTTTTCATAATTTTCCACAATTTCTTTTGATCCACAAAGTCAAAGGTCTTAGCATAGTCAATGAAGCAGAAGTAGATGTTTTTCTGGAATTCCATTGCTTTTTCTATGATCCAGTAGATGTTGGCAATTTGATCTCTGGTTCCTGTGCCTTTCTTAAAGATAGTTGTACATCTGGAAATTCTCGGTTCACATATTGTTGAAGCCTAGGTTGGAGGATTTTAAGCATTACTTTCCTACCTTGTGAAATGACTGCAATGGTGCAATAGTTCAAACATTTTTTTGTCATTGCCCTTCTTTGATATTGGAATGAAAACTGAGATTTGCAGTCCTGATGCCACTGTTGAATTTTCCAAATTGTCTGGCATATTGAGTGCAGCACTTTGACAGCATCCTCTTTTAATATTTGAAATAGCTCAGCAGAAATTCCATCACCTCCACTAGCTTTGTTGATAGTAATGCTTCTGAGGGATAACAGGACTTTGCACTCTAAGATATTTGGCTCTAGGTGAGTGATCACATCATTATGGTCATCGGCTCATTAAAATCTTTTTTTGTGTGTGTAATTCTTCTGTGTATTCTTTCCACCTCTTAATATTTTCTGCTTCTGTTAGGTTCATATTGTTTCTGTCCTTTAGTGTGCCTATCTTTTCATGAAATGTTCCCTTGGTATCTTTAATTTTCTTGTAGAGATCTTTAGTCACTGTAACACCCCCAAAATAAATAAATATGCCTGTATCACTCTATTCCCAATTAGTAATATCTTCCCAATGAAAGTCATCTGCAAAACCCAACTAAAATCTAGAGAGTGAAAGAATACGAGAGATACAATTAAAGCAGTCAGTCTCCTAAGGCACAGAGCCTAGTGGCAAAGGTGAAGGGCAGACTTGGGAAAGCAAACAGAAATAGCCACAACATTGGTGGTGATGGTTTACTCACTAAGTAATTTACAACTCTTGTGACCCCATGGACTGTAGACTTGCAGGCACCTCTGTCCGTGGGATTTCTCAGGCAAGAATACTGGAGTGGGTTGTCATATCCTTCTCCAGGGTATCTTTCCAATTCAAGGATCAAACCCACATCTCTTACATTGCACACAAATTCTTTACATTAGGAAAACTCATCCAGAATTTCTTTTGATCCACAAAGTCAAAGGTCTTAGCATAGTGCAGAAGTAGATGTTTTTCTGGAATTCCATTGCTTTTTCTATGATCCAGTAGATGTTGGCAATTTGATCTCTGGTTCCTGTGCCTTTCTTAAAGATAGTTGTACATCTGGAAATTCTCGGTTCACATATTGTTGAAGCCTAGGTTGGAGGATTTTAAGCATTACTTTCCTACCTTGTGAAATGACTGCAATGGTGCAATAGTTCAAACATTTTTTTGTCATTGCCCTTCTTTGATATTGGAATGAAAACTGAGATTTGCAGTCCTGATGCCACTGTTGAATTTTCCAAATTGTCTGGCATATTGAGTGCAGCACTTTGACAGCATCCTCTTTTAATATTTGAAATAGCTCAGCAGAAATTCCATCACCTCCACTAGCTTTGTTGATAGTAATGCTTCTGAGGGATAACAGGACTTTGCACTCTAAGATATTTGGCTCTAGGTGAGTGATCACATCATTATGGTCATCGGCTCATTAAAATCTTTTTGTGTGTGTAATTCTTCTGTGTATTCTTTCCACCTCTTAATATTTTCTGCTTCTGTTAGGTTCATATTGTTTCTGTCCTTTAGTGTGCCTATCTTTTCATGAAATGTTCCCTTGGTATCTTTAATTTTCTTGTAGAGATCTTTAGTCACTGTAACACCCCCAAAATAAATAAATATGCCTGTATCACTCTATTCCCAATTAGTAATATCTTCCCAATGAAAGTCATCTGCAAAACCCAACTAAAATCTAGAGAGTGAAAGAATACGAGAGATACAATTAAAGCAGTCAGTCTCCTAAGGCACAGAGCCTAGTGGCAAAGGTGAAGGGCAGACTTGGGAAAGCAAACAGAAATAGCCACAACATTGGTGGTGATGGTTTACTCACTAAGTAATTTACAACTCTTGTGACCCCATGGACTGTAGACTTGCAGGCACCTCTGTCCGTGGGATTTCTCAGGCAAGAATACTGGAGTGGGTTGTCATATCCTTCTCCAGGGTATCTTTCCAATTCAAGGATCAAACCCACATCTCTTACATTGCACACAAATTCTTTATTGCTAAGTCACTAGGAAAACTCATCCAGAATGTTAGTTAACCTTATATTTATGCCATATCTTAAGACAGTAGGTGTGTATTAAGCACATAATACTAGACAAATGCAGAAAGACTAGAAGAAAAGGCACCAGTAAAAATGCAACAGGAAGTCATTATCTTGAATTGTAAAAGGGATTATGAGGAAAATCAGAGAGAAAACAATTGTGCGAACAATATTATGAGGCTTAAAAGAGGACACATGTGATGAAGATAGGGAATAAAGTGGATAATAATACATGCTTAGTTGGACCAAAGGTCCGTCAATCTGTGGATGCCATTACTAAAAGCAGAATCAAATGATAATTGGGGAAAATGTCATCATGTTTCTTTATTATATCATCTTAACTCTCCATGAGGAGTGTTCAAGATCTTGAATTCTGGTGTGACTCTAAGAATTAAAAAGGAGGGGTTCAGTATGAGAGAGACAGAGAGAAGTAAAATAATAGAATTTGGAAGCCATAAAAGGAAAAATGCAAAAAGTACAAATAATAGTTTATAAATATGTTCCATTTTTACCACTGAGATAACATTTGTGTAACTTATTTAGGATTTTAAGCTGTTTATCGTGTGGAACCAGAAAGGTTCCAACCTTCCAGAAAGGTCATCTTGCTGTTATAGGTTTTTATAACTGCAGGTCACAGTATGATGTCGTCTATTTTCTGTTGTTTGTAGGGTAAAATCATGGCTTCCTTCCTCCTTCAGATAAAAATAGTTTAAAATTTTAGCTCAAAATTCTGAATATAAATGACGTTTTTAAGCATATGTCTTTACTTTAAAGCAATATGCAGCATACAGAGATGCATGTGCTTCTAAAGGAAAAACGTATTACAACCTTTGTTGAACATACTTTTTGTTTAGTAAACACTTTCTTTTTCCTCAAATTCAATGCATAGTTCTCTTTTTTATTTAGTCTATTAATGAATTATAATTTACATACAATTGTTAATCGTATAGGTCATTGAAATTTTCTCATGTAGACATTCATGTAACCACCACTCCAACTGAAAAAATTCATACAGAACACATTTGTCATTCTTTATGTACCCTCTCAATCAATTGTAACATAAATTTTGTCTAAATGGTATGAATATAACAGAAGCAGAAGAGATTACGAAGAGGTTGCAGGTATACACAGAAGAACTATACAAAAAAGATCTTAATGAGTCGGATGACCATGATAGTGTGGTCACTAGCCTAAAGCCAGACATCCTGGAGTGTAAAGTCAAATGGGCCTTAGGAAGCATTGCTGCAAGCAAAGATAGTGTAGGTGATGGAAGTTCAGTTGAGCTACTTCAAATCCCCAAAGATGATGCTGTCAAAGTGTTGCACTGAATATGCCAGAAAATCTGGAAAATTCAGCTGTGGCCACAGGACTGCAAAATCTCAGTTTTCATTCTAATCTCAGAGAAGGGCAATAACAAAGAATGTCCAAAGTACTGCACAATTGCACTTATTTCATATGCTAGCAAGATAATGCTCAAAATTCTTCAAGCTAGGCTTCAACAGTATGTGAACTGAGAATTTCCAGATGTACAGCTATATTTAAGAAGGGCACGGGAACCAGAGATCAAATTGCCCACATCTGCTGGATCATAGAAAAAGCAGGGGAATTCCAAAATTCTGCTTCTGCTTCATTGACTATGTTAAAACCTTTGACTCTGTGGATCAAAAAAATAACTGAAAAATTTTGAAGGAGATGGGAATACCAGACCACCTTACCTGCCTCTTGAGAAACCTGTATGCAGGTCAGGAAGCAACAGTTAGAATGGGACATGGAACAAAGGAATGGTTCCAAATCGGGAAAGGAATATGTCAAGACTGTATGTCAAGACGGAAGACAACATCCTAATGGGTAGAAAGTGAAGAAGAACTAAAGAGTCTCTTGATGAAGGTGAAAAAGGAGAATGAAAAAGCTGGCTTAAAACTCAACATTCAAAAAATGAAGATCATGGCATCAGGTCCCGTCATTTCATGGCAAATAGTTGGAGAAAAATCGAAACAGTGACAAACTTTATTTTCTTGGGCTCCAACATCACTGCAACCATGAAACTGAAAGATGCTTGCTCCTTGGAAAAAAGCTATGATAAGCCTAGGCAGGGTATTAAAAAGCAGAGACATTATTTTGCCAATAAAGGTTGATGTTTCCAGTAGTCATGTATAAATGTGAGAGTTGGACCATGAAGAAGACTGAGCACCGAAGAACTGATGCTTTGGAACTGTAATATTGGAGAAGGCTCTTGAGAATACCTTGGACTGCAAAGAGATCAAACCAGTCAATCCTAAAGGAAATCAACCCTAAATATTCATTGGAGGGACTGATGCTGAAGCTCCATTACTTTAGTCACGTGATGAGAAGAGCCAACTCATTGGTAGAGATCCTGATGCTAGGAATTATTGAGGGGAGGAAGAGAAAGAGGCGACAGAAGATGAGATGGTTGGATGGCATCACTGACTTAATGGACATGAGTTTGCAACTCAGGGAAATAGTTAAGGACAGGGAAGCCTGGTGGTGTTCTTCAGTTCATGGGGTCGCAAAGAGTTGGACATCACTGAGTGACTGAATAACAAAAAAACCTCATGTAAAAGAAATTATATTGTATGTAATCTTTATACTTCTCTCATTCAACCAAATGTTTTAATATTTTCCTATGATGTGGCATATATCACCAATTTATAATGTATTCAAACCATTATCCAGTCTCCATTTGGACTGAAGTTTAACAAAAAAAATTTCTCTGTTCTAAATGCTTGGAAATACAGTTGGTATTGTCAGCCATTTAAATTTTAGTCCTTTGGACTCACACTGTTGGTGGAAATGCAAACTGGTATGAACAATGGAGAAAACTGTAGAGCTTCCTTGAAAACACTGGAAATAAAGCTGCAATATGACCCAGAAGTCCCATTACTGGGTGTATACCCTACATAAATCTGAATTGAAATTGTAGCACTTGAAATCCAATTGCAGAATTGAAATTTCAGTTGCATAATTAAAATCCAATGTTCATTGCAACACTATTAACGATAGCTAAGTCAGGGAAGCAACCTAGATGTTCATCAGCAGATGAATGGATAAGGAAGATGTGGTACATATACACAATGGACTATTACTCAGCCATAAAAAGGAACACAGTTCCTTTTTTGTTGTTGTTAAATTTTTTTTTTTTGGTCACTTCTATTGGTTTTTCATTTATTTAACTTTGTTCTTTGGCCTGTGTGGGCCTCCCATCGCAGTGACCTCTTGCTGCAGAGCACTGGCTCTGGGCGCAAGCACTCCAGAGCTCCGGCTCCACAGCCGGACACAGCGGTCCAGCCACTCCGTGGCATGTGAGATCTTCCCCGGCCAGGGATCGAACTGGTACCCTTGCACTGCAAGGCAGTGTCCTTACCCACTGGACCACCAGGGAAGCCCAGGAACACAGTTCCTTTTAATGAGGTGGATGAACTTATACAGAGTGAAGTAAGTCAGAAAGAGTAAGACAAACACTGTATATTAACACTATATACAGAATTTAGAAAGACATTACTGACAATCCTACATGCAGGACAGCAAAGGAGACACAAATATAAAGAACAGACTTTTGGACTCAGTGGGAGTAGATGGGATAATTTGACAGAATAGCAAACCTCATGTAAAAGAAATTATATTGTATGTAATCTTTATACTTCTCTCATTCAACCAAATGTTTTAATATTTTCCTATGATGTGGCATATATCACCAATTTATAATGTATTCAAACCATTATCCAGTCTCCATTTGGACTGAAGTTTAACAAAAAATTACTCTGTTCTAAATGCTTGGAAATACAGTTGGTATTGTCAGCCATTTAAATTTTAGTCCTTTGGACTCACACTGTTGGTGGAAATGCAAACTGGTATGAACAATGGAGAAAACTGTAGAGCTTCCTTGAAAACACTGGAAATAAAGCTGCAATATGACCCAGAAGTCCCATTACTGGGTGTATACCCTACATAAATCTGAATTGAAATTGTAGCACTTGAAATCCAATTGCAGAATTGAAATTTCAGTTGCATAATTAAAATCCAATGTTCATTGCAACACTATTAACGATAGCTAAGTCAGGGAAGCAACCTAGATGTTCATCAGCAGATGAATGGATAAGGAAGATGTGGTACATATACACAATGGACTATTACTCAGCCATAAAAAGGAACACAGTTCCTTTTTTGTTGTTGTTAAATTTTTTTTTTTTGGTCACTTCTATTGGTTTTTCATTTATTTAACTTTGTTCTTTGGCCTGTGTGGGCCTCCCATCGCAGTGACCTCTTGCTGCAGAGCACTGGCTCTGGGCGCAAGCACTCCAGAGCTCCGGCTCCACAGCCGGACACAGCGGTCCAGCCACTCCGTGGCATGTGAGATCTTCCCCGGCCAGGGATCGAACTGGTACCCCTTGCACTGCAAGGCAGTGTCCTTACCCACTGGACCACCAGGGAAGCCCAGGAACACAGTTCCTTTTAATGAGGTGGATGAACTTATACAGAGTGAAGTAAGTCAGAAAGAGTAAGACAAACACTGTATATTAACACTATATACAGAATTTAGAAAGACATTACTGACAATCCTACATGCAGGACAGCAAAGGAGACACAAATATAAAGAACAGACTTTTGGACTCAGTGGGAGTAGATGGGATAATTTGACAGAATAGCACTGAAAATAGCATCTATTTTACATTACCATATACAAAATAGATTACCAGTGTGAGCTTGATGAATGAAGCAGGGAACCCAAAGCCAGTGCTCTGGGACAACCCAGAAGGATAGGGTGGGGAGGAAGATGGGGAGGGATTTCAGGATGCAGGGGACACATGTATATGTGTGGCTGATTCATGCTAATGTATGGCAGAAACCATCACAATACTGTAATTATCCTCCAATAAAAGTAAAGTGATCAATTTTTAAAAGTAAAAATTAATTTTAGTCCTTTAGGAGGATGTGTGCTGGTATATCATGGTTTCAGTTGCATTTTGCTAATGATGAATTATGCTGACCATCTTTTTACATACTTATCTGCTTTTTGGATATTTTATTTTCATTGTGTTTTAACAACAACAAAAAAACTAGTGTTATCTTTATTTTTCTTTATATTATCTTGATATAAGACCTTGTCAATTGATGAATTATGAATATCTTCCACTGGCATATGACTTGTCTTTTCACTTTCTTAATCAGGTCTTCTGATGAGCAGATTCTTAATTTTGATAGTGCATAATTATTATTTTTTCTCTTATAGCTAGTGTTTTGACTTTCTGCTTAGGAAATCTTTATATTCCCCAAGTCTTCAAGCTATTCTCTTGTTTTGTTCAAGAACTTGAACAGTTTTAGTTTTAGTTGTCACATTTAGGTCTCTGTCTCCGTGTAAAATAAATTTTTATATCAAGCGTAAGTTATAGGGTAAAGAGTTACTTTTTCCATAAGAATTTGCCGGTTTTCCAGTTCCATTAATTGACAAAACATTCATTGTGTTTTAATTACATTAAAATCTTTTGAAAAAGCAAAACATTTCAATGTGTACCTTTATAATAACTAGTGAGTGGATATTGACAGAATAAGGCCCAACTTTTAGGTGATACAGAGTGAAGTAAGTCAGAAAGAGTAAGACAAACACTGTATATTAACACTATATACAGAATTTAGAAAGACATTACTGACAATCCTACATGCAGGACAGCAAAGGAGACACAAATATAAAGAACAGACTTTTGGACTCAGTGGGAGTAGATGGGATAATTTGACAGAATAGCACTGAAAATAGCATCTATTTTACATTACCATATACAAAATAGATTACCAGTGTGAGCTTGATGAATGAAGCAGGGAACCCAAAGCCAGTGCTCTGGGACAACCCAGAAGGATAGGGTGGGGAGGAAGATGGGGAGGGATTTCAGGATGCAGGGGACACATGTATATGTGTGGCTGATTCATGCTAATGTATGGCAGAAACCATCACAATACTGTAATTATCCTCCAATAAAAGTAAAGTGATCAATTTTTAAAAGTAAAAATTAATTTTAGTCCTTTAGGAGGATGTGTGCTGGTATATCATGGTTTCAGTTGCATTTTGCTAATGATGAATTATGCTGACCATCTTTTTACATACTTATCTGCTTTTTGGATATTTTATTTTCATTGTGTTTTAACAACAACAAAAAAACTAGTGTTATCTTTATTTTTCTTTATATTATCTTGATATAAGACCTTGTCAATTGATGAATTATGAATATCTTCCACTGGCATATGACTTGTCTTTTCACTTTCTTAATCAGGTCTTCTGATGAGCAGATTCTTAATTTTGATAGTGCATAATTATTATTTTTTCTCTTATAGCTAGTGTTTTGACTTTCTGCTTAGGAAATCTTTATATTCCCCAAGTCTTCAAGCTATTCTCTTGTTTTGTTCAAGAACTTGAACAGTTTTAGTTTTAGTTGTCACATTTAGGTCTCTGTCTCCGTGTAAAATAAATTTTTATATCAAGCGTAAGTTATAGGGTAAAGAGTTACTTTTTCCATAAGAATTTGCCGGTTTTCCAGTTCCATTAATTGACAAAACATTCATTGTGTTTTAATTACATTAAAATCTTTTTGAAATTAACTGTCTGTATTCTTGTGACTATATTTCTGTTTATCTGTCCTTGCATGAATGTGATACTATCCTAATTAATAAATCCTGAAATTAATTTTATTCAAGAAGCATTGATTAAGTGCCTAGTATTTGTTACAAGAAACTAGTGTAAGCCACTGAGCCCTTATAAGAGCAGAGAAAACAAGAGGCACAGGGCCTATAACCTGTGATCTGCATGAAAACACTCCTACCATGCATATTCATTACACAAATATATATGAACTGTCAAACCACGTTCCAGATTTTGGTCTAAACTTTGTGAATGTTTAGATTGGCCCTTCCATCTTAGGATAAAAGTAGACATATGCAAGTACGTATTCTATGAAGTAAATGAATAAGCAACATTTTCAGATAATGTAAAATTCTAGGCTCAAGAATGGTAGACCATAATTTTAGACAGAGTGATTCAGGATGCATGTAAAAACTGAACCAGGTTATACATTGCTTAACTCCAATACCATTGCACAAAACACAATGTGAATAATGACCCCCTGAGCTGTACTATATAGCCCTGACTGGTCAGGGAAGAACATTTTTGATAAGATGACATTTGAGTGGAGTCCTGAATAACAAGAAGGTATCATCTGTATGACCCTCTTGAGTAGGAGTGTTCCAGGCAGAAAGAACAAAGGATTCCAAGGTAGGTAGGAGTGTGCTGTGTTTGAGAACAGAAGGATGGTCATGATGGCTGGAACTTAGTAAAAGTTGAAGATGGTATTAGGTGAGATTGGATGGCAAGCAGTGGCCAGATCATGTTAGGCCTTGTTGATTATCACAAGGAGCTTGAGTTTTATTCTAAATGCCCCGAGGTGCCTTTAAAAGGCTTTAATTAGATAGGTGATCTCATCCAATCCAGGATTTGAAAAGATTGGCTGCTCTGCAGAAGAAGGCCTGTAGAGAATTCTACTTTGGTATATGGAAGACTGCCAGACTAATCTTAAAGGTAAGAATGGCTAACAAAGGTGGATACATAATAGGTACTTATTCAGTACCTATTAAGCTGACACTAGCTTAGAAGGTCGATTTCTTTGAAAGAACAAATAGAATATACATGTCCTTTATTAATATTTAATACTAGAATAAGGTGTGTGAGTTCAAAATATGTATGTATTCAAAATATTCTTCTTCAATTTGTTAATTTTCTGAGTGTTTTTACAGCTTCTGTTTCTAAACACATAGGTGATTTTTTTTTTTAAATATTTATTTATTTATTTTATTTTTGGGCGGGGGTCGGGTTGGGGAGGGAGGAGAGTGGGCGGGCCACTTCTATTAGTTTCTCATTTCTCTATTTTCATCCGTCTTTGTTCTTTGGCTCCTGTGGGCCTCCCATCGCGATGGCTGTCGTTGCAGAGCACCGGCTCTGGGCGCATGCGCTCCAGAGCTCCGGCTTGGTAATTGGACACATCGGTCCAGTCGCTCCGCAGCACGTGGGATCTTCCCAGGCCAGGGATTGAACCGGCGCCCCTTGCACTGCAAGGCGGTGTCCTTACCCACTGGACCACCAGGGGACGTCCTCAGGTGATTTTAAAAAATAATCTCTATGTACATTCTAAAACCTTTGAAGATCTATTTATAAATATAAGAATTTAGATTGTACAAGTTAGTTTTTGTCTCAAATTTGATTATTTTTATGATTTAAAGGGGTCTCTTAAGTTTATAATTATACTTGATCTGTAATGACTCTAGAGTGGTATGTATTAAAGAGTTTGTTTCAGAGGTGCACTTAATCAGCATTACTGACTATTTTTTTGGCCACTTCTATTGATCTTTCGTCTATTTATCTTTGTTCTTTGGCCCATACGGGCCTCGCATCACAGTGCCCTCTCTCGCTGTAGAGCACTGGCTCTGGGCACATGTGCTCCAGAACTCCAGCTCAGTAATTGGACACATCGGTCCAGCCACTCCACGGCACGTGGGATCTTCCCAGGCCAGGGATCGAACCGGTGCCCCTTGCACTGCAAGGTGGTGTCCTTACCCACTGGACCACCAGGGAAGTCTACTGACATCTTTACAACATAAATTTGTGTCCATTATTTGCTTCACCATCCAGAAATCAGGGCTACTTGGCACCTAAAAATTAAGGCCAATTATTGAGGGAAACAATGAATATCGTGGATGACTTCTAAAGTGGCCTCCAACAAGGCCACGCTGCAGTACTCTCACCTTTGTGTGATGCCCTCCTCTTGAGTTGGTACAGGGGTTTGTGACTTGCTTCTGATGAATAGACTATAGCAGAAGTGATGGTATAATCAGTTCTGGGATTCAGTTACAAAAAGCCTCTCTTCTTGGGAAGCTCTTTTTTGTACTGATCACTCTGGGGGAAGCTAGCTATCACTTATGAGGATACTCAAGCAACCTAAGAAGAGGTTCATGTGGCAAGAAACTGGCCAACAAGCACTGAGGAACTGAAGCCCACAACAACCACGTCAGTGATTTAGAGGTGACTCTTTCAGCTCCAGTAAAGTCTTGAAATAACTGTAATCCTGGTCAACAGCCCAACAATGACTTCATGAGAGAACTTGAGCCAGAGACATCCAGTTAAGTCACACCAATATTTCTACCAACAGAAACTATGAAATAACATAATATCTATCTAATGCTGAATGTTTTAAAGTCAAAAGTCCCAAACAAAGAAAAACTATACGACTAGAAGTTTCCATTGCATCAAACATGTAAGGAAGAAATATTATTAATATTGAAATTTCAAGCCGACAGAAATTTATACCTTTTTAAAAGTGGTTTAAGTTTATAATTATACTTGATCTGTAATTCAAAGTATTAAAGAGTTTGTTTCAGAGGTGCACTTAATCAGCATTACTGACTATTTTTTTGGCCACTTCTATTGATCTTTCGTCTATTTATCTTTGTTCTTTGGCCCATACGGGCCTCGCATCACAGTGCCCTCTCTCGCTGTAGAGCACTGGCTCTGGGCACATGTGCTCCAGAACTCCAGCTCAGTAATTGGACACATCGGTCCAGCCACTCCACGGCACGTGGGATCTTCCCAGGCCAGGGATCGAACCGGTGCCCCTTGCACTGCAAGGTGGTGTCCTTACCCACTGGACCACCAGGGAAGTCTACTGACATCTTTACAACATAAATTTGTGTCCATTATTTGCTTCACCATCCAGAAATCAGGGCTACTTGGCACCTAAAAATTAAGGCCAATTATTGAGGGAAACAATGAATATCGTGGATGACTTCTAAAGTGGCCTCCAACAAGGCCACGCTGCAGTACTCTCACCTTTGTGTGATGCCCTCCTCTTGAGTTGGTACAGGGGTTTGTGACTTGCTTCTGATGAATAGACTATAGCAGAAGTGATGGTATAATCAGTTCTGGGATTCAGTTACAAAAAGCCTCTCTTCTTGGGAAGCTCTTTTTTGTACTGATCACTCTGGGGGAAGCTAGCTATCACTTATGAGGATACTCAAGCAACCTAAGAAGAGGTTCATGTGGCAAGAAACTGGCCAACAAGCACTGAGGAACTGAAGCCCACAACAACCACGTCAGTGATTTAGAGGTGACTCTTTCAGCTCCAGTAAAGTCTTGAAATAACTGTAATCCTGGTCAACAGCCCAACAATGACTTCATGAGAGAACTTGAGCCAGAGACATCCAGTTAAGTCACACCAATATTTCTACCAACAGAAACTATGAAATAACATAATATCTATCTAATGCTGAATGTTTTAAAGTCAAAAGTCCCAAACAAAGAAAAACTATACGACTAGAAGTTTCCATTGCATCAAACATGTAAGGAAGAAATATTATTAATATTGTACACATTATTTCAGACAACAGGGTGAGACCACGCTATTCAAGTACCCGTAATTTATACCTCTATAACTCATATTTTCTGTTTCATCTTGCATCTTTTTTGAAAAGATTTTTCGAGAAATTTTTCTAATTCAATGAAATTTAATTTATTGTCAAATTCACAGTGATTTATGCTAGTCCTTCCTTTACACTTCTAGGTCTGTGACATGGTAGTTAAATTGTCTTTTTTCTTTGATCCACAGGATACATTAAAACATGTTCCCAATTTCTCCATAATTGTGCTTTTCTAAATATTTAATTTTTGTTGATTTCTAATTTAATTTTATTATTGCCAAAGAACGTCCTCTGTAAGATTCAATCTTTTTAGCTAATTGAAAAGTCTTTTTAGGGTCCATCATATAATCTATTCTGATGTACATTTTATGTATACTTGAAAGAATGTGTTCTTCAATTGTTCTCTATAATTTAGTTTAAAAGTGTCAATTGGTCAAGATGGTTGATTGTGTTGTTAAATCCATTCCATATTCTTACTGTTTTGAAATCCAAATTTCCTATTAATGAAAGAGAGGGGAATCGTAAAATACTCTATTCTGGTTTTGAATTTATCTATAGCTACTTTTAGTTCCGTCAGCATTGCTCCGTGTATTTTGAGGCACTTCTTGTGTGTGTGTGTATGTGTGTGTGTGTGTGTGTTTAAACCTACAATGTTTGCTTGTTGAATTTTTTTATTATTATGAAATTCAGTTTGTTAATGTTCTTTGTCATGAAGTCTGCTTTGTTGGTATTTACATAGCTGCACAGCTTTCATATAATTACTTTATAAATGGTATATTTTCCCATTTTCTAATCTCAGTATTTATAGTTTGCATGATGTATCTTTACCTTGACCACAAGTCAGATATTACTTCATTTTTTTTTAAGATAAGCAATCTGCAATCTGATAACCTCTGCCTTTAATTGTCTTATTGCACCTCTAATTCCTTCTATTTGTGTATACCTCTCTCTTACACTTAAATTGTGGCTGTAGCTATGACACTTTTCACCTTTAACTTGTCACATTCTACTTAGAATAAAAATTCAACTGCTTTTTATAAAATGTAAGAATCTTGAAACACAATTCCATCCACTACATCCTTTAAGTTATTTTAATATACTGCACATTATAATATACATATAATATAAATTTGTTTTATTCTATTTTATCATATGGATTTTGCAAAAATTAAGAGAAAATATCAGTTTACACTACATTTACTCACATGTTTAAAATTTCAAGTGACTTAATTCCCAAATGTAAGTATGATTTTCCATGTAGTGCAACATTTCTAAAGAAATTCTGTTAGTATTCCTTATAGTGCATGGCTGGCTGGTGAAGTATTGTCTCAGTTTATTTTTTTAACTTGCAAATATTCTTATCTTTCCTTTTTTCCTTTGCCTTTTGCATCTCTTCTTTCTCAGTTATTTGTAAGACTTCCTCTGACAACTATTTCACCTTTTTGCATATCTTTTTCTTGGTGATAGTTTTGATCACCACCTCTTAGACAATGTTATGAACACTGTTCATAATTCTTTTGGCACTCTGTCTACTATAGCTAATCCCTGAATCTATTTGTCACTTCCATTGTATAATCATACGTGATTTGATTTAGGTCATACCTGAATGGCCTAGTGGTTTTCCCTGCTATGGTCAAGACTCTCTATAATTAATTTTTAGTAATTTGACTATAATATGTTTAAGAATGATATTGTATATATCTATTTACTTTGAATTTTGCTGAACCTCTTTATAAATTTATATGCTTTCCCAAGATGGAAACTTTTTAGTCATCTTTTAAAAAAAATATTCTTCTGTATAATTTGTTCTTTCTCCTCTTTCTGAGACTACAATTATATTCATATTATATTTCTGTGACAGCATTCCACAGGTCCCTAAAACTGTTCACTTTTTCATTCTCTTTTTTTTTTTTTAAGCTCACCGGAGAAATACGTAGACGTTATCCAATTTTTAAAGTCAGACCTTATTTTGACATGTTCAATCTGCTAAGAGGCCCATGTCATGAATTTTTATTTTAGGTAGTTTATATATCAATTCTTTTTATTACAGTTATTTTATATTTTAGTTAGTTTATTCTTTAGCTCCAGATATTCTACTGAGATATCCTATTTATTTTGAACACAGTTTTAGACAATTTTGCGTACATTTTTAATGTATTTTGTAGTTTAGGGTCCAGTCATGATGTAGAAAACACACCGGTAATTTGAAGAGAGAAAATGTAATTAAAAGACTTATTAACTAGTTCCAGGAATAAACTACTGAGAAATAAAGATAACTCTAAAGAATATACAAATCACCTATACAGTGAGCAGCCACTGTCACTAAGACTGAGGCATGAATAGACATGGACTAAGTTATTTCCATCTTCAAGACTGACATTCATACATCATTAGATTGAATATGTCTTTGGACCACTGGATGGCAAGAAAGTTCATGGTGTATTTTGGGCAAAGGAGGACAAGCAGGAAATCGTATGCTGGGATGTTAGCACAGTGGAGACACATGTGGGAAGCTGAGTGCTGAGGTTCTGCTAAAACTCATTGGAAAGCCACCTTCTGGGTGTCACACATCATACTGGTTGCTTCATGCTGCAGCAACCAGAATTTTTAAAAGTTAAAAGCACACCATAACCAGGAAGAGAAGTCTCATTCAATACCTTCTATTAACAAAGCTATTCATCGTTGCAGCTGGCAAAAAAGAAGTATTTGTAACCTTTAACTCCTTTATCACAAAACAAAGTAAAGAAAGGTAGAACTGGGACTGAGAAACAATAAATGGATAAATTCCAGAATGATATTGTATATATCTATTTACTTTGAATTTTGCTGAACCTCTTTATAAATTTATATGCTTTCCCAAGATGGAAACTTTTTAGTCATCTTTTAAAAAAAATATTCTTCTGTATAATTTGTTCTTTCTCCTCTTTCTGAGACTACAATTATATTCATATTATATTTCTGTGACAGCATTCCACAGGTCCCTAAAACTGTTCACTTTTTTCATTCTCTTTTTTTTTAAGCTCACCGGAGAAATACGTAGACGTTATCCAATTTTTAAAGTCAGACCTTATTTTGACATGTTCAATCTGCTAAGAGGCCCATGTCATGAATTTTTATTTTAGGTAGTTTATATATCAATTCTTTTTATTACAGTTATTTTATATTTTAGTTAGTTTATTCTTTAGCTCCAGATATTCTACTGAGATATCCTATTTATTTTGAACACAGTTTTAGACAATTTTGCGTACATTTTTAATGTATTTTGTAGTTTAGGGTCCAGTCATGATGTAGAAAACACACCGGTAATTTGAAGAGAGAAAATGTAATTAAAAGACTTATTAACTAGTTCCAGGAATAAACTACTGAGAAATAAAGATAACTCTAAAGAATATACAAATCACCTATACAGTGAGCAGCCACTGTCACTAAGACTGAGGCATGAATAGACATGGACTAAGTTATTTCCATCTTCAAGACTGACATTCATACATCATTAGATTGAATATGTCTTTGGACCACTGGATGGCAAGAAAGTTCATGGTGTATTTTGGGCAAAGGAGGACAAGCAGGAAATCGTATGCTGGGATGTTAGCACAGTGGAGACACATGTGGGAAGCTGAGTGCTGAGGTTCTGCTAAAACTCATTGGAAAGCCACCTTCTGGGTGTCACACATCATACTGGTTGCTTCATGCTGCAGCAACCAGAATTTTTAAAAGTTAAAAGCACACCATAACCAGGAAGAGAAGTCTCATTCAATACCTTCTATTAACAAAGCTATTCATCGTTGCAGCTGGCAAAAAAGAAGTATTTGTAACCTTTAACTCCTTTATCACAAAACAAAGTAAAGAAAGGTAGAACTGGGACTGAGAAACAATAAATGGATAAATTCCAGTTATAACGGCTGCTTTAAAATTCCTGTCTACTAGTTTTAATATCGATGTCAACCAGGTTGGTTTCTTTTGGTTCATTTTACTCTTGATCCTGTGGCACATTTTTCTGTTTTGCATACCCTCTAATTTTTAATATGTACTAGACATTGTATGTGATATAGTGCAGGGTCTAGATTCTGTTACCATCCTCTAGATGGTGTTTATTTTTGTTCTAACAGGCTGTTAACATTTTTGGCCATTTACATTGAACGTGTGTAGTTTTGGTTTTGTAATTTCAGGATTGAGTCTCATTGTTTATGTGTAGACAAGGGTGAACCCTTTAGATCTGGCACATAGTCTTTACTTCACTGTCTTGAAATCTGTGGGGTTTTCATGAATAGCTTGAATTTACCAAGCCCTCCAACAAGGCAAAACTCAAACTCTTGTCTTCTCTGTGGAGGTAGCAATTGAAATTTCTTTCACGCTTTCCACTGTTGTTTTCTGTAGGGTGAGTGCTTGAGCCTCTCCCCCATAGTGGGGCATTTGACGGAAATTCATATAGAGATTTTGCAGCTCTTCTTTCTGTGGTTTCCTTCTTGCCAGGATTTCCTCACTCAATTTCCAGCCCTTCTGGTAGCCCTCAGCTTTATCCTCAGATATCTCAAGTTAGTAACGAAGCAGTCATCTGCTTATTTCCAGCTGCTTAGTGCCTCTCAGGATAGAGAGTTCCCTCAGAGAAAAAGCCTCAATAAAGTTCATCCCACCTAGTGAAGTTTTCCCCCCTCTAAGGGTTATATCCTCTACAGTTTCTATCCTGCTTTTTGTTATTCTCAAATTCCTGAGATAAGCATCTCTTTCACTACTGGAACAAGGCACATTCTTACTCTAAGGGCTTTGGATCCAACTTCAAGAAGTAAGTATATTATAACACACAAACAGAGTTTAAAGAAACCCCCGGGAAATCTCATTCAATACCTTCTATTAACAAAGCTATTCATCGTTGCAGCTGGCAAAAAAGAAGTATTTGTAACCTTTAACTCCTTTATCACAAAACAAAGTAAAGAAAGGTAGAACTGGGACTGAGAAACAATAAATGGATAAATTCCAGTTATAACGGCTGCTTTAAAATTCCTGTCTACTAGTTTTAATATCGATGTCAACCAGGTTGGTTTCTTTTGGTTCATTTTACTCTTGATCCTGTGGCACATTTTTCTGTTTTGCATACCCTCTAATTTTTAATATGTACTAGACATTGTATGTGATATAGTGCAGGGTCTAGATTCTGTTACCATCCTCTAGATGGTGTTTATTTTTGTTCTAACAGGCTGTTAACATTTTTGGCCATTTACATTGAACGTGTGTAGTTTTGGTTTTGTAATTTCAGGATTGAGTCTCATTGTTTATGTGTAGACAAGGGTGAACCCTTTAGATCTGGCACATAGTCTTTACTTCACTGTCTTGAAATCTGTGGGGTTTTCATGAATAGCTTGAATTTACCAAGCCCTCCAACAAGGCAAAACTCAAACTCTTGTCTTCTCTGTGGAGGTAGCAATTGAAATTTCTTTCACGCTTTCCACTGTTGTTTTCTGTAGGGTGAGTGCTTGAGCCTCTCCCCCATAGTGGGGCATTTGACGGAAATTCATATAGAGATTTTGCAGCTCTTCTTTCTGTGGTTTCCTTCTTGCCAGGATTTCCTCACTCAATTTCCAGCCCTTCTGGTAGCCCTCAGCTTTATCCTCAGATATCTCAAGTTAGTAACGAAGCAGTCATCTGCTTATTTCCAGCTGCTTAGTGCCTCTCAGGATAGAGAGTTCCCTCAGAGAAAAAGCCTCAATAAAGTTCATCCCACCTAGTGAAGTTTTCCCCCCTCTAAGGGTTATATCCTCTACAGTTTCTATCCTGCTTTTTGTTATTCTCAAATTCCTGAGATAAGCATCTCTTTCACTACTGGAACAAGGCACATTCTTACTCTAAGGGCTTTGGATCCAACTTCAAGAAGTAAGTATATTATAACACACATAGAAATGAGTCTCTGTGTTTATTGAAAAAAATATAAATTGTCATTTTAGAACAATATGCATTGTATTTCAGTACATACTGACTGCAGTTCTAGGCAGAGAGAGTATTGATTATCCAGTAGTATAATTAAATGGAAAAGTATGATAAATGTATCCATATAATCATTTGTGACTCTCTTTCAGAATCAGCAAGAGTATTGTGTGTTCATAATAAATAACTATTTTGTCAACCAAGCATACTTACATGTTCATGTATAGAAAAAAGAGTTCAGCACAATATAAGGATTCATTTTGCTGTTGAACTTGTTTAAGCTTCCTCTTTGGAAATATACAAATGTTTTTGCATGGGTAAATTGTTGTTCCACCACAATCCATTGAACACAGAAGGTCTCATGGGCAAAGTACTGTATCATGTAGCACAGGTGGCAAAAGAAAAGCAACTGGGGAAAGAATTTTTAGCTCAGTGACCAGCAGACATTTTCTGTGGTCTGTTTTCATTCTTTTCCCTGCAACTATAAGCTGCACATGGCTCCATCTTGTTCAGATGAAGCATTAATAAACCTAGTCTTAGGTAGTACTTAGTCTAGTTGCCTAAAAGAAGTGTTAGTAAGAAGATCAGGTCCTCTCTGTGGTTGTGAAAGTCATCAATCTTTATCTATGGAAGGGAAATGCTTAGAGACAGCCTGTCTGTATTCCTTTTTTCTTGATTGTATACTGTATTTATATGGCTTTTCTTTTCTTACTGTAAGAAAAAAAATCATAAACACTGCAAGAAAAAAGTCAGAAAACACATGAAGAGCAAAACTTTAAAGATGATCCTTAACCTCACCACCTAGAGACTGTGATTTTTAAAATTTTGCTGTATAAACTTGTACACGCATTCAAACACACATACAGTTTCCTCTTTACCAAAATACACATCACCATTAGCTTTAGAGGCCACATGTTTTATGGATACATTAAACATTGTTAATCCTCTAGCAATAAGTATTTTTAAGATCCTAATATATATTTAAAAATTTTTTAATTCATTTTTATGTTTTTGTTGAAGTATAACTGAAAAAATTGTAATATATTTAAAATACACAACATACTGATTTGATATACTACACACTGTTTTAAAAAAAAACCCTAAAATGAAGTCAATTAACATATCTATGACCTCAGATAGGTTGGGGGAGGAGATTGCTGAGAATGCTTAAGATTTACTCTCAGCAAATGTCAAGTATACAATATTATTAGCTATAGCTACCATAGTATAATTAGAATCTTCTAATTTATTCATTTTATAAATGAAAGTTTCTAATCTATAACCAACTTCGTCCTATTTTAAACACACATTCAAACCCTAGCAACCACAATTCTATTTCTGTGAGTTTGACTTTTTAAAAAAATAAATTCCACATATTAGTGAAACCATACAGTCATTTTCTTTGTCTGCTCATTTTATGTAGCATAATGCTCTCCAGTTTCATCCATATTGTTAAAATTAGAAAGATTTCCTTCTTTTTAAGTCTGTTGTATAAATATCACTTTTCCTTATCTGTTAACAGACAGATTGTTTATTGGTTGTTGTGAATAATTCCCAGCATATATTTTAATTCTTCAGAGGTCTTTCTTAACTAAATTTAAACTAAGTCACTGGGGAAAGAATTTTTAGCTCAGTGACCAGCAGACATTTTCTGTGGTCTGTTTTCATTCTTTTCCCTGCAACTATAAGCTGCACATGGCTCCATCTTGTTCAGATGAAGCATTAATAAACCTAGTCTTAGGTAGTACTTAGTCTAGTTGCCTAAAAGAAGTGTTAGTAAGAAGATCAGGTCCTCTCTGTGGTTGTGAAAGTCATCAATCTTTATCTATGGAAGGGAAATGCTTAGAGACAGCCTGTCTGTATTCCTTTTTTCTTGATTGTATACTGTATTTATATGGCTTTTCTTTTCTTACTGTAAGAAAAAAAATCATAAACACTGCAAGAAAAAAGTCAGAAAACACATGAAGAGCAAAACTTTAAAGATGATCCTTAACCTCACCACCTAGAGACTGTGATTTTTAAAATTTTGCTGTATAAACTTGTACACGCATTCAAACACACATACAGTTTCCTCTTTACCAAAATACACATCACCATTAGCTTTAGAGGCCACATGTTTTATGGATACATTAAACATTGTTAATCCTCTAGCAATAAGTATTTTTAAGATCCTAATATATATTTAAAAATTTTTTAATTCATTTTTATGTTTTTGTTGAAGTATAACTGAAAAAATTGTAATATATTTAAAATACACAACATACTGATTTGATATACTACACACTGTTTTAAAAAAAAACCCTAAAATGAAGTCAATTAACATATCTATGACCTCAGATAGGTTGGGGGAGGAGATTGCTGAGAATGCTTAAGATTTACTCTCAGCAAATGTCAAGTATACAATATTATTAGCTATAGCTACCATAGTATAATTAGAATCTTCTAATTTATTCATTTTATAAATGAAAGTTTCTAATCTATAACCAACTTCGTCCTATTTTAAACACACATTCAAACCCTAGCAACCACAATTCTATTTCTGTGAGTTTGACTTTTTAAAAAAATAAATTCCACATATTAGTGAAACCATACAGTCATTTTCTTTGTCTGCTCATTTTATGTAGCATAATGCTCTCCAGTTTCATCCATATTGTTAAAATTAGAAAGATTTCCTTCTTTTTAAGTCTGTTGTATAAATATCACTTTTCCTTATCTGTTAACAGACAGATTGTTTATTGGTTGTTGTGAATAATTCCCAGCATATATTTTAATTCTTCAGAGGTCTTTCTTAACTAAATTTAAACCTAAGTCACTCACTAATACAATAAAAGTGCATGCTTAGTCACTCAGTCATGTCTAACTCTTTGTGGCCCCACGGACTATAGCCCAGTAGGCTTTGCTGTCCATGGGACTCTCCATGCAAGAATACTGCAGTGGGTTGCCATTCCTTCTCCAGACCCAGGGATCAAATCTAAGTCTCTCACATTGCAGGCAGATTCTTTGCCAGCTGATCTACCAAGGAAACCCTAATACAATAACTTACTTTAATTCCCTGCAATGCATTTATAATTCCTTGATAGTTTCGTGTTTATATCTCCCTGTTCATTGTCTATGTCTTTTTCTAGATTATAAATGATGTAAGGTTAAAGGCATTCTTTCATTCAGTCCTGTCTCCCAAACACTAAGAACAGTGTCTTATACAAAGAAAGGTTTCATAAATATTAGTAGTGTGAATGAAAACTGATACTGTGATGTCTTAACTGTTTTGAGTGGAGAGAGTGAGATTTTTGGCTAATAGCATTGACATAGTTAGGTCCCAAAACCACCGCCTGAGAACTAAATTATCTTAGACTTGTACTGGAATATTCTTAGAGAGAAGAAAAGCATGTATGGAAGGGAAGTTGACATTAGTAAAATCAAAGAATCTTCTTATAAAATATAATATTCATTAAACTCAGTTCAAATATTCACCAAATTCCTATAATGCACCTAGCCTAATACTGCCATCTGTGCAATCTCTGGCATGGTCTGTATAGTTGCTGTAGGAGTGTCAGACTGAGGCTGCAGTTATTAATAGATAAATTGGAAACTACACCCAGACAATGAGATAGGACAGGCACTAGGGTCAGTCCCAGCTGGAATTGATAATAGCATGGTAACTAGGAGCACAAAGATAGAGAACACAATATACCCAAACAAGGGCCTGGTGTCAGAGACATAAAAGCGAGTGATCTGTGTCCCAAAACGAAGCCAGCACACAGTGATGATTTCAGAGCAGGCAATAAGTCACCAGCTAGAAGCAAGGCAGGCACTGGGCCAGGACAACAGCTCAAGAGCTTTAGGAACCTGGAGGTGATGATGAGGGATGGAATTAACCAAAATAAGGTACAGCCAAAGTACTGTTGATCGATTCACTACACGTTACCAATGCAGAAACTCTGGCAAGGATGGGAAAATCAATGTACAGAACATTAAATGGTAAAGGTACTTGGACCAGCACAGGAAATTTCTTGTTTTTATTAATTACTTATTTTTTAAATTCATTTATTTATTTGGGCAGGTCATGATTTAGTTGTGGCATATGAGATCTTCATTGTGTCACTCAATGGAGGCTCATGGACTTTGTAGATGCAGTGAGCAGGCTTAGTTTCCGAGCAGCATGTGAAAATGTTAGTTCCCCAATCAGGGGTGGAAACCATGTCTCCTGCATTGCAAGGCAGATTCCTGACCATGGGACGACCAGGAAAATCCCATAGTTCTTCAGTTTAGGGGTGGCTGAATGAAGGTCCAAGTGCATGGTTTCCAAAGTAGGTTAGGACAGTTAGGTTCAACATTTTGTTAGGGCGAAATGAATATAAATTAAAGGAGCTCTCATTGCCAGCTTGGCAAAAGCACCAAGTTACCACCTGGTAGTTATTCTTCTTTTCTTCTTTAGTAAAAGAACTGAGATTTAATTGGGGCAACAATAGCTCCAGTTAAAAACTTCATTTTTCAGCCTCCCTCTCAGCTCTGTGCAACTAAGCTATATGTAACCCACAGCTATATGTAAAGTTTGTCCAAAGGGATGGACTGTTTTACTGGAGCTACTTAAATTGTGTTGAATATTTTTTCTGTTTTTTTCTTTTTTTTTAAATCTATTTCATTCTTTTATATTAGTGATGGCTATAAGTATAAATAAACTGTGAAGTAGCCTTAAGACTAAAAGCTGTGACTGAAAGACATTAAGAACTGCACCAAACAGAGATTCAGGGCCCCAAATGAGCTGGAGGAACTGCCATACCAGTCATGATATGCCTTCCTCTGGATTTATATTCTTTTGATTTATGTGAGAGAAAAAATAAATTCTAATTTTGCTTTAGTCACTGTTAACTTGACTTTTCCATTATAAGCATCTTTCCTTAATCTCAGTCAATCTCCTTAACTTACACAAGGTCATGCAGCAGGATGAATGGACTCCACAGTGGTCCTTATATTCCCTACCCTCTTGTGCTCATCAGTTCAGTTCACTTCAGTCACTCAGTCATGTTCAACACTTTGTGACCACACGGACTGTAGCCAGCCAGGTTTCTCTGGCCTTTACCATCTCCCAGCGCTTGCTCAAACTCATGTCCATTGACTCAGTGATTCTACCCAGCCATCTCATCCACTGTCATCCCCTTCTCCTTTTGCCTTCTATTTTCCCCAACATCAGACTCTTTTACAATAAGTCATCTCTTCACTTCAGGTGGCCAATATTGGAGCTTCAGCTTCAGCATCATTCCTTCCACTGAATATTCAGGGTTGATTTCCTTTAGGATTGACTGATTTGATCTCTTTGCAGTCCAAGGGACTCTCAAGAGTCTTCTCCAACACCACAGTTCAAAGGCATCAATTCTTCAACTCTCAGCCTTCTTTATGCTTCAGTGCTCACAAAGCTGTGGTTTTGACTATACAGACCTTTGTTGACAAAATGATGACACTGCTTTTGAATAACTATCCAGGTTTGTCATAGCTTTTCTTCAAAGGAGCAAGTGTCTTTTAATTTCATCACTGCAGTCAACCATCCACAGTGATTTTTGAGCCCAAGTATATAGTCTGTCACTGTTTCCATTGTTTTCCGATGTATTTGCCATGAAGTGATGGGACTGGATGTCATGATCTTTGTCTTTTGAATGTTGAGTTTTAGGCCAGCTTTTTCACTCTCCTCTTTCACCTTTATCAAGAGATTCTTTAGTTCCTCCTCTCTTTCTGCCATAAGGATGGTGTCACGTGCATACCTGAGGTGACTGATTTTTCTCCTGGAAATCTTGATTCCAGTTTGTGCTTCATCCAAACCAGCATTTTGCATGATGTTCTCTGCATATAAATTAAATAAGCAGGGTGAAAATACGGCCTTGACACATGCCTTTTCCAATTTGGAACCAGTCCACTTTTCCATGTCAAGTTCTAACTGACGTTTCTTGTCCTGCATACAAGATTTTTCAAGAGCCCGGTAAGGTGGTTTGGTATTTTTGTCTCTTTCAGAATTTTCCAAAGTTTGTTATGATCCACACATTTAAAGGTTTTAGCATAGTCAATGAACTAGAAGTAGGTGTTTTTCTGGAATCCCCTTGCTCTTTCTATGATCCAACGGATGTTGGCAATTTGATCTCTGGTTCCTCTGTCTGTCCTAAATCAAGCTTGTACATCTGAAAGTTGTCAGTTCATGTACTAGTGAAGCTTAGCTTGGAGGATTTTAGCACTACTTCTCTAGCGTGTGAAATGAGTGAAATGGTACAGTAGTTTGAACATTCTTTGGCATTGCCCTTCTTTGGTATTGGAATGAAAATGGAGATTTTGCAGTCCTGAGGCCACTGTTGAGTTTTCCAAATTTTCTGGCATATTGAGTGCAGCACTTTAACAGTATCATCTTTTAATATTTGAAATTGCTCAAAGATCTTCTAGAACTAACAAGATCTTCTAAAAATAACACCACAAAAATGTGTCCTTTTAATCATTGGGGAGTGGAATGCAAAAGTAGGAAGCTATGAATTACCTGGAGTAACAAACAAGTTTGGCCTTGGAGCATGAAACAAAGAAGGGCTAACAGAGTTTTGCCAAGAGAACGCACTGGTCATAGCAAACACCCTCATGCTCTTGACCTCATAGAATTGCCTTCCCTGGACTGTGGCAAAAGCCTGTCACTTGCTTCTACCTGGTATAAAAATGGCAAAACTGAAGGTAAGTCCTTCCTATGTTTATATTTACAAGACTATCTTGTTAGCTGATTAATTCCAGAGTCTCTGTTTTTTTAACCAACTTAAAAGAAGCTGAAAGACCCACCTGGCAAGGAGCTAAGGGTGGTCGTAATATCTGAAAGTGTTTTTCACCCAACAGCCAGCAATAAGTCAGTGTCCTCGGTCCTACAACCAAAAGAAAATTAATTCTGCTGACAACCTAAGTAAGCTTGGAAGTGAATTCTTCCCCTGTCAGCCTCCAGATATGAACATATTCCAGCTAATACTTTGGTTGAAGCTTTCTGGGATTCTAACCAGACAACACAGAGTTGCACTCCCAGACAATGTGAGATATTAATAATAAACCTGTGTTGTTTGAGGCCCCTGAGTTTGTTATGCAGCAGTAGGTTGCTAACACAAGGAATCTAGACTTAATTTGTAGTTCTCAAACTCTCTGTGACTGTAGTTCACCTTAGCCTACAAATTTATCATTCCATTATCCTATAGAATGTGTATATTTGGAGTTCACAATTACTTTGACTGTACCTATAATATGAAAAATAAAAGAAAACATAAGCATGATCTTTAACTCTAAGAAATCTATCAGGTGCTTTTTTACGCTTACTGATGATCTCATTTGCACCTTCTGCAAATGTAAACAAGAAAGTAAAGGCCCATTCAGGTTCCTTGAGAACAACAGCTGAGTGAGACCCTCTTTTTATTTGCACAGTATACCACACAAATGCATTACTAGACAAATGTGGGTGTTTTGAATTCATACATTATTTGTATTCTTTTTTAAGTGGAAAAGAAAATATCACTGATTCACATCTCTCTAAAGATATGGTGAACATTAAGTAAACATTGAGATTCTCAGACAAAAAGGTGCCACAGAACTGCAAAACATTGTTATTAATTAACATAGTTGAAAAATTTCAGGTTCCAAGGAGAGAAAAATCTTGGAAGAAATTATGAAAGTCATTGTTTAACATTTAAATAAACATTTTTTTTAAGAAAAGTAAAATATTAAAATATATCCTTTTATTTTTCAAATATGAGTAATCCAATGTGCTAGCCCTCACCTAACATTTGTCAGTTATACTGAAAAAATGACTTAATAAACATAAATAGTATCTAACAAAGTCACCCCAATCAAATGCATTATATTAGATAAATATAGTTGTTTTTATATCACAATGACAGGATAACATAAATGTCACGGGAAGAGTCACAGACAAAGGAGATGCATTTGCTTTCAAATTAATAAACAGTGAATACATTTTAGATAATAAAGCAGTTCATGAGCTAATATTTTGGAGGGCTATGGATGAGCACAGTAAGTGTTATACATCTAGAAGTACAAATTCTATGTATGTCAATTTCTCCCACTATGTACCAAATAAAGATAAAATAGGTGAACTCATTGTCAGTTTCATATTTACAAGTAAAACAAACCTTTTGACATGAAGCTTAATTATCTGAGTTTAAAATAGTTTGTCAACTAGAAATGTTATCAACTCCAAGTTTGTCTCAAAGGATGATAAGGCAGCCTTTACCTCTTCTTCCATTCCTCCATCCAACCAAAAGCAACAAATAACTAGAAAAACAGTATGTTAAATCCTTAAATATTCTGTATGTGATTCTTTGAAATGAATTATTTGAAAGGAAAAATACTTTGGCCAGAAATTGTAACCTATAATATGAAAAATAAAAGAAAACATAAGCATGATCTTTAACTCTAAGAAATCTATCAGGTGCTTTTTTACGCTTACTGATGATCTCATTTGCACCTTCTGCAAATGTAAACAAGAAAGTAAAGGCCCATTCAGGTTCCTTGAGAACAACAGCTGAGTGAGACCCTCTTTTTATTTGCACAGTATACCACACAAATGCATTACTAGACAAATGTGGGTGTTTTGAATTCATACATTATTTGTATTCTTTTTTAAGTGGAAAAGAAAATATCACTGATTCACATCTCTCTAAAGATATGGTGAACATTAAGTAAACATTGAGATTCTCAGACAAAAAGGTGCCACAGAACTGCAAAACATTGTTATTAATTAACATAGTTGAAAAATTTCAGGTTCCAAGGAGAGAAAAATCTTGGAAGAAATTATGAAAGTCATTGTTTAACATTTAAATAAACATTTTTCTTAAGAAAAGTAAAATATTAAAATATATCCTTTTATTTTTCAAATATGAGTAATCCAATGTGCTAGCCCTCACCTAACATTTGTCAGTTATACTGAAAAAATGACTTAATAAACATAAATAGTATCTAACAAAGTCACCCCAATCAAATGCATTATATTAGATAAATATAGTTGTTTTTATATCACAATGACAGGATAACATAAATGTCACGGGAAGAGTCACAGACAAAGGAGATGCATTTGCTTTCAAATTAATAAACAGTGAATACATTTTAGATAATAAAGCAGTTCATGAGCTAATATTTTGGAGGGCTATGGATGAGCACAGTAAGTGTTATACATCTAGAAGTACAAATTCTATGTATGTCAATTTCTCCCACTATGTACCAAATAAAGATAAAATAGGTGAACTCATTGTCAGTTTCATATTTACAAGTAAAACAAACCTTTTGACATGAAGCTTAATTATCTGAGTTTAAAATAGTTTGTCAACTAGAAATGTTATCAACTCCAAGTTTGTCTCAAAGGATGATAAGGCAGCCTTTACCTCTTCTTCCATTCCTCCATCCAACCAAAAGCAACAAATAACTAGAAAAAAACAGTATGTTAAATCCTTAAATATTCTGTATGTGATTCTTTGGGAAAAGAATTATTTGAAAGGAAAAATACTTTGGCCAGAAATTGTAACTCTTAATTTTGATCTTTAAGACTTGTGATTAGTAGGCTATGAACTGTTAACATTTTGTATCTTTGAAGGACATTATATAGTGAGAAGTGGAGGAAAATAACTCAGCTGACTAAATAAGGTGTGTCTGTCTTCCTCATATCAGCATTTAATGGGGTACAAGACTAATATTACAAAAATTAAGTTTCCACAGGATTCTGAATTTCTAACAAATTAGAATTCCATGTATTTTGTGATAGATTACTCCTTTTTTTCCTGACTTTTGGGTATGATTGTTTATATTAAATAACTATATTAGTGATAATAATTGTTAAGTCTTAATTGATAAAAGATTTTAAAAATGTTCTTCTGAGAGAGAGAGGTAGTTTAGCAAGTTTAACTAAGTGGAAGCCAGGAACCAAAAGAGATTTCCAGGTTGTATGTTTATTAAACAAATTATTGTAAAAGCTATATACATGAAAGCTATATCTCCATGAAAATTGTTGCTGAAAATACAGATAACTTTGATGTATATATCATTTGGTAATTTATAAAGAGGTTTCACACCTATTATCTTAAATTTTACCTCATTAGGAGCCTGTGAAGCTGATATTACTCATTCCCATCAGATCTGTAAGTGGTCACAGACTTATAAGTGGCTCCAAAAGGACTTAAACTCCAAGTGTTCTTCTTTTAAATGGGTGCATTTACTGTAAAAATGACATCTCAGAAGAATTGACATGTTAATATTCAAAAAGTTCATGAGCTAATATTTTGGAGGGCTATGGATGAGCACAGTAAGTGTTATACATCTAGAAGTACAAATTCTATGTATGTCAATTTCTCCCACTATGTACCAAATAAAGATAAAATAGGTGAACTCATTGTCAGTTTCATATTTACAAGTAAAACAAACCTTTTGACATGAAGCTTAATTATCTGAGTTTAAAATAGTTTGTCAACTAGAAATGTTATCAACTCCAAGTTTGTCTCAAAGGATGATAAGGCAGCCTTTACCTCTTCTTCCATTCCTCCATCCAACCAAAAGCAACAAATAACTAGAAAAAAACAGTATGTTAAATCCTTAAATATTCTGTATGTGATTCTTTGGAAATGAATTATTTGAAAGGAAAAATACTTTGGCCAGAAATTGTAACTCTTAATTTTGATCTTTAAGACTTGTGATTAGTAGGCTATGAACTGTTAACATTTTGTATCTTTGAAGGACATTATATAGTGAGAAGTGGAGGAAAATAACTCAGCTGACTAAATAAGGTGTGTCTGTCTTCCTCATATCAGCATTTAATGGGGTACAAGACTAATATTACAAAAATTAAGTTTCCACAGGATTCTGAATTTCTAACAAATTAGAATTCCATGTATTTTGTGATAGATTACTCCTTTTTTTCCTGACTTTTGGGTATGATTGTTTATATTAAATAACTATATTAGTGATAATAATTGTTAAGTCTTAATTGATAAAAGATTTTAAAAATGTTCTTCTGAGAGAGAGAGGTAGTTTAGCAAGTTTAACTAAGTGGAAGCCAGGAACCAAAAGAGATTTCCAGGTTGTATGTTTATTAAACAAATTATTGTAAAAGCTATATACATGAAAGCTATATCTCCATGAAAATTGTTGCTGAAAATACAGATAACTTTGATGTATATATCATTTGGTAATTTATAAAGAGGTTTCACACCTATTATCTTAAATTTTACCTCATTAGGAGCCTGTGAAGCTGATATTACTCATTCCCATCAGATCTGTAAGTGGTCACAGACTTATAAGTGGCTCCAAAAGGACTTAAACTCCAAGTGTTCTTCTTTTTTAAATGGGTGCATTTACTGTAAAAAAATGACATCTCAGAAGAATTGATTTTAAGATGCAAGATACATAGAGTATTTTTAATTTTACCTGTTTATCATTCCAAGGATGTTCTCTAACATTGTATTCATTTATTTATTCATATGCCTGGTAGATCTTTTCTCCACAAGATCTCTTCCCTGGGGCAAGAGACTATGTTATTCACCTTTTTATCTCCATGACATCTAACACAAAATAGTGTATTCGTAGGTACTCCATACTACTGCTTTTAGAAGTGAGCCTAAGAGCTTAGGGAAAAAACATGTCTGTTGTGTGTGTATGTGTGTGTGCACATGCTTATATATACATAAATAAAGTTACTGTGAGAGCAAAATATAATGTAAACAAAGTCATGATTGGATTACTACCAACCTCTTTATATGTCAGTGCTCATGATCATTTGGAAAACTGAGAGCTTCACAGTTTAGAAGAAAACATCTTACAGACAGAATGTGTCAGTAATAATCCAATTGTTTCTGAGCAGTGGTTTTCTGAGCTTAAGAGGCAAGAGGCAATTTGTCACTTAATAGTGGCAAGAGGCAAGTGCTAATTTGGCAGATATAGGGTGGGCCACGAAAGTCTACATTTCTAACAAGCTCCAGGAGGTGCTGACATTTCTGGTCCATGAGGATCACATTTTTATTAGCAAAGTCTGACGCTAGATACAGTGTTCATTCCATTATATTACACTCTTATTAGTCCTCTTCATAGGCACTAACATTTGTATTGAGTATTTTATGACTTAAATATATCACATTTTGTATTTTCTCATGTATAAATACATTACTCTTCAATAAAACATCAAGTAAAGTTTTGTTGAATAAATAGACAAACTTGCAAGAATCTAAGGGCATAGTCTGTTTAATAAGTATTTGATTTTTTTAAACAGCTAGGAACATAGAATACATTGAGTCTGAAAATCAAAAGAAGAAAATAATATAAAAATAAAAATAAAGTTAATTATTTTGGCTATTCAGAGAACACTACTGGCACCTGTCTACACCATAGTGGAAATTTAGAATGGAATTCAGGGAAATAGAAGAAAGTAATGGACTGAAAAGAAGCTAGGATTAGAGGCAGACTCAAAAAGACCAGAAGGCACCTCTAAGGCAAACCCAAGATTCAACAGGCACACGAAGCTGAAACTCTCTACCTCTCATTACACACCTGCTCTAGTTTGTCACCTTTTCCATTCCTAGTAACTGTGGTGAAGCAGTGATTCAAAATGTACACTTTAATGTTAAAATTTAAGTTTCCACCAAGACAGCACAGTACAATAGAAGCTGTTGAGTGGAATGCCAGAGAATAACACATGGCTTCCTGATGTCAGGACTCTTCACCCAGGGTTCTGACACCACGTCATGGTTCCTGAACAGTACTGAGCCTGCCTGAAGCAAAGATTTCATCCAACCACGAGGACAAAATTTACCTTGCTGTTTATTCAACAGATAAAATAGTGAAAAAATGTCCAAAAAGGAAGCAGATAACCATGAGAACAAGCATAATAAGATCGGCATCTTACAGACAGAATGTGTCAGTAATAATCCAATTGTTTCTGAGCAGTGGTTTTCTGAGCTTAAGAGGCAAGAGGCAATTTGTCACTTAATAGTGGCAAGAGGCAAGTGCTAATTTGGCAGATATAGGGTGGGCCACGAAAGTCTACATTTCTAACAAGCTCCAGGAGGTGCTGACATTTCTGGTCCATGAGGATCACATTTTTATTAGCAAAGTCTGACGCTAGATACAGTGTTCATTCCATTATATTACACTCTTATTAGTCCTCTTCATAGGCACTAACATTTGTATTGAGTATTTTATGACTTAAATATATCACATTTTGTATTTTCTCATGTATAAATACATTACTCTTCAATAAAACATCAAGTAAAGTTTTGTTGAATAAATAGACAAACTTGCAAGAATCTAAGGGCATAGTCTGTTTAATAAGTATTTGATTTTTTTAAACAGCTAGGAACATAGAATACATTGAGTCTGAAAATCAAAAGAAGAAAATAATATAAAAATAAAAATAAAGTTAATTATTTTGGCTATTCAGAGAACACTACTGGCACCTGTCTACACCATAGTGGAAATTTAGAATGGAATTCAGGGAAATAGAAGAAAGTAATGGACTGAAAAGAAGCTAGGATTAGAGGCAGACTCAAAAAGACCAGAAGGCACCTCTAAGGCAAACCCAAGATTCAACAGGCACACGAAGCTGAAACTCTCTACCTCTCATTACACACCTGCTCTAGTTTGTCACCTTTTCCATTCCTAGTAACTGTGGTGAAGCAGTGATTCAAAATGTACACTTTAATGTTAAAATTTAAGTTTCCACCAAGACAGCACAGTACAATAGAAGCTGTTGAGTGGAATGCCAGAGAATAACACATGGCTTCCTGATGTCAGGACTCTTCACCCAGGGTTCTGACACCACGTCATGGTTCCTGAACAGTACTGAGCCTGCCTGAAGCAAAGATTTCATCCAACCACGAGGACAAAATTTACCTTGCTGTTTATTCAACAGATAAAATAGTGAATACAACATACACTTTATGTAATCTGGCAGTTTGGGATGAATTTAAGAAAGCTGTCTTGAAAGCACATTTGACTAATCACAATGAGAACAAGCAGGAGATGAAGGATGGAACTGTGACATCATAGTCACAGATACAAGAAGAGGGTTCACATCTCAGGGAAATCAGGTGTCCACGTAGCAGTGCCATCATATCACACCACAGGATATGGAGGAAGGTAGCCCATAGCGCCTACCTCTAGGTCCACTGAGCTAATGCTAATCAGATTTTTTTTAATGTTCTGATAGCTAATAATTTTTAAATTTCTTATCCAGTATTTCTGCTTAGAGTGGAGACCTTAAAAGGTTAAAATGAACGTGCCCTTCAACTTATAAGATAAATTAGCCTTAGAAAGATTGCTTTGTTAAATCACCTTAGAAAGATATGTTGCCTAAAATGGAGAAATGCTAAAACTGTTTATACTACATGTTTGTGTAATATATTAGGTGCATTGTACAGAATGATATTTTCTTTCTCTTAGGACAGAAAAAGAGACATTCTGAATGCTAAGCAATTATAAACAGGTTTTACAAGATATTAATGAAAAAATAAATGAGTTAATTATTTCAGATTTTTTTGGACAAACCCAACTATTCTTTTTAGTGATTCCTAGTAACTACTTGAAATATGTGTCTATTTATAAGCCCAAGTTGGTACTATCTAAGTTGATACATTTCCTTTTATGCTTCTTCTTTTTACAAATACACAAACAATGTAAATGTTCAAACAAAGTACTTCTTTCCAAAGTGTATGTTTCCCACACATTTAAGGTATCAGCAAGATAATTAAATGTTACTTGACTACATTTTCTCATTTTAAGAGGGAATATGACCATTCAAGTCACTAGTTTCTTTATTAATTCTAAGTAAAATAACTATTTCACATGTTATGATTTATTTTGAAGAGAATACATTTGGAGCTGTTGAGTGGAATGCCAGAGAATAACACATGGCTTCCTGATGTCAGGACTCTTCACCCAGGGTTCTGACACCACGTCATGGTTCCTGAACAGTACTGAGCCTGCCTGAAGCAAAGATTTCATCCAACCACGAGGACAAAATTTACCTTGCTGTTTATTCAACAGATAAAATAGTGAATACAACATACACTTTATGTAATCTGGCAGTTTGGGATGAATTTAAGAAAGCTGTCTTGAAAGCACATTTGACTAATCACAATGAGAACAAGCAGGAGATGAAGGATGGAACTGTGACATCATAGTCACAGATACAAGAAGAGGGTTCACATCTCAGGGAAATCAGGTGTCCACGTAGCAGTGCCATCATATCACACCACAGGATATGGAGGAAGGTAGCCCATAGCGCCTACCTCTAGGTCCACTGAGCTAATGCTAATCAGATTTTTTTTAATGTTCTGATAGCTAATAATTTTTAAATTTCTTATCCAGTATTTCTGCTTAGAGTGGAGACCTTAAAAGGTTAAAATGAACGTGCCCTTCAACTTATAAGATAAATTAGCCTTAGAAAGATTGCTTTGTTAAATCACCTTAGAAAGATATGTTGCCTAAAATGGAGAAATGCTAAAACTGTTTATACTACATGTTTGTGTAATATATTAGGTGCATTGTACAGAATGATATTTTCTTTCTCTTAGGACAAAAAAAGAGACATTCTGAATGCTAAGCAATTATAAACAGGTTTTACAAGATATTAATGAAAAAATAAATGAGTTAATTATTTCAGATTTTTTTGGACAAACCCAACTATTCTTTTTAGTGATTCCTAGTAACTACTTGAAATATGTGTCTATTTATAAGCCCAAGTTGGTACTATCTAAGTTGATACATTTCCTTTTAAGCTTCTTCTTTTTACAAATACACAAAAAATGTAAATGTTCAAACAAAGTACTTCTTTCCAAAGTGTATGTTTCCCACACATTTAAGGTATCAGCAAGATAATTAAATGTTACTTGACTACATTTTCTCATTTTAAGAGGGAATATGACCATTCAAGTCACTAGTTTCTTTATTAATTCTAAGTAAAATAACTATTTCACATGTTATGATTTATTTTGAAGAGAATACAGTAGTTTGGAGAAAAAGACCATTTGCTTAAGCTTCTTAGTTTAATAGCAATGCTTACCATCTCCAAAATATATTTCAGCAAAATATACTGATGGAAATTCAAGAAAAATAATGAGACAAAGTTATACTTAAGTAGATTTAATTATCAGTATTTTTATGGGGAAAATAATCTGAAAAAGAATGGACATATGTAACTGTATATTGATTAACTTTGCTGCACACCTGAAATGAACACAACATTGTAAATTAACTATATTCCAAGAAAAAAAATTTTAAAAGAGATGTGTAAAAGGTATTGAATAAAATCCAATAGCTCATCATGATAAAAGCTCTTATCCACTAGGAATAGAAGGTACTAACAAAAGACACTAACAAAACCTCTAGTAAATATCCTATAAAATGATTAAAGATTGAAAGTTGCCCTTTCAAATGAGATAAGAATGCCACTATCATCTATATTAATCATTTTGGAGGGGAATCTTGGTCAGTGCAATGGGGCTTAATAAATAAATAGAGAAACTATCAGGAGAAAAGAAAAAAGTTGTCATTGAATACATATAATTTAGAAATACTAGTAAAATTACTTGATATATTCAGCAATGTTTCTATATACAGGATTAACGTGATGATTAACATTGCAAAATTTGGAAAATAAAAGTATTTTACTTATAACTGTTAGAATGGCTTCCCAGGTTGCTTAGTGGTAAAGAATCTGCCTGCCAATGCAGGACAGAAAAGAGACATTCTGAATGCTAAGCAATTATAAACAGGTTTTACAAGATATTAATGAAAATAAATGAGTTAATTATTTCAGATTTTTTTGGACAAACCCAACTATTCTTTTTAGTGATTCCTAGTAACTACTTGAAATATGTGTCTATTTATAAGCCCAAGTTGGTACTATCTAAGTTGATACATTTCCTTTTAAGCTTCTTCTTTTTACAAATACACAAAAAATGTAAATGTTCAAACAAAGTACTTCTTTCCAAAGTGTATGTTTCCCACACATTTAAGGTATCAGCAAGATAATTAAATGTTACTTGACTACATTTTCTCATTTTAAGAGGGAATATGACCATTCAAGTCACTAGTTTCTTTATTAATTCTAAGTAAAATAACTATTTCACATGTTATGATTTATTTTGAAGAGAATACAGTAGTTTGGAGAAAAAGACCATTTGCTTAAGCTTCTTAGTTTAATAGCAATGCTTACCATCTCCAAAATATATTTCAGCAAAATATACTGATGGAAATTCAAGAAAAATAATGAGACAAAGTTATACTTAAGTAGATTTAATTATCAGTATTTTTATGGGGAAAATAATCTGAAAAAGAATGGACATATGTAACTGTATATTGATTAACTTTGCTGCACACCTGAAATGAACACAACATTGTAAATTAACTATATTCCAAGAAAAAAAATTTTAAAAGAGATGTGTAAAAGGTATTGAATAAAATCCAATAGCTCATCATGATAAAAGCTCTTATCCACTAGGAATAGAAGGTACTAACAAAAGACACTAACAAAACCTCTAGTAAATATCCTATAAAATGATTAAAGATTGAAAGTTGCCCTTTCAAATGAGATAAGAATGCCACTATCATCTATATTAATCATTTTGGAGGGGAATCTTGGTCAGTGCAATGGGGCTTAATAAATAAATAGAGAAACTATCAGGAGAAAAGAAAAAAGTTGTCATTGAATACATATAATTTAGAAATACTAGTAAAATTACTTGATATATTCAGCAATGTTTCTATATACAGGATTAACGTGATGATTAACATTGCAAAATTTGGAAAATAAAAGTATTTTACTTATAACTGTTAGAATGGCTTCCCAGGTTGCTTAGTGGTAAAGAATTCGCCTGCCAATGCAGGAACTCCAGGAGACCTGGATTTGATCCCTGGTTTGGGAAGAGAGAAAATGGCAACCCCCTCTAGTATTTTTGCCTGGAAAATCCCACGGACAGAGAAGCCTGGTGGGCTTCAGTCCATGGGATCGCAGAAGTCAAAGATGACTAAGCAGGCATGCAGCACCAACTTGTACAATAACTTTAAAGTACATCGATACCTTGGAATAAATTTAGCCCAAGATAAATAAGCAGTGTGACAATATACAGCCTTGATGTACTCCTTTCCCAACTTTGAATCAGTCCATTGTTCAAGGTCCAGTTCAAACTCTTGCTTCTTCACCTGCTTACAGGTTTCTCAGTGGGGATAACCTTGGAGCAACTGGCTCCAGTCAACAGGGTGTGAATTGTGTCACTGTCCTTCACAGACATTTTCTACATAAGGCTACTCTTTTAAAAATGGGAGATACCGGCTTCCCTGGTGGTCCAGTGGGTAAGGACACCACCTTGCAGTGCAAGGGGCGCCGGTTCGATCTCTGGCCTAGGAAGATTCCTAGTGCGGCCGAGCGGCCAGACCGCTGTGTCCAGTTACTGAGCCGGAACTCTGGAGTGCATGTGCCCAGAGCCGGTGCTCTGCAACAACAGAAGCCACTGTGATGGGAGGCCCACACACGGGCCAAAGAACAAAGATGGATGAAAATAGGTAAATGAAAAACCAATAGAAGTGGCCCGCCCACCCCCCTCCCTCTCCAACCCGCGCACCTCCCAAAAAAATAAAAATAAAAATTCTAGATAAAGCTGTTATACCGACTACATAGAAGCAAGCACAAATACGCAAAATTAGGAGATAAAGGAATACCTTCCCAATGAAAGAAAAAGCCAAGCATCCTAAAAGGAACTAAATGTAATAGATATAAGCAATTTATTAGAAAAAATGTTTAAATTAACAATCATATATGCTCACAAAACTCAGAAGAATGGATGAACATAAGAACTTCAGCTAAGAGAGAACATGAAAAGAGAATCAATCGTAAATGAAAAATACAATAACTGAAATAAGAAATACTCCAGAGGGCTTCCCCTGGTGGTCCAGTGGATAAGGACACCGCCTTGCAGTGCAAGGGGCGCCGGTTCCATCCCTGGCCTGGGAAGATCCCACGTGCCACGGAGTGGTTGGACCCATGTGTCCAATCACCCAGCCGGAGCTCTGGAGCGCATGCGACCAGAGCCGGCGCTCTGCGACGACAGACGCCACCGCGATGGGAGGCCCGCAGGAGCCAAAGAGCAAACATGGATGAAAATAGAGAAATGAAAGACCAATAGAAGTGGCCCGCCCGCTCCCCTCCCTCCCCACCCCACCCCACTCAAAAAAAAATAAATAAATAAATAAATAAATAAATAAATCTTTTTTTAAAAAAAGGAAATACTCCAGAGACAATCAATAGCAGATTAGAGCATGTGGAAGAATGATTTCACAGTCCAGAAGACAGGGTAATAAAAAAATCACACTATCAGAACAGTAAAAGAAAAAGTCAAAAAATCAGAAAAGTTTCCCAGATCTCTGGAACATCAAGCATACTAACATTTGAATTATAGGGACACCTTAGAAGAAGAGTGAGAAGAAGGGACTGAAAATCTATTTGAAGAAATAATGACTAAAAACTTTCCCAATCTGGCAAAGGAAACATATCCAAGTACAGGAAGCACAGAGAGTCCCAGATGAATGAAAAAAAGAGACCCACACTAAGACACATGATAGTTAATATGTCAAAAGCTAAAGAAACAATATTCGAAGCAGCAAGAAAAAAAATAATTACATGCAAGAAATAATTCATAAGACTGTCAGCTGAGTTTCAGTAGAAACTTTACAGGTCAGAGGAATTGCACAATACTTTCAGAGAGCTGAAAGGAAAAAATTACAAGCAAGAATACTGTGACTGGCAAGGTTATCATTCAGTTTTGAAAGAGATATAAAAAGCAAAACCTGAAGCAATTTGTCACCACTACTAGCCTTGCAAAACATGTCAAAGAGGCTTCTTTAAAGAGGGACTTTTTAAAACAAGAAAATATGAAACAAAACTCACTGGTAAATGAAAACTACAATAACTGAAATAAGAAATACTCCAGAGGGCTTCCCCTGGTGGTCCAGTGGATAAGGACACCGCCTTGCAGTGCAAGGGGCGCCGGTTCCATCCCTGGCCTGGGAAGATCCCACGTGCCACGGAGTGGTTGGACCCATGTGTCCAATCACCCAGCCGGAGCTCTGGAGCGCATGCGACCAGAGCCGGCGCTCTGCGACGACAGACGCCACCGCGATGGGAGGCCCGCAGGAGCCAAAGAGCAAACATGGATGAAAATAGAGAAATGAAAGACCAATAGAAGTGGCCCGCCCGCTCCCCTCCCTCCCCAACCCAACCCCCGCCCAAAAATAAATAAATAAATAAATAAATAAATAAATAAATCTTTTTTTAAAAAAAGGAAATACTCCAGAGACAATCAATAGCAGATTAGAGCATGTGGAAGAATGATTTCACAGTCCAGAAGACAGGGTAATAAAAAAATCACACTATCAGAACAGTAAAAGAAAAAGTCAAAAAATCAGAAAAGTTTCCCAGATCTCTGGAACATCAAGCATACTAACATTTGAATTATAGGGACACCTTAGAAGAAGAGTGAGAAGAAGGGACTGAAAATCTATTTGAAGAAATAATGACTAAAAACTTTCCCAATCTGGCAAAGGAAACATATCCAAGTACAGGAAGCACAGAGAGTCCCAGATGAATGAAAAAAAGAGACCCACACTAAGACACATGATAGTTAATATGTCAAAAGCTAAAGAAACAATATTCGAAGCAGCAAGAAAAAAAATAATTACATGCAAGAAATAATTCATAAGACTGTCAGCTGAGTTTCAGTAGAAACTTTACAGGTCAGAGGAATTGCACAATACTTTCAGAGAGCTGAAAGGAAAAAATTACAAGCAAGAATACTGTGACTGGCAAGGTTATCATTCAGTTTTGAAAGAGATATAAAAAGCAAAACCTGAAGCAATTTGTCACCACTACTAGCCTTGCAAAACATGTCAAAGAGGCTTCTTTAAAGAGGGACTTTTTAAAACAAGAAAAATATGAAACAAAAACTCACTGGTAAAGGTGAATATATAGTAAAGATCAACTATGTATAAAGCTAGTGTGAAGATTAAAAGAAAAATGTAATAAAGTTATTGATACACTGATATAAAATAGTTCCATGGTACAAAAAATAAAAATATGCAAAATATGATTTCAATAGAGAAAACATCAAAAGTAACTGTCACTCAGCCCATGGACTATAGCCTGCCAGGCTACTCTGTCTGTAGAATTCTCCAGGCAAGAAAACTGGAGTGGATAGCCTATCCTTTCTCCAGGGGATCTTCCTGACCCAGGAATCAAACCAGGGTTTCCTGCATTGCAAAAGGTTTCTTTACCAGCTGAGCTACCAGGGAAGCCCAGAAAACATGGGACAGGGGAGTAAAAATATAGTGATTGTAGAGTGTATTTGAACTCAAATGAACACCAGCTTAAACAGTTGCTATATATATTTATATGTATGTATGCAAGTATATTTATATGTATGTATATATATATATATATATATATATATATATACTATTATAAATGAACCAATGGTAGCCACAAACAGAAAAATCTGTAGCAGACACACAAAAATAAAAGGAAGAGAATAAAACATAACATGAAAGAAAGTCATCAAATCATAAGAGAAATGTGCAAGAGAAAAACAAAGGAACTGAGAAAATCTACAAAAACAACCTGAAAAAAAATCAACAAAATGATAATAAGTACATATTTATCAATAGATCTTTTAAATTTAAATAAATTAAGTGCTACAATTGAAGATATATGGCACCTGAATGAGTTAAAAAATAAGACGTATCTAAAATATGCCTACAAGAGATTCACTTTATTTCTAAAGACAGACATAGACTTATAGTGAAGGGATTGAAGAAGGTATTCCATTTAAATAGGAATGAAAAGAAAAAACTGAGTAGCGATGCCTAGAGAAAATAGACATTAAAACAAACACTGTAAAAAAAAATCAACATTGTAACATGGCACAAAGAAGAGTATTATATAATGATAAATGTATTAATCCAACAAGAAGATATAATACTTGTAGAAGTTAAAATAAAAAAAAGTAGCAAAACCTGAACATTTGTCACCACTACTAGCCTTGCAAAACATGTCAAAGAGGCTTCTTTAAAGAGGGACTTTTTAAAACAAGAAAAATATGAAACAAAAACTCACTGGTAAAGGTGAATATATAGTAAAGATCAACTATGTATAAAGCTAGTGTGAAGATTAAAAGAAAAATGTAATAAAGTTATTGATACACTGATATAAAATAGTTCCATGGTACAAAAAATAAAAATATGCAAAATATGATTTCAATAGAGAAAACATCAAAAGTAACTGTCACTCAGCCCATGGACTATAGCCTGCCAGGCTACTCTGTCTGTAGAATTCTCCAGGCAAGAAAACTGGAGTGGATAGCCTATCCTTTCTCCAGGGGATCTTCCTGACCCAGGAATCAAACCAGGGTTTCCTGCATTGCAAAAGGTTTCTTTACCAGCTGAGCTACCAGGGAAGCCCAGAAAACATGGGACAGGGGAGTAAAAATATAGTGATTGTAGAGTGTATTTGAACTCAAATGAACACCAGCTTAAACAGTTGCTATATATATTTATATGTATGTATGCAAGTATATTTATATGTATGTATATATATATATATATATATATATATACTATTATAAATGAACCAATGGTAGCCACAAACAGAAAAATCTGTAGCAGACACACAAAAATAAAAGGAAGAGAATAAAACATAACATGAAAGAAAGTCATCAAATCATAAGAGAAATGTGCAAGAGAAAAACAAAGGAACTGAGAAAATCTACAAAAACAACCTGAAAAAAAATCAACAAAATGATAATAAGTACATATTTATCAATAGATCTTTTAAATTTAAATAAATTAAGTGCTACAATTGAAGATATATGGCACCTGAATGAGTTAAAAAATAAGACGTATCTAAAATATGCCTACAAGAGATTCACTTTATTTCTAAAGACAGACATAGACTTATAGTGAAGGGATTGAAGAAGGTATTCCATTTAAATAGGAATGAAAAGAAAAAACTGAGTAGCGATGCCTAGAGAAAATAGACATTAAAACAAACACTGTAAAAAAAAATCAACATTGTAACATGGCACAAAGAAGAGTATTATATAATGATAAATGTATTAATCCAACAAGAAGATATAATACTTGTAGAAGTTATACACACAGCTTAAGATCACCTAAATATATAAAGCAAATGTTAATAAACATAAGGAAAATATTTGACAATAATGCAATGATATCAGGGGATTTTAATATGCCACTTATGTCACTGGATAGATCATCCTCACAAAACCAATAAGGAAACACTGATCTTAAATACCACATTAGATCAGATGACTTATTTATATACATATATTAATACACATATTGTTGACCAATCACCCAGTTATGTCTGACTCTTTGCGACCCCATGGACTGCAGCATACCAGGCTTCCCTGTCACTCACCAGCTCCTGAAGTTTGGCCAAGCCATCCAGACATCTCATCCTCTGATACCCTCTTCACTTTCTGCCCTCAGTCTTTCCCAGCATCAGGGACTGATGTAAAGCATTCCATCCAAAAGTAGCAGAATACACATTATTTTCAAGTGCTCATGAAACATTCTTCACAACAAATTGCATGCTCAGCCACAAAGCAAGTCTCAAAGTTTACAAAGTTGAAATCATATCAATCATTTTTTTCAACCACAGCAGTGTAAGACTAGACATCAACTACTTGAAAAATACTGGAAAAAGCACAAGTATAAACAATAAGCAGCTAAACAACCAATCGGTCATTGGAGAAATTAAAGAGGCAGTGAAAAAAAAAAAAGCCTCAAGACAATAGAAGAAAATCAACAAACAAAAGGAGGACAAAAGGAGGACAAAGCAAAAGGAGTTCTAAGAGGGAAGTTTATAGCAATATATGCCTACCTCAAGAAATAAGAAAAATCTCAAATAAGCTATTTAACTTTATAACTAAAAGAACAATAAGAATAATCAAAACTCAAAGTTAGCAGAAGGAAGAAAATAATAAAGATCAAAGCAGAAATAAATTAGAGATTAAAAACAATAAAAAATAAATGGAGTGGTTCTTTGAAAGATAAACAAAATTGATAAACTTTTATCCAGGACCTAAGACATGCGGGTTTGATCACTGGGTCAGGAAGACCCCTTGGAGTAGAAAATGTCAATGGACTCCAGTATTCTTGCCTGGAGAACCCCATGGACAGAGGAACCTGGTGGGCTACAAGTCATAGGGTTACAAAGAGTCAGACATGACCCATAATGAAAAGAAAAAACTGAGTAGCGATGCCTAGAGAAAATAGACATTAAAACAAACACTGTAAAAAAAAATCAACATTGTAACATGGCACAAAGAAGAGTATTATATAATGATAAATGTATTAATCCAACAAGAAGATATAATACTTGTAGAAGTTATACACACAGCTTAAGATCACCTAAATATATAAAGCAAATGTTAATAAACATAAGGAAAATATTTGACAATAATGCAATGATATCAGGGGATTTTAATATGCCACTTATGTCACTGGATAGATCATCCTCACAAAACCAATAAGGAAACACTGATCTTAAATACCACATTAGATCAGATGACTTATTTATATACATATATTAATACACATATTGTTGACCAATCACCCAGTTATGTCTGACTCTTTGCGACCCCATGGACTGCAGCATACCAGGCTTCCCTGTCACTCACCAGCTCCTGAAGTTTGGCCAAGCCATCCAGACATCTCATCCTCTGATACCCTCTTCACTTTCTGCCCTCAGTCTTTCCCAGCATCAGGGACTGATGTAAAGCATTCCATCCAAAAGTAGCAGAATACACATTATTTTCAAGTGCTCATGAAACATTCTTCACAACAAATTGCATGCTCAGCCACAAAGCAAGTCTCAAAGTTTACAAAGTTGAAATCATATCAATCATTTTTTTCAACCACAGCAGTGTAAGACTAGACATCAACTACTTGAAAAATACTGGAAAAAGCACAAGTATAAACAATAAGCAGCTAAACAACCAATCGGTCATTGGAGAAATTAAAGAGGCAGTGAAAAAAAAAAAAAGCCTCAAGACAATAGAAGAAAATCAACAAACAAAAGGAGGACAAAAGGAGGACAAAGCAAAAGGAGTTCTAAGAGGGAAGTTTATAGCAATATATGCCTACCTCAAGAAATAAGAAAAATCTCAAATAAGCTATTTAACTTTATAACTAAAAGAACAATAAGAATAATCAAAACTCAAAGTTAGCAGAAGGAAGAAAATAATAAAGATCAAAGCAGAAATAAATTAGAGATTAAAAACAATAAAAAATAAATGGAGTGGTTCTTTGAAAGATAAACAAAATTGATAAACTTTTATCCAGGACCTAAGACATGCGGGTTTGATCACTGGGTCAGGAAGACCCCTTGGAGTAGAAAATGTCAATGGACTCCAGTATTCTTGCCTGGAGAACCCCATGGACAGAGGAACCTGGTGGGCTACAAGTCATAGGGTTACAAAGAGTCAGACATGACCGAAGTGAGCTACTAGCAGCCTGAGCAGCAGCAGCATTTTTCATTAGCCAAACATATCAAGAAAACAAAAGGTACAAATAAAATCATAAATGAAAGAAGAGATATTATGACTAACAAAACAGAAATGCAATGTACCATAAGAGAATTCCATGAACAATTATGCACCAGCACATTAAACAACCTGAAGAAATGGATACATTTCTAGAAATGTAGTTTTCTAAGACTGAACTAAAAAGAAATAGAAAATATAAGCATAACAATTACCAGTAGTGAAATTGAATAGCTAATCAAAAATCTATCAATATGCAGAACTGCAGGTCCAACTTCAGGGCTGAAGTCAGCCAAACATTTAAAGAAGAGTTAACACCTAGACATCTGAAACTATCCCCCCTAAAAATAGTAGAAGAAGTAGAAATGGTTTCAAACTCATTTTATAAGGCCAGGAACATTCTGATACCAAAAGCAGATAAAGACACTACTCAAAAACCTGAAATTTACAGGCCAATATCTCTGATGAATACAAAAATTTCTCAACAAAATATTAATGAACCAAAGTCGGCAGCACACTAGAAAATTATACACCATGATCAAGTGGGATTTATCGGGATGGTTCAACATTCACACATTAGTCAATGTGATGTTCCATATTTAAAAAATAAATAAATAAAAAGCATGATCATCTCAATAGACATAAGAAATAGTTTGTTAAAAGTCAACATCCATTTTTGATTAAAAAACATATGTGTCCTTATGGCTGATTCATGTTGATATTTGACATAAAATAACAAAATTCTTCAAATAAAAAATAATTATCCTTCAAATAAAAACCTCTCAACAATGTGGATACAGAGGAAAATAGTCAGTGGTTCCATGCCCAGTTCTTGACCTGCATACAGATTTCTCAGGAGACAGGTAAGGTGGTCTGGTATTCTTATCCCTTTAATAATTGGCCATAATTTGTTGTGATCTACACAGTCAAAGGCTTTTGTGTAGTCAATGAAGCATAAGTAGAAAATGTCAATGGACTCCAGTATTCTTGCCTGGAGAACCCCATGGACAGAGGAACCTGGTGGGCTACAAGTCATAGGGTTACAAAGAGTCAGACATGACCGAAGTGAGCTACTAGCAGCCTGAGCAGCAGCAGCATTTTTCATTAGCCAAACATATCAAGAAAACAAAAGGTACAAATAAAATCATAAATGAAAGAAGAGATATTATGACTAACAAAACAGAAATGCAATGTACCATAAGAGAATTCCATGAACAATTATGCACCAGCACATTAAACAACCTGAAGAAATGGATACATTTCTAGAAATGTAGTTTTCTAAGACTGAACTAAAAAGAAATAGAAAATATAAGCATAACAATTACCAGTAGTAAAATTGAATAGCTAATCAAAAATCTATCAATATGCAGAACTGCAGGTCCAACTTCAGGGCTGAAGTCAGCCAAACATTTAAAGAAGAGTTAACACCTAGACATCTGAAACTATCCCCCCTAAAAATAGTAGAAGAAGTAGAAATGGTTTCAAACTCATTTTATAAGGCCAGGAACATTCTGATACCAAAAGCAGATAAAGACACTACTCAAAAACCTGAAATTTACAGGCCAATATCTCTGATGAATACAAAAATTTCTCAACAAAATATTAATGAACCAAAGTCGGCAGCACACTAGAAAATTATACACCATGATCAAGTGGGATTTATCGGGATGGTTCAACATTCACACATTAGTCAATGTGATGTTCCATATTTAAAAAATAAATAAATAAAAAGCATGATCATCTCAATAGACATAAGAAATAGTTTGTTAAAAGTCAACATCCATTTTTGATTAAAAAACATATGTGTCCTTATGGCTGATTCATGTTGATATTTGACATAAAATAACAAAAATTCTTCAAATAAAAAAATAATTATCCTTCAAATAAAAAACCTCTCAACAATGTGGATACAGAGGGAAAATAGTCAGTGGTTCCATGCCCAGTTCTTGACCTGCATACAGATTTCTCAGGAGACAGGTAAGGTGGTCTGGTATTCTTATCCCTTTAATAATTGGCCATAATTTGTTGTGATCTACACAGTCAAAGGCTTTTGTGTAGTCAATGAAGCATAAGTAGATGTTTTCCTGGAATTCCTTTGTTTTCTCTATGATACAATGAATGTTGACAATTCGATCTCTGTTCCTCTGCCTTTTCTAAACCTAATTTGTATACCTGGAAGTTCTTGGTTCCTGTACAACTGAAGCCTACTTTGAAGGATTTTGAGCATAAACTTGCTAGCATGTGAAATGAGCATAGCTGTATGGTAATTTGAGCATTCTTTGACATTGCCCTTCTTTGGAACTGGAATATAAATTGACCTTTCCAGTCCTGTGGCCACTCCTGAGTTTTCCAAATTTGCTGACATATTGAGTGCAGCACCTGAACAGCATCACCTTTTAGAGTTTTACATATCTCAGCTGAAATTCCATTACCTCCTTACTAGCTTTGTTCTTAGTAATGCTTCCTAAGGCCCATTTGATTTCACACTCCAGGATGTCTGGCTCTAGGTGAGTGGCCACCCCATTATGGTTACTCGGGTCACTAAGATCTTTTTGCATAGTTCTATGTATTCTTTCCACCTCTTCTTAATCTCGCCGCCTATGTTAGGTTTTTGTCATTTCTGTCCTTTTTTTGTGCCTATTTTTGCATGAAATGTTCCCTTGGTATCTCTGATTTTCTTGATGAGATCTCTAGTCCTTCCCATTCTGTTGTTTTCCTCTAATTCTTTGCATTGTCCACTGAGGAAGGCCTTCTTATCTCTCCTTGCTCTCCTCTGGAACTCTTCATTCATTTGGGTACATCTTTCCCTTTCTCCTTTTCACTTCTCTTCTTCTCTGAGCTATTTGTAAAACCTCCTCAGACAACAACGTTGCCTTCTTGACTTCTTTTGGGGAAATGGTTTTCATTATTGCCTCCTATACAATGTTATGAATATTAGTCCATAGTCCTCAGGCATTCTGTCTACCAGCTCTAATTCCTTGAATCTATTTATTACCTCCTCTGTATAATCATAAGAGATTTGATTTAGGCCATGCCTGAATGGCCTAGTAGTTTTCTCTACTTTCTTCAAGTTAGCACTAAATTTTGCAATAAGGAGCCTATGATTTGTGCTACAGTCAGCTCCAGGTCTTGTTTTTTCTAACCGTATAGAACTTCTCCAATTTTGGCTGTAAATAACATAATCAATCTTATTTCAGTAAAAAAAAAAACAAAAAGAAAGAAAGAGAGAGAGAGAGATAAAGGCATCTAAATTGGAACAGAAAAAGTAAAGCCAACACTATTTGCAGATGACATGATACTATTCATAAAAAACCCTAGAGACACCATCAACATCTATTATAATTCATCAATATGTTTATTAAAATCACAAGGTACAAAATCTCTGTATACCAAAATACCAGAAATCTGATGCATTTCTACACACTAATAACAAGCTCTAAGAAAGAAAAACTAGCAATTCCATTTTCAATTGCTATAAAAGAATAAAGTACTCATGAATAAATTTAACCAAGGAAGTGAAAGACTTTTACACTTAAAATTGTACATCACTGATTAAATAAATCGATTACCCTCAAAATGAAAATACATATATATATATATATATATATATATATATATATATCATGTTTATGGATTTGAATATTTTGTTAAAATGAACATACTAACTAACCAAGGCAATCTCCAAATTCAATGTAACTCATAATAAAATGCTAATAATATTTTCACAGAACTAGACCAAATAATTCTGAGATTTGTAGGGAAAAACAAAAGACCCCATATAGTCAAAGAAATCCTGATAAAGAAGAACAAAGCTTGAGATATCATGTTCTCTGTTTAAAAAGTATATACTACTGAGCTATAGTAATCAAAACTGTACAGTACTGACATAAAAAACATTCATTGATCAATGAAACAGAATAGAGATCCCAGAAATAAACTCATACTTATATGGTCAATTAGTTTACAGCAAAAAAACCAAGAACATACAGTGAGGAAAAGGCAGTGTTTTTGATACATGGGGTTGAGAAAACTGTAAAGTTGCGTGCAAAAGAATGAAACCAGACCACTTTTCTTATACCATGTACAAAAGTCAACTCAAAATGGATTAAAGATGTAAATGTAAGACCTGAAACCATGCAACTTCTGATATAGACAATATAGACTTTGACTTTAATCTTAGCTACATGTTTTGATTCTTTATTCCTTGGGCAAGGATAACAAATGAGATTACACCAAACCTCAGCAATGGGAACTACCAACAAAACAAACAGATGTCCTACTAAATGGGAGAAATGACATTTGCAAATGATATATCTGACAAAGGGTTAATGTCCAAAATGTATAAAAAATTTAATATAATTCAGTATAACAAAATTCGATATAAAAAATCTTCTTAAAAACTTGATTTGAGGGGCTTCCCCTGGTGGTCCAGTGGGTAAGGACACCGCCTTGCGGTGCAAGGGGCGCCGGTTCCATCCCTGGCCTGGGAAGATCCCACGTGTTGCGGAGCGGCTGGACCCATGTGTCCAATCACTGAGCCGGAGCTCTGGAGTGCATGCGCCCGGAGCTGGCGCTCTCCAAAAACAGACGCCACCACGATGGGAGGCCCGCAGGAGCCAAAGAGCAAAGACGATGAAAACAGATAAATGAAAGACCAATGGAAGTGGCTCACCCGCTCCCATCCCTCCCCAACCCGACCCCCGCCCAAAATAAATAAATAAATCTTTAAGAAAAAAAAAAAAACTTGATTTGAGATAGAGAAATTGAATAAAAATTCTTCTGAAGACATATAGATGGCTTATAGGCACATTGAAAAATTCTAAACATCACTAATCACCAGGAAAATGAAGACCAAAACCACAATGAAATATCACCTTACACCTCTCAGAATGGCTATAATAAATAATTTTCTTTAAAAAAGACCACAAATAAGAAGTGTTGACAATAATGTGGAGAAAAGGGAACACTCATACACTGTTGGTGGGAGTGTAAATTGGTGTAGCTGCTATGGAAAACAGTATAGAGATCTTACCCACCTCAGAAAAAAAAATAGAGCTATCATATGATCTATCAACTCCACTCTTGTATATTTAGCTGAAGAAAATTAAAATCATTAACTCAAAAACATATATAAATATGCAAGTTTATTGCAGAATTTTTTTACAATAGCCAAGAAATGGAAACCACCTAAGGGTTTATTGATAGATTAATGGATAAAAAAGATGTGGTATATGTATAAAATGCAAAATTACTCAGGCATTAAAAAAGAATGAAATACTGCCATTTGCAACATCAGTGGATCTGAAAGGTATTATGTTAAGGGAAAAAGTCAAATAGAAAAAAAAAAAATGTCACATACTTGCTTGCATGTGGAGTCTAAAATCAAAGCAAACACAAAGCAAAACAGAAATAGTCCATAGATGCAGAAAACAAACTGGTGGTTACCACAGCGAAACATGGAATAAGATTGGATGTAATAGATAAGAAGATCAAGAAAACAAACTTCTAGTTATAAAATAAATGTCATGAGGATATAATGTACAGTATAGAAAATATAGTCAACAATATGATAATAGCTTTGTATGGTGACAGATAGTTACTACATTGTCATGGTGATCAATTTGCAATGTGAAAGTGAAAAAAATGAAAGTGTTAGTTGCTTAGTCCTGTTCAACTCTTTGCAACCCCATGGACTGTAGCCCACCAGGCTCCCTATCCATTGAATTCTCCAAGCGAGAGTATTGAAGTGGGTAGCTAATCCCTTCTCAAAGAGATCTCCCCCTCCCAGGGATTGAATCCCTTCTTTAGGGGATCTCCCCCTTCTCAGGAATTAAACCCAAGAGAGACCCAGGTTCAAAGACTCTTTACCGTCTGAGTCACCAGGAAAGCTCAACTGTAATGTATCTAATTGTCAAATAACCTGTTATGCAATTGAAATGTATTAATATTGCATGTCAATTATACTTCAGTTAAAAATCAAAAAGGGAAAATTAATACAAGTAAAATGCTTTTAGAATCATCCTGACACCTGACCTTCCAACCATTTGTCCATTGTTTCATCCTTCTTCCTTCATCACCTGCAAACCAGAAGCATTTATTGAATAAATACTGAGAGGAAGCACTGCAGTGAGTGCTATCATTTAAGGGGAAAGAAAAGGAAGCCCTGCATAAATTTGAATTTTCCAAATATCATATAAGGCCATTTTATTTAAATTTTATTTAATTGCTAATATAGAGTTCATTGAGGAATTATCCATGGGTAAAATTGAAACATTTATACAAAAGATAATTTGCTCCAATAAGTAAAAATTGCTATACTTAAATATTTAAGATGGTTTGAGAGACTGGCAAATTTTCTTTTCCAAGATTTCTGAGAGGAATAGAATTCATCTCAGGGATGTCTAGAAGTTTCTAACCTATAATGGTCGTTAGATTTCTTCATGAGATCTTTGCTTACTTAGTTGAAGAGAGAGATGATAGGCTTGGTTGTTTACTGGAAAATCTTCAGATGGTTGTTTGTTAAGTGTGGTTAGCCAGGCTTCACAGAGAAATTTATTTCCAGTTACTAAAGATAAAAGAATTGGAAAAAATTTTTTAGGACAGACTGAAGACTCTGGCCCTGAGTATAGAAAATATAGTCAACAATATGATAATAGCTTTGTATGGTGACAGATAGTTACTACATTGTCATGGTGATCAATTTGCAATGTGAAAGTGAAAAAAATGAAAGTGTTAGTTGCTTAGTCCTGTTCAACTCTTTTGCAACCCCATGGACTGTAGCCCACCAGGCTCCCTATCCATTGAATTCTCCAAGCGAGAGTATTGAAGTGGGTAGCTAATCCCTTCTCAAAGAGATCTCCCCCTCCCAGGGATTGAATCCCTTCTTTAGGGGATCTCCCCCTTCTCAGGAATTAAACCCAAGAGAGACCCAGGTTCAAAGACTCTTTACCGTCTGAGTCACCAGGAAAGCTCAACTGTAATGTATCTAATTGTCAAATAACCTGTTATGCAATTGAAATGTATTAATATTGCATGTCAATTATACTTCAGTTAAAAATCAAAAAGGGAAAATTAATACAAGTAAAATGCTTTTAGAATCATCCTGACACCTGACCTTCCAACCATTTGTCCATTGTTTCATCCTTCTTCCTTCATCACCTGCAAACCAGAAGCATTTATTGAATAAATACTGAGAGGAAGCACTGCAGTGAGTGCTATCATTTAAGGGGAAAGAAAAGGAAGCCCTGCATAAATTTGAATTTTCCAAATATCATATAAGGCCATTTTATTTAAATTTTATTTAATTGCTAATATAGAGTTCATTGAGGAATTATCCATGGGTAAAATTGAAACATTTATACAAAAGATAATTTGCTCCAATAAGTAAAAATTGCTATACTTAAATATTTAAGATGGTTTGAGAGACTGGCAAATTTTCTTTTCCAAGATTTCTGAGAGGAATAGAATTCATCTCAGGGATGTCTAGAAGTTTCTAACCTATAATGGTCGTTAGATTTCTTCATGAGATCTTTGCTTACTTAGTTGAAGAGAGAGATGATAGGCTTGGTTGTTTACTGGAAAATCTTCAGATGGTTGTTTGTTAAGTGTGGTTAGCCAGGCTTCACAGAGAAATTTATTTCCAGTTACTAAGATAGATTGGAAAAAAATGCCTGAAACTTGGACAAGTGCCAACAGTGTGCCTTTCTTGAGGACAGGACTGAATGACTCTGGCCCTGAGTCAGCTTAACTGGTATGCCTGGGAAAATGCTAGAGCAAACTCATGACAAAACTTAACTTGCAAATGCTTCTAAAAGACCATGGCTCTGTGAAGAACAAAGCCTAGAAAATTTCTCTCATATGGCAGAGTTCAGAATGATATAAGACTGATAGATTGATAAGATATGTTTGAGTTTATACAGTTTTGATCCTTCCTGCATGGAGCCACCAACCCACTGGAAAAATAATGGAGGTGAGCCAAGGAAGCATAAGTGTGTCTTCCTACGTAGGGATCTATGAAATCATACTGTAAACTCAGCTAAAACCACATGAGGGACATCTGGCAGTAAGGAGAATCAGTCCTGGTCAGTCCTGACTCTCTTTTGTTACAGAGGAAGCCCCAAACTAGAAAGTAACCATCTTAAGCTTAAAAATTCTCACTTGACTCCACTTTCTCCTCTTACTCCACTTTTCTGAACTTATTTCAATTTCTTGAAAAAAGTTATCCATAAACACTGTTTCCAACTTCTTTTCCTCTTCTTTTCTTCTTTTGTCCATTACAGGACAAGCTATGCAATTTTCTGTGCATAGTGTTAAATAAAAATGTGAGACCTTTTCTTCAAATTAAGAATGTCTAGAATGACATGCATGGGTGTTAAGTCATTTCGGTCCCAGCTCTTTGCAACCTTATGAACTGTAGCCCACCAGGCTCCTCTGTCCATGGGTTTCTCCAAGGCAAGAATATAGGAGTGTGCTGCCATGCCCTCCTCCAATGCATTTTCCTGACCCATTGAGAGTAAAACATGAATCCATATGTAGGGCTCATCTAAACTGGGGCCTTGTGGGACTATTTGGATCTTATACCCACAAAGCTGGTCCAGCTCCATATTCTAATCCTACTCCAGTCAGGCTTTCATTCTCTGCATTTCCACTAATAAGTTCTTGTCAGTAATGAATTCCCTTGGGTTGAATATCTAAGTTAATTCCCATCTGCATCTTTCTGGATTAATCAGTGGAACTTTTCAGAGAGTGATCACTCCCTCTTCCTTGAAGGAATATCTTTACCTGGTTCTATAGCACACTTCCTCTATTCTCTGTGTACCTCATTAGATGCTGCATCCTTTGGTCTTATCTTCGCCTAAAAAAATGCCTGAAACTTGGACAAGTGCCAACAGTGTGCCTTTCTTGAGGACAGGACTGAATGACTCTGGCCCTGAGTCAGCTTAACTGGTATGCCTGGGAAAATGCTAGAGCAAACTCATGACAAAACTTAACTTGCAAATGCTTCTAAAGACCATGGCTCTGTGAAGAACAAAGCCTAGAAAATTTCTCTCATATGGCAGAGTTCAGAATGATATAAGACTGATAGATTGATAAGATATGTTTGAGTTTATACAGTTTTGATCCTTCCTGCATGGAGCCACCAACCCACTGGAAAAATAATGGAGGTGAGCCAAGGAAGCATAAGTGTGTCTTCCTACGTAGGGATCTATGAAATCATACTGTAAACTCAGCTAAAACCACATGAGGGACATCTGGCAGTAAGGAGAATCAGTCCTGGTCAGTCCTGACTCTCTTTTGTTACAGAGGAAGCCCCAAACTAGAAAGTAACCATCTTAAGCTTAAAAATTCTCACTTGACTCCACTTTCTCCTCTTACTCCACTTTTCTGAACTTATTTCAATTTCTTGAAAAAAGTTATCCATAAACACTGTTTCCAACTTCTTTTCCTCTTCTTTTCTTCTTTTGTCCATTACAGGACAAGCTATGCAATTTTCTGTGCATAGTGTTAAATAAAAATGTGAGACCTTTTCTTCAAATTAAGAATGTCTAGAATGACATGCATGGGTGTTAAGTCATTTCGGTCCCAGCTCTTTGCAACCTTATGAACTGTAGCCCACCAGGCTCCTCTGTCCATGGGTTTCTCCAAGGCAAGAATATAGGAGTGTGCTGCCATGCCCTCCTCCAATGCATTTTCCTGACCCATTGAGAGTAAAACATGAATCCATATGTAGGGCTCATCTAAACTGGGGCCTTGTGGGACTATTTGGATCTTATACCCACAAAGCTGGTCCAGCTCCATATTCTAATCCTACTCCAGTCAGGCTTTCATTCTCTGCATTTCCACTAATAAGTTCTTGTCAGTAATGAATTCCCTTGGGTTGAATATCTAAGTTAATTCCCATCTGCATCTTTCTGGATTAATCAGTGGAACTTTTCAGAGAGTGATCACTCCCTCTTCCTTGAAGGAATATCTTTACCTGGTTCTATAGCACACTTCCTCTATTCTCTGTGTACCTCATTAGATGCTGCATCCTTTGGTCTTATCTTCTGGTTTTTCCCTGTTATGGGATGAATTTTGGTCCCACAAAGGTACGCATGATCTAATAATGGAAACTCATGACTGTGTTATTTTACATGGTTAAAAGGGCATTGTTAAGGATCTTGAGGCAGAGATCAACCTGGATGATTCAAGTGTGTCCAATGTAATCATGAGGGACATTTTAAGAGAGAAAAAGAAGGATTAGAGTCAGTAGGAAGTGATGCAATGATGGAAGTAAAAGGTTGGATACCTTATGTTAAGTGAAATAATCAGAGAAATACTGTATGAGATCATGTATATGTGGAATCCAAAAAAAAAAGAAAGAAAGAAAATCTCTTAGAAACAGAGAACAGAATGGTGATTGCCAGAGATGATGGGGGAATTATGAGAGAAATGGGTAAAGGTGATAAAAATGTACAAACTTCCAGTCGTATGATAAATAAATTCTGGAGATACAGCATGATGACTTTAATAAACACTCCCATATTATATATTTGAAAGTTCCTAAGAGAGCAACATTTTAAAGTAGTCATTATAAAAAATAAAAATTTGTAATTATGAGAGGTAATAAAGGTTAACTAAACTTACTGTTGCAAACATTTTGCAATATATGTACATATCAAATAATTATGTCAGGGGCTTCCTTGGTGGTCCAGTGGGTAAGGACACCGCCTTGCAGTGCAAAGGGCACTGGTTCGATCCCTTGCCTGGGAAGATCCCACGTGCCGTGAAGCAGCTGGACAGATATGTCCAATTACCGAGCTGGAGCCCTGGAGCACATGCGCCCACAGCCGGTGCTCTGCGACAACAGGGGCCACTGCAATGGAAGGCCCACACGGGCCAAGGAATGAAGATGGATGAAAAACAGATAAATGAAAGACCAATAGAAGTGACCCGCCCGCCCCCCTCCCTCTCCAATCCGACCTCCGCCCAAAATAATAATTATGTTATATGCTTTAATACAATTTTGTGTTAATTGTACCTCAATAAAACTGGAAGCCTAGCTTGAAGGATCCTGAGGATAAACTTGCTCACAGGTGAGATGAGTTCCATTGTGTGGTAATTGGAACATCCTTTGAGGATAGAGTGGAAACTGAACTTTTCCATTTCTGTGGCCATTGCTGAGTTTTCCAAATATGCTGGCATATTGAATGTAGCACTTTAATAGCATCATCCTTTAGGATATGAAATAGCTCAGCTGGAATTCCATCACCTTCAGATGCTTTGATGTAGTAATGCTTCCTAAGAGCCACTTGACTTCATACTCCACGCTATCAGACTGTAGGGCAGTGACCATATCATCATAGTTATTTGGGTCATTAAGACATTTTTTGTGTAATTCTGTGTATTCTTGCCTGTCTTTTTAATCTCTTCTACTTTTGTTGTATCCTTACTGTTTCTGTCCTTTATTGTGCCCATCTTTGCATGAAATGTTCCTTTGGTATTTCCAATTTTCTTGAAGTGATCTCCAGTCTTTCCCATTCTACTGTATTCCTCTACTTCTTTGTCTTGCTCACTTAAGGAGGCTTTCTTATCTCTCTATGATATTTTCTGGAACTCTGCATTCAGAAGGGTATATCTTTCCTTTTCTCTGTATGTGTTATAAATCTGTTATAGTTTTGCTTTAAAAAGTCAAATTGTTATAGTTTTGCTTTAAAGAGTCAATTATCTTTAAAATTGGTTTTTGTATAATTAAAAGTTTCTTTTATTTACTGATATTTTTCCATTCCCTGTACTCTTTAATTCTCTGTGCAGATCCAGATCACCATCTGCTATCATTTTACTTTGCTTAAATGTTACCTTGTAGTCCAAGTCTGCTGTGTTAAGTTCTTGTATGTTTTGTATGTCTGAAAATGCCTTTATTTCAACTTCATTTTTCAAAAGATATTTTTGCTGAAGATGAATTCTATGTTGACAGTTTATTTCCCCTCAGACCTTTAAAGATATTGATCCACTATACTCTTCATGGCCTGCTTTCTGATGAGAAGTCAGCTGTCATTCTTATCTGTGTTCCTCCTTCTTATTGTGTCCTTTTTCAGACTTTCTTTACATTACCAACTTCAATTCATTTATTATACACTTTGGTGTTTTTTCTTCTTGCTTCCTATGCTTCTGGTTTGTTGAGTTTTGGAGATCTATGTGTTTATAGTTTACACAAACTTTAAAAATTTTCAATCATTATTTCTTCTGCAGTTTTTTATTACCACACCCTAATTCATCTCTCCAGGAGTTTTCTAGTTAAACATATCTTGTGTGGTAATTGGAACATCCTTTGAGGATAGAGTGGAAACTGAACTTTTCCATTTCTGTGGCCATTGCTGAGTTTTCCAAATATGCTGGCATATTGAATGTAGCACTTTAATAGCATCATCCTTTAGGATATGAAATAGCTCAGCTGGAATTCCATCACCTTCAGATGCTTTGATGTAGTAATGCTTCCTAAGAGCCACTTGACTTCATACTCCACGCTATCAGACTGTAGGGCAGTGACCATATCATCATAGTTATTTGGGTCATTAAGACATTTTTTGTGTAATTCTGTGTATTCTTGCCTGTCTTTTTAATCTCTTCTACTTTTGTTGTATCCTTACTGTTTCTGTCCTTTATTGTGCCCATCTTTGCATGAAATGTTCCTTTGGTATTTCCAATTTTCTTGAAGTGATCTCCAGTCTTTCCCATTCTACTGTATTCCTCTACTTCTTTGTCTTGCTCACTTAAGGAGGCTTTCTTATCTCTCTATGATATTTTCTGGAACTCTGCATTCAGAAGGGTATATCTTTCCTTTTCTCTGTATGTGTTATAAATCTGTTATAGTTTTGCTTTAAAAAGTCAAATTGTTATAGTTTTGCTTTAAAGAGTCAATTATCTTTAAAATTGGTTTTTGTATAATTAAAAGTTTCTTTTATTTACTGATATTTTTCCATTCCCTGTACTCTTTAATTCTCTGTGCAGATCCAGATCACCATCTGCTATCATTTTACTTTGCTTAAATGTTACCTTGTAGTCCAAGTCTGCTGTGTTAAGTTCTTGTATGTTTTGTATGTCTGAAAATGCCTTTATTTCAACTTCATTTTTCAAAAGATATTTTTGCTGAAGATGAATTCTATGTTGACAGTTTATTTCCCCTCAGACCTTTAAAGATATTGATCCACTATACTCTTCATGGCCTGCTTTCTGATGAGAAGTCAGCTGTCATTCTTATCTGTGTTCCTCCTTCTTATTGTGTCCTTTTTCAGACTTTCTTTACATTACCAACTTCAATTCATTTATTATACACTTTGGTGTTTTTTCTTCTTGCTTCCTATGCTTCTGGTTTGTTGAGTTTTGGAGATCTATGTGTTTATAGTTTACACAAACTTTAAAAATTTTCAATCATTATTTCTTCTGCAGTTTTTTATTACCACACCCTAATTCATCTCTCCAGGAGTTTTCTAGTTAAACATATCTTCAGGCCACTTAAAATTATACCACAGCTCCCTGCTGCTCTTATTCATTTATTTTTACACCTTTTTCTTTCTCTGCTTAATTTGAGACTATTTCTATCCCTATGCCTTGAAGTTCTCTGATTTTTTACTTCTGATTTATCTGATATGTTATTAACATCACTCAGTGTATTTTTCTTCTCAGATACTGTATGCATGTACCAACACCAGGAGTGACTTTTTTTTCCTTTGTAGCAGGGACTGGGGGCTGGGGGTGGTGTCTTCTATGCCTTTCAATAACATGCAATGCTTTGCTTTATCTTTTTTGACATAGTTTTTGTAATGGCTGTTTTCATGTCCTTTTCTATAACAATTCTATCATCTGCATCACTTCTGGGTCTATTTTTATTGAGTTCATTTTCTTCACATTATGGATTCTGTTTTCCTGCTTCTCTACATAACCAATATTTTTTTTAACTGAATGGTAGACTTTGTGAATTTTACATTATTAGGTGTGAAAATTTTCATTTCTTTAAACAGTGTTAGCAGTCTTCTGGAACCCAGTAAAATTATTTGGAAACAAAATGTCAAGTTTGCTATTAAGCTTTCTTAGGTAGAATCAGAGGAGGCTTAAGTTCAGAGTTATTTGGGTCTTATTGAAGTAAAATATTCACTGAGTATTTTAATCCCAATGTCAGACATATTATGAGATTTCCCCATTCTGACTATTGGAAAAATGAATGACTCCACCTCTGTGTAAATTTCAGGAATTCTTCACCTTCTTCTTTACAGTGGTTCTGCCTTAGTTCTATAGGTACTGATCCCAGTGAGGATTGACAGAAATCTCTACAGAACTTCAATGCTCTCTTGGTCCAAGTTTTGTCTTGTCCTATGCTTCTGGTTTTGTTGAGTTTTTGGGAAAATCTATGTGTTTTTTTTTCCAGTTTTTACACCAACTTCAATTCATTTATTATACACTTTGGTGTTTTTTCTTCTTGCTTCCTATGCTTCTGGTTTGTTGAGTTTTGGAGATCTATGTGTTTATAGTTTACACAAACTTTAAAAATTTTCAATCATTATTTCTTCTGCAGTTTTTTATTACCACACCCTAATTCATCTCTCCAGGAGTTTTCTAGTTAAACATATCTTCAGGCCACTTAAAATTATACCACAGCTCCCTGCTGCTCTTATTCATTTATTTTTACACCTTTTTCTTTCTCTGCTTAATTTGAGACTATTTCTATCCCTATGCCTTGAAGTTCTCTGATTTTTTACTTCTGATTTATCTGATATGTTATTAACATCACTCAGTGTATTTTTCTTCTCAGATACTGTATGCATGTACCAACACCAGGAGTGACTTTTTTTTCCTTTGTAGCAGGGACTGGGGGCTGGGGGTGGTGTCTTCTATGCCTTTCAATAACATGCAATGCTTTGCTTTATCTTTTTTGACATAGTTTTTGTAATGGCTGTTTTCATGTCCTTTTCTATAACAATTCTATCATCTGCATCACTTCTGGGTCTATTTTTATTGAGTTCATTTTCTTCACATTATGGATTCTGTTTTCCTGCTTCTCTACATAACCAATATTTTTTTTAACTGAATGGTAGACTTTGTGAATTTTACATTATTAGGTGTGAAAAATTTTCATTTCTTTAAACAGTGTTAGCAGTCTTCTGGAACCCAGTAAAATTATTTGGAAACAAAATGTCAAGTTTGCTATTAAGCTTTCTTAGGTAGAATCAGAGGAGGCTTAAGTTCAGAGTTATTTGGGTCTTATTGAAGTAAAATATTCACTGAGTATTTTAATCCCAATGTCAGACATATTATGAGATTTCCCCATTCTGACTATTGGAAAAATGAATGACTCCACCTCTGTGTAAATTTCAGGAATTCTTCACCTTCTTCTTTACAGTGGCTCTTATCCTGGCCTTAGATAGTTTCTTCATAGGAAGTCACTGATCAACACATAGCTGAGGATTGACAGAAATCTCTACAGAACTTCAATGCTCTCTGTCTCTCCAGTTCCCACTTTTCTGGTATTCTATCCTGAATATCTGACCCATGTTGGTCTCCTTGAATTCTGAATTCTGCCTCCACAACTTGGGAAGCAATCCACTCTGTTTGGGTTCCTCCTTCCAAAAAGCACTATGGCTTTAGAAATTCTCTCTAGATGGTAAACTGAGGGAATCATAAAATTCACTTCATTTGTTTCCCTTCTCTCAGGGATCACTGTCCTATTCTATCACTGTTCAATATCTAAAACACATTGTTTCATATATTTTAATTGTATAAGACAGAGAGCCAAGCCAACCCTGTTATCCATCCTGACCAGAAGTATCTAAGTAAAATAGAAAGAGAAGAACAGAATGGGCAATTGGCTTTATTATATAATCTCACTTTCTTATGAAGATATGATAATTTAAACAACATAATATTAAAAAAAAATCTAGGGTAATAATAGTAGAAAACAAGTTAGAATAGTACCTAAAGTTTAATGTATAATTTATTCATGCATTCATATGTGTGTTTTACACATATTAGTTTAATCCTCAGAGCCATGTCATAAAGTAGGGACAATAATCATTTCTCTTATACTGGTGACAAGTAAATTTAGTTACAGAGAAGCTGAGGATTTTTCTCTAATTCGCACAGGTTCTAAAAACAGAGTCAGGACTGAAATCAAGGCAATCTGGCTCCAGAGACCATGTTCTAAACCCTTAAGATGCATCATCTTTTCTAACAAGAAATCAATAGATTTATGAAACTTCACAAAGAGTTGAGAAATACACCTAAGTATTATATTATATTATATAACATAGGGATCCTTGCCCACCAGAGCAAGATCCAACTTTCTCCACAACCAGTATCTCCCAACAGAAAGTTTGCATAAGACTCTTAATCTCATCCATCAGAGAGCAGACAGAATGAAAAGCACAATCACAGAAAACTAACCAAACTGTTCACATGGGTAACAGCCTTGTCTAATTCAATAAATAAATAAATAGCAAACCACTTGAGTACTCCTGCTTTGAAAACCTCATGAATAGTATGAAAAGGCAAAAAAGATATGACACTGAAGGATAAACTCCCCAGGTCAGAAAGTGCCCAGTCTCCTTGGAAGAAAGCCATGATAAACCTATACAGCATATTAAAAAGCAGAGACATCAATTTTCCAACAATAGTTCATATATTCAAAGCTATGGTTTTCCCAGTAGTCATGTATGGATGTGAGAACCGGACCATAAAGAAGGCTGAGTGTCAAAGAATTGACGCCTTTGAACTGTGGTGTTGAAGAAGACCCTTGAGAGTCCTTTGGACTTCAAGGAAATCAAGTCAGTCAATCTTAAAGGAAATTAGCCCCTAACACTCATTGGAAGGACTGATGCTGAAGCTGAAGGATCCTCAGTGCCTTCACCCAGCATCCTCAGAAGCCAGGCCTGCCCACCAGCAGGCCAGCAGTCTTTCCAGAAACTTGGCTACCTACTGGGTCCGGGAACAGTCTTACTTTCACAAAGTGATTGGTCATACCACAACAGAAGGACCCACAAAATTATATGATCATCTCAACAGATGCAGAAAAAGCTTTTGACAAAAGCTAGCAACAGAGATAGAGGGAACACCCTGCAACATCAGAAAGGGTTTAAAAAGTTTAGGTTGAACAACACCTGCAACATCATCCTTGCATTTATACTGGTGACAATTTTAATCAGAGAAAGGTTTTTTGGAAGGAAATTTTCTCTAATTCGCACAGGTTCTAAAAACAGAGTCAGGACTGAAATCAAGGCAATCTGGCTCCAGAGACCATGTTCTAAACCCTTAAGATGCATCATCTTTTCTAACAAGAAATCAATAGATTTATGAAACTTCACAAAGAGTTGAGAAATACACCTAAGTATTATATTATATTATATAACATAGGGATCCTTGCCCACCAGAGCAAGATCCAACTTTCTCCACAACCAGTATCTCCCAACAGAAAGTTTGCATAAGACTCTTAATCTCATCCATCAGAGAGCAGACAGAATGAAAAGCACAATCACAGAAAACTAACCAAACTGTTCACATGGGTAACAGCCTTGTCTAATTCAATAAATAAATAAATAGCAAACCACTTGAGTACTCCTGCTTTGAAAACCTCATGAATAGTATGAAAAGGCAAAAAAGATATGACACTGAAGGATAAACTCCCCAGGTCAGAAAGTGCCCAGTCTCCTTGGAAGAAAGCCATGATAAACCTATACAGCATATTAAAAAGCAGAGACATCAATTTTCCAACAATAGTTCATATATTCAAAGCTATGGTTTTCCCAGTAGTCATGTATGGATGTGAGAACCGGACCATAAAGAAGGCTGAGTGTCAAAGAATTGACGCCTTTGAACTGTGGTGTTGAAGAAGACCCTTGAGAGTCCTTTGGACTTCAAGGAAATCAAGTCAGTCAATCTTAAAGGAAATTAGCCCCTAACACTCATTGGAAGGACTGATGCTGAAGCTGAAGGATCCTCAGTGCCTTCACCCAGCATCCTCAGAAGCCAGGCCTGCCCACCAGCAGGCCAGCAGTCTTTCCAGAAACTTGGCTACCTACTGGGTCCGGGAACAGTCTTACTTTCACAAAGTGATTGGTCATACCACAACAGAAGGACCCACAAAATTATATGATCATCTCAACAGATGCAGAAAAAGCTTTTGACAAAAGCTAGCAACAGAGATAGAGGGAACACCCTGCAACATCAGAAAGGGTTTATATTACAAACCCATAGCTAATATAATACTCAGTGTTGAAAAGCTGAGAGCATTTTCTCTAAGATCAGGGGTAAGACAAAGATGCTCATCCTTGCATTTATTCAACATAGAACTGGAAGTCATAGCAATCAGGCAGGATAAAGAAATGAAAATAATCCAACCTGGAAAGGAAGAAGTAAAACTGTCACTTTGCAGATAATATTATATATAGAAAACATAATGGAAACTACCCAATCAAAAGAGCGGACAGGGAGAAAATGGGAAAAAAATGAATACAAGATCTCTAAGATATCATTAAATATGTCATTAAATCCACCCTAAGGGAACTGTTGAAAGGTCTTCTTTAAATAGAAAGAATTAAAAATCTATAGGAGGGGCTTCCCCTGGTGGTCCAGTGAGTAAGGACACCGCCTTGCAGTGCAAGGGGCGACGGTTCCATCCCTGGCCTGGGAAAATCCCACGTGCCATGGAGCGGCTGGACCGATGTGTCCAATTACCGAGCCGGAGCTTTGGAGCGCATGCGCTGAGAGTCGGTGCTCTACAACAACAGACGCCACCGCGATGGGGGGCCCACAGGAGCCAAAAGAACAAAGACGGATGAAAATGGAGAAATGAAAGACCAATAGAAGTGGCCCACCCGCTCCCCTCCCTCCCCAACCTGACCCCCGCCCAAAATAAGTAAATAAATAAATAAATCTTAAAAAAAAGAAGAATCTATAGGAAAGGGGAAATCACACTTTCTGATGATGGCCATTTTGGCTGTAGCTTCCCTGGTGGCTCAGCCCATAAAGAATCTACCTACAATGCAAGAGACCTGTCTTCAATCCATGGGTGGGGATATCTCCTGGAGGAGGAAACGGAAACCCACTCCAGTATTCTTGCCTGGGGAATCCCTTCAAGGCAGAGGAGCCTATCCTACTACAGTCCATGGGGTTGCACAGAATCGGACACAACTTAAACCACCACCATCATTTTGATTGCATGAGATGATTTCTCAATGTAGTTTTGCTTTTAATTTCCCTAATAATTAGTGATGTTAGCCATCGTTTTATGTGCCTATTGGTCACCTGTATGTCTTCTTTAGATAAATGTCTGGGTTTATATACAAACCCATAGCTAATAATAATACTCAGTGTTGAAAAGCTGAGAGCATTTTCTAAGATCAGGGTAAGACAAAGATGCTCATCCTTGCATTTATTCAACATAGAACTGGAAGTCATAGCAATCAGGCAGGATAAAGAAATGAAAATAATCCAACCTGGAAAGGAAGAAGTAAAACTGTCACTTTGCAGATAATATTATATATAGAAAACATAATGGAAACTACCCAATCAAAAGAGCGGACAGGGAGAAAATGGGAAAAAAATGAATACAAGATCTCTAAGATATCATTAAATATGTCATTAAATCCACCCTAAGGGAACTGTTGAAAGGTCTTCTTTAAATAGAAAGAATTAAAAATCTATAGGAGGGGCTTCCCCTGGTGGTCCAGTGAGTAAGGACACCGCCTTGCAGTGCAAGGGGCGACGGTTCCATCCCTGGCCTGGGAAAATCCCACGTGCCATGGAGCGGCTGGACCGATGTGTCCAATTACCGAGCCGGAGCTTTGGAGCGCATGCGCTGAGAGTCGGTGCTCTACAACAACAGACGCCACCGCGATGGGGGGCCCACAGGAGCCAAAAGAACAAAGACGGATGAAAATGGAGAAATGAAAGACCAATAGAAGTGGCCCACCCGCTCCCCTCCCTCCCCAACCTGACCCCCGCCCAAAATAAGTAAATAAATAAATAAATCTTAAAAAAAAAAAAAAGAATCTATAGGAAAGGGGAAATCACACTTTCTGATGATGGCCATTTTGGCTGTAGCTTCCCTGGTGGCTCAGCCCATAAAGAATCTACCTACAATGCAAGAGACCTGTCTTCAATCCATGGGTGGGGATATCTCCTGGAGGAGGAAACGGAAACCCACTCCAGTATTCTTGCCTGGGGAATCCCTTCAAGGCAGAGGAGCCTATCCTACTACAGTCCATGGGGTTGCACAGAATCGGACACAACTTAAACCACCACCATCATTTTGATTGCATGAGATGATTTCTCAATGTAGTTTTGCTTTTAATTTCCCTAATAATTAGTGATGTTAGCCATCGTTTTATGTGCCTATTGGTCACCTGTATGTCTTCTTTAGATAAATGTCTGGGTCTTCTACCCATTTTTGAATTGGGTTGTTTGGGATTTTGATACTGAGCTGTATACATTGCTTATATTTTGGATATTGATCCTCTTGGTTTCATCATTTGTAAATATTTTCTGTCATTCTGTAGGTTATCTTTTCATTTTGTTTATGATATCTTTTGCTATGAAAAAAGCTTACAAGTATGATTAGATCCCATTTATTATTGCTTTTATTTATTTTGCATTGGGAGACTGACCTAAGAATAAAACAAAAAAAAATCTATGCTTTATGTTAGAGAATGCTTTGCCTGTGCTCTCATCTAGTAGTTTTGTCATGTCACTTCTTACATTTAAGTCCTTCAGCCATTTTGAGTTTATTTTTGTGTATTAAGTGAGAGAATGTTCTTTGTTTATCTGCATGAAGATTCCAGCTTTCCAAGCATGACTTACTGAAGACTATCTTTTCTCTATTGTATGTTCTTGCCTCCTTTATTGAAGATTGTTTGTCAATCGATGTGTTGGTTTGTTTCTGGGCTCTAAATTTTGTTCCATTGATTCATGTATCTGTTTTGTGCAAATATAATGCTATTCTTATTACTGTAGCTTTATAGTACCAACTGAAGTCAGGAAGGAGTATGGCTACAGTTTTGTCCTTTTTCTTCAGGATTGCTTTGGCAATTTTAGATATCTTGTGATTCCATATAAATTTTAGGATTATCTGCTATAATTCTGTGAAAAACATCCTGGATGATTTTGTAGGAATTTCATTAAATCTGCAGATTGCTTTGAGATGGCCATTTTAACAGTATTAAATTCTCTCAATCCAAGAGCTCAAAGAGATACATACATCTCAATGTTCATACCAGCACTATTTACACTAATCAAGACATGGAATTAATACAAGTGTCTACCAACAGATAGATGGATTAAGATGTGGTATATATATTAAATGGGATATTAGCCATAAAAACAATGAAATTATGATCCATTATGGACCTAGAGTATATTATTCTTAATGAAATATCAGACAAAGATAAGTTCTGTATGAATGTGTTTTCAACTTTTAATTTCCTAATAATTAGTGATGTTAGCCATCGTTTTATGTGCCTATTGGTCACCTGTATGTCTTCTTTAGATAAATGTCTGGGTCTTCTACCCATTTTTGAATTGGGTTGTTTGGGATTTTGATACTGAGCTGTATACATTGCTTATATTTTGGATATTGATCCTCTTGGTTTCATCATTTGTAAATATTTTCTGTCATTCTGTAGGTTATCTTTTCATTTTGTTTATGATATCTTTTGCTATGAAAAAAGCTTACAAGTATGATTAGATCCCATTTATTATTGCTTTTATTTATTTTGCATTGGGAGACTGACCTAAGAATAAAACAAAAAAAAATCTATGCTTTATGTTAGAGAATGCTTTGCCTGTGCTCTCATCTAGTAGTTTTGTCATGTCACTTCTTACATTTAAGTCCTTCAGCCATTTTGAGTTTATTTTTGTGTATTAAGTGAGAGAATGTTCTTTGTTTATCTGCATGAAGATTCCAGCTTTCCAAGCATGACTTACTGAAGACTATCTTTTCTCTATTGTATGTTCTTGCCTCCTTTATTGAAGATTGTTTGTCAATCGATGTGTTGGTTTGTTTCTGGGCTCTAAATTTTGTTCCATTGATTCATGTATCTGTTTTGTGCAAATATAATGCTATTCTTATTACTGTAGCTTTATAGTACCAACTGAAGTCAGGAAGGAGTATGGCTACAGTTTTGTCCTTTTTCTTCAGGATTGCTTTGGCAATTTTAGATATCTTGTGATTCCATATAAATTTTAGGATTATCTGCTATAATTCTGTGAAAAACATCCTGGATGATTTTGTAGGAATTTCATTAAATCTGCAGATTGCTTTGAGATGGCCATTTTAACAGTATTAAATTCTCTCAATCCAAGAGCTCAAAGAGATACATACATCTCAATGTTCATACCAGCACTATTTACACTAATCAAGACATGGAATTAATACAAGTGTCTACCAACAGATAGATGGATTAAGATGTGGTATATATATTAAATGGGATATTAGCCATAAAAAAAACAATGAAATTATGCCATTTTCATCAGCATTAATGGACCTAGAGTATATTATTCTTAATGAAATATCAGACAAAGATAAGTTCTGTATGATATCACTCACATGCAATACATATGCAAACACAAGCAGACTCACAGACATAGAAAACAAACTTGTGGTTACCAAAAGAGAGAGGGAAACAGAGGAAGACAAACTATGAGTATGAGATTAATGGGTATACACTACTGTGTATAAAATAGATAAGCATCAAGGATATATACTGCATAACACATGGAATTATAGTCATTATCTTGTAATAACCTGAAATTGAGTATAAGTTACAAAAACAGTGAATCACTATCCTGTTCACCTGAAAATAACATGTTATTTTAAATCAACTACACTTCAATAAAAATTTTAATAAGAAGAAAAAATAAAAAGAGAATATAAATTTATAGTCATGCTTAAGCATTTTAGACTATTCCCTCAAAATAAAACTAATTTATATTATCCTTAATAAAGAGCCAAAAATATTGTTAAGTACCTTGATATAAAATTGAGTGAAAAGATAGACTGGTAAATCTTTATTTGATTAAACAATGAGCAGGAGACCCAAATAGACATTTTTCTAAAGAAGACACAAATAGGGCCAACAGGTACATAAAAAGATGCCGAACATCACTAATCATCAGGAAAGTGTTTATCAAAACTAGCCATACTGAGATACTATATCATACATGTCAGAATGGTTATTATCAAAAAGGACAACAGATAAAAAGTATTAATAAAGAAGTGGAGATAAGGAAACCCTCTCTCACTGTTCGGGGTAATGTGAATTAGTGCAGCCACTCTGGAAAACAGTATGACATTTTCTTAAAAAATTAAAAATAGAACTTCCATACAGTCCAGCAATTCCACTTCTGAGTATTTATATAAAGAAAATAAAAACATTAGTTTGGAGGAGGTATAATTTTCCAGTTACAAAAGGAGTCATGGAGATGAATTAAGATGTGGTATATATATTAAATGGGATATTAGCCATAAAAAAAACAATGAAATTATGCCATTTTCATCAGCATTAATGGACCTAGAGTATATTATTCTTAATGAAATATCAGACAAAGATAAGTTCTGTATGATATCACTCACATGCAATACATATGCAAACACAAGCAGACTCACAGACATAGAAAACAAACTTGTGGTTCCCAAAAAGAGAGAGGGAAACAGAGGAAGACAAACTATGAGTATGAGATTAATGGGTATACACTACTGTGTATAAAATAGATAAGCATCAAGGATATATACTGCATAACACATGGAATTATAGTCATTATCTTGTAATAACCTGAAATTGAGTATAAGTTACAAAAACAGTGAATCACTATCCTGTTCACCTGAAAATAACATGTTATTTTAAATCAACTACACTTCAATAAAAATTTTAATAAGAAGAAAAAATAAAAAGAGAATATAAATTTATAGTCATGCTTAAGCATTTTAGACTATTCCCTCAAAATAAAACTAATTTATATTATCCTTAATAAAGAGCCAAAAATATTGTTAAGTACCTTGATATAAAATTGAGTGAAAAGATAGACTGGTAAATCTTTATTTGATTAAACAATGAGCAGGAGACCCAAATAGACATTTTTCTAAAGAAGACACAAATAGGGCCAACAGGTACATAAAAAGATGCCGAACATCACTAATCATCAGGAAAGTGTTTATCAAAACTAGCCATACTGAGATACTATATCATACATGTCAGAATGGTTATTATCAAAAGGACAACAGATAAAAAGTATTAATAAAGAAGTGGAGATAAGGAAACCCTCTCTCACTGTTCGGGGTAATGTGAATTAGTGCAGCCACTCTGGAAAACAGTATGACATTTTCTTAAAAAATTAAAAATAGAACTTCCATACAGTCCAGCAATTCCACTTCTGAGTATTTATATAAAGAAAATAAAAACATTAGTTTGGAGGAGGTATAATTTTCCAGTTACAAAAGGAGTCATGGAGATGAATTATACAGCATGGGAAATATTGTCAATAATATTGCAATAAATTTGTATGGTGACAGATGGCAACTGGACTTATCATGGTGATCACTTTGTAATGTATAGAAATATCAAATCGCTGTGTTGTACACCTGGAACTAACATAGTGTTGTACATCTATTATGCTGTGCTGTGCTCATTGTCCAACTCTTTGCAACCCTATAGACTGTAGCCTGCCAGGCTCCTCAGGCTCCTCTATGCATGGGATATTCCAGGCAAGAATGCTAGAGTGGGTAGCCATTTCCTCCTCCAGAGGATCTTCCTGACCCAGGGATCAAACCAGTATCTCCTGCAACTCCTGCATTGGTAGGCAGATTCTTTACCTACTAAGCCACCTGGTAAGCCCATCCCTATTGATAACTGATTATTAGTTTGCAAAATAATTCTCCCTCTGATCCTTAATGCCTTAGTAAGAGTTCTGTATTTTTCTTCATTTTAATTTTTTTTTCCAGTATATGATGGCTAGTGCTTTCTCTTTGTTCTTCCTCACTTTGTTCACTGAAATCTTGTATAGTGGGTCTATCAGCAGGACTGTGTGTCTGCACCTGGTTATAGGTGCAGTTCTTACATTTGCTGCACTGGAAGAGGCCAGTGGTGGTGCAGTGAATCTTGGCCATCTGGTGCTCACGGATGGCCTCTGGGACATGGCATTCCTCAGCTCACTCAGCTCCTCACTAAGTCTCTGTAGTCATTTTGGCAGTGAGTCCTAAGATGATGGCCCCACTAAGCACGTTCTGCCTAGGTCAAGTTTCCTGGATCCTTGAGGTTGCTAATTCGGCTATGCACAGAAGACACAAATAGGGCCAACAGGTACATAAAAAGATGCCGAACATCACTAATCATCAGGAAAGTGTTTATCAAAACTAGCCATACTGAGATACTATATCATACATGTCAGAATGGTTATTATCAAAAAGGACAACAGATAAAAAGTATTAATAAAGAAGTGGAGATAAGGAAACCCTCTCTCACTGTTCGGGGTAATGTGAATTAGTGCAGCCACTCTGGAAAACAGTATGACATTTTCTTAAAAAATTAAAAATAGAACTTCCATACAGTCCAGCAATTCCACTTCTGAGTATTTATATAAAGAAAATAAAAACATTAGTTTGGAGGAGGTATAATTTTCCAGTTACAAAAGGAGTCATGGAGATGAATTATACAGCATGGGAAATATTGTCAATAATATTGCAATAAATTTGTATGGTGACAGATGGCAACTGGACTTATCATGGTGATCACTTTGTAATGTATAGAAATATCAAATCGCTGTGTTGTACACCTGGAACTAACATAGTGTTGTACATCTATTATGCTGTGCTGTGCTCATTGTCCAACTCTTTGCAACCCTATAGACTGTAGCCTGCCAGGCTCCTCAGGCTCCTCTATGCATGGGATATTCCAGGCAAGAATGCTAGAGTGGGTAGCCATTTCCTCCTCCAGAGGATCTTCCTGACCCAGGGATCAAACCAGTATCTCCTGCAACTCCTGCATTGGTAGGCAGATTCTTTACCTACTAAGCCACCTGGTAAGCCCATCCCTATTGATAACTGATTATTAGTTTGCAAAATAATTCTCCCTCTGATCCTTAATGCCTTAGTAAGAGTTCTGTATTTTTCTTCATTTTAATTTTTTTTTCCAGTATATGATGGCTAGTGCTTTCTCTTTGTTCTTCCTCACTTTGTTCACTGAAATCTTGTATAGTGGGTCTATCAGCAGGACTGTGTGTCTGCACCTGGTTATAGGTGCAGTTCTTACATTTGCTGCACTGGAAGAGGCCAGTGGTGGTGCAGTGAATCTTGGCCATCTGGTGCTCACGGATGGCCTCTGGGACATGGCATTCCTCAGCTCACTCAGCTCCTCACTAAGTCTCTGTAGTCATTTTGGCAGTGAGTCCTAAGATGATGGCCCCACTAAGCACGTTCTGCCTCAGGTCAAGTTTCCTGGATCCTTGAGGTTGCTAATTCGGCTATGCACACAGTTCCAATACTTCATGTCCTGCTCTTGAGCTCCTGGTAGATATGATATTCAGTTTCTGATGCCATTTTGTCACAGCTGACTCCATAGTCCTTGTAATCACTAGCTGCCTTCAGGGCCACAGAGGGCCTCTCCATGATTGTCCTGGACAGAGGTCCCCATGAGAGAGTAGGGCACCAGGAGAGGGCAAAGGTGGGCTACATGGGCTGCTGGGTATTCTGGGAGTCTTCACTATCAATCTGCTTCTGTTTAATCTTCCGTGGATGGTCTTTTTGGAGAAGAGGTGGCTGGAAGACCTAGAGTCCACAGATTGTCTCCTGTCTTTGGACTCTTCCACTCCTTTTTTCCTTGGTGGAGAAAGGCTTGTCTCTGACTTCAAATTGGAATAGTTAAGGCCTTTTTCTTTCTTTGCTTTTACTCTTCCCTCTCTTTTTCTCCTTTGGGACTTCTGGGGAATCCAGCAGCCACTTCCAGTTTCTTATGATGACTTAAGCTAAGGACACCACCTCCTTGTCAGATCAGTGCTTGGGGACCGCATTCACAGCAACTCCAATCACAGTGGTCTGGAGCAGCTGAATGGACATTTGACACCTGTTCAGCTTCTTCAGAAGGTCCAGGTACCCTTCCGTGTTCTTTCTGACAATATTTTCTACAGCCTCTTGAAAATCCTCAACTAAAAATTGGAAGTATTGATTGGAGCTAAGTCACCATTTTAGGGCTGTTCTCTGGGGAATCTGATGGTGCAGGGTGACAGGGGATCTTTATATGGTTTTGTATTCCAGGTTAAAATTAAGGCAGCACTAAATACCTGAAGTTGACCTAAGAGGTCATCATTAGAGAAACTGAGATAGAGAGCCAGACAGAACATCAACACTAGGTGCAGTTCTTACATTTGCTGCACTGGAAGAGGCCAGTGGTGGTGCAGTGAATCTTGGCCATCTGGTGCTCACGGATGGCCTCTGGGACATGGCATTCCTCAGCTCACTCAGCTCCTCACTAAGTCTCTGTAGTCATTTTGGCAGTGAGTCCTAAGATGATGGCCCCACTAAGCACGTTCTGCCTCAGGTCAAGTTTCCTGGATCCTTGAGGTTGCTAATTCGGCTATGCACACAGTTCCAATACTTCATGTCCTGCTCTTGAGCTCCTGGTAGATATGATATTCAGTTTCTGATGCCATTTTGTCACAGCTGACTCCATAGTCCTTGTAATCACTAGCTGCCTTCAGGGCCACAGAGGGCCTCTCCATGATTGTCCTGGACAGAGGTCGCCATGAGAGAGGAGGGCACCAGGTGAGAGCAAGGTGGGCTACATGGGCTGCTGGGTATTCTGGGAGTCTTCACTATCAATCTGCTTCTGTTTAATCTTCCGTGGATGGTCTTTTTGGAGAAGAGGTGGCTGGAAGACCTAGAGTCCACAGATTGTCTCCTGTCTTTGGACTCTTCCACTCCTTTTTTCCTTGGTGGAGAAAGGCTTGTCTCTGACTTCAAATTGGAATAGTTAAGGCCTTTTTCTTTCTTTGCTTTTACTCTTCCCTCTCTTTTTCTCCTTTGGGACTTCTGGGGAATCCAGCAGCCACTTCCAGTTTCTTATGATGACTTAAGCTAAGGACACCACCTCCTTGTCAGATCAGTGCTTGGGGACCGCATTCACAGCAACTCCAATCACAGTGGTCTGGAGCAGCTGAATGGACATTTGACACCTGTTCAGCTTCTTCAGAAGGTCCAGGTACCCTTCCGTGTTCTTTCTGACAATATTTTCTACAGCCTCTTGAAAATCCTCAACTAAAAATTGGAAGTATTGATTGGAGCTAAGTCACCATTTTAGGGCTGTTCTCTGGGGAATCTGATGGTGCAGGGTGACAGGGGATCTTTATATGGTTTTGTATTCCAGGTTAAAATTAAGGCAGCACTAAATACCTGAAGTTGACCTAAGAGGTCATCATTAGAGAAACTGAGATAGAGAGCCAGACAGAACATCAACCAAATTTTTTGTGAGAAAGGGCTCATTGGAGAGAGGAAACAGGGCTGAAGCTGGAGAAATCAGACAAAAGTGGAGGTTCCAATTACAACTTGTGAGGCTAAGCCTGGAGGAACTTTAGGCCTTGACGTTTTGTAACAGGCAGCGAGGAAGTAGTTTTCAGAGACCAACTAGAGTTCAGATAAGTAGCTCCTCCACACAGGAATTTAAGGAAAATTATTCCTCTTTGAAACTCTCAGACTCCCAAGCAGGAAAAGTGGAAAGTCAGAATTTTTTTTTTCTGTGTTTGACTGCACTAGAGTAAAAAGGTAAAAATTATACCCTGAAAAAAAAAAAAAAACGAGAAGTAATTCTCTCAAGATACATTTACTATAAAAGTTTAAGTGAATAGTTAGTGAACTCACCAACACAAGTTATACAATTTGTAATCTTGGGATGCCTTCTCCAATCTACCCTTGTAACTCATCTCAACTTTATCCTTCCATCTAAAGACTTGAACTCATAAAGAATGGGTTCAAACATTTAAAGAGAGCCATCAAATTTATTTTCATTTGGAATGGGATTCTTTTATTTCTAATATTCAGTTCCAATGTGGGTATTACTAGCCTAACACCAACTTTAATTCAAAACATTATTTAAAACTAGGTTAGATAAGAGTTCATGATGGTGGAGTTGGTTTCTACCTGTTTAAGGTTTTGTGACAAGTTGGCACATATTTCATGTCTAGTGTATCTGACTCTCACTCTTTTGCATAATTTGCAGTTTCCTAAGTCAGAATAACAGGGACTGTCTTTGTGCTAGACAGATTATGTAATCATTAATATTTTATTTTATAAATAAAAATTTTGCTAATATGCCAAAGCAATAAACACTTCTATGCTCAGTAGGAAAAAAACAAAATGCCATGTTATACAGCCGAATTAGAAGAGATTTGATACTGTGTTTCTTAAGCAAAATCCTTGCCGTTTAAGCCATATTTTTTAGTAGAATTTGAAGTGATTTGCTGAAATGGTGAATTTATAGGTTTAAGTGAGTATTAATAGCTGAGTAAAAACTAAATTGAGAACTTAGGACAGAATTCTATAAACCTTTTTTGTTTTTTAAAATTGTCATAGATATTCTGATTTAACAATTTTAATAACCCTAAAGGATGCTTATATTTGAATTTACATTGAAGGTTGAAAGAAAAAATGGACCTTATAAAAATCAAGTAATTTGATCAAGGTATTTTAAATCAACCCAGATCTACCTGAATACACAGTCGGGTTTGTAACAGGCAGCGAGGAAGTAGTTTTCAGAGACCAACTAGAGTTCAGATAAGTAGCTCCTCCACACAGGAATTTAAGGAAAATTATTCCTCTTTGAAACTCTCAGACTCCCAAGCAGGAAAAGTGGAAAGTCAGAATTTTTTTTTTCTGTGTTTGACTGCACTAGAGTAAAAAGGTAAAAATTATACCCTGAAAAAAAAAAAAAAACGAGAAGTAATTCTCTCAAGATACATTTACTATAAAAGTTTAAGTGAATAGTTAGTGAACTCACCAACACAAGTTATACAATTTGTAATCTTGGGATGCCTTCTCCAATCTACCCTTGTAACTCATCTCAACTTTATCCTTCCATCTAAAGACTTGAACTCATAAAGAATGGGTTCAAACATTTAAAGAGAGCCATCAAATTTATTTTCATTTGGAATGGGATTCTTTTATTTCTAATATTCAGTTCCAATGTGGGTATTACTAGCCTAACACCAACTTTAATTCAAAACATTATTTAAAACTAGGTTAGATAAGAGTTCATGATGGTGGAGTTGGTTTCTACCTGTTTAAGGTTTTGTGACAAGTTGGCACATATTTCATGTCTAGTGTATCTGACTCTCACTCTTTTGCATAATTTGCAGTTTCCTAAGTCAGAATAACAGGGACTGTCTTTGTGCTAGACAGATTATGTAATCATTAATATTTTATTTTATAAATAAAAATTTTGCTAATATGCCAAAGCAATAAACACTTCTATGCTCAGTAGGAAAAAAACAAAATGCCATGTTATACAGCCGAATTAGAAGAGATTTGATACTGTGTTTCTTAAGCAAAATCCTTGCCGTTTAAGCCATATTTTTTAGTAGAATTTGAAGTGATTTGCTGAAATGGTGAATTTATAGGTTTAAGTGAGTATTAATAGCTGAGTAAAAACTAAATTGAGAACTTAGGACAGAATTCTATAAACCTTTTTTGTTTTTTAAAATTGTCATAGATATTCTGATTTAACAATTTTAATAACCCTAAAGGATGCTTATATTTGAATTTACATTGAAGGTTGAAAGAAAAAATGGACCTTATAAAAATCAAGTAATTTGATCAAGGTCATTGGGCTGTTGATGCTTGTCTCAGAACTTCAACCCAGATCTACCTGAATACACAGTCGGGCTTGGTCCATGCATAACAAAGTGATGTGTATTGACATGGCAGGCACTACTGGTTGCCTACCAGCATCCATTGTCTCTTCTTCCTTCTTGTGTGTGTGTGTGCATGCATGCTCAGTCACTTTACTTGTGTCCAACTCTTTATGACCCCATAGACTGTAGCCTGCCAGGCTCCTCTGTACATGGGACTTTCCCAGTAAGAATACTGGAGTGGGTTGCCATACCCTTCTCCAGAGGATGTTTCCAACACAGGGACTGAACCCACATCTCCAGCATTGCAGGTGGATTCTTTAACACTAAGCCATGGGGAGGCCTCTTCTTTCTTCTTAATAAAAACTCAAATGCTGTTAAGATATCCACCCTTCCCACATCACCATGCCATGTAGTTCAGAAGGAGACTCAAGGGGTGCTTGATTGAAAGATCATATCATTTTCCTTGCAATGGCTAGTGAAGGGGGGAAGTGCAACTCAGTTCTGGCCAATTACATATTAGGGGGAAATCTGCATGTGGAAGGGCAGGTGATGGGAAATGGTTTGGGCAAAAAAGTTTCCTCTTTCTTTAGAGTGAACTAAACAGGAAAAATTCTCTTCGTTTTTGATGCATGGTTTTGTCTGGAGCTCTCAACATCTTCATACTAGCCTGAAGAAAATTTTCTGCCAAAGAGAGCAGATAAAGAAAATAGAAATACCTTGGAACTGACCAGTTGAGTAACTGTAGGTTATGGCTTGCTCTGGGCTTCCATAGCAATAAACACTTCTATGCTCAGTAGAAAAAACAAAATGCCATGTTATACAGCCGAATTAGAAGAGATTTGATACTGTGTTTCTTAAGCAAAATCCTTGCCGTTTAAGCCATATTTTTTAGTAGAATTTGAAGTGATTTGCTGAAATGGTGAATTTATAGGTTTAAGTGAGTATTAATAGCTGAGTAAAAACTAAATTGAGAACTTAGGACAGAATTCTATAAACCTTTTTTGTTTTTTAAAATTGTCATAGATATTCTGATTTAACAATTTTAATAACCCTAAAGGATGCTTATATTTGAATTTACATTGAAGGTTGAAAGAAAAAATGGACCTTATAAAAATCAAGTAATTTGATCAAGGTCATTGGGCTGTTGATGCTTGTCTCAGAACTTCAACCCAGATCTACCTGAATACACAGTCGGGCTTGGTCCATGCATAACAAAGTGATGTGTATTGACATGGCAGGCACTACTGGTTGCCTACCAGCATCCATTGTCTCTTCTTCCTTCTTGTGTGTGTGTGTGCATGCATGCTCAGTCACTTTACTTGTGTCCAACTCTTTATGACCCCATAGACTGTAGCCTGCCAGGCTCCTCTGTACATGGGACTTTCCCAGTAAGAATACTGGAGTGGGTTGCCATACCCTTCTCCAGAGGATGTTTCCAACACAGGGACTGAACCCACATCTCCAGCATTGCAGGTGGATTCTTTAACACTAAGCCATGGGGAGGCCTCTTCTTTCTTCTTAATAAAAACTCAAATGCTGTTAAGATATCCACCCTTCCCACATCACCATGCCATGTAGTTCAGAAGGAGACTAAAGGGGGTGCTTGATTGAAAGATCATATCATTTTCCTTGCAATGGCTAGTGAAGGGGGGAAGTGCAACTCAGTTCTGGCCAATTACATATTAGGGGGAAATCTGCATGTGGAAGGGCAGGTGATGGGAAATGGTTTGGGCAAAAAAGTTTCCTCTTTCTTTAGAGTGAACTAAACAGGAAAAATTCTCTTCGTTTTTGATGCATGGTTTTGTCTGGAGCTCTCAACATCTTCATACTAGCCTGAAGAAAATTTTCTGCCAAAGAGAGCAGATAAAGAAAATAGAAATACCTTGGAACTGACCAGTTGAGTAACTGTAGGTTATGGCTTGCTCTGGGTTTCCTGGGTGGGACTCGTGGTAAAGAACAAGCTTGCCCTTGCAGAAAACGTAAGAGATGAGGGTTCAATCCCTGAGTCAGAAAGGTCCTCTGGAAGAGGGGACAGAAACCCACTCCAGTATTCTTGCCTAGAGAATCCCATAGATAGAGGAACCTGATGGGCTATAGTTCACAGGGTCGCAAGGAGTTGTACAATACTGAAGCAACTTAGAATGCACAACAGAGTCTTCTCTACCCTTGAACTTCCCCTTATAAAATAACATGCATGTGTTTCTTTCAATGTAAATTCTGGTCTCTGTTAACTGGAGCCTAGGGCATCCTAATGATATAACTGGATGCCAGACTATATGCAACAAAACTTGACTAACTTGTTCCTTGTAGAGTTAAGTATGACAAAAAGTCCCAAATGAAGTAAAGTCATCCAAGTAGGGCATATGAATGGATCAACATGGCTAGGACTTGTAACTAAGACTTCCAAGGCAGAATGTTTAGGAAATCAGGGGCCAGTTGGCACAAAGACAGGGACATTTGCAGGAATGAAATCTGGGACTCATAGCAATATAACCTGGCTAGTTTAATAAGCTGAAGTTAGGCCCTGAACAGACACAAAGAACAGGTGGTCCATCAAGCTGAGGTCATTTACAAGGAAGTAGAAAGGAATTGTTTGGCAAGAGCCAATTTAATTAAGCAAGAATCTCTTCTGGGCAGTGATTTTTTTTCATCTTAAAGAAAACTTTGAAAATTTATTACTCCCATAATCACGTTCAATTCATTGACTTAGGAGTTAAAATTTAATGTACTTAAATTTTATGTTTAATATTTAAAACATAATTAACTAGCAGTCATTTTGCTATATGTAATAGCTCAGTGAAGGTTCTAAGTTTATAAGCTATTTAAGTTATTTCCTGGAGAAGAAAATGGCAACCCACTCCAGTATTTCTGCTGAGAAATCCCATGGACAGAGGAGCCTGGCAGGCTACCATCCATAGGGTGGCAAGAGTCAGACATGACTTAGCCACTAAACCACCAACCATTTAAATTATTAACACAATATTTGTATTTAACAAGATGGGTGAAGAGAGATTGAGAGAAGAGAGAAAAATGCTAAGAAACTCCATATCTCAGTCATAGTTCTTTCAATTAGTCATATTCCTTGTTTTTTCCTGTTAGGCATAACAAAGAAACACATTTGCAGCATCTTATAATACATTGTATTTTATTTGTTGAAAATACTGAAAATGCCTCCCAAAGAACCATATGTACAAAAGTACTAAAATAGTTTCCCTGAAAAAATTGAAAATAGTCACCATTTAAATGTAGAATTATACAAACAAATTAATACCAGTTTACCAGTTATCTTTTTATATTAATACATTCTAGGGGCTTTTATTTCTAATGAGGTTAACTAATGAAAGCAAGCTACTTTCATAGCAGACCTATGAGGAATGGGGGACACTTCACCCTGACATTAGAAAGTCATTTTACCAAATGTGATTCTCTATGTTTTTAAAGATGTAAAAAGCATATGAATAAGCATATTTGCTTAAACATTTATTTTTATATTTCATCAGGTAATGGAAACTGCAGAGGTAGTGAGTGTCCCATCTAATAATGAAGATAAAGTAAGGAAGTTTTTACATGTGATCTTCCAGTAACAGCTGATGAAATCAACAATAAAGTTTATAGTTAAAAGAAAAAGGAAAGATACAATTTTTTAAAGAAATAAAGGGTGGTGGGGAAAGCATCAGCTCTGAGTACAAGATTTTAATACAACTATACTGACCATGGAATTTCCTTTACAAGGAAGTAGAAAGGAATTGTTTGGCAAGAGCCAATTTAATTAAGCAAGAATCTCTTCTGGGCAGTGATTGATTTTCATCTTAAAGAAAACATTGAAAATTTATTACTCACATAATCACGTTCAATTAATTGACTTAGGAGTTAAAATTTAATGTACTTAAATTTTATGTTTAATATTTAAAACATAATTAACTAGCAGTCATTTTGCTATATGTAATAGCTCAGTGAAGGTTCTAAGTTTATAAGCTATTTAAGTTATTTCCTGGAGAAGAAAATGGCAACCCACTCCAGTATTTCTGCTGAGAAATCCCATGGACAGAGGAGCCTGGCAGGCTACCATCCATAGGGTGGCAAGAGTCAGACATGACTTAGCCACTAAACCACCAACCATTTAAATTATTAACACAATATTTGTATTTAACAAGATGGGTGAAGAGAGATTGAGAGAAGAGAGAAAAATGCTAAGAAACTCCATATCTCAGTCATAGTTCTTTCAATTAGTCATATTCCTTGTTTTTTCCTGTTAGGCATAACAAAGAAACACATTTGCAGCATCTTATAATACATTGTATTTTATTTGTTGAAAATACTGAAAATGCCTCCCAAAGAACCATATGTACAAAAGTACTAAAATAGTTTCCCTGAAAAAATTGAAAATAGTCACCATTTAAATGTAGAATTATACAAACAAATTAATACCAGTTTACCAGTTATCTTTTTATATTAATACATTCTAGGGGCTTTTATTTCTAATGAGGTTAACTAATGAAAGCAAGCTACTTTCATAGCAGACCTATGAGGAATGGGGGACACTTCACCCTGACATTAGAAAGTCATTTTACCAAATGTGATTCTCTATGTTTTTAAAGATGTAAAAAGCATATGAATAAGCATATTTGCTTAAACATTTATTTTTATATTTCATCAGGTAATGGAAACTGCAGAGGTAGTGAGTGTCCCATCTAATAATGAAGATAAAGTAAGGAAGTTTTTACATGTGATCTTCCAGTAACAGCTGATGAAATCAACAATAAAGTTTATAGTTAAAAGAAAAAGGAAAGATACAATTTTTTAAAGAAATAAAGGGTGGTGGGGAAAGCATCAGCTCTGAGTACAAGATTTTAATACAACTATACTGACCATGGTGATGAATATTGTTTTCAACCTATATGTTACCAAAATTTAGAATTCCTTTGAATAAGACATTTTGACTCAGGCAATGGAAGGTGTTATGACTCTGTAGTGTGTCAAGTTAGTTAAGTTGGAACCATGGTTCCTAGAATTCTTTTCTTAATATCATTGGAGGTCAGAATGGGCTTCAAGAGACATTTACATGAGATCTGAAAGGCTGAAGTGAAACAGCAGTTATTCTGTGCTCTGAAAGTTGCTCTAGGACCAGATACATTACAGTTCAGATGTGTGTTGCTCATCTGCTGTCTCACCTTGTTGGCCTAGGACAACAGCTGTGAGCACAACTCTATCAGATACCTGCAGATTTTCTTGTTAGTCTATCAGGTACAATGTGGTTAAAAGATTGTGAGGTTATTAAGAAAATGTACACAACTTTTATTTTTAATGTACACAACTTTTAATCACCTGGGAAAATAGACTAGGTATAAGCAGGAGTGTCTTTCATAAATTTCCCTGATTTGGACATTTCTTTCCTCTGTGTTTAAACTTTATTATTAGTTCATGTTCTATGAAAATGACCAGCTGCATTAAATAGGCCCTTTAAAAAACTCAACAGACTAAGAAGCTCTTAAATACTAAGAAGGATTCAACAGCTTACAAGATTCAAAATGACAAAGCTTAATACCAGTTTACCATTTATCTTTTTATATTAATACATTCTAGGGGCTTTTATTTCTAATGAGGTTAACTAATGAAAGCAAGCTACTTTCATAGCAGACCTATGAGGAATGGGGGACACTTCACCCTGACATTAGAAAGTCATTTTACCAAATGTGATTCTCTATGTTTTTAAAGATGTAAAAAGCATATGAATAAGCATATTTGCTTAAACATTTATTTTTATATTTCATCAGGTAATGGAAACTGCAGAGGTAGTGAGTGTCCCATCTAATAATGAAGATAAAGTAAGGAAGTTTTTACATGTGATCTTCCAGTAACAGCTGATGAAATCAACAATAAAGTTTATAGTTAAAAGAAAAAGGAAAGATACAATTTTTTAAAGAAATAAAGGGTGGTGGGGAAAGCATCAGCTCTGAGTACAAGATTTTAATACAACTATACTGACCATGGTGATGAATATTGTTTTCAACCTATATGTTACCAAAATTTAGAATTCCTTTGAATAAGACATTTTGACTCAGGCAATGGAAGGTGTTATGACTCTGTAGTGTGTCAAGTTAGTTAAGTTGGAACCATGGTTCCTAGAATTCTTTTCTTAATATCATTGGAGGTCAGAATGGGCTTCAAGAGACATTTACATGAGATCTGAAAGGCTGAAGTGAAACAGCAGTTATTCTGTGCTCTGAAAGTTGCTCTAGGACCAGATACATTACAGTTCAGATGTGTGTTGCTCATCTGCTGTCTCACCTTGTTGGCCTAGGACAACAGCTGTGAGCACAACTCTATCAGATACCTGCAGATTTTCTTGTTAGTCTATCAGGTACAATGTGGTTAAAAGATTGTGAGGTTATTAAGAAAATGTACACAACTTTTATTTTTAATGTACACAACTTTTAATCACCTGGGAAAATAGACTAGGTATAAGCAGGAGTGTCTTTCATAAATTTCCCTGATTTGGACATTTCTTTCCTCTGTGTTTAAACTTTATTATTAGTTCATGTTCTATGAAAATGACCAGCTGCATTAAATAGGCCCTTTAAAAAACTCAACAGACTAAGAAGCTCTTAAATACTAAGAAGGATTCAACAGCTTACATTTTAGCAAATCAGAGTGTAACAATAATGTTTTTCTCTACAATAATCACAAGGTATTAATATCCAGAAATAAACTTAAAAAGAAATATGCATCACCATATCAAAGAAACTACAGAACTCAATGTTGTTGTTCAGTCTCTGTCATGTCCAACTCTTTGCCATCCCATGGACTGCAGCACACCAGGTTTACCACCCTCAACCATCTCTCAGTTTGCTCAAATTCAGAGACCTAAAACATAGTCTAAATAGGTGGAAAGATAATATATGCTCCATGAAAACAAGACTCAATATTGTTTTCTGTCAAATTTGTTATAATAATACAAATACAATCACTATCCTAAATATATATATATATATATATATATATATATGTATATATATACAAACACACCCACAAATGTTTCTTTAAAACCTAAGAATGAGGATTTGCATTGCCAGATATATGTCATTAATACTTTTAGACACTTATTCTTTGTGTCATATTCTATGATTACCAAATATTTTTAAAGTTCATATTTTTATTTATTCTAGTATATTACTTCTCCTTAAAAGTGAAGAAAAGACTTAAGGATAATTAAACACACAATAATATGCAATCAGGTAGCAATTTTAGGGCTTCTCCAGTGGCTCAGATATTGAAGAACCCACCCGCCAATGCAGAAGACCCAAGAGAAGGGGGTTCAATCCCTCTGTTGGGAAGATTCCCTGGAGAAAGAAGTGACAGCCCACTCCAGTATTCTTGCTTGGGAGATCCCATGGACAGAGGAGGTTGGGGGGTTACAGTCTATGGAATCACAAAGAGTTGGGCATGACTGAGCATGCTCACACATGTGCAAGCAATTTTAGAAGATTCATATGAAATCCTGCAAAATTATTAGAAATGTACACCTTGAAAAAGCATAGAAAATATCTGTAGTTTAAATCAATGAAAGAAGCAATTTTTTAACTGTGCTGGCTCTTCACTGTGGTATTTGGGCTTCTCTAGTTGCAACATGCAGTCTTAGTTGCCCCACAGCATGTGAGATTTTAGTTTCCCAACCATTGATCAGACCTACATCCCCTGCATTGGAAGGCAGATTCTTAACCACTGGGCCACCAGGGAAATCTCAAAAGAAGTTATTTTAATCATTACTTAGGCACTATAATTATCATGTTTAGTAAAACTGATGGATTCTCTATTTCCTTATTCTCTCAACAGCCCGATCCTTGCACACACTGAGCAGTCAATTACCATGAAGCTCTCCAGGATGCTCCAGCATTAATGCTGCCAACAATTAGGTAATGTTCACCAGAATCCGTGAGAATTGTCCAAGTCTGTACATGTTGGTTGCACTTACTACTGCCACTTTATAATTAAATTAATTAGTATATAAGTAGATGAAATAAAAAGTAGGGAAAAAAGAGAGCTGTTGTTTCTAAGAATCAAGTTGACAGTTTTGAAAGGAGTCCATAAAGTTGAGTGAATTGAAAGAAAGAAGAGAGAGAGAGAGAGAACTTGCCTAAGTATGTGGAACTACCAACTTAAAAGAATGCAGAGGGACAAGCACCCAATCCTAATAAATTCTTTTCTTGTCTATCAAAAAAAAAAAAAAAGAATGCAGAGGGAAAGGATGAAAATCTAGATTCAGATTACTTTGCATATGTAGGTTCTTTAATATAAAGAAATTGACAACTGAAAGACACACAATAATATGCAATCAGGTAGCAATTTTAGGGCTTCTCAAAGGGATATTGAAGAACCCACCCGCCAATGCAGAAGACCCAAGAGAAGGGGGTTCAATCCCTCTGTTGGGAAGATTCCCTGGAGAAAGAAGTGACAGCCCACTCCAGTATTCTTGCTTGGGAGATCCCATGGACAGAGGAGGTTGGGGGGTTACAGTCTATGGAATCACAAAGAGTTGGGCATGACTGAGCATGCTCACACATGTGCAAGCAATTTTAGAAGATTCATATGAAATCCTGCAAAATTATTAGAAATGTACACCTTGAAAAAGCATAGAAAATATCTGTAGTTTAAATCAATGAAAGAAGCAATTTTTTAACTGTGCTGGCTCTTCACTGTGGTATTTGGGCTTCTCTAGTTGCAACATGCAGTCTTAGTTGCCCCACAGCATGTGAGATTTTAGTTTCCCAACCATTGATCAGACCTACATCCCCTGCATTGGAAGGCAGATTCTTAACCACTGGGCCACCAGGGAAATCTCAAAAGAAGTTATTTTAATCATTACTTAGGCACTATAATTATCATGTTTAGTAAAACTGATGGATTCTCTATTTCCTTATTCTCTCAACAGCCCGATCCTTGCACACACTGAGCAGTCAATTACCATGAAGCTCTCCAGGATGCTCCAGCATTAATGCTGCCAACAATTAGGTAATGTTCACCAGAATCCGTGAGAATTGTCCAAGTCTGTACATGTTGGTTGCACTTACTACTGCCACTTTATAATTAAATTAATTAGTATATAAGTAGATGAAATAAAAAGTAGGGAAAAAAGAGAGCTGTTGTTTCTAAGAATCAAGTTGACAGTTTTGAAAGGAGTCCATAAAGTTGAGTGAATTGAAAGAAAGAAGAGAGAGAGAGAGAGAACTTGCCTAAGTATGTGGAACTACCAACTTAAAAGAATGCAGAGGGACAAGCACCCAATCCTAATAAATTCTTTTCTTGTCTATCAAAAAAAAAAAAAAAAGAATGCAGAGGGAAAGGATGAAAATCTAGATTCAGATTACTTTGCATATGTAGGTTCTTTAATATAAAGAAATTGACAACTGAAAGAGTAAATGGTATACCATTGCTGTGAAGTGTAAGAAAAACCATGGGCCCTAAAAAACCAATCAATGGGCCCTGAACCTTTTATCAAAAGATTGGTAAAAATGCATACAGGGTTTTAATTTTAAAATGATTAAAATCTAAATTCCACACACATATTTCACCAATACTGATATAGTAATAGAACTGCAAAGTTGTGTTGTGGAAGTTTTAAATTTAATTTGCATTATGGTAGAGTAAAAAGAACATGGGATGGAGTCATGTGATCTTGGTTATAGTCCTAATTCTGCTGCTTACTAGCTATGAACTTTTGAACATGAGTCTCTTAACCCTCCCCTTAATTTTCTTATTTGTAAATGAAAAGGTTCAGTCAGAAAACAGAATCAGAAGTCATTTTTACTTTTCATAGCAATACTTTTCTTTTAAGTAAATATTTACAAAGTAAGCACTAAACTTACAACAGGAAAACAGTATATTTCCATAAATTATAGTATATTATATCCAATTAAAACTACCCTTTTAGGAGAATATAGGAATGAAGAGGTATAAATTTAGCTATATCGTGTTTTTTTTGGCAAGAGACAGAAACAAACAAACAAACAAAAAAACACGTAAACTTGAATAAATACACTAAACTCATATTCAGTATAAAATTCAGTATAATTGTTGTTACACTTTTGGGTAGTACATCTCCTTCTCTGGGCTTTTGTGGTGGCTCAGTGAGCAAAGAATCCTCCAGCAATACAGGACACACTTGAGACACAGATTTGATTCCTGGGTGGGGATGATTCCCTGGAGGAATCTGGTGTGAAGTTTTTGGCTAAAGAATTTAATAAAACTGATCTCTGAACCCAGATCTGTTACTTAATTGCTTTGGTAATCTGGAAAATTTCAATCATAACTTGCCAAGAAAACATCTATTTTTTCATTTACCCCCCATCTAACCCTGCCATACAGTGTATGAATAATTAAAGTGTTTGCAGGAACATGTTCCATAAATTAAAAATGAATCTTTCTAAACTGGCAAAATGCCTGTATTGACCCCTCTGTTAACAAGCCCACTGTCCACAAGTGGCCCAGAGGACTGCAATTGAAATTCCTAATTTGTTTTAAAGGTCTCTACATCCTGCTGAACTGTATACTCACAACAATAGAGAATAAAAAACATCCACTCTCAATTAGTTCAAATGTCCTGGGGGAAGAAAATGCCCCAAATATCCCAATCACCAAGTTACTTTTGAGATAAAAAACTATCAAAAGAATGTCAGCCAACCAACTGATTAGTAACTCTACTGAGAGCTAAGTTTAGACTTAAAACAGAAGAGACACAGAAAAACACATTGCAAGTAAAATCAATTCCAAACATTGTTGGTAAGTTCAGTGTATCCAAATTCTTAAAGTAGGAATCAATGAAAATGCAGTTTGCAAGGAAGCACAAAATGATATATGTTTCATTTTAACATTTCATAGCAATACTTTTCTTTTAAGTAAATATTTACAAAGTAAGCACTAAACTTACAACAGGAAAACAGTATATTTCCATAAATTATAGTATATTATATCCAATTAAAACTACCCTTTTAGGAGAATATAGGAATGAAGAGGTATAAATTTAGCTATATCGTGTTTTTTTTGGCAAGAGACAGAAACAAACAAACAAACAAAAAAACACGTAAACTTGAATAAATACACTAAACTCATATTCAGTATAAAATTCAGTATAATTGTTGTTACACTTTTGGGTAGTACATCTCCTTCTCTGGGCTTTTGTGGTGGCTCAGTGAGCAAAGAATCCTCCAGCAATACAGGACACACTTGAGACACAGATTTGATTCCTGGGTGGGGATGATTCCCTGGAGGAATCTGGTGTGAAGTTTTTGGCTAAAGAATTTAATAAAACTGATCTCTGAACCCAGATCTGTTACTTAATTGCTTTGGTAATCTGGAAAATTTCAATCATAACTTGCCAAGAAAACATCTATTTTTTCATTTACCCCCCATCTAACCCTGCCATACAGTGTATGAATAATTAAAGTGTTTGCAGGAACATGTTCCATAAATTAAAAATGAATCTTTCTAAACTGGCAAAATGCCTGTATTGACCCCTCTGTTAACAAGCCCACTGTCCACAAGTGGCCCAGAGGACTGCAATTGAAATTCCTAATTTGTTTTAAAGGTCTCTACATCCTGCTGAACTGTATACTCACAACAATAGAGAATAAAAAACATCCACTCTCAATTAGTTCAAATGTCCTGGGGGAAGAAAATGCCCCAAATATCCCAATCACCAAGTTACTTTTGAGATAAAAAACTATCAAAAGAATGTCAGCCAACCAACTGATTAGTAACTCTACTGAGAGCTAAGTTTAGACTTAAAACAGAAGAGACACAGAAAAACACATTGCAAGTAAAATCAATTCCAAACATTGTTGGTAAGTTCAGTGTATCCAAATTCTTAAAGTAGGAATCAATGAAAATGCAGTTTGCAAGGAAGCACAAAATGATATATGTTTCATTTTAACATTTGACCTTTTATTTCTTGTATATGTCTCTTTAGTCATCTTTCTACTCTGTATCTTAAGATTGCAACTATAATGAAAGAGTTTGAAAACCCAAAGTGAGGGTTTAACTCAAGTTCCTTATCTTTCAGTTGTGTTACTTTGTGTAAGTGACATAACCTTTCAGAATTCCAATTGCTTATGAAGAAAATTGGTATTATAGTATTTAGTTTGCCTGCAGTATAGCATGGTTAGAGAAATTATATGACATAATAGATGGAAAAATCCTTTGCAAACTTTATATTCTTTTCATAGTTTTTTGTACTTAAACATAAGTATTCACTATATATAATACATATTGCTTTGTCCTTAAAAGATTGTAACCTCTAAAATGCCTATATATATTGATTTTTTTTCAGTAAAAAACCTTAGTTTCTCTTTCTATTTTCATTTGTTTATTTATTTATGTTCATTATTTTGTGTGTGTGTAAAATTAGAACAAAATCTGTATTTAATGATACTGTACCACATGTTAATTTCCTATTTTCTTTGCATTCTCAGAATAGGATTGGCAGTTTCAAACCTTATTTAATTTTTAAAAAATCACTAAAATAATACAATTTTTAGATTTTAGCAATAATACTAGATGCCTAAATAAATGGAACTACATCAAAGTTTTGAGTGACTATAAATTATATGTCTAACATTCTTTTCATAATTAGCCAAACAAGTGAAGCAAAAGTCATAAATTTTTAGCTAAGCAAAAAGTCATGTTTTCTAAAATATACATTATTATATTATACATATTTTATATATATATAAGTATACAAAAACTTTTCTACTAATCTTGATAAAGGTTTGACAAAGAATAACAAAAAAAGAGAAATTGGAAAACATGAACTAAATGAAATAGAAGCACTGAGTAAAAAGAAAATAGATAAAAAAAAGTTTGAAACAAGAATAGATAAATTGAGGAAAAAAATAATACCTGGGGACTTGTATTTCAAAATCCAAAAAATTTATGTAACAATTCTTCAAACATTGTTGGTAAGTTCAGTGTATCCAAATTCTTAAAGTAGGAATCAATGAAAATGCAGTTTGCAAGGAAGCACAAAATGATATATGTTTCATTTTAACATTTGACCTTTTATTTCTTGTATATGTCTCTTTAGTCATCTTTCTACTCTGTATCTTAAGATTGCAACTATAATGAAAGAGTTTGAAAACCCAAAGTGAGGGTTTAACTCAAGTTCCTTATCTTTCAGTTGTGTTACTTTGTGTAAGTGACATAACCTTTCAGAATTCCAATTGCTTATGAAGAAAATTGGTATTATAGTATTTAGTTTGCCTGCAGTATAGCATGGTTAGAGAAATTATATGACATAATAGATGGAAAAATCCTTTGCAAACTTTATATTCTTTTCATAGTTTTTTGTACTTAAACATAAGTATTCACTATATATAATACATATTGCTTTGTCCTTAAAAGATTGTAACCTCTAAAATGCCTATATATATTGATTTTTTTTCAGTAAAAAACCTTAGTTTCTCTTTCTATTTTCATTTGTTTATTTATTTATGTTCATTATTTTGTGTGTGTGTAAAATTAGAACAAAATCTGTATTTAATGATACTGTACCACATGTTAATTTCCTATTTTCTTTGCATTCTCAGAATAGGATTGGCAGTTTCAAACCTTATTTAATTTTTAAAAAATCACTAAAATAATACAATTTTTAGATTTTAGCAATAATACTAGATGCCTAAATAAATGGAACTACATCAAAGTTTTGAGTGACTATAAATTATATGTCTAACATTCTTTTCATAATTAGCCAAACAAGTGAAGCAAAAGTCATAAATTTTTAGCTAAGCAAAAAGTCATGTTTTCTAAAATATACATTATTATATTATACATATTTTATATATATATAAGTATACAAAAACTTTTCTACTAATCTTGATAAAGGTTTGACAAAGAATAACAAAAAAAGAGAAATTGGAAAACATGAACTAAATGAAATGGGAGCACTGAGTATGAAATAGAAAAAGTGAAACAAAATAGATAAAAGTAAAAGATCATATAATCCAGTTATTTTTAAGCATAGCTTCACATTAGAATCACATCTGGAACTTTGGAGGAAAAAACTAATACCTGGGGACTTGTATTTTTCAAAAAAGTCCAAGATAGTTCTAATGTCCATCTGGATTTCACATATAAATTATGATATATACAATAGATAACAAGTGGGAATGTCCTGCACGACACAGGGAGCTCAACCCAATGATCTGTGGCAACCTAGAGAGGTGGGAAGGGATGGGAGATGGGAGGGAGCCTGGGAGCGAGGGCACATATGTATACCTGTGGCTGATTCATTTGGTGCATGCCAGAGGCCAACACAATATTGTAAAACAATTATCCTCCAATTAAAAAAGTGGTTACAGGCTTTTTTATTAAATGATAGTTTTAGTGATAGAGTTCTATCATTTTCTGTTGACTAATCATGATACAATAATATTAAAGTGATTAATAGTTGCTTAATCACAATAGTATCAGTTTTCACAATCAATAACCTGACAGAAATAAAAGATAATTACAACTGCAAGACAAAAGTAATATAAAACAATTACATTCATTTTGGGAATTAAGTAGGACCTCCCTGGTAGTCAGCTGGTAAAGAATTCACTTACAATGGAGGAGATCCCTGTTCGATTCCAAGGTTGGAAAGATCCCTGGAGATACAATAGGCTACCCGCTCCAGTATTCTTGGATTTCCTTGGTGGCTCAGATGGTAAAGAATCCACCTGCAATGAAGGAGACTGTGTAGATGCCCTGGAGAAGAGAATGGCTAACCACTCCAGTATTCTTGCCTAGAGAATTCCATGAACAGATAAGCCTGTAGCCATGCAGGCTACAATCCATGAGGTCGCAAAGAGCCCAACATGACCCAGCGATTTTCACTTAAGGCTGGGGCATTACATAGCGTGATGTGGTAAGTGGAGAAACATACATGCACGTGTTTTCATTCACCTAGCCAATCTATATTTTTTGGTTGGTACATTTAATCCATTTATATTTAAAGCAATTATAAATATGCATAATCCTATTACAATTTTCTTAATTCTTCTGGATTTTTTTTTTTTTTTTAGGGCTTTTTTTTCTCTTGTGTTTCCTGCCTAGAGAAGTTCCTTTGAATTTATTGTAAGCTGGTTTGGTGATGTTGATCTCTGTTAACTTTTGCTTGTCTGGAAAGCTTTCAATTTCTCTGTCAAATCTGAATGAGAATATTTCTGGGTAGAGTATTCTTGGTTGTATTCTTCCTTTTCATTGGTTTGAATATATATCATGCCATTCCCTTCTGGCTTGCAGAGTTTTTGTTGAGAAATCATCTGATATTCTTTTCAGAGTTCCCTTGTATGTTATTTGTTGTATTCGCTTGTTGCTTTTAATACTGTATATTTGTCTTTATTCTTTATCAGTTTGATTATTATGTGTCTCAGTGTGTTCCTCCATGGGTTTATCCTACTTGGGACTCTCTGTGCTTCCTGGACTTGGTTAACTATTTCCTTCCCCACATTAGGGAAGTTTTCAGCTCTTATCTCTTCAAATATTTTCTCGGGTCCTTGTTCTCTCTTTCTTCTCCTTCTGGTACCCCTATAATGTGAATGCTGGTGAATCTATTTTGTCCCAGAAGTCTCTTAGGCTGTGTTCTTTTTTATTTTTCATTCTTTTTTCTATATTGTGTTCTACAACAGTGATTTCCACCACTCTGTCCTCCAGGTCACTTATCCCTACTTCTGCCTCAATTATTCTGCTATTGATTTCTTCCAGTATATTATTCATCTGTTTGTTTATTCTTTAGCTCTGGGTCTTTGGTAAATACTTCTTGCACCTTCTCCTTTCTTTTTCAGTATTCCTGGACCATCTTCACAATCATTATTTTCTATTCTTTTTCTGGAAGGTTGCCTAGCTCCACTTCATTTAGTTGTCTTTCTGGGGTTTTTTATCTTGTCCCTTCATCTCAGACATAACTCTTGACTTTTTCATTTTGTTTAACTTCTTTGCTATGGCTTTCGTTCCAGAGGCTGTAGGATTGTAGTTCTTCTAGCTTTTGCTGTCTGCTCTCTGGTGGCTGAAGCTAAGAGACTTGTGGAAGCTTCCTGATGGGAGGGACTTGTGGAGGCAAAAACTGTGTCTTACTCTGGTGGGAATTGCTGTGCTCAGTAAAAACTTTAATCCAATTGTCTGCTGATGGCTGGAGCTCCTTCCCTATCAGTTGTTCAGCCTGAGGTGACCCAGCCCTGGAGTTTACAGGTTCTAATGGCAACCTCCAAGTGGCCACTGCCAACCACACCTCCACAGGAGACACTCCAATACTAGCAGGCAGTTTTGTTTCAGTCTCCACTGGGTTACTGCTCCTTTCTCCTGAGTCCTGGTACATCCAAGACTTTGTTTGTTCCCTGCAGGACTGAAATCTCTGTTTCTTCCAGTCCTGTTGAAGTCCTATAATCAAATCCCACTGGCCTTCAAAGTCAGACTTCCTGGGAATTCCTAGTCCCTTTGCCAGGTACCCAGGGTGGTAAGCCTGACAGAACTTCACAATAGTGGGAGAACCTCTTTGGTATTATGTTCTCCAATTTGTGGGTTACTCACCTAGCCAGTGTAGGATTTAATTGCATCATGATTGTACCCCTCCTATCATCTCACTGCAGTTTCTCCTTTGTCTTTGGTGAATCTATTTTGTCCCAGAAGTCTCTTAGGCTGTGTTTTTTTATTTTCTTTTTTTTTTTTTTTATATTGTGTTCTACAACAGTGATTTCCACCACTCTGTCCTCCAGGTCACTTATCCCTACTTCTGCCTCAATTATTCTGCTATTGATTTCTTCCAGTATATTATTCATCTGTTTGTTTATTCTTTAGCTCTGGGTCTTTGGTAAATACTTCTTGCACCTTCTCCTTTCTTTTTCAGTATTCCTGGACCATCTTCACAATCATTATTTTCTATTCTTTTTCTGGAAGGTTGCCTAGCTCCACTTCATTTAGTTGTCTTTCTGGGGTTTTTTATCTTGTCCCTTCATCTCAGACATAACTCTTGACTTTTTCATTTTGTTTAACTTCTTTGCTATGGCTTTCGTTCCAGAGGCTGTAGGATTGTAGTTCTTCTAGCTTTTGCTGTCTGCTCTCTGGTGGCTGAAGCTAAGAGACTTGTGGAAGCTTCCTGATGGGAGGGACTTGTGGAGGCAAAAACTGTGTCTTACTCTGGTGGGAATTGCTGTGCTCAGTAAAAACTTTAATCCAATTGTCTGCTGATGGCTGGAGCTCCTTCCCTATCAGTTGTTCAGCCTGAGGTGACCCAGCCCTGGAGTTTACAGGTTCTAATGGCAACCTCCAAGTGGCCACTGCCAACCACACCTCCACAGGAGACACTCCAATACTAGCAGGCAGTTTTGTTTCAGTCTCCACTGGGTTACTGCTCCTTTCTCCTGAGTCCTGGTACATCCAAGACTTTGTTTGTTCCCTGCAGGACTGAAATCTCTGTTTCTTCCAGTCCTGTTGAAGTCCTATAATCAAATCCCACTGGCCTTCAAAGTCAGACTTCCTGGGAATTCCTAGTCCCTTTGCCAGGTACCCAGGGTGGTAAGCCTGACAGAACTTCACAATAGTGGGAGAACCTCTTTGGTATTATGTTCTCCAATTTGTGGGTTACTCACCTAGCCAGTGTAGGATTTAATTGCATCATGATTGTACCCCTCCTATCATCTCACTGCAGTTTCTCCTTTGTCTTTGGTTATGAGGTATCTTTTTTTGATGGATTCCAGCATCCTCCTGTTGATGGTTGTTCATCAGCTAGTTGTGATTTTGGCGCTCTCACAGGAGAAGATGTGTGCCTGCCCTCCTAATCTGCCATCTTAAACCAATCCCTCTCTTATGTTCATTATTAATACCATGAATTGGGAAGCCTGTAATGTAAACAATTACTCCATCTGCCTCCTTCCCATCCCACGTCTCTACTTCTCCCTACTCAAGTTTCACATTTTCCTGAAATGGTGAATGGGTGGTGGTTTGGTTGTTAAGTTATATCTGACTTTGTGACTCCATGGGCTGTAGCCTGCCAGAGTCCTCTGTCCATGGGACTCTCCAGGCAAGAATCCTGGAGTGGATTGCCATTTCCTTCTCCAGGGTATCTTCCTGACCCAGAAATAGAACCAAGATCTCCTGCATTGCAGGAAGATTCTTTATCAAGCCCTGAAATGGAGATATTCTTATTATTTTTATTCTTAATATAATTTTATCAAGTATATATTTATTAGGAGTATATTATATAAGCTATGTTTAATTTTTGAAAAGTCTATCCTGATGTAGGCCATCTTCTGGAACTCAAAATCTATAGGACTCATTTTGAAGCTATGATAACTACAAGAGAGAAATTGACCAATACTGTGGAATAGAAAGTTTTGTCAGATCTATGTAAAAATAAAACTTAGTTTTCTCACTCTAGATAACTACAAGAGTAAAAAAATTGAGGTTCTAATGGCAACCTCCAAGTGGCCACTGCCAACCACACCTCCACAGGAGACACTCCAATACTAGCAGGCAGTTTTGTTTCAGTCTCCACTGGGTTACTGCTCCTTTCTCCTGAGTCCTGGTACATCCAAGACTTTGTTTGTTCCCTGCAGGACTGAAATCTCTGTTTCTTCCAGTCCTGTTGAAGTCCTATAATCAAATCCCACTGGCCTTCAAAGTCAGACTTCCTGGGAATTCCTAGTCCCTTTGCCAGGTACCCAGGGTGGTAAGCCTGACAGAACTTCACAATAGTGGGAGAACCTCTTTGGTATTATGTTCTCCAATTTGTGGGTTACTCACCTAGCCAGTGTAGGATTTAATTGCATCATGATTGTACCCCTCCTATCATCTCACTGCAGTTTCTCCTTTGTCTTTGGTTATGAGGTATCTTTTTTTGATGGATTCCAGCATCCTCCTGTTGATGGTTGTTCATCAGCTAGTTGTGATTTTGGCGCTCTCACAGGAGAAGATGTGTGCCTGCCCTCCTAATCTGCCATCTTAAACCAATCCCTCTCTTATGTTCATTATTAATACCATGAATTGGGAAGCCTGTAATGTAAACAATTACTCCATCTGCCTCCTTCCCATCCCACGTCTCTACTTCTCCCTACTCAAGTTTCACATTTTCCTGAAATGGTGAATGGGTGGTGGTTTGGTTGTTAAGTTATATCTGACTTTGTGACTCCATGGGCTGTAGCCTGCCAGAGTCCTCTGTCCATGGGACTCTCCAGGCAAGAATCCTGGAGTGGATTGCCATTTCCTTCTCCAGGGTATCTTCCTGACCCAGAAATAGAACCAAGATCTCCTGCATTGCAGGAAGATTCTTTATCAAGCCCTGAAATGGAGATATTCTTATTATTTTTATTCTTAATATAATTTTATCAAGTATATATTTATTAGGAGTATATTATATAAGCTATGTTTAATTTTTGAAAAGTCTATCCTGATGTAGGCCATCTTCTGGAACTCAAAAATCTATAGGACTCATTTTGAAGCTATGATAACTACAAGAGAGAAATTGACCAATACTGTGGAATAGAAAGTTTTTGTCAGATCTATGTAAAAATAAAACTTAGTTTTCTCACTCTAGAATAAGAGTTTCTAACTAATAATCTCTGAGCTCCCAACAAATGAAACAATTAGCCCAAAGTTATACAAATACTACATAATCCATTCATGGGATTCATCCTCTACATTTGCAACTTTTTGTTTTAAAAATATATCTGTCTTTCAAAGTTTATTTTGTTGTGGTAATACTGGTTGCTTTAACATCCTCATTGACACATACTTTACATATTTTAAAATTCACACTTTACAAATGTACAGTTCAATAATTTTCAGTAAACTCTTAGAATTGTGCAGTCCATCAGAATACAGTTTTAGAGCATTTCATCACTCGTCAATTCCCCAGCCAAAATCCTTTTTGCTTAGCCAGAAGTAGAATGTATAAATCATATAGCAACATTAACTTAAAAATTTTTCCAAATTGTTTCCAAAAGTAAATGCACCATTTAACTCTTTTCTTGAGTTGTACAAAGGTTCCAGTTGTCAGTTTTATCCATTTTGATTGCAGTTATTCTAGTGAATATGAAGTTGTATCTCATTGTGATCATAACTTGCATTTTCCCAATGACTAATGATGTTGGACATCTTATTGTAAGCATATTTAGTCATTCATATGTCTTCATTGCAAAATTTCTCTTTAAATCTCCTGCCAATTAAAAATAATTAATTGGATTGTTTGTCTTACTATTGAGTTGCAATACTTCTTTACATATTATGGATACAACTTCTTTATCAACTACACATTTGCAAACATATTCACCCAGTTTTTAGCTTGTCTTTTCCTTAATGGTTCCTCGTAAAGAGCAAAATGTTTTCATTTGATGAAGTCCTACTTATCAGTCGCTTGCTTTCATGGATTATAGTGTTGATGCCACACCTAAGAAGTTGCTGCTTATTGCAAAGTCACAAAGAGCTTCTCCAAGGTTTTCTTCTAGAAGTTTTATTGTTTTTACTTTTATATTTACATGAACAATCAATTTTGAGTTAATTTTTATATAGATGTGAGGTAAGGGTCAAAGCTAGCTTTTTCTTTTTTCGATATATGGATATCCAACTCTTTGAGCAATGTTTGCTGAAAAGACTATCCTCTCACCATTGAGTTTTCTTGACAGTTTTACTGAAAATCAACTGATCAAAATTGTAAATGCTTATTTACATTCTGGGATTTCTTTTCCATTCCGTTGACACAAATGTCTATCTGGATAGGCAATGCCACAAGTCTTGCTGATTGTAGTTGTACCATAAGTGTAAATTGTTTGACTTTTTATTTTTCTGTATTGTTTTTCCTTATCTAGATTCTTTAAGCTTTCATATCACTTTTAGAATCAATTGTCAAATTCCCCCCCCAAATCTTATTTTTTTAGGTATGCCTTAATTTCTCTCAGTCATATTTTGTGATTTATAGTATACAAGTTTTTCACTTCTTTTTTTTTTTAATTTTTAAAATTATTTATTTATTTGGCTGTGCTGGGTCTTAGTTGTGGCATGTGGGATCTAATTCCTGGACCAGGGATCAAACCTGACCCCCCTACATTGGGAACACAGAGTCTTAACCACTGGACCACCCGGGAAGTTCCAGTTTTTCACTTCTTTTGCTAAATTTATTCTTAAATAATTTATTCTTTTTGATGCTATTGTATATGAAATTCCTAACTTTCTTTTTGTTTTGTTCATTAGTAGTGTATAGAAATGCAATTTATTTTTTGTCTGTTTTGATGCATTGCTTGGTTCTACTCAAATTAGTTAAACTCAAGTTCGTCTCATTAGTAGCCTATATATTTTGTTGCCATTAGTTTTTGCTTCATACTTTTGTCATACACCGATTCTTTTTTTGAGGGGGGGGGCCGGTTGGGAGGAAAGGGGGCAGGCGGGCCACTTCTATTGGTCTTTCATTTATCTATTTTCATCCATCATTGTTCTTTGGCCCATGCGGGCCTCGCATCACAGTAGCCTCTGTTGTCGCACAGCATGCGACTTGCGCTCCAGAGCTCCAGCTCCGCAATTGGACACATCTCTCCTGCTGCTCCGTAGCACGTGAGATTTTCCCAAGCCAGGGATGGAACCAGCGCCCCTTGCACTGCAAGGCGGTGTCCTTACCCACTGGACCACCAGGGAAGCCCTCATATACCGATTCTTAACAGATTTTTATCTGGATGATCTCCAAGGTATTCATTTTTAAAAATATAAATTTATGCAAATATAAATTATGTGAAAAATGGCATAAAATTTTATTTCTCTTCTTTAATGTCATTATAAAGTGAAAAGACACATGTTACATTGTCAAAACATGAGATTTTCATATAATAAAGTATACATTTATTTTGAGAATCTATTTGTTTTTCCTCTAATGGTTAAGATAAGTTGATATACAACTTAGTAGATTCATTTAGAGATTATATTCAGACATGTCATGGTCAGTCAACATGTGTGTCAATTTGATGTGATGTGCTGAATGATGTTCTAGACCAGCATTACTGAAACTGTGTTTGATAGAACTCTTGTGTTGTGAACGAAGAACCCCTTAAGCAAACTTGGAAAATTACAGAAAGGCAAAGTTAAATGTATTTTGTTTCTGAGGACTACTCAAAATATTAATTTGCTAATATGAGCTATGTTTCTCAAGAGAAATATATATAATTCCCTCTGCCACATACAATTTCAAAATTTAGCTAAGATTTTAGGCAAAAAGAAGCCATGCTTTGAAGGCCACAATTTTCAATTTTATGTTTTCAGCTCCATAAAACTACTAAAAAATTTTATTAATTTCTCTGTACCTAAAATCAGTCTTCTTGCCAGATGAGATCTGGGTTCTTGGTCTCTCACCCTGTATTACAAATTATTTCAAAACCCAAGGTCAAAACCTCTCCAAAACAAAAATTCAGATCATTATGGTTCTCCCTGCACCTGAATTTTGTTCCTTCTAGCTCTCGTTGATTCAGTAGAAATCTAGTGTTGTAATCTTTGAATATAATTCCTCTTTCCCAATTATTTTCATCACAAAGATTGGAATATCACAAGCTGTTGCATACAATTCAAAATCAGAAGTTTGTCTTTGAATTTTGGGTAAGCAAGTGAGTGAAAAAACAAAGTGTTCAATAAGTTGGCTAATTAGAAAATATATAAGTAAACCCTAAGTTACTCACATATTGTCAAAACTATTTAGAAATTATAAAGAAACTGTGTCCATTAATAGTAGCAAAAAATGAAAAATGCACACATCTTTGCATAGGTATGCAGGAACAAATCTTATGTATAGAACTTCTATAAAGAAAATAATAATGCTTCACCAAAATAAAGTAAATGATCAAGAAAATTTAGTGCACTTTTGAATATGAAGATTAATAAGGGACAAATTGCCTTATCAGATGTTTAAATGCTTTCAAATATAATGTGACTTAAACAGAGATTACTTAGTCACATTTAGAACTTAGTATATTTAACTATTTAAATATAGCTAAGACAGAAACATGCCTGAATATGTTATATTTGTGAAGAAAGTGGTAAAATTAGGAGATTCTTCATGAAAATTGTTAGGACTCTAGTCAAAACATGTGTGTCAATTTGATGTGATGTGCTGAATGATGTTCTAGACCAGCATTACTGAAACTGTGTTTGATAGAACTCTTGTGTTGTGAACGAAGAACCCCTTAAGCAAACTTGGAAAATTACAGAAAGGCAAAGTTAAATGTATTTTGTTTCTGAGGACTACTCAAAATATTAATTTGCTAATATGAGCTATGTTTCTCAAGAGAAATATATATAATTCCCTCTGCCACATACAATTTCAAAATTTAGCTAAGATTTTAGGCAAAAAGAAGCCATGCTTTGAAGGCCACAATTTTCAATTTTATGTTTTCAGCTCCATAAAACTACTAAAAAATTTTATTAATTTCTCTGTACCTAAAATCAGTCTTCTTGCCAGATGAGATCTGGGTTCTTGGTCTCTCACCCTGTATTACAAATTATTTCAAAACCCAAGGTCAAAACCTCTCCAAAACAAAAATTCAGATCATTATGGTTCTCCCTGCACCTGAATTTTGTTCCTTCTAGCTCTCGTTGATTCAGTAGAAATCTAGTGTTGTAATCTTTGAATATAATTCCTCTTTCCCAATTATTTTCATCACAAAGATTGGAATATCACAAGCTGTTGCATACAATTCAAAATCAGAAGTTTGTCTTTGAATTTTGGGTAAGCAAGTGAGTGAAAAAACAAAGTGTTCAATAAGTTGGCTAATTAGAAAATATATAAGTAAACCCTAAGTTACTCACATATTGTCAAAACTATTTAGAAATTATAAAGAAACTGTGTCCATTAATAGTAGCAAAAAATGAAAAATGCACACATCTTTGCATAGGTATGCAGGAACAAATCTTATGTATAGAACTTCTATAAAGAAAATAATAATGCTTCACCAAAATAAAGTAAATGATCAAGAAAATTTAGTGCACTTTTGAATATGAAGATTAATAAGGGACAAATTGCCTTATCAGATGTTTAAATGCTTTCAAATATAATGTGACTTAAACAGAGATTACTTAGTCACATTTAGAACTTAGTATATTTAACTATTTAAATATAGCTAAGACAGAAACATGCCTGAATATGTTATATTTGTGAAGAAAGTGGTAAAATTAGGAGATTCTTCATGAAAATTGTTAGGACTCTCTATTTTGACTTTTATACTTCAAAATCCAAATACGTTGAGATATGAACAGATGTTTCGTATGAGAGAAAAACTGTATTTATAAAAATGTATACAAATATTCTCATTAGTTATCAAAATTTGTAAATTAAATTAATGATACCACTTATCTCCTATTAATTTAGTTAAACTAAACATACACATATAATACTATACATGCATGAGTGAGTGTGCATGTGTAGTGTGTAAAATGCTAATAAGAATTTGGGGAATTAAATATTGTTACAAGGAGGGCATGGCAACCCACTCCTTGCCTAGAGAATCTCATACATAGAGGAACCTGGCAGGCTACAGTCCAAAGACACGCTTAATTATGGTAAAATTTTCAATCTATTTGAAAAGCAATTTATATGTAGAGGGTCATATTTTAAATGCCCCTTTTACATATTATCATAGAGAGCAGGTTAACTTTTACAAACATTGCATGCATTGTTTTTACATATGCATCACAGTAACAAATCACTTGGTTCAGTGCTATCTCCTCACTGCCCACTGCCTGGAATATTATAAGGGCTTAGTAAATATTTTTGAGTGGATGGAGCAAATGATTCATATACTTTCAATAAAATATTACACAGACACTTAGGATAACTGAAAAACTTAAATAAAAACAAAAATATATATGGTAAAAAGTAGATCAAATATAAACTTCTATGTAGCATTTATGTACATTATGGTTAAATCAGGTTAAAATATGACATATAACAATAATAGAAGAAACAATATTAAGATAAGCCCAACAATGGAAGGACAACGGCAAGTTGTTAATCATGGAATATTGGGGAATTCACAACCAAAATGGGCCTGTTTCCTTATCCACTGTGTGTGTATGATGTTATACCATATAAAGTCATATAGGGAGAGATGAGTGAAATAATACATATAAAAATCACTTTATAAATCATGAAAACCTACAGAAGTATTTAAATGCTTTCAAATATAATGTGACTTAAACAGAGATTACTTAGTCACATTTAGAACTTAGTATATTTAACTATTTAAATATAGCTAAGACAGAAACATGCCTGAATATGTTATATTTGTGAAGAAAGTGGTAAAATTAGGAGATTCTTCATGAAAATTGTTAGGACTCTCTATTTTGACTTTTATACTTCAAAATCCAAATACGTTGAGATATGAACAGATGTTTCGTATGAGAGAAAAACTGTATTTATAAAAATGTATACAAATATTCTCATTAGTTATCAAAATTTGTAAATTAAATTAATGATACCACTTATCTCCTATTAATTTAGTTAAACTAAACATACACATATAATACTATACATGCATGAGTGAGTGTGCATGTGTATGTGTGTAAAATGCTAATAAGAATTTGGGGAATTAAATATTGTTACAAGGAGGGCATGGCAACCCACTCCTTGCCTAGAGAATCTCATACATAGAGGAACCTGGCAGGCTACAGTCCAAAGACACGCTTAATTATGGTAAAATTTTCAATCTATTTGAAAAGCAATTTATATGTAGAGGGTCATATTTTAAATGCCCCTTTTACATATTATCATAGAGAGCAGGTTAACTTTTACAAACATTGCATGCATTGTTTTTTTACATATGCATCACAGTAACAAATCACTTGGTTCAGTGCTATCTCCTCACTGCCCACTGCCTGGAATATTATAAGGGCTTAGTAAATATTTTTGAGTGGATGGAGCAAATGATTCATATACTTTCAATAAAATATTACACAGACACTTAGGATAACTGAAAAACTTAAATAAAAACAAAAATATATATGGTAAAAAGTAGATCAAATATAAACTTCTATGTAGCATTTATGTACATTATGGTTAAATCAGGTTAAAATATGACATATAACAATAATAGAAGAAACAATATTAAGATAAGCCCAACAATGGAAGGACAACGGCAAGTTGTTAATCATGGAATATTGGGGAATTCACAACCAAAATGGGCCTGTTTCCTTATCCACTGTGTGTGTATGATGTTATACCATATAAAGTCATATAGGGAGAGATGAGTGAAATAATACATATAAAAATCACTTTATAAATCATGAAAACCTACAGAAGTATTTAGTAGAATTTTCATTATTCACAATGAGTTATAGTCACCACTGACTGCTGGTATTTATATGTTGTGAATGATTGACCATTTTCTCTTTGGCATAATGATTTCCCTAGAAAAATATGAGCAAATATTTGTAAGAAAGAGATAGGTAGATATATTTATTTTTTAGTTAACCATCTTCTATTTTACTCTTTTTATGATATTCATTATGAGTTATGCATAACTGTATATAACAATGGGCTTCCCAGGTGGCACTGGTGGTAAAGACCCCACCTGGCAATGCAAAAGATATAAGAGATGTGAGTTCAGGGCTTCCCTGGTGGTCCAGTGGGTAAGGACACCGCCTTGCAGTGCAAGGGGCGCCGGTTCAATCCCTAGCCTGGGAAGATCCCACGTGCCGCAGAGCAGCTGGACCGATGCGTCCAACTACCAAGTCGGAGCTCTGGAGTGCATGCGCCCCAGAGCCGGTGCTCTGCGACAACGGAGGCCACCGCGATGGGAGGCCCACACGGGCCAAAGAACAAAGACGGATAAAAATGGATAAATGAAAGACCAATAGAAGTGGCCCGCCTGCTCCTCTCCCTCCCCAACCTGTCCCCCGCCCTAAATAAATAACTAAATAAATAAATATTAAAAAAAAAAAAAAAGAAAATGGACAAATGAAAGACCAATAGAAGTGGCCCGCCTGCTCCCCTCCCTCCCCACCTCTCCCCCACCAAAAATAAAATAAATAGATAAATCTTTAAAAAAAAAAAAAAGAGATGTGAGTTCAGTCCCTGGGTTGGGAATATCTCCTGGAGAAGGACATGGCAATACACTCTAGCATTGCTGCCTGGAGAAACCCCGTGGACAGAGGAGCCTGGCGAGCCACAGTCCATGGGATTGCAAAGAGTCAAACATGCTTGAAATGGCTGAGTGCACATATATATAATGAAGCATTTCAAATCTGGGTCAAAGTTTAATAATAACCTTGCTCCAATTAGACATAGAACAAACCGTTTTAAGGAAAACCGAATAGGTACCACTGTGTGTGTATGATGTTATACCATATAAAGTCATATAGGGAGAGATGAGTGAAATAATACATATAAAAATCACTTTATAAATCATGAAAACCTACAGAAGTATTTAGTAGAATTTTCATTATTCACAATGAGTTATAGTCACCACTGACTGCTGGTATTTATATGTTGTGAATGATTGACCATTTTCTCTTTGGCATAATGATTTCCCTAGAAAAATATGAGCAAATATTTGTAAGAAAGAGATAGGTAGATATATTTATTTTTTAGTTAACCATCTTCTATTTTACTCTTTTTATGATATTCATTATGAGTTATGCATAACTGTATATAACAATGGGCTTCCCAGGTGGCACTGGTGGTAAAGACCCCACCTGGCAATGCAAAAGATATAAGAGATGTGAGTTCAGGGCTTCCCTGGTGGTCCAGTGGGTAAGGACACCGCCTTGCAGTGCAAGGGGCGCCGGTTCAATCCCTAGCCTGGGAAGATCCCACGTGCCGCAGAGCAGCTGGACCGATGCGTCCAACTACCAAGTCGGAGCTCTGGAGTGCATGCGCCCCAGAGCCGGTGCTCTGCGACAACGGAGGCCACCGCGATGGGAGGCCCACACGGGCCAAAGAACAAAGACGGATAAAAATGGATAAATGAAAGACCAATAGAAGTGGCCCGCCTGCTCCTCTCCCTCCCCAACCTGTCCCCCGCCCTAAATAAATAACTAAATAAATAAATATTAAAAAAAAAAAAAAAGAAAATGGACAAATGAAAGACCAATAGAAGTGGCCCGCCTGCTCCCCTCCCTCCCCACCTCTCCCCCACCAAAAATAAAATAAATAGATAAATCTTTAAAAAAAAAAAAAAGAGATGTGAGTTCAGTCCCTGGGTTGGGAATATCTCCTGGAGAAGGACATGGCAATACACTCTAGCATTGCTGCCTGGAGAAACCCCGTGGACAGAGGAGCCTGGCGAGCCACAGTCCATGGGATTGCAAAGAGTCAAACATGCTTGAAATGGCTGAGTGCACATATATATAATGAAGCATTTCAAATCTGGGTCAAAGTTTAATAATAACCTTGCTCCAATTAGACATAGAACAAACCGTTTTAAGGAAAACCGAATAGGTACTCAAACAATGCTGTGTCTCAGAACCTGCATGTCAATAAATCCTCATCTCCAATATTATTTTAGAGGCTATAGATGACAATAAAATATCTTAAGCATAGGTATGGTGAAGATATTGCTAGAGAAATTAAATTCTACCAGTTTAACTCTTCCATTATTATATAAGCAATGTTTTCAGACATTGGTTAACCTTCTCCCAATTATTTCTAGCCAGTATATATCGAACACTATTAAGCTGGTTTAATATATTTTATATTCATTTTTATATCTATTATTTTAAATGGCGATAGCTCATGGAATTAATGGCAATTGAGCAGTGAATATATGCTAAACACTTCTATAAGCAATAAAAATAAGGTGTGAACCAAATTTTATCCAAAAAAGTTTCTAGTAATTATAAACCTACACCTAAATAGGTTTAATATTAGGAAGTCTAGCCACTCAAAATATGAAACTATAGAATGAAAGAAGTTTTTTGATCTTCTTTTTATATTTATAAATACAGACAGATATATCAAATTGTTCAATAGATGGATTACTGCTCAAATTATTAAAGTTTTAACTCAGCATTTGATGTTTTGTTGGGGTTTTTTTTAGCATTTGATGTTCTACACTACAGAGTTTATTGTCTATAGCAATATAAAGTTAATCTTATCCTCTACAGGGCAGAGTAAAGCTGCATCCACTTCTACTAACTCCCATAGTGTCTGGTACAGAACACAGTACATTGGTGTGTACTCAATAACATTACTTTCCAGAAAAGATCAATTGTCATTTATTTAGTCCTCTTACCTATTCCAAATGTTGAGAATACGAAATTTAAAGAAAAATTTCAGACAAAAGACCAATGATGCGATCAATTCCAAAGCACAGACACAACATTTGAAGGACTGACTGCTGCGTGTAAGCAGAATACCAATAATTTCTTACATAGTAGATCTAATGGTCACACCATGTCACTTTTTGTCTGAATCTGAATAGTATGGAGAATTCAGGAAACTGGATTACAATTGGAAATTATAGGGAAGTAATCAGCTAAATGGATCTGAATACTTTTAGGTCAGATGAAAGCTTCCTTAAAATATGTGGATTTTCTTCAGTTGAAATTTCTAATCTGTAGCAGAGATATAAAGATGCCTGATAAAGATGTGACTGTATGTATATAAGTAGCTACATTAAGTTTTTTCTTATAATTTATGTGGATAAATACTCTTTTAGAAATCAGTTGCATTAAACTGAGATTTCTTTCACATTTCTTACAAGATGATAAACCAGCCTACAATCTTGAGAAGAATAAATTATGAAAAGAAAAAAAAATCTTCAAATAACTCACTAGCTCAATTCATCCTGTATTGAACTGTTCTCTACACAAGACGGGGTAGAAATACTTTGGTTGTTTTATTTCCTCAGAAAAGTGCTTCTGCACTAAAGGGTATTTAAATGAAGAAAAGAAAGCTCTTGGAATTGTGAAGTCTTCAGGACAATGATAATGTTCTATATTTTTGCTACCACCATGGAGTTTAGACTTTTAGTTTACAGAACCATCACTCAAAGATGCTGTTCAATATCATATACTGTCATCAGAAACACTCAGTTCTACGCTTTAAGATGTCTTTACTAGAATTTCTCTTTAACAAAATATATAGTTTCTGAGTCATAACACTATATAGAAAACAAGGTAACTAATTTGTATTAGATTAACTTTGGATTCTCAATTCTGGTTCATCCAAGGAAATAAGGTAATGGCCTCTTTAAATCATTTGAAGCTCACTTGTGATATTGAATGATCACATACTTTGTCCCAGTAATTCTAAGGCCTGAAGGAAATTCTAGCACATGGGCAGAAGGATATGCCCAAGAATGTTGACAGTATCACTATTTTTTACCAGCACAAAAGTAAAAAGCAAAGCTCCAAAAGTCCATTGACAGGATAAAATATAAATTATGGTTTAATTGCACAGTGAAATATTGTACAGTAGTAAAAATCAATGAACCACAGCTTATACAAAAACATAGATAAATCCCGAGAGCTTAATGTTGAATGAAAAAGAGCATTTTTCTGCAGAATTCATTTAGTGTGATACACTATTTCATAAGGCTCAAAACCAAGTGAAACTTAATTGTATATCCTTAAGACACATATATGTCTGCAGTAGAAATATAAAGAATAAAAATTATGGAATGACAAACCAAAATTTCAGAAGAGTCATTATTTATGTGGTGGGAAACAGAGACTAAAATGAGGAGAGAAAGATAAAAGGTGACAGTTATTAATGATGAACTAAGATCTAATTTGGGTTGTGGGTTGTGATTAGTCATTATATCATGCTTATTTGGGGTATATATTCCAGAGTATATATTATAAAGGAAAATAAACATTATTTTTAAATATTGTCAAAGTTGACTAAATCCTACAAATGATCCAGTAAATATTATTCTAAAACATTTTAAGTAAATAAGTAGTCTTCTCTTTCACTTACTCATTTATTTACTCCCCACTTACTGAAGAAATAGAACAAGTCAAACATTATACTAGTTACTGGGAATTTGGAGATAAAAAGATGGTCAGTATCCTTGAATAACTTTCTAAGAAATTTTGCTACCACCATGGAGTTTAGACTTTTAGTTTACAGAACCATCACTCAAAGATGCTGTTCAATATCATATACTGTCATCAGAAACACTCAGTTCTACGCTTTAAGATGTCTTTACTAGAATTTCTCTTTAACAAAATATATAGTTTCTGAGTCATAACACTATATAGAAAACAAGGTAACTAATTTGTATTAGATTAACTTTGGATTCTCAATTCTGGTTCATCCAAGGAAATAAGGTAATGGCCTCTTTAAATCATTTGAAGCTCACTTGTGATATTGAATGATCACATACTTTGTCCCAGTAATTCTAAGGCCTGAAGGAAATTCTAGCACATGGGCAGAAGGATATGCCCAAGAATGTTGACAGTATCACTATTTTTTACCAGCACAAAAGTAAAAAGCAAAGCTCCAAAAGTCCATTGACAGGATAAAATATAAATTATGGTTTAATTGCACAGTGAAATATTGTACAGTAGTAAAAATCAATGAACCACAGCTTATACAAAAACATAGATAAATCCCGAGAGCTTAATGTTGAATGAAAAAGAGCATTTTTCTGCAGAATTCATTTAGTGTGATACACTATTTCATAAGGCTCAAAACCAAGTGAAACTTAATTGTATATCCTTAAGACACATATATGTCTGCAGTAGAAATATAAAGAATAAAAATTATGGAATGACAAACCAAAATTTCAGAAGAGTCATTATTTATGTGGTGGGAAACAGAGACTAAAATGAGGAGAGAAAGATAAAAGGTGACAGTTATTAATGATGAACTAAGATCTAATTTGGGTTGTGGGTTGTGATTAGTCATTATATCATGCTTATTTGGGGTATATATTCCAGAGTATATATTATAAAGGAAAATAAACATTATTTTTAAATATTGTCAAAGTTGACTAAATCCTACAAATGATCCAGTAAATATTATTCTAAAACATTTTAAGTAAATAAGTAGTCTTCTCTTTCACTTACTCATTTATTTACTCCCCACTTACTGAAGAAATAGAACAAGTCAAACATTATACTAGTTACTGGGAATTTGGAGATAAAAAGATGGTCAGTATCCTTGAATAACTTAAAATCTGATGGAAGAGTTTTAACATGATCACACTTCTCCATGAATAGGAAGAATAAATAAAATGTTATTTTTAAAATGCCTAGCATATGGTAAGTGCTTGAAATGATTATCTATAATTTTTATTATTATTATTATTATTATTGTTACTTGAGCTGGGAAAAATAGCCTTGAGGATAGATGCTGAGCACTCAGTATTATTCAAGAGGTATATTTTCTTTTTTACTAACCTGATGTGTACACAATAATGGATGTTTCTGTTTCATATGGCTCTTCTGAGTAAGCAGAATTTGAAAGGTAAGAGAACAAAGCAAACCAAATATTATTTAGTCTAAGCTCTACACCACACTGCCTGTTCTTTTAATATTTACTCTCTTTATAAATGTTTGCCCTCCAGTATATTTTAATAATTCTAAGAATGCAATTTCCTCACAGAGTTGTACTTATCTTTAGAAAGGCAAAGCTAGGAATAGTTTATGGACCAAATAGGAGGACTAAAAAGCAACATATGAGATTTTTACTCTGGTTAATGACTCAAATAGCTTCTAAAACTAAAAACTCACATCTTAAAAAGCATTTGGGTAAATTGAAATGCCTTGTCAGATGAAATTACTCATACATACATCAACTGGTGATGTTTCAGTCTGGTGTTAAAATCAGAAGTAAATACAATCTATTAAACATGAATGTAAATGAAGAAGAAATTAAACATACCAGACAAAGTTACACATTTCTATACAGCAGAGTAATCACTATCATTGTATATGCAAAGTTTGAAAGTAACTTATGGGACCTTCATTCATGTCCAAAATTATTTTATTCAGGTCTCAGTGGACAATACACAAAACCATAATAAACCAAAGGCTTAGATGCTGGATGCTAGATGTGCTACACAAGCCACATAGGTTTCAAATCAAATTCTCAACCTAGTCAGTTTTACCAATGGAAATTCCAAAAATATTTCCACCAAATGGTAATTAGAAAAGAAAAACAAACACAACCCTTGGTGCAGATTTACCCCGTAAACGGAGCCCTGTGGGCACACTCCACTCCAGGCCATCTGCTGTTTCATGATGGTGAATTAAAAGACAGCTGAAACAAGTGACTAATTCCATTACAGAAAGCAAATTGTTATTCAAAGCGCCCTCACAAAGTAAAGTTCCAATCCAACTATGTGTCTTCTATCCTCTGTGTTGCTGGAGTCAGGGATAAGGAAGGGCTCTTATTTAATCATTCTTACTTCGGCTTTACTTTTTACAGTCAAAACACAAGTGAAATAATCCCTCTAGTGGTCAAGTAGGTCAAGAGCAAAGCATGGGCCAAGATGATCAGGCCAAAGCTGCCTGATTTTGATTTAGAAAAGGAAGAAAGCATTTAGAACTGTAAGATGAACAGCTAGGAGATTCGTGCTTAATTGTAGTTGTCAGATAATAAACAGTTGTTCAGTTAAATTTGAAGAATTGAATTTTGGGGAGATAAGTATGATTCATAAATATCTGGGATATACTTAATACTAAAGTATAATTTGGGGCTTCCCTGGTGGTTCAGTGGGTAAAGAATACACCTTGCAGTGCAAGGAGCGCCGGTTCAAACCCTGGCACGGGAAGATCCCATATGCCGCAGAGCGGCTGGACGGGTGAGTCCAATTACAAGCCAGTGCTCTAAAGCGCATGCGCCCAGAGCCGGGGCTCTGCAACAAGAGAGGCCACCGCAATGGGAGGCTCACATATGCCAAAGAATTAAGATGGATGAAAATAAATAAATGAAGGCCCAATAAAAGAGTCCCAAAAAAAAATAAGATAAAATTTGTCTGATGCTCGAATACAAGCAGGCATTTTCTGTTTTATGTATTATCTGGCTACCCTAGTAATGGATTTGAAGCTAACGGGGCACAAAACAGAAATCCTGTAATCACCATACACTGAATGACAATATACTCACTGAAAATGGCACAAAACATAGCATACAATGATTATTGCCATCCAGAGACAGTCAATGTTCATGGAATATTAGAATTAATTCAATTAGAAAATATATGAAAATCGCAAAGGTTATAGCATAGGCTTGCATACCGAAATGTCTCATCATTTATATTGCAAATATATTCAGGTGACATTTTTTTCTGTTTAAAATTTTATTTTACAAATTAACAGAGAAATGCATGTGCATTATTTTTTAAAGCTATGGACAAGCTAGAAAATAAAAACATGGAGAAACCCCTATTCCCACCACATTAAAGAAGTGTTGGTAATACATATAACTTTTCAACATATACCTATAATCAAATGCAATTAATTACTTGATATTTTTCATTGATGTACTCATTCTATCATGCTCTATGCCAGGTACTTTTTTAAAAAAACATTGGGAATAGAGCTACTTACATGGATGGAGCTTACTTTCCAGTGGAAGGATACAGAAATCAAATAAAAATATGTCAGACAGTCAGTAAACCAGAGAAGAATAAAACCAAATAAAGGGAACAGAGAGTGTTGGGACACAAGATGAGAAATGGTATTTGCATTGAGTAATAAAAGAAGGACTCCCTCAGAAGGTCTGAAGAGAAAACTGAAAAATACCAGGGAGTAAGTATGTAAGCGGAAAAGTGAGTATGAAGACCCTGAGACTAAATTCTGAATAGTAGTCCAGAGGCAGGAGGAAGTCAGCATGGTCAAAGTCAAGAGAATGAAAGGATAAGTGGTAGGAGATGAAGTCAGAGAGATAGCTTTAGAAGTAATTCTTGAAATCACAGGATTATACATGAAGAAATGAGCTAGTGAATGATTTCAAAGTCTGTTTGGAATCCCAGCACTCTTCAGTTCAGTAGAATCTCTCTGGGTTCTGTGTAGGGGATAATCTGAAGATGGGGGAGAATCAGGCAGAACTGTCAGGAGACAGTACTACCACCTAGACCAGAGATGACACGGACCGGGATCAAGTGGAGGCTGGCAGCAGTGAGAGTCATGAAAAGGCAGAGTTAACAAGAAAGAGGAAAAGAGACAATCCTTGCCCTCAAAGGTCTTTCTCTAGGGATAACTGATACGTATTCAATATTTGTATGCCAAATACGCATATACTGAGATAAACTTTCTACTTGCCTTATATCACTGATCTTCTCAACAATCTCATGAGGCAACTGAAGCCAAGAGAAGTGAAGGTATCTGCTCAGGGTCATCAAATAAGTAAAACAGCAGTCACTTTTGGCTACTACCAAACAGTGAACCAATCACAGACTACAGATAAATACAAAGACATATAAACTGTAGGTTCTAACTTCACACAAGTTGGCAAGTTTCAGACTACCATATGATATATAGTTAAATTATCATCGAAGGCAGTGTGTGATTGAAGGCCAAATAAGTGGTCTACATTGAAGTGCTATGTGAACCCAAAAGAGTAGGAATGTGTGTGATTTAAAGTGCTTGGAAGAGGAGTCCTGGGGGAGGAGGGAGGATGTACACATTGGGCCTAGGAGGAAAGGAAATATTTGGAGGAGGTAGAAAAGAAGGAGGATACAAAGCAACAACAACAAAAACAGATCGTAATCAGAAATTAGCATGACATTTCTAGGGTTGAGCTGACCTAACTGATCTTGATTGAAACTGGGGGAAATCAAAGCAGTATCCACTCCATTGAAAACGCACTAGATCTAAAAATTGGTACTAAAGAAGGACTCCTCAGAATCTAAACTGAAAAATACCAGGGAGTAAGTATGTAAGCGGAAAAGTGAGTATGAAGACCCTGAGACTAAATTCTGAATAGTAGTCCAGAGGCAGGAGGAAGTCAGCATGGTCAAAGTCAAGAGAATGAAAGGATAAGTGGTAGGAGATGAAGTCAGAGAGATAGCTTTAGAAGTAATTCTTGAAATCACAGGATTATACATGAAGAAATGAGCTAGTGAATGATTTCAAAGTCTGTTTGGAATCCCAGCACTCTTCAGTTCAGTAGAATCTCTCTGGGTTCTGTGTAGGGGATAATCTGAAGATGGGGGAGAATCAGGCAGAACTGTCAGGAGACAGTACTACCACCTAGACCAGAGATGACACGGACCGGGATCAAGTGGAGGCTGGCAGCAGTGAGAGTCATGAAAAGGCAGAGTTAACAAGAAAGAGGAAAAGAGACAATCCTTGCCCTCAAAGGTCTTTCTCTAGGGATAACTGATACGTATTCAATATTTGTATGCCAAATACGCATATACTGAGATAAACTTTCTACTTGCCTTATATCACTGATCTTCTCAACAATCTCATGAGGCAACTGAAGCCAAGAGAAGTGAAGGTATCTGCTCAGGGTCATCAAATAAGTAAAACAGCAGTCACTTTTGGCTACTACCAAACAGTGAACCAATCACAGACTACAGATAAATACAAAGACATATAAACTGTAGGTTCTAACTTCACACAAGTTGGCAAGTTTCAGACTACCATATGATATATAGTTAAATTATCATCGAAGGCAGTGTGTGATTGAAGGCCAAATAAGTGGTCTACATTGAAGTGCTATGTGAACCCAAAAGAGTAGGAATGTGTGTGATTTAAAGTGCTTGGAAGAGGAGTCCTGGGGGAGGAGGGAGGATGTACACATTGGGCCTAGGAGGAAAGGAAATATTTGGAGGAGGTAGAGAAGAGAAGGAGGATACAAAGCAACAACAACAAAAACAGATCGTAATCAGAAATTAGCATGACATTTCTAGGGTTGAGCTGACCTAACTGATCTTGATTGAAACTGGGGGAAATCAAAGCAGTATCCACTCCATTGAAAACCTTTGCATCTTAACTAGATTATCTAATGAGCTCTTTTAGACATAAGTGAAATATATACTGGTATTGACAAAGAGAATCGACAGAGCCAAGAGAAACAAAAACACCCTTTGCTTACCATATCCAAGTACACATCATTTGACAGCTACTTCCTTTCATGGGAATTTATAGTTTTGGTTATTGACTGGTCATAGATGATGCTTTAATAGTGGTAGTCATGTGTCAAAATATACACTAGAGCTCAGATATATAACAAAAGTGAAGCATTTTAATTTCTCTGCAAAAGCATTAAGCTTCCTGCCAAGCACCATTCTGGCATATGGCTGGGGGTGGGATGGGGGAAGAGCACTAAAATGCCAATTAGAGGTGAGTCATTCTTTTCTGATCCAAAACGGTCTTTTTAAATTTAAAAGTCCCTTTCAGGAAATTTTTCAGTGAATTCAAAGTTCAAAGTATCCATCAGGGCTGTCGCTCCTCTCTCAAAAGGCCTGCCTTCCTTCTTCATGAGACAGAATCTGGGAATGGAGTGAAAGCTTGTTAAGGCTCAGGGAGTTGGAGTGGTGGGAGCTCCAATCCAACTCTTGTTGAGCTGCAGATGGAGAGGAGGTGTAGGATAGATATCACAACAACTTCATCTTACCAGGTCTGTAGCTTCTGTCCTCACTACATCTGCTTCTGGAACATTCAGGTTATGTAACGTGAACCAATCACAGACTACAGATAAATACAAAGACATATAAACTGTAGGTTCTAACTTCACACAAGTTGGCAAGTTTCAGACTACCATATGATATATAGTTAAATTATCATCGAAGGCAGTGTGTGATTGAAGGCCAAATAAGTGGTCTACATTGAAGTGCTATGTGAACCCAAAAGAGTAGGAATGTGTGTGATTTAAAGTGCTTGGAAGAGGAGTCCTGGGGGAGGAGGGAGGATGTACACATTGGGCCTAGGAGGAAAGGAAATATTTGGAGGAGGTAGAGAAGAAGGAGGATACAAAGCAACAACAACAAAAACAGATCGTAATCAGAAATTAGCATGACATTTCTAGGGTTGAGCTGACCTAACTGATCTTGATTGAAACTGGGGGAAATCAAAGCAGTATCCACTCCATTGAAAACCTTTGCATCTTAACTAGATTATCTAATGAGCTCTTTTAGACATAAGTGAAATATATACTGGTATTGACAAAGAGAATCGACAGAGCCAAGAGAAACAAAAACACCCTTTGCTTACCATATCCAAGTACACATCATTTGACAGCTACTTCCTTTCATGGGAATTTATAGTTTTGGTTATTGACTGGTCATAGATGATGCTTTAATAGTGGTAGTCATGTGTCAAAATATACACTAGAGCTCAGATATATAACAAAAGTGAAGCATTTTAATTTCTCTGCAAAAGCATTAAGCTTCCTGCCAAGCACCATTCTGGCATATGGCTGGGGGTGGGATGGGGGAAGAGCACTAAAATGCCAATTAGAGGTGAGTCATTCTTTTCTGATCCAAAACGGTCTTTTTAAATTTAAAAGTCCCTTTCAGGAAATTTTTCAGTGAATTCAAAGTTCAAAGTATCCATCAGGGCTGTCGCTCCTCTCTCAAAAGGCCTGCCTTCCTTCTTCATGAGACAGAATCTGGGAATGGAGTGAAAGCTTGTTAAGGCTCAGGGAGTTGGAGTGGTGGGAGCTCCAATCCAACTCTTGTTGAGCTGCAGATGGAGAGGAGGTGTAGGATAGATATCACAACAACTTCATCTTACCAGGTCTGTAGCTTCTGTCCTCACTACATCTGCTTCTGGAACATTCAGGTTATGTAACGTGTGGTCTACTTCTTCGGCATATCAGGTGGTTCTTGCTCTTCACCCTAAACCTCCAGTCTATGTTTTGTGGCTAAGACAGTCCTCATGATGGAAATGCCATTGGTTCTCTGCAAGAACGTGTGAGAAATTCTGGATCTCCCTTCATGTTATCCAGCTAAGACAGTTTTTAAGAGAGAGAAGAGATCTCCAACACTCTCTCTACTCAAACATGCATAGTTACTATCAGCATTTCCAACATGTAATCTCTCAATGTTGGCCACAGGGCTCCCCGTGAAATGGTCTGCTGCCTGAAAACCTGATAGAAAATAAGGGTTCAACAATCTGAGATTTCTCCCATTCTTTAAAAACCACCTCCAGAATCTTTTCTTTAAACAGCCTTCTTGTTGTTCAGTCTCTAAGTTGTGCCCGACTCTTTGAGACCCCATGAGCTGCAACACACAGGCTTGTCTGTCCATCACTGTCTCCCTGAGCTTGCTCAAACTCATGTCCATGAAGCCAGTGATGCCATCCAACCATCTCATCCTCTGTTGTCTTCTGCTCCTCTTGCCCTCAGTCTTCCCCAGCATCAAGGTCTTTTACTTAGTGTGAGGTAGTTCACATGCCATAAAACTTACACATTTGAGGCATATAGATCCATACATTTTAGTAAATTTATGTAGTTACACAACCATCACCATAATGCAGTTTTAGAACACTTGAATCATCCTCAAATGTTCCCATACCATATTAGCAAATCCTTTATAGTACCAACTTCAAGAGCACTAAAATGCCAATTAGAGGTGAGTCATTCTTTTCTGATCAAAAACGGTCTTTTTAAATTTAAAAGTCCCTTTCACGAAATTTTACAGTGAATTCAAAGCTCAAAGTATCCATCAGGGCTGTCGCCTCTCTCAAAAGGCCTGCCTTCCTTCTTCATGAGACAGAATCTGGGAATGGGTGAAAGCTTGTTAAGGCTCAGGAGTTGGAGTGGTGGGAGCTCCAATCCAACTCTTGTTGAGCTGCAGATGGAGAGGAGGTGTAGGATAGATATCACAACAACTTCATCTTACCAGGTCTGTAGCTTCTGTCCTCACTACATCTGCTTCTGGAACATTCAGGTTATGTAACGTGTGGTCTACTTCTTCGGCATATCAGGTGGTTCTTGCTCTTCACCCTAAACCTCCAGTCTATGTTTTGTGGCTAAGACAGTCCTCATGATGGAAATGCCATTGGTTCTCTGCAAGAACGTGTGAGAAATTCTGGATCTCCCTTCATGTTATCCAGCTAAGACAGTTTTTAAGAGAGAGAAGAGAGCTCCAACACTCTCTACTCAAACATGCATAGTTACTATCAGCATTTCCAACATGTAATCTCTCAATGTTGGCCACAGGGCTCCCCGTGAAATGGTCTGCTGCCTGAAAACCTGATAGAAAATAAGGGTTCAACAATCTGAGATTTCTCCCATTCTTTAAAAACCACCTCCAGAATCTTTTCTTTAAACAGCCTTCTTGTTGTTCAGTCTCTAAGTTGTGCCCGACTCTTTGAGACCCCATGAGCTGCAACACACAGGCTTGTCTGTCCATCACTGTCTCCCTGAGCTTGCTCAAACTCATGTCCATGAAGCCAGTGATGCCATCCAACCATCTCATCCTCTGTTGTCTTCTGCTCCTCTTGCCCTCAGTCTTCCCCAGCATCAAGGTCTTTTACTTAGTGTGAGGTAGTTCACATGCCATAAAACTTACACATTTGAGGCATATAGATCCATACATTTTAGTAAATTTATGTAGTTACACAACCATCACCATAATGCAGTTTTAGAACACTTGAATCATCCTCAAATGTTCCCACCTACCCATATGTAGCAAATCCTTTATATGTAGCCCAACTTCATTCCCACCAGGTTCCAGGAACCCCTAGTCTGCTTTCTGCTCTAGGAGGAAAGACTTCTACTTTTAGTATGTTGCATTGGGTAATTAAGACCAGATTTAATTGGTCTTGACCACCTAGGACAACTAAAAATCAACATTGTGTACATAATGTGTGACACACAAAATGAATGGTAATTTATACGAAAATTACTAGGTTGAAATCTAGGAAAACGTGGGAACCCAATAAGGTAAGAACCATTTGAAAAACTGCTTTTCTCTTGAGGGCATTTGTCCACATAAAGAAACAGCTATGAACAGAGCAGGGGTCTAGCAGCTTTTCAGATTGAAGAGCAACTAAAGCAAAAGCCAGCACCTCCCTGAGGAGCCAGCTGAGACACCAGCACCTGCTCTTTAAGCTTGAACCCTCAGGGGAAGAGCAAACTGGAAGTAAGCTAACTCTTTTCTGGCTTTGCAATCCAAACATTACACGGAAACTTAACTATGGAACTTGGAAAACCTCACTTAAAAAAATCAGCTTAGGCTTCCTTTGGTGGTCCAGTGGATAAGGACACCGCCTTGCAGTGCAAGGAGCGCCGGTTTGATACCTGGCCTGGGAAGATCCCATGTGCCGCGGAGCGGCTGGACCGCTGTGTCCAATTACCGAGCCAGAGCTCTGGAGCGCATGCACCCAGAGCCGATGCTCTGCAGCGAGAGGAGCCACTGCGATGGGAGGCCCACACAGGCCAAAAGAACAAAAATGGATGAAAATAGATGGATGAAAAGACCAATAGAAGTGGCCCGCTGGCCCCGTTCCCTTCCTAACCCGACCCTTCCCCCTGTCCCCCAAAAAATCAGTGTATAAGAAAGAAAGACCAAAAAAAAAAAAAAACGGAGAAACAAGATAATTGAAACAGCCAGAAATACTTCAACTACTGGAACTATCATACATACTATGAAAGTATGCTGAGTATGTTCAAAGAATATTTTTAATCCTGAAAATATCTGAAAGGAATTGGAAACTATGCAAAAGTCTTAAGACAAATTTTTAAAAGAACAAATTAACTCTTCAAGAACAGAAAAGACAAGTAACTGAAATTTAAATCCCTACTCTGCATTTTTTGTTTGTTTTTTTGGCCACTTCTATTGATCTTTCATTCATTTATCTTTGTTCCTTGGCCTGTGTGGGCCTCCCATCACAGCAGGCCCTCTCGTCGCAGAGCACTGGCTCTGAGCGCATGCACTCCAGAGCTCCGGCTCTGTAGTTGGGCACATCAGTCGGGTTCAGCCGTTCTGTGGCACGTGGGATCCTCTCAGGCCAGGGATTGAACCGGCGACCCTTGCACTGCAAGGCAGTGTCCTTACCCACTGGACCACCAGGGAAGCCCTACTCTGCATTTTATCAATGGTTTTGACAACCTTTCACAAATTCTTATTCTTTCCTTCTCCCTATTATTCTATTGCTCACTCTCCCCAACTTTACTTAAACTATGCCATTTGGGAACAAAAGGGTGAAAGGTATTGGTATCTCATCAATATATTTGTCTCAATTCAGTCTATCCTCGAGAGAGTAGCACTGAGGTATATATACTGCTATGTGCAAAACAGATAGCTAGTGGGAAGCTGCAGCATAGCACAAGGAGTTCAGCTGGTGCTCTGTAATGACCTAGAGAAGTGGGATGGGGGAGGGGATGAGAGGGATGCTCAAGAGGGAGGCAATATATGTATACATATAGCTGATTCACTTTGTTGTATAGCAGTAATGAACACAACATTGTAAAGAAATTATATTCCAGTGAGAGAAAAATGCTCATGGCAATAAATAAATAAACATATAAATTTATCTGTCTTATCCATCTGAAAAAAAATTTTGTCTGAACATAGCTTCTTATTCAGTGGCTTGTTAAATCACTTCCTAGAAATTTATACCCAGACTCTTTATTGGAAAGAAATAAAATGATCTACCTCAAAACTGGGGAGAAATTCTGCATTCATAAGGATGCATTCTGTTGCATGTCACAGAACACATCTTGAGCTAGTTTAAACACCAAGAAAATCATCCTAAAAATGCTGTTCCCTCATCAAATCCAAGTACAGAATTCCTGCTTCAGAAAATAAAACTTGAAAAATGGCTACAATATTACTCCTTCTCTTGGTCTGTTTTCCTTTCTTCCATATTTGTTTCTCTCGGCTTTTTGGCTCTACCTCCATCCGCAGAGAGAGAATGACTTCACATTCCCATAGCCCAGATCTATCACCCCTATCCTCTGTGGTCAGGGGGCAAGAGTTCTACTATTCCCAGAAGGATAGAAGACGGGAAAACAAAATATTAGCTGTCCACAATTGAGGCAAGACTAGTTAAATTATATAAGGTTCAGCTCTGGGTTAAATGTCTAACATGAATAATAAAACTTGATGTGAATTTTTCTATCTCTGTATGTGTCATAGTTCACAGTAAAAAGAAATGGTTAAAATATAAAAAGAACAAATGAAGCTCTTAACATATAAGGAACTTTCAGAAACAATTTTTTAAAACATCAAAATAACCATGGACTCATAACAAGAACAAGAAAAGAAACAGATAATCAATGAACAGTTCAAAATATGCTCACCCTTACTAACAGTCAAACTATGCAATTTTTTGAATTCCTTGGGGGTCCAAGGGAAATCTATGTTTTCACTCTCATGGGCCTTTCCCTAAAAATATAGAAGGTAGCATGATACTGCTATGTGCAAAACAGATAGCTAGTGGGAAGCTGCAGCATAGCACAAGGAGTTCAGCTGGTGCTCTGTAATGACCTAGAGAAGTGGGATGGGGGAGGGGATGAGAGGGATGCTCAAGAGGGAGGCAATATATGTATACATATAGCTGATTCACTTTGTTGTATAGCAGTAATGAACACAACATTGTAAAGAAATTATATTCCAGTGAGAGAAAAATGCTCATGGCAATAAATAAATAAACATATAAATTTATCTGTCTTATCCATCTGAAAAAAAATTTTGTCTGAACATAGCTTCTTATTCAGTGGCTTGTTAAATCACTTCCTAGAAATTTATACCCAGACTCTTTATTGGAAAGAAATAAAATGATCTACCTCAAAACTGGGGAGAAATTCTGCATTCATAAGGATGCATTCTGTTGCATGTCACAGAACACATCTTGAGCTAGTTTAAACACCAAGAAAATCATCCTAAAAATGCTGTTCCCTCATCAAATCCAAGTACAGAATTCCTGCTTCAGAAAATAAAACTTGAAAAATGGCTACAATATTACTCCTTCTCTTGGTCTGTTTTCCTTTCTTCCATATTTGTTTCTCTCGGCTTTTTGGCTCTACCTCCATCCGCAGAGAGAGAATGACTTCACATTCCCATAGCCCAGATCTATCACCCCTATCCTCTGTGGTCAGGGGGCAAGAGTTCTACTATTCCCAGAAGGATAGAAGACGGGAAAACAAAATATTAGCTGTCCACAATTGAGGCAAGACTAGTTAAATTATATAAGGTTCAGCTCTGGGTTAAATGTCTAACATGAATAATAAAACTTGATGTGAATTTTTCTATCTCTGTATGTGTCATAGTTCACAGTAAAAAGAAATGGTTAAAATATAAAAAGAACAAATGAAGCTCTTAACATATAAGGAACTTTCAGAAACAATTTTTTAAAACATCAAAATAACCATGGACTCATAACAAGAACAAGAAAAGAAACAGATAATCAATGAACAGTTCAAAATATGCTCACCCTTACTAACAGTCAAACTATGCAATTTTTTGAATTCCTTGGGGGTCCAGTGATTAGAACTCTATGTTTTCACTCTCATGGGCCCAGGTTTGATCCCTGGTCAGAGAACTAAGATCTCATAAGCCATGCAGTGCAGTGAAACAAAATAAACAATTTTTAAAGAGAATTTTTCCCATCATCCAATTAGTAAAAATCATGGAGACAGATTGTACAACCAGGATTGATAAAGATATGAATAAACTGACCCTCAAATATGGTTGCTAAAATGTAAACTCATGTAATCAAAATAATGGACAATTTGGTAGTTTTGATTAAAGCAATTAATCATTAGGCTTACCTGGTGGCTCAGTGATCAAGAACCTGCCTGCCATTGCAGGGCACACAGGTTTGATCCCAGGGTGGAAAAGATCTCCTGGAGAAGGAAATGGCATTCCACTCTAGTTGTCTTGCCTGGGTAATCCCATGGATAGAGGAGCCTGTAGGGCTACAGTCCATGGGCTCTCAAAAAGTCAGACACGACTTGGCAACTGAGTGAATGAAGCGAGTTAATTCATAGAATTTTATAAGTGTATACCTTTTGATCCAGCGATTTAAATTCACATATCCATTTCACAGTTTCATATTTTAAAATCATGAACAAAAACAGATGACTAAGGATTTTTACTACACTATTGTGATTTTTTGAAAAACGGGGGGCTTCCCTGGTGGTCTAGCGGGTAAGGACACCCTTGCAGTGCAAGGGCCACCGGTTCGATCCCTGGCCTGGGAAGATCCCACGTGCCTCTGTGGTCAGGGGCAAGAGTTCTACTATTCCCGGGTAGCGGAAAATAAAATATTAGCTGTCCACAATTGAGGCAAGACTAGTTAAATTATATAAGGTTCAGCTCTGGGTTAAATGTCTAACATGAATAATAAAACTTGATGTGAATTTTTCTATCTCTGTATGTGTCATAGTTCACAGTAAAAAGAAATGGTTAAAATATAAAAAGAACAAATGAAGCTCTTAACATATAAGGAACTTTCAGAAACAATTTTTTAAAACATCAAAATAACCATGGACTCATAACAAGAACAAGAAAAGAAACAGATAATCAATGAACAGTTCAAAATATGCTCACCCTTACTAACAGTCAAACTATGCAATTTTTTGAATTCCTTGGGGGTCCAGTGATTAGAACTCTATGTTTTCACTCTCATGGGCCCAGGTTTGATCCCTGGTCAGAGAACTAAGATCTCATAAGCCATGCAGTGCAGTGAAACAAAATAAACAATTTTTAAAGAGAATTTTTCCCATCATCCAATTAGTAAAAATCATGGAGACAGATTGTACAACCAGGATTGATAAAGATATGAATAAACTGACCCTCAAATATGGTTGCTAAAATGTAAACTCATGTAATCAAAATAATGGACAATTTGGTAGTTTTGATTAAAGCAATTAATCATTAGGCTTACCTGGTGGCTCAGTGATCAAGAACCTGCCTGCCATTGCAGGGCACACAGGTTTGATCCCAGGGTGGAAAAGATCTCCTGGAGAAGGAAATGGCATTCCACTCTAGTTGTCTTGCCTGGGTAATCCCATGGATAGAGGAGCCTGTAGGGCTACAGTCCATGGGCTCTCAAAAAGTCAGACACGACTTGGCAACTGAGTGAATGAACGAGTTAATTCATAGAATTTTATAAGTGTATACCTTTTGATCCAGCGATTTAAATTCACATATCCATTTCACAGTTTCATATTTTAAAATCATGAACAAAAACAGATGACTAAGGATTTTTACTACACTATTGTGATTTTTTGAAAAACGGGGGGCTTCCCTGGTGGTCTAGCGGGTAAGGACACCCTTGCAGTGCAAGGGCCACCGGTTCGATCCCTGGCCTGGGAAGATCCCACGTGCCACGGAGTGGCTGGACCGACGTGTCCAATTACCAAGCCGGAGCTCTGGAGCGCATGCGCCCAGAGGCGGTGCTCAGCAACGACAGACGCCGCTGCAATGGGAGGCCCACACAGGTCAAAGAACAATGATGGATGAAAATAGATAAACGAAAGACCAATAGAAGTGGTCAAAAAAAAAAAAAGAATCCTGCTATCTACCCACAGAAGAATAAATTTTATGATAGGATATAGTGACAATACTCTGCAGAAATTCAAAAACAAATGAAATTCATTTATATGTGTCAGCATGGAAAGATCAAGAAATCATAGTGTTAGATGTAAAACATAAACCGCCAAACAATAATTTTCTATTATTATTGAAAACAAAAACTAATAATACATTAAGATGGGGCAGATAAAAAGAAAGTAGCTTTGAAACAAGGATTTTGACTATCTAATAGTGAGGTAAATAACAAGGCCTAGGGCAGGTATAAGAATTTGAAATACTTTAGTGGGCCTGGGTCAGTAAAAGATCAAAAGTCTGAAAGCAATGGCTATAAGAGAGTTCTGAGGGAGTCAGTACTTCACCAACATTAAGAATACACTGGGGACTTCCCTGGTGGCCCAGTGGTTAAGAATCTGCCTTCCAATGCAGGGGATGCAGGTTCGATCCCTGGTCAGGGAACTAAGATCCCACATACCACAAACTGACTAAACTCACATGCCTCAACAAAGACCCAATGCAGCCAAATAAATAAATATATATATTAAAAAAAAAAGAATACGCTGAAGGCCTAGGAACCCAGATAACACAAATAAGTGCCTGGAATTCAGAAAACTCTGCGTTTCTGAAATTGAACGCAGAAATGGAAATAAGTTGTTATTTTAACTATGGGAACTATGAATGCATTTCTGCTCTGATTCTTATCGAGACAGGAAAAAGACAATAAAAGCTCATGAGCTGCCCACAGACAGGGAAAAAAAGAGCATTTATTCTGAGTATTTGTGACAGAACAATGCAACTCAACCACATGGAATAATAACATGCCGTATTGTGACTTCACAAGCAAGACTGTGACTTCACAAGCAAGACTGTGACTTCACAAGCAAGACTAAAATCTGAATTTTGGGCTTCCTTCAGGCTTACCACAATTGTGCATGAAAACAGAAAGTTCTACTAAGTAAAACCTCACATTCTAAACTTAGAGAAATGCCTTGTTTCTAAAGACACAATGATTTCAAAGAATACATCTTCAATAACCAAATGAAACAAAACTGAGATGTCAATAAAAACTGGTGCAACAAATTTTACTTTAGAGAAAGAAAGAATGGAATTCCCACATCCAATAAATTCTTCTATTTAATCAATCACTGTTGCCTTCTCACTTGCTAGCTGAGTTAGTTGTCAGTTCTAATTCATCAATACCAATAGTCTATTAACCTATAAATTTGAATCTTAGACATAGGAATGTAAAATATATCAGGATAAAAAATTAAAAGTCCTCAATAAGACAGTAATTGTATTTTCTCTTCATTGCATTTTGGTGTAAAAATACACCAAAAGAAAAAAATGCTCTCTGCATTTTTATTGAAAGAATAAATTATTTCTACTCATGGATAGATAATGCAATAAAACATCACAGCTCCCAAAAATATATTTAAGTGCATCTTCAAATCCATGGAATCAGCAATTTTATTCCTTTTTTTTTCATTCACATCTCTTGCCACTGACACACAAGGCACAACACTTTTTGAAGCCATAGAATAAAGAAAAAGTTTCTTTCACATCCTTTCTTATCTACCCTGCTGCATTTCCCTTCTCCCTCTGCAACTAAAACTAAAATTCCACTCTCTGCAATTGAGAAGCATTCTTTATGTAATTATTATATTAGTAGATTGGCATAATAAAACCATGTAAATGCAAAAATAACTGTGCTGTGTAGGATAAGAAACATTATATTATAGAAGAAAAACAGATTAAATATAAGCCCACCCATAATCTCAGTACCTTAATCATTATTTATATTCTATACTGTTTTCTTCATTTTTGTATAATTTATATGTTTATACAATGTATATTTTTAAATTTTCTATTCTTTAAAAATACATCATGAACATTTTAGTCTGACAAAATAATGCAACATTTCATCATATAGATATATCATAATTAATGTGATCATTCCCTTCTTGGATTCAGTTATATCAATTGTTTATAAACAGTGCTGAAGTAAATACCATTTTGGTCTGCCCTGCTGGCAGTGGTAAAGAATCCACCTACCAATGCAGAAGATATGGATTCAGTCCTTGGGGCCAGGGAGACTCCTCTGGAGGAGGAAATGACAACTCATTACAGTATTCTTGCCTGAAGAAGTCCATGGACAGAGGAGCCTGGCAGGCTCCACGGGGTCGCAAAGAATTGGACACAACTAAGCAAACATGCACACAAACACCATTTCAACTAAATCCTGCGTATATTTCATAAACACAGCTTCCTTAAAGTGGAACAACGGGATCAGATGCATGAATATCTTTAATACGTCTGAAACTCACCAGAAATCTTGTACCACAGAAAGCATGTACTAATATAAGCTGACCCAAGCACTATAAAGTTTTCTTTCCCTTCCTGGTATGGGGCATTATAATTTTTAAATGTTATGACAATCAATAATCAAAATATGGTAATGTTATTTTAAATATTATTACTTCAATTATTAGGAAGTTAGAATTATATTTTTGAGCACTTTTATAAGAAGGTGTTCAATGACATTTTTCTCTATCTGTACGAATATATTATATGTTTACCTTAGTTTTGTCATAATTTGTCCTTTTCATAATTGGTGGCTCATATTTGATTGAGCATAGTGCTTTTTTTTTTTTAAGCTGCTAGACATAGCACAGCACCGTTTTGCTAAGCCTAGATTTTTTTAATCTTTTGGGGGGAGGGGTGGGGAGGGAGTGGGTCGGGCGGGCCACTTCCATTGGTCTTTCATTTCTCTATTTTCATCCGTCTTTGTTCTTTTGGCCCATGTGGGCCTCCCATCGCAGTGGCCTCTGTCGTCGCCAGAGCACTGGCTCTGGATGCATGCGCCCCAGAGCTCCAGCTCGGTAATTGGACACATCCGTCCAGCCGCTCCACGGCACGTGGGATCTTCCCAGGCCAGGGATCAAACTGGTGCCCCTTGCACTGCAAGGCGGTGTCCTTACCCACATACAATGTATATTTTAAATTTTCTATTCTTTAAAAATACATCATGAACATTTTAGTCTGACAAAATAATGCAACATTTCATCATATAGATATATCATAATTAATGTGATCATTCCCTTCTTGGATTCAGTTATATCAATTGTTTATAAACAGTGCTGAAGTAAATACCATTTTGGTCTGCCCTGCTGGCAGTGGTAAAGAATCCACCTACCAATGCAGAAGATATGGATTCAGTCCTTGGGGCCAGGGAGACTCCTCTGGAGGAGGAAATGACAACTCATTACAGTATTCTTGCCTGAAGAAGTCCATGGACAGAGGAGCCTGGCAGGCTCCACGGGGTCGCAAAGAATTGGACACAACTAAGCAAACATGCACACAAACACCATTTCAACTAAATCCTGCGTATATTTCATAAACACAGCTTCCTTAAAGTGGAACAACGGGATCAGATGCATGAATATCTTTAATACGTCTGAAACTCACCAGAAATCTTGTACCACAGAAAGCATGTACTAATATAAGCTGACCCAAGCACTATAAAGTTTTCTTTCCCTTCCTGGTATGGGGCATTATAATTTTTAAATGTTATGACAATCAATAATCAAAATATGGTAATGTTATTTTAAATATTATTACTTCAATTATTAGGAAGTTAGAATTATATTTTTGAGCACTTTTATAAGAAGGTGTTCAATGACATTTTTCTCTATCTGTACGAATATATTATATGTTTACCTTAGTTTTTGTCATAATTTGTCCTTTTCATAATTGGTGGCTCATATTTGATTGAGCATAGTGCTTTTTTTTTTTTAAGCTGCTAGACATAGCACAGCACCGTTTTGCTAAGCCTAGATTTTTTTAATCTTTTGGGGGGTGGGGTGGGGAGGGAGTGGGTCGGGCGGGCCACTTCCATTGGTCTTTCATTTCTCTATTTTCATCCGTCTTTGTTCTTTTGGCCCATGTGGGCCTCCCATCGCAGTGGCCTCTGTCGTCGCCAGAGCACTGGCTCTGGATGCATGCGCCCCAGAGCTCCAGCTCGGTAATTGGACACATCCGTCCAGCCGCTCCACGGCACGTGGGATCTTCCCAGGCCAGGGATCAAACTGGTGCCCCTTGCACTGCAAGGCGGTGTCCTTACCCACTGGACCACCAGGGGAAGCCCAGAGCATAGTGCTTTTAATGGACAAAAATATTTAATTTTAAGTAGTTCAGACCACTTTTATGTGTTTCTATTTTTTCAAAGAGGTCCTCCCACATCACACGTTATTGTGCTCTTTGGGTTGTTTTAAGCCAACATTAATACAGATGAAAATCGGAAATCTGTAATGAATTTATTGGGGTTGAAGGACTACGACAGACAACTATTACTTATGCAAAACTTAAATGTTTTAAATATAACATTTTATTTTCTTTTTAAACAAAAATGTCACTTATTTCAAATTTCACATTGTCTAAAATGCCCAAAAACACCATTTAGAAAATACAATCATATTCTGCCTCAGAAATTGCAGCAAGGTTCTAGAAGCTTTTGAAAATTGCATTTATATCAAATTTAGTTGCACTGAAGACAATTTGTTTTGTCCTTATCAGTTAAGAAGAAACAATTTCAGGCAGGTTAATATTATGAATATTTTGTCTGATGACACCTGGATATTGACAATGTCAAATAAGATGAAGAAAAAAAGTGAAAATGTCACTCAGTCCTGTCCAACTCTTTGCAACTCCTTGAACTGTAACCCACCAGGCTCCTCTGACCACGGAATTCTCCAAGCAAGAATACTGAAGAGGGTAGCCATTCCCTTCTCTGGGGAATCTTTCTGACCCAGGGATCGAACTCAGGTCTCCTGCATTGCAGGCAGATTCTTTACTGTCTGGACCATCAAGGTAGTCCATCAAATAAGTTATCAGTAGGAGAGTATTGATAATGGCATTTACAAAGGAGCCTTGAGGAGAAACATGATGGAGAATATCTGAAGAAAAGGCTGAATGAAGCAAAATACAGAAGCAGTTATTTTCATTTAGTGGAAGCTAAATGGGATCCATATATATGCTCTAATTAGACAGCTGCTCTGTTCTCATTCTTTAGATTTCTAAGAAATTACCAGGCTGGCTTTCCCCATGAGGGAGACAAGACTGACTAACTCCTCTGTTGCAATACAATTTCCTGTCCTGGGTGAATTACAACAGTTATGCTTTTGAATGTATTGCTGAAATCATGAGTGAAATCTCCAAAAGCTAGAGAGAAAAATAAAACATAAAGGCAAGTCTGCATTCCCTGGGCAAATGAAAGTTCTAGAATCAGCTCCATGGTCTAAATACCTCAGTCTCCAAACTTGAGACTTCCAAGTGTGGTCAGAACCCCACAAGGAGGAAAGGGTCTAGTCAATGGTTACCTGTGGCTACTGGCCCTAGCAAAAAAATTGCACATACATTTCATTACCCTGCCTGGTTTTTGCCTTTCACTGCCTCCAGCTTAACTTGTGGCATTTTTTACTTTTTTTTTTTTAATGAAACTGGAAAATATTCACTGTGGGCCAGAAGATTCCATTGGTGTCTTTCAAATTCAGTCTCCATTTTAAGTCTTCTTCATCTTTTAAAATATACTTCATTTTACCACCAAAGTGTCTTGAATTTCTTTCAGTGAAGCAACTCCATGTCTACTGGGTATACTTTTGAATCAACTGAGCAACTTGAACAATTTTTTTCCTTCTTCATCAACCTTTTTTTTCCACTTACTTTGCTTCTTATTAACCATTCCTGGGACTCTTGTCCAGCCTACATAAGGGAGCACAGCACAAAGGGCTCTAGTTTGCCATATAACCTCCTTTTTTTTAAGAATAAGAAGTTACACAGCTATTGAAGATCAAAAAAACTGAAATAATACTTAATATTTTTTTATTTTCAATGAAAGTAAATTTATTGAATTCACCTAATAAATTGTACAACTATTTATTGAACATTCAAAAGAAGTGTCATATTAGAAATGTAGGCTCAATGATGAAAACTGAAATATTCAACCATTAAAATTATGTCTTTATAAGCAAAAACATCTGGATGACTGTTAATTTATACTTTTATTTGGAGTGTTCAGTATTGCATGTAAGTAGCCTTATTTCATATTTATGTTCACTTTATATTTTCTGCAAGGGAAAGTCATTTAATAGTCTATAATTCAGTTTGTATGAGTTCTTTTAATCAATTTCTACTTAACTGACTTACCGGACTGATCAAACTTTGCTTTCCTACTTTTAAACTTAATGATGGCAGCTGTGGTAGCAGGCAACCTGATATTTGTCTCCTCTTCTGCCATACTCAAGTTGAATGGCAGACAAGAATAAGTTGTATTTCTTCCCCAAACTGGTTATAACACTTGTATTTGTTATGAAATTAACATGTAATTAAGGCCTCTTGCAATTATATGTTAATTAATTACAGAGGATCCCCCTGGAGAAGGGCATGGCAACCCACTCCAGTATTCTTGCCACAAGAATCCCACAGACAGAGAAGCCTGAAGAGTTATAGTCCATAGGGTGGCAGAAAGTCTGACATGATGAAAATGATTTAGCCCACATGTAACATATAATTAGATTAACTAATATGTACACAGAAGAAATATCAATGTGAAACTCATTGATTTCTTTGGAAAATCTCAATAAAATTGAGTAAAACATTTCTATTGATTTGATTGTGGGAAAAAATAACTTTGAAAAGATAGAGAAAAAAAATCAGAAAAAAATCTAAGAAAATGTTGCCTTCAGAATGCATTGTAGTGTCACTAAATGCTTACCTGACTTATAAAATGGCAGAAATAGGAGACAGTAAATGCTGCATTTTAGGTGAAATTTATGGAAGAAATTGAACAGAGAATCCCAGTCAGCCGAATTCATGGGGCTTTTCCATTGGATCTAGAAGAAGCTGGCAATCTTCTTATTACCTTCCGCCATAGCACTGAACAGAGATTCATTTATATCCTGAGGCCACGTTGCAATGTTAGGCACTATCTCCATCCTAATTCTCTGAAGACTCCTTTTGCACATATGGAAGGGAGGAGGAGTAAGAGATCAGAGCTAACATTTGTTTTTCTTTTTTAAGAACCAGAAAGTGTCAGAAACTGCAAATTTTTGGTATATATAATCTCATTTAACCCTGACAAGAGTGCTAGCGTAGGAGTGCTAGCCTCAGTTTACTACTGATTTTTTTTTAAAGGCCAGGAGAAGATATATGCATAACTAAGGAGACCTGACTGAGAAGTGACAGGGTCTAGATTCACCTCATATCTTTCTGAATTCAAAGTCTGACTCTTTTCTCTCCTCCATTTCTTTAAGCAATCGAACACTGGCTCTTACTATATATTAAAAATTTAGATAAAGGTCTATTTCTCTCAAACTCAATCATTGAGTGTGATATAATAAATTTTAGATAGATCCATTAGTTCACAAAAAATTATAGAAAGTGTTTAAAAATAAATTCAAGAAGTATTTTAATAGCATTCTGCTTCAAATATCTATATTTCAAATTTTCAAAATTCACAAGGGAGTGCTTATAAACAATGAAGCTTTAAAGTAAAAACATTTTTTTTTTTAATTTTTTTTAAAGATTTTATTTTATTTATTTATCTTTTGGGGGGTGGGGTGGGAAGGGAGGGGAGTGGGCGGGCCACTTCTATTGGTCTTTCATTTCTCTATTTTCATCCGTCTTTGTTCTTTGGCTCCTGTGGGCCTCCCATCGCGGTGGCCTCTGTCATCGCAGAGTGCTGGCTCTGGGCGCGTGCGTTCCAGAGCTCCGGCTCGGCAATTGGACACATCAGTCCAGCCGCTCTGCGGCAGGTGGGATCTTCCCAGGCCAGGGATCGAACCGGCATCCCTTGCACTGCAAGACGGTGTCCTTACCCACTGGACCACCAGGGGAAGCCCAAGTAAAAACATTTTAAACAATGTCTACAAAAATAAATTTTATAGCTAAAAATTTTCCAAATATCCCATTCCAATAGAAGGGTTTTTTTTTGTTTTTTAATTCTGTATGCTCTTATAGTGAGAATTTTGTGAACAAAGGAGAGTGGTGAGCCATAGTCCATGGGGTTGTAAAAAGTCAGACATGATGGATGGAAAACACACTACACTACACACTTAAGATGATTAGCAGAGGTTGCTCTGTGATGACTCAACTTCAGTGAGCTTACTATTATTATTAGCAGGGAGGCCTTAAAGTAAAAACATTTTAAATAATGTCTACAAAAAATAAATCTTATACCTAAAAATCTTCCTAAAATCCTATTCCAATAAAAAGATAATTTTTAAAACTATTATGTTATAATAGTTATAACTATTATGTTATAGTAGTTAATGTAAAACATTAACTATTATATGTAAATATTTTCTGAAGCACATTACCCTTCAAAAAGAAAACATTTAAGAAGGGCTTCAAAATATCACCTCTACTTGATCAAAGCTCTGTAAAGTCAGCAAAACCAAGAAATGGAGGTGACTGTGACTCAGATCATGAACTCCTTATTACAAAATTCAGACTTAAATTTAAGAAAGTAAGGAAAACCACTAGGCCATTCATGTGTGACCTAAATCAAATCCCTTACAATTATACAGTGGACATTACAAATAGATTCAAAGGATGAGATCTGACAGAGTGCCTGAAGAACTACGGCTGGTGGTTCACAGCATTGTACAGGAGACAGTGAATAAAAACATCCTCAAAAGAAAGAAATGCAAAAAAGCAAAATGGTTGTCTGAAGAGGCCTTACAAATAGATGAGAAAAAGAAGAGATGCAAAAGGCAAAGGAGAAAAGGAAAGATATTCCCATCTGAATGCAGAATTCCAAAGAATAGTAAGGTGAGATTAGAAAACTTTCTTAAGTGAACAATGCAAAGAAATAGAGGAAAACAATAGCATGGGAAATACTAGAGATCTCTACAAGAAAATTAGAGATACCAAGGGAAAATTGTATACAAAGATAGGCACAATAAAGGACAGAAACAGTATGAACATAACAGAAGTATAAGATAGTATGAAGAGGTGGAACGAATACACAGAACCATACAAAAAAGATCTTAATAAGCTAGATAACCATGACAATGTGATCACTCACTTAGAGCCAGACATCTTAGAGTGTGAAATTAAGTGGGCCCTAGGAAGCATTAGTACAAACAAAGCTAGTGGGAGTGATGGAATAGTTGAGCTATTTCAAATATCAAAAGATAATGCTCAATATGCCAGCAAATTTGGAAAACTCAGCAAAGGCCTCAGGACTGGAAAAGGTCTGTCTTCATTCCAATCCCAAAAAAGGGCAATGACAAAGAATGTTCAAACCACTGCATCATTGCACTCATTTCATATGCTAGCAAAGTAATGCTCAAAATCCTTCAAGCTAGGCTTCTACAATATGTAAACTGAGAAATATCAGATGTACAAGATAGATTAGAAAAGGCAGAGGAATCAGAGACCAGATTGCCAATATCCACAGGATCATAGAAAGAGCAAGAGAATTCCAGAAAAGCATCTACTTCTGCTTCATTGACTACGCTAAGGTCTTTAACTGTGTAGATCACAACAAACTGTAGAAAATTCTGAAAAAGATGGAACTACCAGACAACCTTACCTGCCTGTTGCAAAACCTGTATGCAGGACAAGAAGCAACAATTAGAACTGGACATAGAACAACAAATTGGCTCCAAATTGTGAAAGGAGTATGTCAAGGCTATATATTGTCACTCTGCTTACTTAGCTTATTTGCAAAGTACATCATGTGAAATGCTGTTCTGGATGAAACACAAGCTGAAATCAAGATTAGTGAAGAACCCGGGCATTGGTGGTATAGTGGTTAGCATAGATGCCTTCCAAGATTAATGAAAAAATATCAATAACCTCTGGTATGCAGATGACACTACCCTTGTGGGAGAAAGCAGAAGAAAACTAAAGAGCCACTTTTTTTTTTTTAATTTTTACTTTACTTTTAACTTTTACAGAGTTGTGTTGTTTACAGATATGTATGTTCCAGATTAGTCATATGTATATGCCCCCCATTAAAGAGCCTCTTGATGAAGGTGAAAGAGGAGAGTGAAAAAGTTGGCCTAAAACTCAACATTAAAAAAGCTAGCATCATGGTACCTGATCCCATCACTTCATGGAAAATGGATGGGCTAACAATGGAAAGAGTGACAGACTTTATTTTCTAGGGCTCCAAAATTACTTTACATGGTGACCACAACCATGAAATTGAAAGATGCTTGCTCTTGGAACAAAAGCTATGACAAACCTAGAAAGCATATTAAAAAGCAGAGACATCACTTTGCCAACAAAGGTCTTTAGAAGTCATGGACCTCAGCAAAAGTGGGGGGGCTATTTCAAATATCAAAAGATAATGCTCAATATGCCAGCAAATTTGGAAAACTCAGCAAAGGCCTCAGGACTGGAAAAGGTCTGTCATTCCAATCCCAAAAAGGGCAATGACAAAGAATGTTCAAACCACTGCATCATTGCACTCATTTCATATGCTAGCAAAGTAATGCTCAAAATCCTTCAAGCTAGGCTTCTACAATATGTAAACTGAGAAATATCAGATGTACAAGATAGATTAGAAAAGGCAGAGGAATCAGAGACCAGATTGCCAATATCCACAGGATCATAGAAAGAGCAAGAGAATTCCAGAAAAGCATCTACTTCTGCTTCATTGACTACGCTAAGGTCTTTAACTGTGTAGATCACAACAAACTGTAGAAAATTCTGAAAAAGATGGAACTACCAGACAACCTTACCTGCCTGTTGCAAAACCTGTATGCAGGACAAGAAGCAACAATTAGAACTGGACATAGAACAACAAATTGGCTCCAAATTGTGAAAGGAGTATGTCAAGGCTATATATTGTCACTCTGCTTACTTAGCTTATTTGCAAAGTACATCATGTGAAATGCTGTTCTGGATGAAACACAAGCTGAAATCAAGATTAGTGAAGAACCCGGGCATTGGTGGTATAGTGGTTAGCATAGATGCCTTCCAAGATTAATGAAAAAATATCAATAACCTCTGGTATGCAGATGACACTACCCTTGTGGGAGAAAGCAGAAGAAAACTAAAGAGCCACTTTTTTTTTTTTAATTTTTACTTTACTTTTAACTTTTACAGAGTTGTGTTGTTTACAGATATGTATGTTCCAGATTAGTCATATGTATATGCCCCCCATTAAAGAGCCTCTTGATGAAGGTGAAAGAGGAGAGTGAAAAAGTTGGCCTAAAACTCAACATTAAAAAAGCTAGCATCATGGTACCTGATCCCATCACTTCATGGAAAATGGATGGGCTAACAATGGAAAGAGTGACAGACTTTATTTTCTAGGGCTCCAAAATTACTTTACATGGTGACCACAACCATGAAATTGAAAGATGCTTGCTCTTGGAACAAAAGCTATGACAAACCTAGAAAGCATATTAAAAAGCAGAGACATCACTTTGCCAACAAAGGTCAGTATAGTCAGAGTCATGGTTTTTCCAGTAGTCAAGTATGGATGTGAGAGTTGTGAAACAGTTAACAGGCAGAATTGGTAGGGGGGCCAGTGGTCCCCAAGGATGAGGAGGAGGACAGGGAAACAAACATTTTCTAACCTATGTGCTAGCCAGGATGTAACAATCTGCTCTGTCAGAAAGTAACTTTCTTTAAAGCCCGGAGTTATCATCTATGCAGCCAATATAATGCATCTTACTTATGGAAAAATGTTTTCTGAAACTCCATGTCAAAAACTATAGCTGAAATAATGTATCTTACCTAGAAATCTGCTCTTTTCCAAAATCTGTGTCAATTGTTTTATGGAAGCAAAATATCTCACATGGAATGTCTCCTCTAGTCTTATGCTAATGATAGCTGGAAACCATTCTTTGGTTTATCTTATGCTAATGATATGAGCATCAGCTAATGATATGAGTATGAGCATGGTGCAGCTCTTAGCTTTAAGGTGTTTCTTTTAACCATGATTAGCAGCCAACTATGAAGTATATAATGCCCCACTTGAACTAACTGCATGAGTATTCCGCTACCCCATTCCAGTGCCTTTCGCTGGAAGCTTTCTCTATCCCTGTCACTTTAACAAATTTTGTTACACAAAGCTCTAAGTAAGCCTGCTTCAGAGATCCAGTACTAGACACCATTCACTGTAAGCTATCTACCATCATCTATCAGTTGGACCGTGAAGAAGGCTGAGTGCCCAAGAATTGATGCCTTTGAACTGTGATGTTAGAGAAGACTCTTGAATCCCTTGGACAGCAAGGAAGTCAAACCAATTGGTCCTGAAGGAAATCAACCCTGAATATTCATTGAAAGGACTGATGCTGAAGCTAAAGTTCCAATACTTTGACCACCTGATATGAAGAGATGACTCATTGGAAAAGACCCTGATGCTGGGTAAAGTCGATGCCAGAAGGAGAAGGGGATGACAGAGGATGAGATGTTTGGATGGCATCACTGAGTCAACGGACATGAGTTTAAGCAAGCTCCAGGAGATGGTGATCGACGGGGAAGCCTGGAGTGCTGCAGTCCATGTGGTTGCAGTAAGACCTGACTAAGCAACTGATCTGAACAGAAGGAGACTAATGCACTATTTTTCTGTCTTTTAGTTCTCTAGCTTTAGCACAGAGAATTATATACCACAGACACTTGACAAAGGTTTTTTTTTTTTTTTCTGAATTAAATTAATCTCCAGGGCTTCCCCTGGTGGTCCAGTGGGTGGGGACACCGCCTTGCAGTGCAAGGAGCGCCGGTTCGATCCTGGCCTGGGAGGATCCCGCGTGCCACAGAGCGGCTGGACTGATGTGTCCAATTGCCCAGAGCCGGCGCTCTACCACGATGGGAGGCCGCAGGAGCCAAAGAACAAAGACAGATGAAGATAGAGAAATGAAAGACCAATAGAAGTGGCCTGCCCGTCCCCTCCCTCCCACCCCACCCACCAAAAGATTTAAAAAAAAAAAGTTTAAAAAATAAATAAATAAAAATAAATTAATCTCCATGTTAGTTGTATACCTTCCCAACTAGAATGTAAACAACTGTGGCATCACTCAGATGGTAAAGACTGCCTGCAATGTGAAAGACCCAGGTTTGATCCCTGGGTCAGGAAGATTCCCTGGAGAAGGGAATGGCAGCTCCAGTATTCTTTCCTGGGTAATTCCATGGACAGAAGAGACTGGCAGGCTACAGTCCATGGGGGTCACAAAGAGTCATACATGACTGTTTGACTAATACTCTCACTTTCAAGTTTACCTTTGGATTCAAAACTGAATTTAAGCTCTACCACATTACTAATTGAGTGACTTGGGAAAGAAAGTAAACTTTTAGTTAAAGACAGGGATAATAATAATCTAACTCATGGGAATAGTTTGATAATTAAATAAATTATGAATACAGTTAACACAGTGCCTGAAAAATACTAAGTACTCAATAAATATTAACTATAGTTGCTGCTGTATTTCCTATACTATATGTGTAACAAAAATACGATGAGACAGAATGGAGAAACATGTAAAGACCTGACTAAGGGGCATCACTGAGTCAACGGACATGAGTTTAAGCAAGCTCCAGGAGATGGTGATCGACGGGGAAGCCTGGAGTGCTGCAGTCCATGTGGTTGCAGTAAGACCTGACTAAGCAACTGATCTGAACAGAAGGAGACTAATGCACTATTTTTCTGTCTTTTAGTTCTCTAGCTTTAGCACAGAGAATTATATACCACAGACACTTGACAAAGGTTTTTTTTTTTTTTTCTGAATTAAATTAATCTCCAGGGCTTCCCCTGGTGGTCCAGTGGGTGGGGACACCGCCTTGCAGTGCAAGGAGCGCCGGTTCGATCCTGGCCTGGGAGGATCCCGCGTGCCACAGAGCGGCTGGACTGATGTGTCCAATTGCCCAGAGCCGGCGCTCTACCACGATGGGAGGCCCGCAGGAGCCAAAGAACAAAGACAGATGAAGATAGAGAAATGAAAGACCAATAGAAGTGGCCTGCCCGTCCCCCTCCCTCCCCACCCCACCCACCAAAAGATTTAAAAAAAAAAAGTTTAAAAAATAAATAAATAAAAATAAATTAATCTCCATGTTAGTTGTATACCTTCCCAACTAGAATGTAAACAACTGTGGCATCACTCAGATGGTAAAGACTGCCTGCAATGTGAAAGACCCAGGTTTGATCCCTGGGTCAGGAAGATTCCCTGGAGAAGGGAATGGCAGCTCCAGTATTCTTTCCTGGGTAATTCCATGGACAGAAGAGACTGGCAGGCTACAGTCCATGGGGGTCACAAAGAGTCATACATGACTGATTGACTAATACTCTCTCACTTTCAAGTTTACCTTTGGATTCAAAACTGAATTTAAGCTCTACCACATTACTAATTGAGTGACTTGGGAAAGAAAGTAAACTTTTAGTTAAAGACAGGGATAATAATAATCTAACTCATGGGAATAGTTTGATAATTAAATAAATTATGAATACAGTTAACACAGTGCCTGAAAAATACTAAGTACTCAATAAATATTAACTATAGTTGCTGCTGTATTTCCTATACTATATGTGTAACAAAAATACGATGAGACAGAATGGAGAAGTTGTAAGCAAAGTGTAAAAGAAAGACAGAGAAGAGACAAAGGGATTGCGGGGAGGAATAGGTTTATTCATATTGGGCTTAGATAGGAGCCGCCATGAGGGATCTGGCTACACAGACATGACCAGGAGAGAGATACAAACAGGGGGAAAGTGAGGGGTGGGGCGGTCAGGGCAAGGGGTACAAGAAGAAGAAGGGTTCAGGGAGAAAGGGGGAGAGAGGGGCCAGGTAGGCCCAGAAGCCAAGAGACCAGCGAGCTGAAAGGGACACTGCAGCCGAGAGTGGGGGTTAAGTATCTGGGTGTGCCCAGGGAAGTGGCCAAGGGAGGGACAGGTGCTGACATGAGTCTGCAGCTAGTAAAGCTTTGTGTCTGCAGAGGTCCATGGCAGGAAGAGACTGCAGGGAGGGCGGGGCTGAGGGCTGACTCAGCTCTTTGCAGATTTTCAGCTCCAACAGAAGTATACAGAAGTACATTTTAGTAATCCTATAGGTTAAATAACTTTACATACATTGCACATTTTCTAAGGCACTTCCCTGGTGGCTCAGTGGTAAAGAATCGTTTGCTAACACAAGTTACACAGGTTTGATGTCTGGGTCAGGAAGATTCCCTAGAGAAAGAAATGGCAACCCACTCCAGTATTCTTGCCTAAGAAATCTCATGGACAGAAGAATCTGGTGGGCTCCAGTCACAAAAGAGTCAGACATGATTTAGCAACTAAACAACATTTTCTTCAATATCTTAACTGTAAGTGAACTGAAGAAAATGAGCTGAAAAGCAATCTTTCTTTGCTTTACAATACTCTCACTTTCAAGTTTACCTTTGGATTCAAAACTGAATTTAAGCTCTACCACATTACTAATTGAGTGACTTGGGAAAGAAAGTAAACTTTTAGTTAAAGACAGGGATAATAATAATCTAACTCATGGGAATAGTTTGATAATTAAATAAATTATGAATACAGTTAACACAGTGCCTGAAAAATACTAAGTACTCAATAAATATTAACTATAGTTGCTGCTGTATTTCCTATACTATATGTGTAACAAAAATACGATGAGACAGAATGGAGAAGTTGTAAGCAAAGTGTAAAAGAAAGACAGAGAAGAGACAAAGGGATTGCGGGGAGGAATAGGTTTATTCATATTGGGCTTAGATAGGAGCCGCCATGAGGGATCTGGCTACACAGACATGACCAGGAGAGAGATACAAACAGGGGGAAAGTGAGGGGTGGGGCGGTCAGGGCAAGGGGTACAAGAAGAAGAAGGGTTCAGGGAGAAAGGGGGAGAGAGGGGCCAGGTAGGCCCAGAAGCCAAGAGACCAGCGAGCTGAAAGGGACACTGCAGCCGAGAGTGGGGGTTAAGTATCTGGGTGTGCCCAGGGAAGTGGCCAAGGGAGGGACAGGTGCTGACATGAGTCTGCAGCTAGTAAAGCTTTGTGTCTGCAGAGGTCCATGGCAGGAAGAGACTGCAGGGAGGGCGGGGCTGAGGGCTGACTCAGCTCTTTGCAGATTTTCAGCTCCAACAGAAGTATACAGAAGTACATTTTAGTAATCCTATAGGTTAAATAACTTTACATACATTGCACATTTTTCTAAGGCACTTCCCTGGTGGCTCAGTGGTAAAGAATCGTTTTGCTAACACAAGATACACAGGTTTGATGTCTGGGTCAGGAAGATTCCCTAGAGAAAGAAATGGCAACCCACTCCAGTATTCTTGCCTAAGAAATCTCATGGACAGAAGAATCTGGTGGGCTCCAGTCACAAAAGAGTCAGACATGATTTAGCAACTAAACAACATTTTCTTCAATATCTTAACTGTAAGTGAACTGAAGAAAATACTGAGTTCCCATAAAGAACAATAGCTCTCTTCGCTGTGTACTAAAATACTTTATGGGAATGGTCCTGGTTTAGGCCTCTCACAACCAAGATTCTTTACAAAGAGACATATCCCCAAGGGTAAGACAGACTCAACTGCCCAGAAATTCTTTAGATTGACAGGCTATTAAGTTTCAGCTTCAGAAGGAGGGCTGCTCAGGGATAGGGCTCTGAGAGACTAAAACTATCCCACAGAGCTTTAAGCATGGGACAGGGCTGAGCTGGGGGAAAGTAGATTTAAGCTGTTGAACAGTATTATTTTCTTCTAGAAAATGGCATTTTCACATATATGTCACATTAGTGTTTGGATGTGACACTTCACATATTAGCAAACAGTGAAACAGTGAAATGTATGTTAGGGTGAGAGCATTCAATCTAGAAGGTACTGGGTGGTACTGTTTTTCTTAAACACTCACACACATACACACACACGCACACGTGTGTGTGTGTATATATATACACACTATAAATATGTGTCCCTCATCTCTAAAACTACAATGGAAATGCATTAAGTAAGACACAAAAAGACAAATATCACATGGTATTGCCTATATGTAGAATCTAAAAAAAAGAGTAAAAATGAACTAATTTACAAAACAGAAGTAGAATCACAGATGTAGAAAACAGCCATTGGTTATCAGGGGACAATGCGGGAGGGATAAATTAGGAGACTTGGATTGTCATATACACACTACTATATATAAAACAGCAAATAAGAATCCACTGCAGGGCTTCCCCTGGTGGTCCAGTGGGTAAGGACACCGCCTTGCAGTGCAAGGGGCGCCAGTTCGATCCCTGGCCTGGGAAGATCCCACGTGCCATGGAGCGGCTGGACTGATGTGTCCAGTTACCCAGCCGGAGCTCTGGAGCGCATGCGCCCAGAGCTGGTGCTCTGTGACAACCGAGGCCACCATGATAGGAGGCCCACATGGGCCAAAAAACAAAGACGGATGAAAACAGACAAATGAAAGACCAATAGAAGTGGCCTGCCTGCTCCCCTCCCTCCCCACCCCACCCCCACCCCCACCAAAATAAATTAATAAATAGATCTTTGGGAAAAAAAAAGAATCCACTGCATAGCACAGGGTACTCCATACTCTATAATGATCAGTATGGGAAAAGAATCTAAAAAAAAAAGAGTGGATATATGTATATGTGTAACTGAATCACTTTTCTGTATATCTTAAACTAACACAGCATTGTAAATCAACTATACATGAATACAAAAAGTTTTAAGTAAAAAAAAAAAAAAAGGAAATATAGACTACTTCAAGTAACAAGTGAAATCCATAAACCTTACTTAAGCAAGTAGCCACAGGGGGAAGATAGGGAGAAGAAAGGGCCAAATGTAAACTGAGGAAGTGAAGAGTGAGACTCACTGACCTCACCCATTTTGAGATAAGCTGAGACTGAAATGTCAAGTTTGTGAAACACATATGTTTTCTTAGGAAAGTTTAAATATATAGTACAGTATTGTTAACTATCATCACTGGGCTGTACCTTAGCTCTCCACAACTTCATCTTGCATGCCTGAAATTTCATACCCTTGACCAACGTTTCCTTGTCTCCCTCAACCCCATGCCCAGCAGTAACTATTCTGCTCTCTGTTTCTATGTATTTGACTATTTTAGAGTCCACATACAAATGAGATCAATCTCAGTAAAGTTAAGAACATTTTGAAAAGAACCATAGTCTGATCTTGCCATCTCAGTTTGAGAAAAGAGCTTTAGTAAATAATTAAAACTCAGTTTTGTTATTTTTTAAGGATAAAATAATATATTTCTATGTCCCTATGGATCTTCTTGGTCCTAATATGACATATTTTCCTATAATTAATCAAGAAAATGCCCTAGGTTCCATTTGGATAATAACAGTTAACATGCTGCTCTCACAACAGTCCTGGAGGGGTCTGATCTGTTTGAAATGCTACAAATCAAAATTATTCTTGCTTTCAGAAATAAGACTTTTCTCACCTCAAACTAGTCCTCCAGGCTGAATAGTCTATAGGTACAAAATCTATGAGGCTCCCCAGACCTATAGTTGAATACCTGGACACTCTTTCCCATACAGAAAGATAAATTGTCCACTCTGAGCATGTGCACCCAAAACTATTTTGCTTTCTCAAGATATCTAGTGCATACATGCATGCTAAGTCACTCAGTTGTATCTGACTCTTTGTGACCCTATGGACTGTAGCCCACCAGGTTCCTCTCTCCCTGGGATTCTCCAGGCAAAAATATTGGAATGGGTTGCCATGCCCTTCTCCAGGGACTCTTCCTGACCCAAGGATTGAACCCAAGTCTCTTATATCTCCTTCATTGGCATGTGAATTCTTTACCACAAGCACCACCTAGGAATTCCAGCTAGATCCTATCCTAGCTCCAAATTACTCCCATGAATTTTATCCCCAGTTAGGCAACTCTCCACGCACTCCGGTAAACCATGAGACATTCACATCAACATAAAGTACTCTGGCCTCTTCTTCCACGTTTTTAGTGTGCTTCTCCTCAAAATTGGAAGATTACATGGAAGAGCAAAAGAGATTTTCAGGGACCATTCTACTACAAAGTTTATTACTTTTACCTTCTATATTCAGAGAAAAGTACTGTGTGACTAAAAATAAATGAAGTACGGCTAATGTTCTAAAAATAGGCACACCTTTGGCTTTTTTTAAAACATTAATGTCTATTGCACTGATGTCAATGTCTACTGCATTGATGCGTTCTATGATAAAGATGTGTGTTCACTTTCTTTCAATAACTCCACATCCTGTGACTGATTTCTGAGAAAATATTGTATTACAAACTCAAGGTAGGTCACAGGCCCACTGATGACATCAGCGTAAAAATCAGCCATAAACTCTAAGCACTCACAATACCCAGCACTGATGATGCTAAAAGAAAAACATTTTTCTACAGAAGCAATGACCATTTTTGGGAATGTTTGAATTGTTGTTTAGTAAACACAGACTTGAGAAGAGTCATCCATAAACTAAAAACTTTGAGTATGAAGGAGTGGGTGGAAAGAAGAGCAAGCAGCAGAAAGTTTTCATGGCCTAAGCACAGAAAGTTTGTACATGGTGTATCTATTATCATAAATATTTCTATAAGCCTTTGAGGCAATGATCTCCTTTCTGAAAATGAACACTGACTTGCAGAGATTTAACAACTCAGTTTGCAATAGCTACATTTTTGCATTTCAATTATGGTATTTCCTATAATCATCACTTAAAAATTGTTCACTGAATTAAAAATTACATTCAGTAAGTATAACAAATACTGGTACAGCTCTCCATGTCATCCCCACAGCCCACCTTGAATTCCAGCTGCATGTTGGAGCTGCCAACATCCCATCTTAAGCATCTTCGTGACCCTATGGACTGTAGCCCACCAGTTTCCCCCGGACTCCAGGCAAAAATATTGGAATGGGTTGCCATGCCCTTCTCCAGGGACTCTTCCTGACCCAAGGATTGAACCCAAGTCTCTTATATCTCCTTCATTGGCATGTGAATTCTTTACCACAAGCACCACCTAGGAATTCCAGCTAGATCCTATCCTAGCTCCAAATTACTCCCATGAATTTTATCCCCAGTTAGGCAACTCTCCACGCACTCCGGTAAACCATGAGACATTCACATCAACATAAAGTACTCTGGCCTCTTCTTCCACGTTTTTAGTGTGCTTCTCCTCAAAATTGGAAGATTACATGGAAGAGCAAAAGAGATTTTCAGGGACCATTCTACTACAAAGTTTATTACTTTTACCTTCTATATTCAGAGAAAAGTACTGTGTGACTAAAAATAAATGAAGTACGGCTAATGTTCTAAAAATAGGCACACCTTTGGCTTTTTTTAAAACATTAATGTCTATTGCACTGATGTCAATGTCTACTGCATTGATGCGTTCTATGATAAAGATGTGTGTTCACTTTCTTTCAATAACTCCACATCCTGTGACTGATTTCTGAGAAAATATTGTATTACAAACTCAAGGTAGGTCACAGGCCCACTGATGACATCAGCGTAAAAATCAGCCATAAACTCTAAGCACTCACAATACCCAGCACTGATGATGCTAAAAGAAAACATTTTTCTACAGAAGCAATGACCATTTTTGGGAATGTTTGAATTGTTGTTTAGTAAACACAGACTTGAGAAGAGTCATCCATAAACTAAAAACTTTGAGTATGAAGGAGTGGGTGGAAAGAAGAGCAAGCAGCAGAAAGTTTTCATGGCCTAAGCACAGAAAGTTTGTACATGGTGTATCTATTATCATAAATATTTCTATAAGCCTTTGAGGCAATGATCTCCTTTCTGAAAATGAACACTGACTTGCAGAGATTTAACAACTCAGTTTGCAATAGCTACATTTTTGCATTTCAATTATGGTATTTCCTATAATCATCACTTAAAAATTGTTCACTGAATTAAAAATTACATTCAGTAAGTATAACAAATACTGGTACAGCTCTCCATGTCATCCCCACAGCCCACCTTGAATTCCAGCTGCATGTTGGAGCTGCCAACATCCCATCTTAAGCATGTTCTTTTCATCTAAATCAAGGAGCTTGCTCAGCCCTGCAAAACCACAGGCTAAGAGCATGGGCAATTAAAGGCCCAGAGGCACATTCCATCAGTGAGGTATGCAAACTGGCAGAGAAGTACCCCAATCTCTCTTTTTTAAGATGAATAGTGCCAAGAGATATTCCATGTTTCTTTGAGATTCTTGCAAAATTGTGCCTGTCTCAACTTCAATGATTCATTGTTATATTGGCTTCTTCCTCTTTCCTGAGCTCACTCTCTATGCTCCTTCACTAAGACTTTCTGAACTTCTCTCCTAACTAAATACCTCTTCCCAACTTCTGATCTTAGGCTCTGATTTAGGAGAACGCAAACAAAGACATCAAATATTTTAAAATCTAGTGAAATCTGGACAGTGGACATTTCGATGGTGAAACAAAATCAGTGAGAGCATTGTGGAAAAATATTATCTAATCACTGAGCATATATCTATAAAGCACTTAACTAGTGCCAAGCACAGTTCCAGGCACTGAGGACACTGCTCCAGGAACTGATTACTAAAAATATTTAATATTTTAAATATTAACATTTATAAAACACTTTGAACTGTGACTGACACATGTTAAGTAGTAGGTATCTATTAAACACATTAAAAATATAAATAAACATATGAAATCCTAAGTAACCACTGATTATACCTCAAATTTTAAATCATCTCTCAGTCTCTCAGCAAACTCTGATAATTTTTTAATTAAACTTTTTGAGACAGTTATATATTTAATGTGATTATAATAAGTAATAACAGAAAGATCCCAAGTACCTTTTATGAGTGCTTAATTATAAAACTATTTTCAAATTTGCTGATTTTTCCTTCTGCCTGCTAAATCAGGCATGCTATTAAGATCTACTACTGAATTTTTCATATCTGTTATTGCTCTATTAAGCTCAGAATTTGGGGTTGGTTCCTTTTATAATTTCTGTATCTGTAGTGATAGTCTTTATTTGTTGAGACATCATTTTACTGGTTCCCTCTATCAGTTTACCCATAGTTTCTTTTAACACTTTCATCATAGGAAGATGACTTAAAATCTTCATCTTTTAAGTCCAATATATGTGCCTCATGAGGGACACTTTCTGTTCGTTTTTCTGAGAATAAGGCACACCTTCTTGTTTCTTTGCATACTTTACAATTTTTGAAATTGAACATTTTTGAATATTCAATATGCTAACTCAGGAAATCATATTCTTCCCCTCCTCATTTGCTAAATTGTGCCTGTCTCAACTTCAATGATTCATTGTTATATTGGCTTCTTCCTCTTTCCTGAGCTCACTCTCTATGCTCCTTCACTAAGACTTTCTGAACTTCTCTCCTAACTAAATACCTCTTCCCAACTTCTGATCTTAGGCTCTGATTTAGGAGAACGCAAAACAAAGACATCAAATATTTTAAAATCTAGTGAAATCTGGACAGTGGACATTTCGATGGTGAAACAAAATCAGTGAGAGCATTGTGGAAAAATATTATCTAATCACTGAGCATATATCTATAAAGCACTTAACTAGTGCCAAGCACAGTTCCAGGCACTGAGGACACTGCTCCAGGAACTGATTACTAAAAATATTTAATATTTTAAATATTAACATTTATAAAACACTTTGAACTGTGACTGACACATGTTAAGTAGTAGGTATCTATTAAACACATTAAAAATATAAATAAACATATGAAATCCTAAGTAACCACTGATTATACCTCAAATTTTAAATCATCTCTCAGTCTCTCAGCAAACTCTGATAATTTTTTAATTAAACTTTTTGAGACAGTTATATATTTAATGTGATTATAATAAGTAATAACAGAAAGATCCCAAGTACCTTTTATGAGTGCTTAATTATAAAACTATTTTCAAATTTGCTGATTTTTCCTTCTGCCTGCTAAATCAGGCATGCTATTAAGATCTACTACTGAATTTTTCATATCTGTTATTGCTCTATTAAGCTCAGAATTTGGGGTTGGTTCCTTTTATAATTTCTGTATCTGTAGTGATAGTCTTTATTTGTTGAGACATCATTTTACTGGTTCCCTCTATCAGTTTACCCATAGTTTCTTTTAACACTTTCATCATAGGAAGATGACTTAAAATCTTCATCTTTTAAGTCCAATATATGTGCCTCATGAGGGACACTTTCTGTTCGTTTTTCTGAGAATAAGGCACACCTTCTTGTTTCTTTGCATACTTTACAATTTTTGAAATTGAACATTTTTGAATATTCAATATGCTAACTCAGGAAATCATATTCTTCCCCTCCTCATTTGCTAAATTTTATTTTATATTATTTTATTTTGTTCTTGTTTGCTGTAGGTTTTAGTGGTTTGTTTTCTATTGTTGTTACTTTTCTAAACTATTTTTGTAAAGCTTGTATTCTTTATTGGTATAGTTTCTGAAGTCTCTGTCCCTTTAACTTGTAGTCAAGTAATGCTGAAAGAGATCACTTTGAATGTCTGGATCCAGAAAAGGAAATAAAAGACGAAAATCTCTCGCAGCATTTGCAAACTGGTTTTCTTGGTGCTTGACCAGGTTGTTCACAACTGTGAATTAGCCTGTACTTTGTGCTTTCATTCAGCCTGAAGGACAGCCAGAGAAGAGAGCTGTAGGTGTTGTCTAGTTTTTATAAGCATACACCTCCCCTGGGCACGCACATGTATTTCTAGATTCTCTGGAATATGCAAGCACTATTCAATGCCCTAATTTCTCATAAAAAAAAACAAAAAAACAAAAAACCTTCTCTCCCAAGCTTTTCCTTCCAGACCGTTGAAGCGTTAAGCTGTTGTTCTTTGTTGTTGTTTGGTTGGTTGGTTTGGTTTGCCTCAACTGTAATCTTCTGTCCCAGGTAGCCACAGGCTGTTCATTTCCCTTAAAATGACTTCAAGGAATAACTTTTGTGTGGCCTCTCTTCTACTCTGAGGAAATTTCAAGTTAGGTGAAACAACAGCAAGTAATTTACATCAATTCTTCAGGTAGCCCCCAGATAGCTCAAAACATACAAACACAATTCTTTGGGAATATATTCTACTTCACTGCCTCCAGAAGCAGATACTGGGGCTCACACTGTGTACACAGGCTGCCATCTTCAAGTCTACTATCAGACTAAGCAGAGGAGTGAGGCAAAAGGAGGCAAAACACCGTAAAGCCTTCCTATCATTTATAAATTGCTCTTTTTTAAAATAGAGGATTTGTTTCTTTTCTATAAATCTTTGGCTATTTTTCAGAGTTCTCACAAAATTGTTTCTGACAATTTTTGCATTACATTTTGAAGTTTCTGTAGAGAGAACAGACCCTTGGATCTACCATCTACATCTTTTGGCCAACATAAATTTTTTCTGATAATGTTTTGCATTTTATTTTCAACTCACAGACACTTTCAAAAGGGAAAAGCTAAAAAAAAAAAAAAAAGAAAAGGATTATCATCAGCAAGTAAATAATAAATTTCATAAGGATTTCTTGATCATTTTTATATATATTAAATATATTTAAATACATATACAGAAATGTCTGTAAAACCCATCAGTACCAATTGTGAAAATGATACAAACCTCCAGAGGAAAGGCATATTTAATGGAATAAATTTCTGCTTCTTTTATACTATTCTTTTGATCTATAGACTGGTGTTAGTTGCAGAATGAAAATTCCATCAGTTTCTTGACACTAAAACCCACAATCAGCTGAGTCATTCTAGACCCCACAGTTAACCATGCCACACCCAACAGCAGGCCAACACCAGTTATGGAATCACCTTAGCACCAGCTCCACCCAAGAGCTGCTAACAAGTAAGAATGTATAATGATAAAAAACAGCTTCTTCAATAAATGGTTTTGTGGAAACTAGGCAGCTACATACAAAGAAATCAAACTGGACTACATTGTCACACTATATACAAAAATAAACTCAAAATGGATTGAAAATTAAATGTAAGAACTAAAACCATAAAACTTCTGAAAGTAAACATAGTAAGTTTTTTTTAACATGGTCTTAGTAACATATTTGTATGCCTCCTCAAGCAAGGGAAACAAAACTAAAAATAAACAAAGGGGACTACATCAAACTAAATAATTTTTGCACAGCAAACTACCAACAGAACAAAAAAGCCACCTACTGAAACTGAATGGGAGAAGACATTTACAAACAATGTATCTGACAAAGGGATAATATTCGAGCTATACTTTCAACCACAAATTGGTACTTACCAATTAAATTGTCAATGTCTGAACAAGGACATTTGCCATCCACCACTGTGGAGACTGAACCCTGTGCTGTGACAGCTACTGACTCTCAACACCCCAGAGAGAGTTCAAGGTGGAGGGAGGCACTCTGTTCTCCCAAGAATGTGGCAGGACAGGTCTTTGGACAGGCAGATATTTTTAGAAACAGATTTTATGATCTCAAGCCTTGTATCTCATCATACATAGAAAAGCACTAAATCCCTTCATGGTGAATCAGATCCTCATGACTAACCAGAAATCCCCTTTGTAAAATGGCTGTTTATTGGCATGGAACACCCCCTTCCTCAAGATGTTATATATTGATTTTCCTCCTGCTGCTTCTTTGGAGAAGTCTCTCAGAGCTATCTGGGGTACTGTCTCCCAGGCTGCAGTCCTAACTATGCCCCAAAGAAAACTTCATCCACAACTCTCAAGTTGTTAATTTTTTTTTTTTTTTTTTTTTTTGTCGACAATACAAAGTAGTCACATTTAACAGAATGCCTGTTATCAAAAAACAAAACAGGGTTTCCCTGGTGGTCCAGGGGGTAAGGACACCGCCTTGCCGTGCAAGGGGTGCCGGTTCGATCCCTGGCCTGGGAAGATCCCATGTGCTGCAGAGCGGCTGGACTGATGTGTCCAATTACGAGCCAGAGCTCTGGAGCACATGTGCCCAAAGCTGGTGATCTCGACAACAGAGGCCACCGATGGGAGGCCCACACGGGCCAGGGAACAAACAGGACTACATTGTCACACTATATACAAAAATAAACTCAAAATGGATTGAAAATTAAATGTAAGAACTAAAACCATAAAACTTCTGAAAGTAAACATAGTAAGTTTTTTTTAACATGGTCTTAGTAACATATTTGTATGCCTCCTCAAGCAAGGGAAACAAAACTAAAAATAAACAAAGGGGACTACATCAAACTAAATAATTTTTGCACAGCAAACTACCAACAGAACAAAAAAGCCACCTACTGAAACTGAATGGGAGAAGACATTTACAAACAATGTATCTGACAAAGGGATAATATTCGAGCTATACTTTCAACCACAAATTGGTACTTACCAATTAAATTGTCAATGTCTGAACAAGGACATTTGCCATCCACCACTGTGGAGACTGAACCCTGTGCTGTGACAGCTACTGACTCTCAACACCCCCAGAGAGAGTTCAAGGTGGAGGGAGGCACTCTGTTCTCCCAAGAATGTGGCAGGACAGGTCTTTGGACAGGCAGATATTTTTAGAAACAGATTTTATGATCTCAAGCCTTGTATCTCATCATACATAGAAAAGCACTAAATCCCTTCATGGTGAATCAGATCCTCATGACTAACCAGAAATCCCCTTTGTAAAATGGCTGTTTATTGGCATGGAACACCCCCTTCCTCAAGATGTTATATATTGATTTTCCTCCTGCTGCTTCTTTGGAGAAGTCTCTCAGAGCTATCTGGGGTACTGTCTCCCAGGCTGCAGTCCTAACTATGCCCCAAAGAAAACTTCATCCACAACTCTCAAGTTGTTAATTTTTTTTTTTTTTTTTTTTTTGTCGACAATACAAAGTAGTCACATTTAACAGAATGCCTGTTATCAAAAAACAAAACAGGGTTTCCCTGGTGGTCCAGGGGGTAAGGACACCGCCTTGCCGTGCAAGGGGTGCCGGTTCGATCCCTGGCCTGGGAAGATCCCATGTGCTGCAGAGCGGCTGGACTGATGTGTCCAATTACCGAGCCAGAGCTCTGGAGCACATGTGCCCAAAGCTGGTGATCTGCGACAACAGAGGCCACCGCGATGGGAGGCCCACACGGGCCAGGGAACAAAGATGGATGAAAATGGATAAATGAAAGACCAATGGAAGTGGCCCGCCCGCCCCCCTCCCTCCCCAACCCGACCCCTCACAAATAAATAATTAAAAAAAAAAAAAAAAACCATAAAAAACAAGTGTTGGCCAAGATATGAAGAAAATGGAATCCTTAATCCCTTTGTTGGTGGGAATGTAAATTTGTGCAGCCACTACAAAAAGCCAGTAGGGAACTTCCTAAAAAATTAAAATAAAACTACCATATAATTTACTAATTTTACTTCTGGATATTTATTGACAGAAAGTCAAAGCACTAAGTTAAAAAGGTATATACATTCCTCTGTTCATTGCAGCATTATTTAAAACAGAAAAGATGTGGAAGCAACTTAAATCTTCATATATATATATAGATATAGATCTATATGTATATGTATATATCTATATCTATGTGTGTGTGTGCACACATGCATTCATGTACATGCTATGTCATTTTAGTCCTGTATGACCCTTTGTAATCCTATAGACTATAACTCTCCAGGTTACTCTGCCATGGGATTCTGTAGGCAAGAATATTGGAGTGGGTGCCAAGCCCTGTTCCAGGGGATCTTCCTGACCCAGGGATTGAACTCAATCTCTTAGATATCCTGCATTGACTGACAGGTTCTTTACCACTAGCATCACAGCACCACCTGGAGGTATATGTGTGTGTGTGTATATATATATATATGTGTGTGTGTGTGTGTGTGTGTGTGTGTGTGCGCCATAAGATGAAATATTATCTGTAAAACAAATGAAATCTTGCGTTTGGGACAGCACAGATGGACTTAAAGGGTATTATCCTAAGTGAAATTAGTCAGACAGAAAAATACAAATACCACATGAATTTAGATCTAGGAAACGAATTTGTAAAGAATGCTTATGACTGGTAAAAGCTAAAGAGAAGGACTATTAAGTGTAGTGATAGAAGCTATGGAGACAAGAGGCCAGTTTTTAGGAAGATAGATCTACAAGCTTTGCTGATGGACTGGATGTCTATGGTTTAAAACAAAACAAACAAACAAACAAAAAACGTGGAAGCAGTTTGAAAGACTAAGTGAGCAGAAGTTTTCCCTTTAGAAGAGGAATGACAGAGGAACACAAGCTCAATTTTGTCCCTGCACATGTGTGCTAAATCGCCTCAGTTCAGTTGTGTCTGACTCTTGTGACCCCATGGACTGTAGCCTGCTAGGCTCCTATGTCCATGGGATTCTCCAGGTAAGAATACTGAAGTGGGCTACCATAGCCTCCTCCAGGGAATCTTCCTGACCCAGGGATTGAACCTTCACTTCTTGCATCTTCTGTGTTGTCAGGAAGTTTCTTTACCACTGGCAGAACCTGGGAAGCCCGATTCTGTTCCTACTTCCTTAAAATTTGAGTTTAATTTCTCTTCTGTAGTAATCTTATTCCTAGAACATTTAATACATTGTCCTTGGGTTGTTTATGAATACAATATCTCTCCCCTTCATTATACGCTAGGTCTCTGAAGATGAGGAAGAAACAACACCTAATTCAATTTAGAGTTAGGAACTCCGTAAGGTGGTTAAAGCAGGAGCACAACCGACAATGAAAAGAGGGAAGGGCACAGATAGACAGAGGGAGAAGTGCAAAAGACAAATGGACTTTGTAGAATTATTACATCTTCTGCTTGGGTATTTGGTGACCATATCTACCTAGATTCATCAGATTGGAGTTTTAACATACATTAATATTTTGAGTAACTGTGAAGATGTGTCTGGTTTGCTGGCAAGATGAAAAATCTAAAAATTTCTGACATTATGGTTTACATTTAGATGATGCCGCCCATGAATTTTTTTATGTATGTAAGGTTTTTATCCCTGTAGCCATCTGAAGATAACTAGTAATGATTTCTGGAAACAAAGAGACTTAAAAAACAACCACAGAGTCAGTAACAGAGCATTAGTTTTTCCTGGTAATAACAAAGTAAGTGAAAATGTTCAGCAACAAAATACTTCTAGCTGACTCTGTAACAGAAAGGTTATCTTTAAAATTTTCGTTCACAACTAACCAATTATGACTTCTGTCATTTTTTAAAAAAGTAAGGATAACAGTTACAAAACTTGACTACCAAGGAAAGGTCATCTCCAATCCAGGCCACACTGAATGACCTATGTATTAAGATGGTAGCAGTAGAGGACAGTCTCACTGGATGACATGTGACCTTTAAAATGACTAACCTACCAGGGCCTGATAGAGTCTGAGTCAGTTAACCCACAAAGCAAAGTACAAAACTTGGGGAAAACAGAGGAACACAAGCTCAATTTTGTTCAGTTGCTAAATCGCCTCAGTTCAGTTGTGTCTGACTCTTGTGACCCCATGGACTGTAGCCTGCTAGGCTCCTATGTCCATGGGATTCTCCAGGTAAGAATACTGAAGTGGGCTACCATAGCCTCCTCCAGGGAATCTTCCTGACCCAGGGATTGAACCTTCACTTCTTGCATCTTCTGTGTTGTCAGGAAGTTTCTTTACCACTGGCAGAACCTGGGAAGCCCGATTCTGTTCCTACTTCCTTAAAATTTGAGTTTAATTTCTCTTCTGTAGTAATCTTATTCCTAGAACATTTAATACATTGTCCTTGGGTTGTTTATGAATACAATATCTCTCCCCTTCATTATACGCTAGGTCTCTGAAGATGAGGAAGAAACAACACCTAATTCAATTTAGAGTTGGGAACTCCGTAAGGTGGTTAAAGCAGGAGCACAACCGACAATGAAAAGAGGGAAGGGCACAGATAGACAGAGGGAGAAGTGCAAAAGACAAATGGACTTTGTAGAATTATTACATCTTCTGCTTGGGTATTTGGTGACCATATCTACCTAGATTCATCAGATTGGAGTTTTAACATACATTAATATTTTGAGTAACTGTGAAGATGTGTCTGGTTTGCTGGCAAGATGAAAAATCTAAAAATTTCTGACATTATGGTTTACATTTAGATGATGCCGCCCATGAATTTTTTTATGTATGTAAGGTTTTTATCCCTGTAGCCATCTGAAGATAACTAGTAATGATTTCTGGAAACAAAGAGACTTAAAAAACAACCACAGAGTCAGTAACAGAGCATTAGTTTTTCCTGGTAATAACAAAGTAAGTGAAAATGTTCAGCAACAAAATACTTCTAGCTGACTCTGTAACAGAAAGGTTATCTTTAAAATTTTCGTTCACAACTAACCAATTATGACTTCTGTCATTTTTTAAAAAAGTAAGGATAACAGTTACAAAACTTGACTACCAAGGAAAGGTCATCTCCAATCCAGGCCACACTGAATGACCTATGTATTAAGATGGTAGCAGTAGAGGACAGTCTCACTGGATGACATGTGACCTTTAAAATGACTAACCTACCAGGGCCTGATAGAGTCTGAGTCAGTTAACCCACAAAGCAAAGTACAAAACTTAACATTTCAGGTCAAGTAATTGCCAGAAGCTTAAGAACCAGATGCCTTTTTAATCTCTTCACGCTTGCTTCTCTTAGGAAAACATAATGCAAGTACCAAAAAGAAAACAAAATTAAATTGAAATCATGGGGTATAAAGATTGCAGGAAGGCTCCTCATGAATTTAATAGTTCTTTAATATTTCAGACTGGATGATAGCATGACATCTCTGGCTTTTGGAGCCAGTGTTTTAATATCTACTTGCATTTATGGTAGCAAATAGGAGAGGCTAAAAATGATGAACAATTGTCAGTTTGCAAACTTCCTGAATTGCACCAATAGATGAAAATGTGTAAATAGGTAAGAATTTCTGGAGCCAAGAGGACAGACTCTTTAGAAAAATAATAAGGATAAAATGGAAAATAAGATGAATGGCCTCTGTGACTAGTTGGCAATTGCAGATGGAAAGAATGAGAGGGAAAAATTTGTATGATGAGCTTGTGCTACTATAAATAATTTTCATACTTTGCAATAAGAGTTTCAAGTATGCAATAAGGATTATATTATCATTGAGACAAGTCTCATTATCTAAACTTTTCAGTAGATCCTACCAGACAACTTTACAATTCAGGTCAAATTAATTTAAAACATTCACATTCTCATTTAGTTTCTTTTTTCTATGTCCATATTTTTGTTGCCTTCAGCCATTCCAATTTGATTAATATTATCAGTCTGATTTTAAGTAACTGGTAAACTCCTAAAATAGTTCTCATCACTTACCACATAGCTTATCACATCTGATACCTAGCAACAAGAAATATATTTAGTATGGCACAAGTCAGGCAATCAGCAACCTATTATTCTTAAGATCTTGTTACCATTTTACCAAAAATTATCATTATTTTCTATTCAGGATGTTTGCATGCATCTGAGTACTTAAGGATCTATACTATGAGTACTTTTACCAAAAATAAAATAAAATGCTTCCATTTATTCTTTATTCCAAGTTTGTGGTTTTTTAATCACAAACATTTTTATGAGAATCACACAGGTGTTCAGTGATACTGGTTCCGCCTCTTTCCCAAGACTGACACTTTCTCTCTCTTGTTGATTATTCTCTCTAAACATACACTGATCAAAAACCTGACATTTTATAACACCTGCATGCACCCACATGCACCTACTTTTGTGCATGCATACACACTTCTCTTTACCTCATCCTCAAATCTGTCTACCCCTATGGTTCTGGTCATTTTCACAACAGAAATGATTGGTATATTTGTCTAAATCCATTGACTTCTATAACTCACCTTCCGTTTATTCTTCTAATCAATCTAATTTGACTTTTGCCCTGCTTTTATAAGTTTCATTCTATTTTCAAAATCCTAAAAATACTATCTTTGAAGTCTTGGATTGTGTTAGCAATCTTTTTTAAAAAGTATTATTTGAATCAAAATCTCAAACTGAGTTTCTAAGGAGCCCAAGCTCTCAGGAGGAGTCTATACAGGAGTGAGAGAGCAAGGATGGGAAAGTGGAGAGGTTAAGCAAATCCTGATCCTATATGAAAACATAAAACAAACTGTAATGCAGAGTTTGTTCCAGCGTAAAGGTAAGGACTGGAGATTTTGTATTTCACCTCCACTAAATATTATGGTGACTGTCAGACCCTGCAGGAAAGTCACCTCTAATTGCCCAATGGCAAACCTTCAAAATGAAAGAGACTCCAGTAAATCTGGTGGTGCAAGCACTTGTAACAGTCTGCTAGGATATTTTTCCCACTTGACACTTAACTGCCTTTTCTTCTTTTTTGGGCATCTGTGATGCTCTTTTTTTTTGGGCATCTGAAAATAGTTCTCATCACTTACCACATAGCTTATCACATCTGATACCTAGCAACAAGAAATATATTTAGTATGGCACAAGTCAGGCAATCAGCAACCTATTATTCTTAAGATCTTGTTACCATTTTACCAAAAATTATCATTATTTTCTATTCAGGATGTTTGCATGCATCTGAGTACTTAAGGATCTATACTATGAGTACTTTTACCAAAAATAAAATAAAATGCTTCCATTTATTCTTTATTCCAAGTTTGTGGTTTTTTAATCACAAACATTTTTATGAGAATCACACAGGTGTTCAGTGATACTGGTTCCGCCTCTTTCCCAAGACTGACACTTTCTCTCTCTTGTTGATTATTCTCTCTAAACATACACTGATCAAAAACCTGACATTTTATAACACCTGCATGCACCCACATGCACCTACTTTTGTGCATGCATACACACTTCTCTTTACCTCATCCTCAAATCTGTCTACCCCTATGGTTCTGGTCATTTTCACAACAGAAATGATTGGTATATTTGTCTAAATCCATTGACTTCTATAACTCACCTTCCGTTTATTCTTCTAATCAATCTAATTTGACTTTTGCCCTGCTTTTATAAGTTTCATTCTATTTTCAAAATCCTAAAAATACTATCTTTGAAGTCTTGGATTGTGTTAGCAATCTTTTTTAAAAAGTATTATTTGAATCAAAATCTCAAACTGAGTTTCTAAGGAGCCCAAGCTCTCAGGAGGAGTCTATACAGGAGTGAGAGAGCAAGGATGGGAAAGTGGAGAGGTTAAGCAAATCCTGATCCTATATGAAAACATAAAACAAACTGTAATGCAGAGTTTGTTCCAGCGTAAAGGTAAGGACTGGAGATTTTGTATTTCACCTCCACTAAATATTATGGTGACTGTCAGACCCTGCAGGAAAGTCACCTCTAATTGCCCAATGGCAAACCTTCAAAATGAAAGAGACTCCAGTAAATCTGGTGGTGCAAGCACTTGTAACAGTCTGCTAGGATATTTTTCCCACTTGACACTTAACTGCCTTTTCTTCTTTTTTGGGCATCTGTGATGCTCTTTTGGTTTATTTCCTGCTTCTTAGCATCTAGGTGCTACCTTCTATTGTGTATGTGAATTTGTGTGTATTTGCACACAAAGCCTCAGTGCTCCAGACAAGAACACTGGAGTGAGTTGTTACCAACTCCTACTCCAAGTGATCCTCCTGAGCCAAGAATTGAGCTTGCCTTACTTGAGTGTTTTGCATAGTCTTTAAGCAAGGGGTAAAGGACCTTCTATATCCCAACAAAGGGTAGTAAGCCTCTTCTACAGAGCTAGAGGCTTTGGAAAGTTTAGAGTGCATCCTGGAGTGCACATTCTGGAGTGTTAAGTCTAGAGTATGAAGTTAGGAAGCACTGCTGTTAATAAAGCTAGTGGATGTGATGGAATTCCAGTAGAACTATTCAAAACCCTAAAGGATGATGCCATCAAGGTGTTGCATTCAATTTTTTGGCAAATCTGGAAGACCCAGCACTGACCAAAGGACTGGAAATTCAATCCTATTCCCAATTCCCAAGAAATGCAGTACTAAAGAATGTGCTAACCATTAGAAAATTTCACTCATCTCCCATGAGAGTAAGATCATGCTTAAAATCTTGCATGTTAAGCTTCAGCATTATGTGAACCAAGAACTTCCAGATGTCTAAGCCGGATTTAGAAAATGCAGAGGAACCAGAAATCAAATTGCCAACATTTTCTGGATGATAGAGAAAGAAAGGGAATTCCAGAGAAACATCTAATTCTGTTTCATTGACTAGGCTAAAGCCTTTGACCTTACGGATCAAAACAAACTGTGGACTCAGACAGGCATGGAGATGCTTCTGGAAGTAACCTTGTGATGGCTGCCCAAAGAGAACTCCAAGTTCAGTTCAAACTTGTACTGGTTAGTGATGGTGGGACTGGAAAGACTACATTTATGAAATGTCATCTGACTGGCAAATTTGAGAAGTATGTAGCTACCTTGGGTGTGAGGTCCATCCTCTTGTGTTCCATACCAACAGAGGACCTATTAAGTTCAATGTATGGGATACAGCTGGTCAGAAGAAATTTGGCAGTCTGAGAGATGGCTCTTATATACAACCTCAGTGTGCCATTATAATGTTTGATGTAACATCAAGAGTTACTTACAAGAACGTGCTTAACTGGCATAGAGATCTGGTACAAGTGTGAGAACATCTCCATTGTGTTGTGTGGCAATGAAGTGGTTATTAAGGACAGAAAGGTTAAAGCAAAGTCTTCCACCAAAAGAAGAATCTTCAGTACCATGACATTTCTGCCAAAAGTAAATACAGCTTTGAAAAGCCCTTCCTCTGGCTTGCTAGAAAACTGATCAGAGATCCTAACTTGGAGTTTGTTGCCATGCCCACTCTTACAGTGCCAGAGGTGGTAATAGACCCAACCTTGGAAGTGCAATGCCAGCACAATTTAGAGGTTGCTCAGACAACTGTGTTCTGGGATGAAGATGATGATCTGTGAGAAATTGAAGCTGGGGCCCCACGTCAGAAGTCTGGTTTTATAGGCAACTATACTGTGATGTCAGTGGTGCAGCACATTTGCCATTTTATTACATAGCTAAGCAGAATATGTGCTTCATCTTTGGATGCTGAAGGAAATGGATGGGCTTCAGAGTGAATGCAGCAACTTAAAAAGAAAAATACATTCATATTTTTGGACCAGCATATTTAGGTGTTTTGGAACACAGTTGTTTCTTCCTTGAGTCTCAAATCTAAGACTGGTATAGTACCACAACATGTTGAGAGGTAGAGTCTTGGTTGTTGCTTTCTTTTCATTTAGAATCAGAATAAAGTTGCATTTCAAATTTCTTAAAAAAGACTGTTTCATTGACTAGGCTAAAGCCTTTGACCTTACGGATCAAAACAAACTGTGGACTCAGACAGGCATGGAGATGCTTCTGGAAGTAACCTTGTGATGGCTGCCCAAAGAGAACTCCAAGTTCAGTTCAAACTTGTACTGGTTAGTGATGGTGGGACTGGAAAGACTACATTTATGAAATGTCATCTGACTGGCAAATTTGAGAAGTATGTAGCTACCTTGGGTGTGAGGTCCATCCTCTTGTGTTCCATACCAACAGAGGACCTATTAAGTTCAATGTATGGGATACAGCTGGTCAGAAGAAATTTGGCAGTCTGAGAGATGGCTCTTATATACAACCTCAGTGTGCCATTATAATGTTTGATGTAACATCAAGAGTTACTTACAAGAACGTGCTTAACTGGCATAGAGATCTGGTACAAGTGTGAGAACATCTCCATTGTGTTGTGTGGCAATGAAGTGGTTATTAAGGACAGAAAGGTTAAAGCAAAGTCTTCCACCAAAAGAAGAATCTTCAGTACCATGACATTTCTGCCAAAAGTAAATACAGCTTTGAAAAGCCCTTCCTCTGGCTTGCTAGAAAACTGATCAGAGATCCTAACTTGGAGTTTGTTGCCATGCCCACTCTTACAGTGCCAGAGGTGGTAATAGACCCAACCTTGGAAGTGCAATGCCAGCACAATTTAGAGGTTGCTCAGACAACTGTGTTCTGGGATGAAGATGATGATCTGTGAGAAATTGAAGCTGGGGCCCCACGTCAGAAGTCTGGTTTTATAGGCAACTATACTGTGATGTCAGTGGTGCAGCACATTTGCCATTTTATTACATAGCTAAGCAGAATATGTGCTTCATCTTTGGATGCTGAAGGAAATGGATGGGCTTCAGAGTGAATGCAGCAACTTAAAAAGAAAAATACATTCATATTTTTGGACCAGCATATTTAGGTGTTTTGGAACACAGTTGTTTCTTCCTTGAGTCTCAAATCTAAGACTGGTATAGTACCACAACATGTTGAGAGGTAGAGTCTTGGTTGTTGCTTTCTTTTCATTTAGAATCAGAATAAAGTTGCATTTCAAATTTCTTAAAAAAAGACTGTGGGAAGCTCTTAAAGAGAGGAGAATGCCAGACTCTTACTTGTCTCCTGAGAAACCTGTATGCAGGTCAAGTTAGAACCCTGTATGGAACAACTCACTGGTTCAAGATTGAGAAAGGAGTACAACAGGGCCAAAAGAAGAGAGGGTGTCAGAGGATGAGATGGCTAGGTGGAATCACAGATGCAATGGACACAAACTTGGACAAAGTTCAAGAGATGATGGTGGGGAACAGGGAAGCCTGGCATGCTGTAGTCCAGGAGGTTGCAGAGTCAGACATGACTAAGCCACTGAACACACAACACACATGGAAGAGTGGGCAAGAAAGGAGATGGAAGCAAAATCTAACAAAAGAAAGCATTGTGTTAGGGAGAATTGCCTTACTTGAGTGTTTTGTATAGTCTTCAAGTAAGGGAAAAAGGACCTTCTATATCCCAACAAAGGACAGTAGGCCTCTTCTACAGACTCATAAGGGTCAGAGAGTCTAGAAGCTCAAAGATTCCAAGTGTCTGTATCCAAACACACACATTCCAAGTTTCAAAATCCATTTGTCTTTAAAAGGATTAACCTTGCTGCAGAAGACTTGTCCAGGCTGAGAATTTCTTTCACTCTGCGCTTGATCTTCATCTGTGTTTGTCCTCAAATTGCAAGAGAAAAAAACTTTTGACTCTCATGCTTTTCTTTAAGTTGCTGATAAACAGATCTGACTAATCATTTCTTTTTATAAGTCCATCCATGGCACTTTTTAACATATACCCATTTCCACTGTCCTTCTAGTTACTATTTCTGCTACCTTTCAAATGCTGAGACATGGCACTGTTAGTTCTTTCCTTCCCATGTGTAAAACTCATTCCAGAATAATATCAATAAAAGTCTTAACAATTGTACTATTAGCACATACCAAGAAATGCCAATAGTGCATTTACCACCAGTGATAGTATTCACTTATACAGCTGGTAACTACTCCAGTTCCTTACTTTTATCCTTACAATCTACTTCCTAGTCAAGTATAACAATAGGTGTTCAAATTATTTATTGGCATACAGTTTGGTAAATTGGAAACGTAATAAGTTCAAAGTGTTTACTGGGCTTCTTACTGACTTTTACATTTTTTCAGACATTCAAGCTGTTGGGGCATAACTTTTGGGGCTTCCCAGTTTGGTCAAAGTCTATGCGTACACTCTGATTTTGCTTCAGCAAATCTCAATGCCTTTCTACATATTGATGTTTTAAAACATTATAAAATCAAAATGACAGGAATGTATATAAGGAATAGATTGAAGAAGTGAGAGGCAATGCTATATAAAAGGAGCAAGGAAATTTTCTCAAATGTATTTTGTCTCTACATCATTTGTATCCCACAGTCAAAAATATTCTGTCATCTATTATTCAGCATAGTTTTCTGAAATTTAGGAACTTATTTGCTAAATGTTTTCTCATAATTACTTATGAATGAATCACTAAAGACTAAAAGTATTATATGTTGTGGCATTCTTGGTAAGAAGCTGTTTAATACAAAATAACTAAACTCTTGGTTGTCAAAACAAATCTTTGAAAAATAACAATATGTAGTATATTATTGTATCATATTAATAAATATAACAATAATGCAAAATATTAATGTATTTATTAATCATGATTAAATCATAATTTTGTAGTCTTTGACAATCTTAACTGTTATTATACCAAATAGCATTACAAATAGCTTTATATAAATAATATATACACATGTATAATATATTATGTAATTTATAAGCCATATTGCATATGTGCTCAGTTACTTCCCTCATGTCTAACTCTGTACAACCCTATGGATTTTAGCCTGCTAGACTCCTCTGTCCATGGGACTTTCTAGGCAAGAATACTGGAGTGGATTGCCATGTCCTCCTCCAGGGTACTTGTCCCTACCTGCCACCCCGGGATAAAACCCACATCTCTTACATCTCCTGCTTCAGCAGGTGGATTCTTTACCACTAACACACCTCGGAAGCCCATAAGTCATATCACTTGTAATTTTGTCACTATCCCTCAGCTTTCTCATGTCTGATACGGGAAGAAACATATTACTTTGCTCCCTGGGTTGGGGACAGAACTCACTGAGTAACATATGTGAACTTTAAGACACAGCGGCTACCATGTTTAAAGTACTCGAATGTTACCTACTACTATTTTATTCTCTCTAAAAGACATATTTAAAGATGCTTGAGGAAAGAGCTATGGCAACTCGTCTTCAACACTATGATAGTATGTCTTATGGAAAAACTATGATTTACCTAAAACTAATGTAAGTACCATAACTGACTCCTTATAATAAAGCAATATCTTGTGCCTGTGTATTGTTTTAATGGGAAAATTTGGATAAAATAATTTCCTAATCATGTTCATAGTATGATTTGATAAACTTTAGAGCATGTTATCAAATCTGCTATAATCCTGCCATAATTTTAGGCAATTTGTGTCTTCTTCCTACAGATATAGATTTATGAACACCATATCATGAAATCAGAAAAATATCACACAAATTTTAGGATTAAAAAGGTAATTTATAGTCATCTAATTTAAGTTCTCATTAAGGGTAGAATTCTCTCTGTATTGTGGAGTTTACAATATCTATAACTGATTCAGTCTCAGTTGAAATCCTTCCCATATGATGGACATGTTTTGTTTTGACTGCTAATCATATATTCTCCCTTATTCTGGCAGGAATGCCTATACTTTCCTTCTACACTCCTCTTCTATCTCATTTCACCTTGTATGGCTCTCAGGAAGGACCCTTGACTCAAAGTCTAGTACTAAAATCTCATTTCACCTTGCTTATTATTACCAAATAGCATTACAAATAGCTTTATATAAATAATATATACACATGTATAATATATTATGTAATTTATAAGCCATATTGCATATGTGCTCAGTTACTTCCCTCATGTCTAACTCTGTACAACCCTATGGATTTTAGCCTGCTAGACTCCTCTGTCCATGGGACTTTCTAGGCAAGAATACTGGAGTGGATTGCCATGTCCTCCTCCAGGGTACTTGTCCCTACCTGCCACCCCGGGATAAAACCCACATCTCTTACATCTCCTGCTTCAGCAGGTGGATTCTTTACCACTAACACACCTCGGAAGCCCATAAGTCATATCACTTGTAATTTTGTCACTATCCCTCAGCTTTCTCATGTCTGATACGGGAAGAAACATATTACTTTGCTCCCTGGGTTGGGGACAGAACTCACTGAGTAACATATGTGAACTTTAAGACACAGCGGCTACCATGTTTAAAGTACTCGAATGTTACCTACTACTATTTTATTCTCTCTAAAAGACATATTTAAAGATGCTTGAGGAAAGAGCTATGGCAACTCGTCTTCAACACTATGATAGTATGTCTTATGGAAAAACTATGATTTACCTAAAACTAATGTAAGTACCATAACTGACTCCTTATAATAAAGCAATATCTTGTGCCTGTGTATTGTTTTAATGGGAAAATTTGGATAAAATAATTTCCTAATCATGTTCATAGTATGATTTGATAAACTTTAGAGCATGTTATCAAATCTGCTATAATCCTGCCATAATTTTAGGCAATTTGTGTCTTCTTCCTACAGATATAGATTTATGAACACCATATCATGAAATCAGAAAAATATCACACAAATTTTAGGATTAAAAAGGTAATTTATAGTCATCTAATTTAAGTTCTCATTAAGGGTAGAATTCTCTCTGTATTGTGGAGTTTACAATATCTATAACTGATTCAGTCTCAGTTGAAATACTTCCCATATGATGGACATGTTTTGTTTTGACTGCTAATCATATATTCTCCCTTATTCTGGCAGGAATGCCTATACTTTCCTTCTACACTCCTCTTCTATCTCATTTCACCTTGTATGGCTCTCAGGAAGGACCCTTGACTCAAAGTTAGCATAAGTAACTTCAGGACAAGCTCGTCAGCATACCGAGTCACCTCCATCCACAGTAACTGTCTTTGAGATAGATATGTGACCCATGTTAATCTAGAAATATTAGAAAGAATTCCTTTTTTTCTATCACGTTATACATGGGAGGATATGAGTATGAGCTACTGGTGGATATATTGTATCTTCTTTATGATCTGTGGAACAAAATAGGTTGGAAAGCAGAAATGAAATATGTAGAGAAACAGATTTTCAATGACAAATTTCCAATTTTCAATAGTGTTAGTTCTTGGATTATGCTGCACCAGAAATTTTCAATTGAGTGAGTCAATAAATTTCCTTTTTGTTATTGTGATTTTGATTTTGTTATAGCTTTAGCCAATGAGTGTCGATTTTTCTGCCACTTGTAGAAAGAAGTATAATAACTGAAACATCAAATAGATGACTTCATTATTATTCTTACTTTTAGCGTGTCATTAAAGGAAGAATTTTTTATCACCCTCTGCCCTAGACCCAAGACCTCATTATGAGCTAGGGGCCAACTTTGACCTCTGCTGTTAAATTCAGCATCTCTCTGTTGTATACGTAGTTGACACACAGAAAACCTACAGTGAAAGTTTATTGATACATACAAGAATTTACATTTCTAAGGTTATATGGAAGTTAAGGTTAATAGTCAGATTGAATTACTAAATATCATTAATAGAAATGTCTCTTGCAAGGTTAACCATATTCTTGTCATTTATTTAAAAATCTGAAAAATGTTTAGCAGACAGTATATACAAAAATCGAGTTATTAGAAAGTTTTATTGTGGAGTTTACATATCTATAACTGATTAAAAAAGTCTCAGTTGAAATATTTTTTCCATTAAGGGTAGAATTCTCTGTATTGTGGAGTTTACAATATCTATAACTGATTCAGTCTCAGTTGAAATCCTTCCCATATGATGGACATGTTTTGTTTTGACTGCTAATCATATATTCTCCCTTATTCTGGCAGGAATGCCTATACTTTCCTTCTACACTCCTCTTCTATCTCATTTCACCTTGTATGGCTCTCAGGAAGGACCCTTGACTCAAAGTTAGCATAAGTAACTTCAGGACAAGCTCGTCAGCATACCGAGTCACCTCCATCCACAGTAACTGTCTTTGAGATAGATATGTGACCCATGTTAATCTAGAAATATTAGAAAGAATTCCTTTTTTTCTATCACGTTATACATGGGAGGATATGAGTATGAGCTACTGGTGGATATATTGTATCTTCTTTATGATCTGTGGAACAAAATAGGTTGGAAAGCAGAAATGAAATATGTAGAGAAACAGATTTTCAATGACAAATTTCCAATTTTCAATAGTGTTAGTTCTTGGATTATGCTGCACCAGAAATTTTCAATTGAGTGAGTCAATAAATTTCCTTTTTGTTATTGTGATTTTGATTTTGTTATAGCTTTAGCCAATGAGTGTCGATTTTTCTGCCACTTGTAGAAAGAAGTATAATAACTGAAACATCAAATAGATGACTTCATTATTATTCTTACTTTTAGCGTGTCATTAAAGGAAGAATTTTTTATCACCCTCTGCCCTAGACCCAAGACCTCATTATGAGCTAGGGGCCAACTTTGACCTCTGCTGTTAAATTCAGCATCTCTCTGTTGTATACGTAGTTGACACACAGAAAACCTACAGTGAAAGTTTATTGATACATACAAGAATTTACATTTCTAAGGTTATATGGAAGTTAAGGTTAATAGTCAGATTGAATTACTAAATATCATTAATAGAAATGTCTCTTGCAAGGTTAACCATATTCTTGTCATTTTTATTTAAAAATCTGAAAAAATGTTTAGCAGACAGTATATACAAAAATCAGAAGCCTTTTAAATTAAGCCATAAAAGCAGTTTTTTAAAAAATATTGCTTTTTTTTTAAAGTTTAAAATATTTAGACTTTAAACATCACTGTTCATAATCATTAAAATGATACAGTCTGGTAATGCAACCAGTATCTGGCAGGGAATTAACCAAAAGATGCTTAGATGTAAATAACTAGAAAAAGTAGCATCTCCATCATTGAACAGTAATATATGTCTATTAAAATATAAGCACTATGATAAGTGTTTTAATTGCATTATTTTATTCTTCCAATAACATATAAAGTATGTACCAAGAGTTATCTTTCTGAATCTCAGTTTCTTCATCTATAGAGTAGGGATAGGCAAATTCTCAACATCACATAACTAATAAATATAGAAATCCAAGCAATTTTCCCTATAGTCAAAGCTATAGTTTTTCATGTAGCTATGTATGGATGTGAGAGTTGGACCATAAAGAAGGCTGAGCCTGAAGAATTGATGCTTTCAAATTGTGGTGTTGGAGAAGACTCTTGAGAGTCCCTTGAACTGCATAGAGATCAAACCAGTCAATCCTAAAGAAAATCAACCCTGAATATTCATCAGAAGGAATGACACTGAAGCTGAAGCTCCAGTACTTTGGCCACCTGATATGAGGAGTCAACTCATTGGAAAAGACCCTGATGCTTGAAAAAATAGACGGCAGAGGAGAAGGAGACAACAAAGGATGAGATGGTTGGATGGCATCACCACTCGACATGAGTTTGCAAACACTTTAGGAGATGGCAATGGACAGGGAAGCCTGGTATGCTGCAGTCCATGGGATCACAGAGTCAGACCCAAATGAGTGACTGGACTGAACTGAAGAAATCCAAGCAGGCTTACCTGAAGTCCATGCTCTTAATATGAAGCTATAATCAATAAATCTAACATTTATATACAAATTCTGAATGCTAAATCTTTTAAAGAAAAATATTGTATTTTGTATTTAATTAACTCAAATTCTCTTATCTTGTTCATTTACTTTCAGCTTCTGGGAGTAATACTCAAGAGTGTATAGAATGCACTTCCATTCCAAAAGCATTTTCACGCTTTCTTCAATTTTGGGCATCATTTCAAGGTATAATAATGAATACTAAATAATGATGTCTAAATGTCCAAGGGAGTTCACCATGGGTCAAAATAATATGTCAAGAGACCATGGGAAGAGAATGTTTACTGAGTAATTCAATTTAAAAAAAACTATTTTAGACTTCTCTAACAGCACGGGGATCTTTATATATATAGATTTTCCAGCAATGATGACAATTATGATAAATTCTAGTCTATCCTCCCTTTAAGAAAAGCTAACTATAATATAAGCCAGAAAGTGAGAAGTAATGTAAGGGAGGAAAACAGCACACAGATGTGAGAAATTCACCAATATTAGTTGACACGAGGATCAAGCCATAATGCTTCTTTTTACGAAAATTAAAGTTTATTTTTAAACATCAGTGATCTCCATGCATGTCAGGATGTTTTACAATGAGATGGAGGAGAAGCCTCTGCTTCTCCTCTATAGGTGTTTCTGTCAGTGTATTCTATCCTTGAATCCTAGGGACTAGGCCAGAGTGAGTTGTCTACTAATCTCAGTTTCTGGTGACAGTAAGCCCCAGTAGCTGTTCCTGAGGACTTTTCCCCGTTCATGGATCACAGTTTTGTCACAGCAAAAGGGTCTGCATAATTCAAAGAAGCTCTGATCTATGCTGTGCAGTCCCACCTAAGATGTATCGGTCTGAACCCTGATATGAGGAGTCAACTCATTGGAAAAGACCCTGAGCTTGAAAAATAGACGGCAGAGGAGAAGGAGACAACAAAGGATGAGATGGTTGGATGGCATCACCACTCGACATGAGTTTGCAAACACTTTAGGAGATGGCAATGGACAGGGAAGCCTGGTATGCTGCAGTCCATGGGATCACAGAGTCAGACCCAAATGAGTGACTGGACTGAACTGAAGAAATCCAAGCAGGCTTACCTGAAGTCCATGCTCTTAATATGAAGCTATAATCAATAAATCTAACATTTATATACAAATTCTGAATGCTAAATCTTTTAAAGAAAAATATTGTATTTTGTATTTAATTAACTCAAATTCTCTTATCTTGTTCATTTACTTTCAGCTTCTGGGAGTAATACTCAAGAGTGTATAGAATGCACTTCCATTCCAAAAGCATTTTCACGCTTTCTTCAATTTTGGGCATCATTTCAAGGTATAATAATGAATACTAAATAATGATGTCTAAATGTCCAAGGGAGTTCACCATGGGTCAAAATAATATGTCAAGAGACCATGGGAAGAGAATGTTTACTGAGTAATTCAATTTAAAAACTATTTTAGACTTCTCTAACAGCACGGGGATCTTTATATATATAGATTTTCCAGCAATGATGACAATTATGATAAATTCTAGTCTATCCTCCCTTTAAGAAAAGCTAACTATAATATAAGCCAGAAAGTGAGAAGTAATGTAAGGGAGGAAAACAGCACACAGATGTGAGAAATTCACCAATATTAGTTGACACGAGGATCAAGCCATAATGCTTCTTTTTACGAAAATTAAAGTTTATTTTTAAACATCAGTGATCTCCATGCATGTCAGGATGTTTTACAATGAGATGGAGGAGAAGCCTCTGCTTCTCCTCTATAGGTGTTTCTGTCAGTGTATTCTATCCTTGAATCCTAGGGACTAGGCCAGAGTGAGTTGTCTACTAATCTCAGTTTCTGGTGACAGTAAGCCCCAGTAGCTGTTCCTGAGGACTTTTCCCCGTTCATGGATCACAGTTTTGTCACAGCAAAAGGGTCTGCATAATTCAAAGAAGCTCTGATCTATGCTGTGCAGTCCCACCTAAGATGTATCGGTCATAGTGAAGAGTTCTGACAAAACATGGTCCACTGGAAATACAACTCACTCCAGTATTTTTGCCAAGAGAACCCCATGAACAGGATGAAAAGGCAAAAAGAGATGACACCAGAAGGTGAGTTCCCCAGATCAGAAGGTGTCCAATACACCACTGGAGAAAAGTGGAGAGCAATTACTAATAGAGCCAAAAAGAATGAAGTGGCTGGGCCAAAGCAGAAATGACATTCACTTGTGAATGTGTCTGATAGTGAAAGTAAAGTCTGATGCTGTAAAGAACAATATTTCATAGGAACCTGGAATGTTATGTTCAAGAATCAAGGTGAATTGTATATGGTCAAGCAGAAAAGGCAAGAGTGAACATTGATATCTTAGGAATCAGTGAACTAAAATGGACAGAAATGGGGCAAATTTAATTCAGATGACCACTGCATCTACTACTGTGGACAAGAATCCCTTAGAAGAAATGGAGTAACCCTTATAGTCAACAAAGAGTCTGAAATGTAGTACTTGAGTGCAACCTCAAAAACAACAGAATGATCTCAGTTCATTTTTATGCAACATCACAAATCTATGCCCCAACCACTGTTGTTGAAGACCTACACGGCCTTCTAGAACTAACATCCAAAAAAGATCTTTTTTTTTAATCATAGGGGATTGAAATGCAAAAGTAGAAAGTCAAGAGATACCTGGAATAACAGGAAAGTTTGGCCTTGGAGTATAAAATGAAGCAGGGAAAAGGCTAACAGAGTTTTGCCAAGAGAACATGCTGGTCAAAGCAAAACCCTTTTCCAGCACACAAGAGATGATTCTACACATGGATATCACCAAATGGTCAATACTGAAATCAGATTGATTATGTTCTTTGCAGCTGAAGATGGCAAAGCTCTACAAAGTCAGCAAAAACAAGACCTGGAGTTGACCATGGCTCAACTCATGAGCAATTCATTGCAAAATGAAAAAGAAAGAAGTTGGGAAACCCACTTGGCCAATTAGATATAACCTCAATCAAATCCTTTATGATTATACAAATGGAGATGATGACTAGATTAGAGTGATTACATCTGGCAGACAGAGTCCCTGAAGCACTATGAATGGAGGTTTGAAACACTGTGCAGGAGATAGTGACCAAAATCGTACCAAAGAAAAAGAAATGCAAGAAGGCTAAGTGGTTTTCCAAGGAAGCTTTACAAATAAGTGAGGAAAGAGGGGAAGCAATAGGCAATGGAGAAAGAGAAAGTTATACCCAACTGAATCCAGAGGTCCAGAGACTAGGAAGGAGAGATAAGAAGGTCTTTTAAGTGAACAATGCAAAAAATTAAGGAACCAAAGAATGGGAAAGACTAGTGATCTCTTCAAAAAAATTGGACATATCGAGGGAACATTTCATGCAAGGAGGGGTGCCATAAAGGACGGAAACCATAGGAACCTTACAGAAACACAAGAGATTAAGAAGAGGTGGCAAGAAGATATGAAAGAACTGTACAAACAGGTCTTAATGACCCAGATAACCATGATGCTGTGATCACTCACCTAGAACCAAACGTCCTCGAGTGTGAAGTAAAGTGGATATTACAAAGTATTACTATTAACAAAGGTAGTGGAAGTGACAGAATTCCAGATGAGCTATTTCAAATCCTGAAAGATAATGTTAAAAGTGCTTCACTCAATATGTCAGCAAACTTGGAAAACTCAGCAGTGGCCACAGGACTGAAAAAGGTTTTATTATATTCCCAAAGAAGGGCAATGCCAAGGAATATTCAAACTGTATAATTATGCTTATTTCACATGCCAGTGATGTTATGCCCCACATTTTTCATGCTTGACTTCAGTTATATATGAACAGAGAATTTCCAGATGTATAATTTCAGTTTAGAAAAGACAAGAACCAGAGCCCAAATTGTCAATGTTCACTGGATCATGAAGAAAGCAAGGGCGTTCATTGACTACACTAAAGCCTTTGGGTCTGTGGATCACAACAAACTGTGGAAAAGTCTTAAAGAGATGAAATACCTGACCACCTTGCCTGTCTCCTGAGAAACCTGTATGCAGGTCAAGAAGAAACAGTTAGAACCAGACACGGAACAGCGGACTGGAGCTCCTTTCAAAATTGGGAAAGGAGTATGACAAAGCTATACATTGTTACGCTGTTTGCTTGACTTTTATACAGAGTACAGGGAAACGAGATTGAATCAAGATTAGATATAACCTCAATCAAATCCTTTATGATTATACAATAATCTTAGAGTGATTACATCTGGCAGACAGAGTCCCTGAAGCACTATGAATGGAGGTTTGAAACACTGTGCAGGAGATAGTGACCAAAATCGTACCAAAGAAAAGAAATGCAAGAAGGCTAAGTGGTTTTCCAAGGAAGCTTTACAAATAAGTGAGGAAAGAGGGGAAGCAATAGGCAATGGAGAAAGAGAAAGTTATACCCAACTGAATCCAGAGGTCCAGAGACTAGGAAGGAGAGATAAGAAGGTCTTTTAAGTGAACAATGCAAAAAATTAAGGAACCAAAGAATGGGAAAGACTAGTGATCTCTTCAAAAAAATTGGACATATCGAGGGAACATTTCATGCAAGGAGGGGTGCCATAAAGGACGGAAACCATAGGAACCTTACAGAAACACAAGAGATTAAGAAGAGGTGGCAAGAAGATATGAAAGAACTGTACAAACAGGTCTTAATGACCCAGATAACCATGATGCTGTGATCACTCACCTAGAACCAAACGTCCTCGAGTGTGAAGTAAAGTGGATATTACAAAGTATTACTATTAACAAAGGTAGTGGAAGTGACAGAATTCCAGATGAGCTATTTCAAATCCTGAAAGATAATGTTAAAAGTGCTTCACTCAATATGTCAGCAAACTTGGAAAACTCAGCAGTGGCCACAGGACTGAAAAAGGTTTTATTATATTCCCAAAGAAGGGCAATGCCAAGGAATATTCAAACTGTATAATTATGCTTATTTCACATGCCAGTGATGTTATGCCCCACATTTTTCATGCTTGACTTCAGTTATATATGAACAGAGAATTTCCAGATGTATAATTTCAGTTTAGAAAAGACAAGAACCAGAGCCCAAATTGTCAATGTTCACTGGATCATGAAGAAAGCAAGGGCGTTCATTGACTACACTAAAGCCTTTGGGTCTGTGGATCACAACAAACTGTGGAAAAGTCTTAAAGAGATGAAATACCTGACCACCTTGCCTGTCTCCTGAGAAACCTGTATGCAGGTCAAGAAGAAACAGTTAGAACCAGACACGGAACAGCGGACTGGAGCTCCTTTCAAAATTGGGAAAGGAGTATGACAAAGCTATACATTGTTACGCTGTTTGCTTGACTTTTATACAGAGTACAGCATGGAAAGTGCTGATCTGGATGAATTACAAATAGAATCAAGATTGCCAGGAAAAATGTCAACAATCTCAGATATACAGATGATATCATTTGAATGACAGAAAGCAAAGAGAAACTAAAGAGCTTCTTAATAAGGGTAAAAGAAGAGGATGGAAAAAATGCCTAAAACTCATCCTTTAAAAAATGAAAATCAGGGCCACACATCATGGCAAATAGAAGGGCAAACAATGGAAACAGTGACAAATTTTACTTTCTTGGGCTCCAAAATTACTGTGGATGATGACTGCAGATATGAAACTAAAAGACCCTTGCTCCTTGGAAGAAAAGCTGTAACAAACATAGACAGCATATTTAAATGCAAAGACATCACTTTGCTGGTAAATGTCCATATAGTCGAAGCTGTGGTTTTCCCAGTAGTCGTGTATGGATGTGAGAGTTGGAGCATAAAGAAGGCTGAGCACTGAAGAACTGATGCCTTTGAACTGTGGTGCGAGAAGACTCTTGAGAGTTGCTTGAACTGCAAAGAGATCAAACCAGTCAATCCTAAAGGAAATCTAACTTGAATATTCACTGGAAAGAATAATGCTGAAGATGAAGCTCCAATACTTTGGCCACCTGATGTGAAGGACATGACTCATTGGAAAAGACTCTGATGTTTGGAAAAATAGAAGACAGAAGGCAAAAGGGATGACAGAGGATGAGATGGCTGGATAGCATCACTGAGTCAATGGACATGAGTTTGAGAAGTTCTGGAAGGTTGTGATGGACAGGAACCGAGTCCATGGGGTCACAATGAGTTCACATGCCAGTGATGTTATGCCCCACATTTCATTGATCAGTTTTGAACAGAGAATTTCCAGATGTATAATTTCAGTTTAGAAAAGACAAGAACCAGAGCCCAAATTGTCAATGTTCACTGGATCATGAAGAAAGCAAGGGCGTTCATTGACTACACTAAAGCCTTTGGGTCTGTGGATCACAACAAACTGTGGAAAAGTCTTAAAGAGATGAAATACCTGACCACCTTGCCTGTCTCCTGAGAAACCTGTATGCAGGTCAAGAAGAAACAGTTAGAACCAGACACGGAACAGCGGACTGGAGCTCCTTTCAAAATTGGGAAAGGAGTATGACAAAGCTATACATTGTTACGCTGTTTGCTTGACTTTTATACAGAGTACAGCATGGAAAGTGCTGATCTGGATGAATTACAAATAGAATCAAGATTGCCAGGAAAAATGTCAACAATCTCAGATATACAGATGATATCATTTGAATGACAGAAAGCAAAGAGAAACTAAAGAGCTTCTTAATAAGGGTAAAAGAAGAGGATGGAAAAAATGCCTAAAACTCATCCTTTAAAAAATGAAAATCAGGGCCACACATCATGGCAAATAGAAGGGCAAACAATGGAAACAGTGACAAATTTTACTTTCTTGGGCTCCAAAATTACTGTGGATGATGACTGCAGATATGAAACTAAAAGACCCTTGCTCCTTGGAAGAAAAGCTGTAACAAACATAGACAGCATATTTAAATGCAAAGACATCACTTTGCTGGTAAATGTCCATATAGTCGAAGCTGTGGTTTTCCCAGTAGTCGTGTATGGATGTGAGAGTTGGAGCATAAAGAAGGCTGAGCACTGAAGAACTGATGCCTTTGAACTGTGGTGCGAGAAGACTCTTGAGAGTTGCTTGAACTGCAAAGAGATCAAACCAGTCAATCCTAAAGGAAATCTAACTTGAATATTCACTGGAAAGAATAATGCTGAAGATGAAGCTCCAATACTTTGGCCACCTGATGTGAAGGACATGACTCATTGGAAAAGACTCTGATGTTTGGAAAAATAGAAGACAGAAGGCAAAAGGGATGACAGAGGATGAGATGGCTGGATAGCATCACTGAGTCAATGGACATGAGTTTGAGAAGTTCTGGAAGGTTGTGATGGACAGGGAAACCTGGTGTACTGTAGTCCATGGGGTCACAATGAGTTGGACACGACTGAGTGACTGAACTGAACTGATGAGTCCATTTGGCAGTGTCCACCAGTGAAAACTGCCTTCAGCATATCCTTGCCCTAATCACTGTAAATCTGGGGTACTTTTGCCTTTGGTAGAGTTTTTAGATTTCCAATAGCTAGATGGCTAAAGTTTAATTCCTGAATGCATTCTATTGAGCTGTTTAAGAAATGGTCCTTGTTGAGTACTATGGATAAAATCCTATACAGCTTTTCCAAACAGCTCTGTGGAATGCTCCAAAGGTCTGTGGAATTGTAATCTGAGCACAATCCAAACACCTTACAAAGTCACATATTAACTTGTCAGTTTCTTATTCCTGTGTGCCACCTCAGAGCACACTTCCCTTGACTCTCTAAGGGAACCCTTTTTAAGTTACCAGTAATTCAGTTCATCAAATATGTACTGAATGTCTATTTTACAGAGGCATTCCTCCAGATACTTAATATAAGGCTCATAAATTTCTCCTAAGGACTTCTAATTCAGTTAAATGTGGAAATTAGATTTTATATTGCCCTCCCAAAAAGCTCCAGATTCCTCTTCACATATAGTTTAATTCTTAAATTTATATAGGATTTTTGAGTTACTAAACACCCTTACATACATTTCCTAACTTACAGCTTCTTGATAGATTGAGATAATTTTTTTAAAAAAACACATTCCTATACATCTGAAACTAACAAAACATTGTAAATTGTACCCAAATAATTAAAAAGTATATATATGCATGTTACCTCATGTCCCAACAATTCCCAGACTCCTTAGTAACCAGAAAACGGTGGTACTTGGTTTTTTGCTCAAATAAAGAGACATTTTCTGCTCGATCTTTCTGTCTACTCCCAAGCACTATAAATTTCTTGTAACTGTTATTCAAGGTAGGCATTTATTTATATATTCTATCTTTTAAGCACCTCATCTATTCAAGATACTGGAAGTACAGTGTTTATATAGGATCTTTTCTCAAGGCTGTTTTAAATTATAATGGGAAAAATAAAATACCTATAGATATCTATAAGCTAAAATAAGAAGTGAAACATGCCATAAAAGAGCTCAAAAACTAAAACACATGAGAGAGATCATTTCCAGCTGGAGAAAAAAAAGTAAGATTTTCTACAAACAAGATACTAGAAATACATGACTAAAACCATCGAATTCCATTTAATGATCTTTGCAAAACACCCTACTATTTTGGTACGCTGTAAGCTAAGGAAAAAATGGAAGAAAACTATGACCCACTTAAAGTTCATGACATTGTTATTACATCAAAAAATAAATAAATAAAATAGGGCTTCCCTGGTGGTCCAGTGGGTAAAGAGTCTGCCTTGCAGTGCAAGATCCCTGGCCCAGGAAGATCCCACATGCCACGGAGTGGCTGGACCAGTGTGTCCAATTACAAACCAGCACTCTGAAGCATATGCACCCAGGGGAGTGAGAGAGGCCACTCATAGACCCAAAAAAAGTGTAAATGAATAAAAACCAATAAAAGAGTCTAGATTTACCTCAGAGCACACTTCCCTTGACTCTCTAAGGGAACCCTTTTTAAGTTACCAGTAATTCAGTTCATCAAATATGTACTGAATGTCTATTTTACAGAGGCATTCCTCCAGATACTTAATATAAGGCTCATAAATTTCTCCTAAGGACTTCTAATTCAGTTAAATGTGGAAATTAGATTTTATATTGCCCTCCCAAAAAGCTCCAGATTCCTCTTCACATATAGTTTAATTCTTAAATTTATATAGGATTTTTGAGTTACTAAACACCCTTACATACATTTCCTAACTTACAGCTTCTTGATAGATTGAGATAATTTTTTTAAAAAAAGCACATTCCTATACATCTGAAACTAACAAAACATTGTAAATTGTACCCAAATAATTAAAAAGTATATATATGCATGTTACCTCATGTCCCAACAATTCCCAGACTCCTTAGTAACCAGAAAACGGTGGTACTTGGTTTTTTGCTCAAATAAAGAGACATTTTCTGCTCGATCTTTCTGTCTACTCCCAAGCACTATAAATTTCTTGTAACTGTTATTCAAGGTAGGCATTTATTTATATATTCTATCTTTTAAGCACCTCATCTATTCAAGATACTGGAAGTACAGTGTTTATATAGGATCTTTTCTCAAGGCTGTTTTAAATTATAATGGGAAAAATAAAATACCTATAGATATCTATAAGCTAAAATAAGAAGTGAAACATGCCATAAAAGAGCTCAAAAACTAAAACACATGAGAGAGATCATTTCCAGCTGGAGAAAAAAAAGTAAGATTTTCTACAAACAAGATACTAGAAATACATGACTAAAACCATCGAATTCCATTTAATGATCTTTGCAAAACACCCTACTATTTTGGTACGCTGTAAGCTAAGGAAAAAATGGAAGAAAACTATGACCCACTTAAAGTTCATGACATTGTTATTACATCAAAAAATAAATAAATAAAATAGGGCTTCCCTGGTGGTCCAGTGGGTAAAGAGTCTGCCTTGCAGTGCAAGATCCCTGGCCCAGGAAGATCCCACATGCCACGGAGTGGCTGGACCAGTGTGTCCAATTACAAACCAGCACTCTGAAGCATATGCACCCAGAGTCGGGGCTCTGCAGTGAGAGAGGCCACTGCAATGGGAGACCCATGCAGGCCAAGAAATAAACATGTATGAAAATAAATGAATAAAAAAACCAATAAAAGAGGCTAAAATTTTAAAAATAAAAATGAAATAAAATAAAATGAATACTGACCATAAAACACAAATGCATAAATTCCCACACTGGCAAGTTATTAGTGCAAAGTTAACAGAGGATCTCCAACTACCCATCCCCAAAACACTTTCCATTGCAGAAAATTTAGTGTAAATTGGTAGAAAATTACAAGCCTCCAAGATTAGCTGACTGAAAACCTATCAGAGATAAATCTTGGTTAATGCTGGCAGAATTATCTTCTTGGTTGAATTCAATGTGTTAAGTGTATTTTATGTTCTGTTCTTTCAGTTGATTACACATAACACGAAACAAAGTGACACAGTCACATACAATCAAAATCTGAATTAACAATGAAAAATCCTTAGTGCCAGTATAATTACAGTTGGGTTAGATACCAGGTGGAAATTCATCAACCAACATTTGTCCTCTTAGAGAAAATGCATTCGCCAAAAACATACTTGCATCAATCAGCCTCTCTTATTTTTCGTGTCTTATTTTTCTCATCCAGTTTTAAGGTATTATACTGAAACCAAGAATAAACCTGATTTTGTTTTCAAGAGGCAATGCTTTTATCTAATAGATATGGTTCTTGCTGTTGTTTGGGGCTTGGGGGTTTTTTTAGTTGCATATATCTAAAGACAGTGTTTCTTTTTATGTTTCTTTCAATGTGCTATTATGATAAAAGGGAAAATCACTATTTCAAAAGTTTTGAAACCTTGAGATTACTCAATGCCATTGGAGTAGAGTACTGAGGGCAATCAAAGGCTTAGAAATAGGCACCCAGGGCGTCCCTGATGGTCCAGCGGGTAAAGAGTCCACTTTGCAGTGCAAGGGGCACCGGTTGGATCCCTGGCCAGGGAGGATCCCACATACTGTGGGGTGGCTGGACCAGTGTGTCCAATTACAAGCCAGCATTCTGGAGCACATGCTCCCAGAGCCGGGGCTCTGCAGCGAAAGAGGCCACTGCAGTGGGAGGCCCACACAGGCCAAAGAATAAAGATAGATGAAAATAAATAAATAAATAACCAGCAAAAGAGGACAAAATTTTTTTAAAAAAGAAAAGAAATAGGCACCCAGATTAAGTGAAGATAGAAATCTACAGTACCATGATTAAATGAACCATAAAGTACATAAACTTATTTGTGACAATAACCAAAGTTTAGATTTTCAAGATGTTAAAGGATATTGTAAATAAAGCAGTACATCTCATATTTGTAGAGTGCTTTATAATTTCATACTTTGCAAATTTTCATTATTCATAATTTTAGATGTTTTACCTATGTGCTTTAAATTTGAAGTGGATATTTTCACTTTTCAGTTGTACAAACAAAAGCCCAGAAGAGTAGATGTTGACCAAAGTCATATGATGAATTGGTGGAGGAGCATGGATGTGAATCTTGGCTTCTAGTTCCCAGTCCCAGGGCCTTTTCACTCCCTTACACTCCTGTTGAGTGTTTTCAAAACTTCCAAAACTGAAAGTATACCTGGCTTCCTTACAAAGGTAAGCAATAGAGTGGAGGAATGTTCTTCAACAGCAGAAGATATCTGAGGCAAATGAATTAGAAACTACCAGGAGCAAGTGTATACACAAAATTTAAATACTTTTTAAAAGATAAAGCTACTCAAAGAAAAAATCACATTTATTTTTAAATTAAAGGTTGGAAAGGGGGGCTTTCCTGGTGGTCCAGTGGGTGGGGAGTCCGCCTTGCAGTACAAGGGGCACCAGTTTGATCCCTGGCCAGGGAAGGTCCCACATACCGTGAAGTAGCTGGACCAGTGTGCCCAATTACAAGCCAGCACTCTGAAGTGCATGCGACCAGAGCCTGTACTCTGCAGTGAGAGAAACCACTGCAGTGGGAGGCCCACACAGGCCAAGGAATAAACATGGATGAAAATAAATAAATAAAAAATCAATAAAAGAGGACAAAAATTTAAAAAAAGGAATAGTGGAGTGGGTTGCCTTTCCCTTCTTCAGAGGATTTTTAAAAATGTATAAAAGGTTGGAAAGGTTTGGGAGTCAATGAATGATAAATAAATCATTAAATCTGATTTAGGCACATTTTATGGGCAAATAAGCAATAAGATATTTTATTACTATCTAATAATAATAAAGAACTTATTATTTACCAGGCACTGTATTAGGTAATGTAAGTATACCATATTACTGAACACTTACATTACAAAACGAGTATTAATCTATGATCTCTATCTTGCATATGAAGAAAGAAAGGAAAACAGGTTGAGGAATTTCCCAAAAGCCACAAACTGAAAAGTGACAAAAGTAAGATACAGGAAGTCTGGTTCTAAGTCTAAAGTTCTAACAAGCATATTTCCTCTACTAGTTTCTAGTTATTGAATCCAAACTAGTCAATAGCATACAATTACGTTACTATAATCCTTGTTATTCCTAAGAATCCTAATATGTACATAATACCCACATTTTTTATACTTGGGAAACAAATTTTAGAGACTAAGTGGAGAAAATGCAAAAGTCTAAGGAGGAACTTTAACAAAGTCAGAAAAGGCACAGAAGAAAGTGATTTCACAGGAGCCAGGTAAAGGAGCCTCTTAGGATGGAAAGGAAACTTTGGCGTGAAAATCAACCAAACGTCAGTGTAAAATAAGACATTTATCTGCCTGTATCTTTAAACAGTTCATCAGTGACTTGGCAAGAGTCAATTCACTTTAAGTCATTTGGGAGAGAGGAAATAAATTTCAGTGAGTTAGTGACAGAATGTGAAATGCCTGCGTTGCATGCATGCTCAGTTGTGTCTGACTCCTTTTTTTTTTTTCTTTTTTCCCCATCACGCCTCTTTTTTTTTTAATTTATATTTATTTTCATCCATCTTTTTATTCTTTGGCATGTGTGGGCCTCCCATTGCAGTGGCCTCTTTTACTGCAGAGCACCGGCTCTGGGCGCACGTACTCAAGAGAGTTGGCTCGTAATTGGACACATCAGTCCAGCCACTCTGCAACTCATGGGATCTTCCTTGGCCAGGGATCAAACTGGTGCCCCTTGCACTGCAAGACAAACTCTTTAACCACAGGACTACCAGGGAACCCTGTGTCCAATTTTTTGTGACACCATGGACTGTAGCCTGCCATGTTCCTCTGTTCATGAAAGTTTCCAGGCAAGAATACTGAAGCAGGTTGCCAATTCCTACTCCAGAGTCGTTCCCAACTCAGGGATAAAATGCGTGTCTTTTATGTCTCCGACAATGGCAGGAAGATTATTTACCACTGAGCCACCTGGATGAGGAAGTGTCAAATATACGGCAAAGGAAAGATAAAGAGGGCAGTAGCTGGATGGGAACTTCCAGAGAGATTATTCTTGACATAAAGATATTTGAAAAATGGAATTCATAGCACTTGTGGGATATTTGCTTAAATAGGGTGAGGACCAGCCCTTTCAGGATGTCTTATATGTCAACAGGGTGAATGAAGAAGTGGAATAAAATGCAGAATACTAAAATATCAGTTTATTTTGATAGATGAAGAGGAAGAGATGAGTGGTGGAGAGCCGTCTGAGCATCAGAGTCATGGGAAAACTCTGGAGTTCAAAGAATGAGAAAATATCTATCAACTGAGAGCAGATCTAAGCTTAATTTCAAAGCATTGGGCATATGGAACAGGATTAGTAACAATTTGTCATTTGGGAAAGTACAACATGTAAACTTCACTCAATCCCACAGGACATTCATGTATTTTTTTAAAATTTTTACTAAACTTCATCATGTTATTGTAGGACAGGCAAAATTATTTTGAATAATTAGTTATATAGGGTCTTCCCTGGTGGCTCAGTGGTAAAGAATCTGTCTGCAATGCACAAGACATTAGCTCAGTTCCTGGGTCAGAAAGATCCTTTGGAAAAAGAAAATGGCAACTCACTAATTCACTCCAAGATTCTTGCCTGGGAAATTTTATGGTCAGAGGAGCCTGGCAAGCTACAGTCCATGGGATCATAAAAAATTATCTTCAGGACATTCCATCCAAATGCAGAAGGATACACTTTCTTCTCAAGTGCACATGGAATATTTGCCAAGATGGATCACATCTTGTGTCACAAATCAAGTCTCAGTAAATTCAAGAAAACGGAAATCATTTCAAGCATCTTTTCTGACCACTAAAGACTATGAGACTAGATATCAATTACAAGGAAGAAACTTTAAAAATCACAAACAGATGGAGATTAAACAATGTTTCTAAATAATGAACAGGTTACTGAAGAAATAAAAGGGCAATAAAAATTTCCTAAAAAAAATGAAACATGTTCCTCTGTTCATGAAAGTTTCCAGGCAAGAATACTGAAGCAGGTTGCCAATTCCTACTCCATTTTTGGAAAGCGTGTCTTTATGTCTCCGACAATGGCAGGAAGATTATTTACCACTGAGCCACCTGGATGAGGAAGTGTCAAATATACGGCAAAGGAAAGATAAAGAGGGCAGTAGCTGGATGGGAACTTCCAGAGAGATTATTCTTGACATAAAGATATTTGAAAAATGGAATTCATAGCACTTGTGGGATATTTGCTTAAATAGGGTGAGGACCAGCCCTTTCAGGATGTCTTATATGTCAACAGGGTGAATGAAGAAGTGGAATAAAATGCAGAATACTAAAATATCAGTTTATTTTGATAGATGAAGAGGAAGAGATGAGTGGTGGAGAGCCGTCTGAGCATCAGAGTCATGGGAAAACTCTGGAGTTCAAAGAATGAGAAAATATCTATCAACTGAGAGCAGATCTAAGCTTAATTTCAAAGCATTGGGCATATGGAACAGGATTAGTAACAATTTGTCATTTGGGAAAGTACAACATGTAAACTTCACTCAATCCCACAGGACATTCATGTATTTTTTTAAAATTTTTACTAAACTTCATCATGTTATTGTAGGACAGGCAAAATTATTTTGAATAATTAGTTATATAGGGTCTTCCCTGGTGGCTCAGTGGTAAAGAATCTGTCTGCAATGCACAAGACATTAGCTCAGTTCCTGGGTCAGAAAGATCCTTTGGAAAAAGAAAATGGCAACTCACTAATTCACTCCAAGATTCTTGCCTGGGAAATTTTATGGTCAGAGGAGCCTGGCAAGCTACAGTCCATGGGATCATAAAAAATTATCTTCAGGACATTCCATCCAAATGCAGAAGGATACACTTTCTTCTCAAGTGCACATGGAATATTTGCCAAGATGGATCACATCTTGTGTCACAAATCAAGTCTCAGTAAATTCAAGAAAACGGAAATCATTTCAAGCATCTTTTCTGACCACTAAAGACTATGAGACTAGATATCAATTACAAGGAAGAAACTTTAAAAATCACAAACAGATGGAGATTAAACAATGTTTCTAAATAATGAACAGGTTACTGAAGAAATAAAAAGGGCAATAAAAAAATTTCCTAGAAACAAATAACAATGAAAACACAACTCTGGGCTTCGCTGGTGGTCCAGTGGGTAAAGACACTGCCTTGCAGTGCAAGGGACGCCGGTTCAATCCCTGGGCTAGGAAGATTCCACGTGCCACGGAGCGACTGGACTGATGTGTCCAATTACCGAGCCAGAGCTCTGGAGCGCATGCGCCCAGAGCTGGTGCTCTGCGACAACAGATGCCACCATGATGGGAGACCCATACGGGCCAAAAGAACAAAGATGGATGAAACTAGACAAATGAAAGACCAGTGGAAGTGGCCTGCCCACCTCCCTCCCTCCCCACCCCCGCCAAAATAAATAAATAAATAAATGTTTAAAAAAAAAAAGAAAGAAAGAAAGCACAACTCAACCTGTGGAATGCAGGAAAAGAAGTTCTAAGAGAGAAGTTTATAGCAATACAATCCTACCTCAAGAGACAAGAAAAACATCAAATAAACAAATTAACTTTACACCTGAAACAACCAGATAAAGAAGTCCAGCCATAACAAAAAAAGTTAGCAAAAGGAAAGGAATCATAAAGATCAGAGCAGAAATAAATGAAAAAGAAATGAAAGAAACAATACTAAAGATTAATTTTTTAAAAAGCTGGTTATTTGAGAAGATACACAAAATTGACAAACCTTTAGCCAGACTCATCAAGAAAAAAGAGAGAAGAATCAAGTCAAAATTTAGAAATGAAAAAGGAGATGTTACAATAGATAATGCAAAAGTACAAAGTATTATGACAGACTATTATGACAACTATATGGCAATAAAATAGACAACCTGGAAGAAATGGACACATGCTTAGGTAAGTTCAACCTTCCAAGACTGAAAGAGAAAGAAATGGAAATAGAAATCTTCCAAGACGAAGTAAGGAAATAGAACACTATAACAAGCACTGAAATCAAAACTGTGATCAAAAATCTCCCCAAAAAATAAAAGCCCAAGGACAGATGGCTTCACAGGTGAATTCTGTGAACATTTAGAGTAGAGCTTCTAAAACTCTTTCCGAAAATTGCAGAAACTCCTACAAGGTCACCATCGCCTTGAAGCTAAAACCAGGCAAAGGAACAACAACAAAAAAAGTAAAATTACAGGTCAATCTCACTGATGAACATAGACACAAAAATTCTCAACAAAATTCTAGCAAACAGAATTCAACAACACATTTAAAAGTTCATACACCATGGTTAAGTCAGGTTTATTCTAGGGATCAAAGGATTGTTCTATATCCATAAATCAATCAATGTGATACACCATATTAACAAATTGAAAGATAAAAATCATATGATAGTCTCAATAAACAGAGAAAAAGCCTTTGACAATATTCAGCTCCCATTTATGATAAAAGAAACTCTTCAAAAAATCGGCATAGAAGGAACCTACTTCAACATAGTAAAGGCCATAAACTCACAGCAAGCATCACTCTTATGTGTGGAAAATTGAAAGTATTCCCTCTAAGATCAGGAATAAGACAAGGGAGTCCACTCTCACTGGTATTATTCAACATAGTTTTAAAAGTCCTAACTATGGCAATTAAAGAAGAAAAGGAAATAAAAGGAATCCAGATTAGAAAAGAAGTAAAACTCTCACTGTTTGCAGATGACATAATACTATACATAGAAAACCCTAAAGATACTGTCATGAAATTACTAGAGCTAATTGGTGAATTTAGCAAAGTCACAGGATACAAAATTAACAAACAGAAATCACTTGCATCCTATATACTAATAATGAAAAATCAGAACGAGAAATTAAGGAATCAATACCAGTACCATTTACCATTGCAACAAAAAGGATAAAATATCTAGGAATAAATCTAAGGAGAAAAAAAAAATATAAGAAACTAATGAAGGAAATCAAGAAATTCAACCTTCCAAGACTGAAAGAGAAAGAAATGGAAATAGAAATCTTCCAAGACAGTAAGGAAATAGAACACTATAACAAGCACTGAAATCAAAACTGTGATCAAAAATCTCCCCAAAAAATAAAAGCCCAAGGACAGATGGCTTCACAGGTGAATTCTGTGAACATTTAGAGTAGAGCTTCTAAAACTCTTTCCGAAAATTGCAGAAACTCCTACAAGGTCACCATCGCCTTGAAGCTAAAACCAGGCAAAGGAACAACAACAAAAAAAGTAAAATTACAGGTCAATCTCACTGATGAACATAGACACAAAAATTCTCAACAAAATTCTAGCAAACAGAATTCAACAACACATTTAAAAGTTCATACACCATGGTTAAGTCAGGTTTATTCTAGGGATCAAAGGATTGTTCTATATCCATAAATCAATCAATGTGATACACCATATTAACAAATTGAAAGATAAAAATCATATGATAGTCTCAATAAACAGAGAAAAAGCCTTTGACAATATTCAGCTCCCATTTATGATAAAAGAAACTCTTCAAAAAATCGGCATAGAAGGAACCTACTTCAACATAGTAAAGGCCATAAACTCACAGCAAGCATCACTCTTATGTGTGGAAAATTGAAAGTATTCCCTCTAAGATCAGGAATAAGACAAGGGAGTCCACTCTCACTGGTATTATTCAACATAGTTTTAAAAGTCCTAACTATGGCAATTAAAGAAGAAAAGGAAATAAAAGGAATCCAGATTAGAAAAGAAGTAAAACTCTCACTGTTTGCAGATGACATAATACTATACATAGAAAACCCTAAAGATACTGTCATGAAATTACTAGAGCTAATTGGTGAATTTAGCAAAGTCACAGGATACAAAATTAACAAACAGAAATCACTTGCATCCTATATACTAATAATGAAAAATCAGAACGAGAAATTAAGGAATCAATACCAGTACCATTTACCATTGCAACAAAAAGGATAAAATATCTAGGAATAAATCTAAGGAGATAAAAATAACTTTACATAGTGAAGTATAAGAAACTAATGAAGGAAATCAAAGACAACATAAACAAATGGAGAGATATTCCATGTTCCTGAGTTGGAAGAATCAATATTGTGAAAATGATGGTACTACCAAATGCAACCTACAGATTCAATGAAATCCCTATCAAACTATCACTGGTATTTTTCACAGAACTAGAACAAAAAAAAAATTTCACAATTCATGTGGAAACACAAAAGAACACAAATAGCCAAGGCAGTCTTGAGAAAGAAGAATGGTCCTAGAGGAATCAAGCTTCCTGACTTCAGACTATACTACAAAGCACAGTCCTGAAGACAGTATGGTACTGGCACAAAAACAGAAATATAGACCAATGGAACAAGACAGAGAACCCAGAGATAATCACATGCACCTCTGGATACCTTAATTTTTCACAAAGGGGGCAAAAATATTCAATAGGGGAAAGATAGCCTCTTCAATAAGTGGTCCTAGGAAAACTGGACAGCTACATGTAAAAGAATGAAGCTGGAACACTTCCTAACACCATACAAAAAGTTAAACTCAAAATGGATTAAAGACCTAACTGTAAAACCAGAAACAATAAAACTCTTAAAGGAAAACATAGGTAGAACACTTGATGACATTCAAAGCAGGATCTTCTATGACACACCTCTTAGAGTAATGGAACTAAAAACAAAAATAAACCACTAGGACCTAATTAAACTTAAAGGTTTTATAAAGCAAAGGAAACCATAAACAATGTAAGAAGACAACCCTTAGAATGGGAGAAAATAATAGCAAATGAAATAACTGATAAAGGATTAATGAGATATCACCTCATGCCAGTCAGGATGGCCATCATCAAAAAGTCTACAAACAATAAATGCTGGAGAGGGTGTGGAGAAAAAGGAACCCTCTTGCACTGCTGATAGGAATGTAAGTTGATATAGCCACTAAGGAAGATAGTATGGAGATTGCTTTAAAAATTAGGAAAAAAAACACCATATGACCCAGCAATCCCACTACTAGGCATATACCCTGAAGATACCACAATTGTGAAAATGACACATGTATCCCTTTATTCATTGCAGCACTGTTTTTGATAACTAGAATATGGAAGCCACCTAGATGTCCTTTGACAGATGAATGGATAAAGAAGTTGTGGTACATATATACAATCTAATATTATTCACCCATAAAAACGAATGCATTTGAGTCAATTCTGATCAGGTGGAGGAACCTAGAGCCTATTATACAGAGTGAAGTAAGTCAGGAAGAGAAAGATAAATATCATATACCAATACATAGATATGAAATCTAGAAAGATGGTACTGATGAATTTGTTTTCAGGGAAACCATGGAGAAACAAACAGAGAATAAACTTATGGACACAGAGTAGAGGGAGGATGGGTGAGATGTATGGGAGAGTAACATAGAAACTTACATTACCATATGTGAAATAGATAACCAACAGGAATTTGCTGTAAGACTCAGGAACTCAAACAGAGGCTCTGTTAACAACCTGTAGGGATGTGATGGGGAAGGATTTGGGCAGAAAGTTCAAAGGGAGGGGACATATGCATACTGATGGCTAATTCATGTTGATATTTCTAACGTAAAACTACAGAACAAAACTAAACTCAAAATGGATTAAAGACCTAACTGTAAAACCAGAAACAATAAAACTCTTAAAGGAAAACATAGGTAGAACACTTGATGACATTCAAAGCAGGATCTTCTATGACACACCTCTTAGAGTAATGGAACTAAAAACAAAAATAAACCACTAGGACCTAATTAAACTTAAAGGTTTTATAAAGCAAAGGAAACCATAAACAATGTAAGAAGACAACCCTTAGAATGGGAGAAAATAATAGCAAATGAAATAACTGATAAAGGATTAATGAGATATCACCTCATGCCAGTCAGGATGGCCATCATCAAAAAGTCTACAAACAATAAATGCTGGAGAGGGTGTGGAGAAAAAGGAACCCTCTTGCACTGCTGATAGGAATGTAAGTTGATATAGCCACTAAGGAAGATAGTATGGAGATTGTTTTAAAAAATTAGGAAAAACACCATATGACCCAGCAATCCCACTACTAGGCATATACCCTGAAGATACCACAATTGTGAAAATGACACATGTATCCCTTTATTCATTGCAGCACTGTTTTTGATAACTAGAATATGGAAGCCACCTAGATGTCCTTTGACAGATGAATGGATAAAGAAGTTGTGGTACATATATACAATCTAATATTATTCACCCATAAAAACGAATGCATTTGAGTCAATTCTGATCAGGTGGAGGAACCTAGAGCCTATTATACAGAGTGAAGTAAGTCAGGAAGAGAAAGATAAATATCATATACCAATACATAGATATGAAATCTAGAAAGATGGTACTGATGAATTTGTTTTCAGGGAAACCATGGAGAAACAAACAGAGAATAAACTTATGGACACAGAGTAGAGGGAGGAGTGGGTGAGATGTATGGAGAGAGTAACATAGAAACTTACATTACCATATGTGAAATAGATAACCAACAGGAATTTGCTGTAAGACTCAGGGAACTCAAACAGA